>JAJHZJ010000177.1:20581559-21181559 GCA_023548195.1 Bettongia penicillata ogilbyi | reverse complement strand
TCCCGCCCAGTGATGGGGGTCGGAGGGGACGCACATGCGTTCCGCTCCGCACGCCTGCTGGGTTGGGAATGTGAGGAACAATCAGGATTCTTCCGTCCACTCTGTATTCAGGAACTTCCATACTCCTTGTGGGGGAGGGATCTCTTGGGCCAAATGAATGTCCAACTCACCACCTCTTTAAACTCATGAGGGCCACTGCCCCGGAGGACACCCCACATCCGGTCCCTGTCACGTGGAAGCACGAAAACCCCATCTGGGTTGAGCAGTGGCCCCTTACTGAGGAGAAAAAAGCAGCAGTTTGGGACATAGTTCAGGACCTCTTACAGGCTAAACACATTCAGCCATCCCACAGCCCCTATAATTCCCCAATATTCGTGATAAAGAAAAAATCAGGCAAGTGGCGCATGCTAATAGATTTGAGACAAGTAAACGCAGCACTAGAGCCCATGGGCGCCCTTCAACCAGGGCTACCATCACCCGCCATGATCCCTCAAGGCTGGCCACTAGTGATTATAGATATTAAGGATTGCTTCTATAACATACCCCTGCACCCCAAAGATACCAAGAAATTTTCTTTTTCCGTACCGGCTACCAACTTCACCCAACCTGCAAAGCGCTTTGAGTTCACAGTGCTACCCCAAGGAATGGCTAACAGCCCTACAGTGTGCCAATGGTATGTACATGCAGTTATAGCCCCAGTGAGGAGACAACACCCAAGTGCCCTGATTATACATTACATGGATGATATCCTTATAGCCCACAAGCAGAAGGAAAAGGTTGAGGACATTGTAAAAGAAATGACCAAAGCGTTGCAGAAATACGGTCTCCAGGTAGCTCCTGACAAAATCCAGAAGGGTCCTGATTTTACATACCTAGGGCACCAGATAAAAGGGAATCAAGTACAAAGGCCATTCCCAAAAGTAGATCAGGATAGAATAAAGACCCTAAATGATTTTCAGAAATTGATAGGGAGTATCCAATGGCTGAGAGCCACTACACCAATCTCAAATGAAGAGATGCAGCCCTTGTATGACATCTTGCATGGGGACGCGAGCCTTAAATCCCCAAGGGAGTGGACAAAGGCAGCGCGAGAAGCCCTAGAAAACATTATGGGTAAAGCTCAAGCAACTGTTGTGCGAGTTGACCCTAACAAACCTCTAGCAGTGACCATATTGACGGACAATGGTGCAGGCTTATTGGCCCCCATTTTTCAGGATCAAGGAGTCCTCGAATGGGTGTACCCGGACAAATCAAAACAATGCCTCCCTTCCCGCTCCGAGTACCAGCCAATCTGCTATTGAAAGCCAGTTACAGAGCTCGCCAACTATCCGGCGAATGGCCAATCATATTTTCTAATACACCGGTCGCTGTCCTTAACGGTCTCGCACAAGAGAGCTTTACATGGGCCTGCTTAATATGTCAACATCACATAACAACAGCAGCATTGCCCCCATCCCTCCGGGGATGGAGTCAGATGCCACTCAGCCGCCCTCCTTCGATAATAGTCAATGAACCAGTGGAAGGAATAAATGTGTTCACAGATGCCACCAAGGAAGGGCGCGCAGTAGTGTATGCCCCTCAAGTGAAGATACTCCAGGTACATAAGACCCCATATACCTCTGCTCAAAAGAATGAATTATATGCTATTGTTAAGGCTTTTCATATCTTTCCTTTGCAGCCATTTAATTTGATTACAGATAGCTTATATTGTGCTAGGTTGTTGCCAGGATTGCCAGATGCCCGACTAGAGCAATCTTCTTCTACAGTTGGGGAACTGCTGAGACCTTTACAAGAGCTGCTCCTACAACGCACGGAGCCAGTGTATGTTTTGCATGTAAGGTCGCATCAATCAACAGCAGGGCCGATGTTTCAGGGGAATCAGGAAGCGGACGAGGCTCTCGCCTCTCCCGCCACCCTCGCCCTCATGCTGCCACCTGATGCTGCCCATCAGCGGCTCCATCTATCTGCCAGATCGCTTAGACACCTCTATGGGATTTCCAAGGAGGAAGCTCGCCTCATTGTGAAAAAATGCGCTAATTGCGTACCATTTCGTCCTCCACCTGCACGACACTTCCAAAACCCCAGAGGTCAAGCTCCTAATGAGCTCTGGCAGATGGATGTGACCCACTACAGCTCCAGTCTAATCCATGTTTGTGTAGATACCTTTTCTCAGTACATCATGGCCTCCCTACAACCCCGTGAAAGTACCAAATGTGCCATAGCCCACCTCCTGACATGCTTCAGTGTCTCTGGTACCCCCCTAGTTATAAAAACAGACAACGGGCCCGCCTATCGGTCCCAGGGGTTCCGTTCCTTCCTTACGGAGATGTCCATTCGACACGTCACGGGCATCCCTTACAACCCCACTGGGCAAGCAATTGTGGAACGTGCACATCAGACCTTGAAGCGCGTTCTTCTAAAACAAAAAGGGGGAGGTTCCAGGTAGACTAACACAGGCACAATTGGCACAAGCTGTATTTACCTGCAATTTTCTTAGAGTAGATGATAAAGGCTTGACACCAGCCATGAAATATGCAGTAATGCAACCTAAGGCCACCAAAACTTCGCCTCCTGCAGAGACAGAGAGCCACAAGGTTAAGGGGACAGAGAAAGTGTGGTGGAGGGATGAGAATAACCAATGGCATGGCCCCCACCCAATAGAGGTCAGGGGGAAGGGCTATGTTTGTGTCTCCACAGGAAACAATGGAACCAGATGGGTGCCGCTCCGATGGACCAGAGGAGCCTTTGCTGCCACCTTCCGACACACAGGGGAAGGCCAGAAGAAAGAGAGGAAGACAAAAGAGAAAGAACCGCACCCAGAGAGCAATGCAGAGAGCGATCATCAACGGTCTGCTAACGCTAGCTCAATTACACCTGGTGCTGTGGCCGATACAAGGTAGCCACGCTCTTCCCTGGACAGATTTGCAGGTCAACACCTCAGAGGCGACTCACTGGGCAATCACACCTATACTCCCAGTGCCTCAATTGGTGACCTGGAAACACGATGCTGTACCACTCCAAGTCACCGGCAACATTTCTGTATTGCTGCCGAGTACCGGCAGCTCAGTCCCTGTCGCGCTACATTGATTGAACAAAACTGTCAGCTTACACTCCTGGACACGCCCCATTTGCATAACAAATAGTAGTAGCTCGGTAGACTGCGCCGTCCTAGCCCCTTTTGCCATTAACCAGCTTCCCCATGGAACATTAGGGATCTATCCCAATGAGACTTATCTGTATCCCGGTAATATGGGGATAGAAATGCTTTCTTTCCTTGCATATAATAAGGTAGCTTCTACGGCTAGCCGACACCCCTATGCTGAATTTATCCAGCGCTTAACCTCTATAAGAAACAATTGTTGGAATAACCGACAGAAATACGATTGTACCCAGTACCTGCCCACCGATGCGACACTCCGCACGGCTGTGTGGGCCGCTACTGCGGGGCCATCACCATTGCCTCCATGCCATCACACCCCCTGGATCCTTAGCCCTCTTCAGGTGTGTTCGTCAGGGTTCCCCCGCACAGGACTGTTATTCCCAGACACTCTGTTGTATTTTTGGGATGGGAGACCCGGACCATATTTGGTGGCACCGGTCCCCATTCCTGACAAAGGGAGACCCAAGACACACTTGTGGAAGGTCGGATTGGCCTTTGAGGACACGAGGGTGTGGGTAGACACTTACTCGGCCTCGTCGGATAGCTTCGAACACCCGGGCCTGATGAGCAAATGGGCCAACATATTACAGACTGCTCAACCATGCTCGCACAGCAAGAAAGTTTGTACTAACTTCACCGCCCAAGTGCAAACCGGTCCCAATGCGTTCTTTATGCTCTGTAATGACACCAAGATGGATGGGAAGTCATCGTATGGGTTTACTGTCAATTGCACTAATCCTCTCTTTACCAACACCCTTAATGCCACTATCCTGGGGGAATGGGGAAATAACGTCACTGTGTTTCTTTTGAAGGTTCCCCACTTCACCACCCACCCCGTCAAGAGCGAAAAGTTTGCATTGTCACGAGCAGACGCCTTAATACAAGACATGCTAGAAACAGACAAGGCTAAACGAGGGCGAAGAGACTTAGGAGCCACTGATCTCCTGGCGCTGTTCAATCTGGCCATGAATGTTATTGAGGAGATGCAGATACATCAGTTACAAAACCAGGTTGCATTCCTGGCCTCCTCACTTCAACAGTTCATGGTACAGAATGGACTAGCGTGGAGACATCAGGAATATGTAGACAAAGCAAT
The DNA here is from genome assembly GCA_023548195.1 of Bettongia penicillata ogilbyi. NCBI lineage: Eukaryota > Metazoa > Chordata > Mammalia > Diprotodontia > Potoroidae > Bettongia > Bettongia penicillata. The sequence continues at coordinate 21,177,303 of JAJHZJ010000177.1, read as the reverse complement.
CTTAGAACGGCTCAGTGCCCTAGCAGAAGTCCTTGAGATAGTAACACAGCAACAGGCCCTCATGGTTAGGTACATGCGTCTGCAATGTCATTATAAGTATTATCCGGTCTGTGTAACACCTATCCCTTATAATGACACAGCTTACAAAGAGGTGGAAGAAATCTTAAAGAACACCACCTATATTAACAATATTACACATGAATTGGAACAGCTAGATAAAGTAATAGCAGCTATGGAGAATGCCACCATTGAATATACCACACAATGGGATCATTGGGTAACCCCATCCTTTTTTGATTGGTTTAAGGGATTGTCCCTTACAGATTTATATCATTGGATTGTTGTTGCACTATTGGCAATTGTTCTTATTATGCTCTTACTATGTTGTGTACCATGCATTGTGCAAATGCTCTTTCGAACCCTCAGACGCTCTCTAGAGGCCCTGAAGGCAGAAATACGACTTCCTTTATAAAACAAAAAGGGGGAGTTGTGAGGGGCTTCGGCAGAGACCTCCTGAGTGGGGAGGAGACGCCCTGGTGTCGGGACCCGCCCGAACCCGGAACTGCCACGTCGCTCTGAGTGGAGTGACATGACGTCCTGGGTCGGGTGCTGGGGAAGCACCATAAAAGGAGATGGCTTCACCCTCGGGGAGGATCTCTGTGGAGTCCCAGAAGGGAAAGGGTATATAAGACAACGCCCTAGAGAGCTCGGGGGGGACTTCTGGTGTGACTGCTAAGAATAAACTGCTTCTCAACTGCACTCCGTGTCTGCCTGGTCAAGAGCCTTCTCATCCCCCTGGGGAGGTCCGGAGACGTCCGAAGCCACGAGGGTTGGAGCGGAGGGGTCGGGATCTCACCCGGAGGTCAGGGACTCGAGCGCGCCCCTGACACCACACCCTAAAGGTACTCCTCATAAAACAAAAAGGGGGAGTGCGAGGATGCCTTACACAGGCACAGATATCACAAGCAGCATACACTCGTAACTTCTTACAATTCAGGGATGATTTTACAAACCCGGTTTTATGCTATTACGCAGGGACCTCGATGCCATCTCATTAACAAAAAATCCACAAAACCCCAAACACCTGCTTAACAGGAGCACAGGTGATGTGGAAAACCCCAGATGACCAGTGGCAAGGCCCTGGTACCATCATTGTAAGAGGACAGGGCCATTTATGTATCCAACCAGATGGAGAGGTATCTGGATCCCAACCAGATGGACTGCTGAAATCCAAGAGGCTGAAAAGAAAGCGGAAACGCGGAAGCAGAGGATGCCGGGTACCCAGAAAGAACTGGAGACAACTGCACATAAAGCAACTATTCCTTGCCCTCCTGATGACGGGACTGCTCCAAACGATGGCTACGCACAGTAGATGGTACCACCTCACTAACCCAGAGAGACGTGCAGCGGATGAGCATGGTGAATGATACTGGGCGTTGAAGAAACCACCAGCGCTTAAAGTCCTAGGATGGGGCAACGGGCCATCTCAACTGATGGTGCAAGGTAACGCATCTAAAAACTAGTGGGAGACAATCGCCACGACCACAGGCCAGGACAATCAAGTGAGAGAGTCCTTTCGAGACCCCTCTCCATTGTGGCCGTTACACAACCCATTTGTCTCACCATGATTAACATTTCGGTCCATGCAAATATCGCTAATTATTGCTTACAGTTTCTCCCATATAACATTACAACCCACCCTCATCACAACCAGGACCTTGGGAACCATACTACTCAGCTTAATGTGACAATACTTGCTATCCCACATAATATGACTCACAAGTTTTTGAATGCAAATGCTAGCCATGCTTGGGCTCCCCCCACTGTGCCATCAAGAAAATGCTGGTAATGTGGGCACCTCTTCAAGCCTGTTCCACTGGCTTGATTCAGAAAGGACCCCACACCTTGCAGGTAACCTGACAATTCAATTTTGGGACATGATGCAGAAATATGTAGACTACGTCCAGATCCCTGCCCCTGCACCGGTGGCCCTACCATATGGGGTACTCCATGCAGAACTGTGGAAGGTGGGACTGCCTTTCCGTCCCACCAATGTGTCCCTAGCTATTTACACTTGCTTTACAGGACAAATCCAGTGCCATGATTTCACATTTACCACTTGGCAAAGTGTTTTTTGGGAACATGAACTCTACTTGCCATACTCATCCTACTAACAATCATGACCAACTGTGTTACATGTTCACTGCAGAGGTGCGCTGGCCAGCTGATGAGGCTTTCCTCCTTTGCAAGCCTGGCAACACCACCATTGAGCCATTATCAATGCAAGCCCACCTCCCTTGTTATAACATCACCTGCCATGCGCCCCTATCCTTACAGACACCCTGAGAGGAAATCATAGCGAGTTCCTGGTGTTTTTAGTGAGGCAGGCCCCCATATCATCTCGTACCCGCAAAGGCAGAACCATTTGCACTCATGCCCACCGATGAGCTTTGGCAAAAAATCGCAAAGGACCCCCAAAGACACCTCTCTCCCGCTCCCGTTGGGAGGTGCTGGGAGAGGTACTAGGGATTGCCAATCTCGCTGTAGAAGCATATGAGGAATTTCAAATATTTGAACTACAAGAAAAAACAGAATTCCTGGCATCCACACTCCAAACCTTCATGAAGACCGAGATGGGTGCCTGGGTGACACAACAATCAATCAACATTCCCTGGCAGCACTAGAGCAAACAGTGTTATGGATAGGAGATGAACTACAGCTCACCCAGCTCTATTTGCAACTTCAATGCCATTATAAGTATGTGCCCCTCTGCATTACTCTGCTGTGAGTGAATAGTACAAACGGGACACTCTTCCCAGGGGACTGGCAAAAGAGAAGACAAGCTCTCCAAGCGGTGATGCTAGCTGAAAATGCATCTAGTGACATACTACAACTCTCCCTCTTCTTGAAGGAAATGCATAATGTATCAAAGAGATACGAAGAAGAAAGAGCCAAGGAAGCCACGGACTTGGTTGATTGGCTTGATAGCCTCGTGAACTTCCAATGGCTCACCGCATTCTAGGACCTGTAGCTTTCTTTCTGCTCCTCCGCCTCTTCCTACCTTGTATACTGCGCTGTGCCTGCACTCTGATAAGATGAGCTGTACTTGACACCAAAGCTGAACTTGGGAACCTTAAGGTTCCCATTACCCAAGAGACAACCCCTGTGTAAAACAAAAAGGGGGAGTTGTTAGGGTCAAGCTCTGGACTGTGGCCTCCTGTGAGGGTAGTGAGATGCCTGGAGGTGTAAACCTGCCCCCCTCGGGGTACTGGGAACGCCTCTCATTAACAGAGCTAGCTCCACCCACGGGGAGGAACGTGGGAGGAGCTGAGGTGGGTATTTTAAATGAGGGTTTGGGGAATTCGCTCTCTTCTCTTGGGTGATGTAATGAATAAAGCATGGGCAGCTGCCAGCTTGGGTGCTCTGTCTAGTTATTCCCCTCCCCCACTGGAGGGGCCGGAGACATCCTAAGACCAGGAGAGGTAAGTATCCAGGGCGACAGCCCGGGTAATAGACCCGAGCAGGTATAAGAGAAAAGGAAGAATTTGCAGAAAGGCTTGACACTGAAGAGTTGAGAACACAGGTATTGTTTCAAAACAGGAGAGCCAGACAACAGCAGAAGCGGGCATCCCTGAATCCCACACATTCTCAACCAAGGGGGAAGGAGAATTGCCCAACAATGAGATTGCCAACAACTCCTCCACTTGAACCTTGTGATCTCAGGACAATGTCCCAGGGAAACTTCAGCCAGTGGGCACCTTCCTGGGCACTTCAGGGAACAAATGGACCAGAGAACTATGGTGACCATACTTCCTTCTATGGAAGAGGGAAGCCATTGCTACTTCATCAAGAGCAAGACAGGACAATGAGACAGTTTTACTCAAACCATGAAGTCACTTTTCATTTTACACACCAGCCCCTATACCTCAGATGCAGCAGCCTCACTCCCAGCAGCCCTGCTGCCCTCAGAGCCCCAAGCCCCCACACCTCCCACATACAGCAGCTCACTTCTCTGCCCCAGTCACCAGAGGTGAATCAATATCACGTACAGCCATGGCTGAAGAGAGAAGGGCAACCTTGGGAATTGTTGCCTTCTTTTAAGCAGAGAAGACAACTGCAGCCCACCAATGTATATCCAAGGTCAGAGATCTGGCTGCCCCTCAGGAACATTTGGCAGCATCCCAGGGACACCTGGACAACCCCCAACCCCTGAGATCTTACTGCCCCCTCCAGGAGGTTTTGGATGCTTCCCTGGAAGACCTGACTGGCCCCCCCCCCCCCCGGAAGAGCAGTCTGAAAAACCTGATGCCAATTCCATGGATCTCATGCTTTAAGAATGCCTTGTCATCATGTTAAATGACAAATCCAACATAACATGAAGATTATGGATACATAGAGCAATAGGCACTCTAATGAAATCCTTTACCTTGCTTATCATTTAAGAGTATATTACGACTGAAGGAGGGGCGGAGCCAAGATGGCGGAGTAGAAGGACGCACGTTTACGAGCTCCAACCCACAGCCCATAGAATTAATGTAAAAAGAGACCCCCATAACTTCCGGACCACTGAAAGGGGTGCAGAAACGGAGTGGAAGAGATTTCCATTCCAGAGAGCCCTGGAGACCTGTCCACAGGGTCCGTCGCGCCCCGGAAAGAGGACCCCACCCCCAGCGCTGCCCTGGCCGCGGCCCCCGAGAAGCTGACCCGAGCAGGCTTCAGGGACGGAAGCTCCAGCAGCCAGGAAAGTCCCTCCTCCCACAGAAGCTACAGGTCAGTGAGAGAGACGGCTGGCTGGCTGAGGGGAGTGGGGTGTCTCCGTGACTCGGGCCCCCTTGGAAGGAAGTGGTGGCGGCAGAGATGGGGGCAGGAAGCGGCGGAGGCAGAGGTGTGGGCGGCAGCGGAGGCCCGGCACTTCCCCAGCAGCAGGCAGGATCTTCATTACTGAAAGTCTCTGCATAAACAACCTGAGGGAGCTGAGCCTGGGAGACGGCCCTGCCCCACCCTGCTCCACTACTGAAGGCCTTTGCATAAAGCCCCTGAGGAAGCTGAGCCTGGGAAGCGACCCTGCCCCCACCACAGCACCAGAACTAAAGGTCACATTGATTAGCAGGGCGGAAAGCACATTTGAATTTCACCCCAAGCACTAGCTGGGAGGATCTAGGCGGGGGAGGGGGGGGGGGGACAGGAAATCTCAGAAGTCAAATAACTGGCTGGGAAAATGCCTAGAAAAGGGAAGAAAAATAAGACTATGGAGAGTTTTTTCCAACAAATGCAAATGATCCCGACATTCGGATCTGATGATGAGGACGTATTCTTGCCATCAGGGAAAGACCTGGAGGGCGGGGCCTCAGTACCCCAGACACCCCAGGGGGATGTCAGGTGGGCTCAGGCCTTGGAAGAGCTCAAAAAGGATTTTGAAAAGCAAGTTAGACAGGTGGAGGAAAAACTGGGAAGAGAAATGAGAGAGATGCAAGAAAAGCATGAAAAACGGGTCAATACCTTGGGGTTAAGGAGACCCAAAAAAAATGCTGAAGAAAATAACACCTTGAAGAACAGGCTCACTCAATTGGCAAAAGAGGTTCAAAAAGCCAATGAGGAGAAGAATTCTTTCAAAAGCAGAATTAGCCAAGTGGAAAAAGAGGTTCAAAAGCTCACTGAAGAGAATAGTTCTCTCAAAATTAGAATGGAATAGATGGAGGCTAATGACTTTATGAGAAACCAAGAAATCACCAAACAAAACCAAAAGAATGAAAAAATGGAAGAGAATGTGAAGTATCTCATGGGAAAAATAACTGACCTGGAAAATAGATCCAGGAGAGACAATTTAAAAATTATGGGACTACCTGAAAGTCATGATCAAAAAAAGAGCCTAGACATCATCTTCCATGAAATTATCAAGGAAAACTGCCCTGACATTCTAGAACCAGAGGGCAAAATAAGTATTGAAAGAATCCATCGATCACCACCTGAAAGAGATCCCAAAAGAGAAACTCCTAGGAACATTGTGGCCAAATTCCAGAACTCCCAGCTCAAGGAGAAAATCTTGCAAGCAGCTAGAAAGAAACAATTCCAGTACTGTGGAAATACAATCAGGATAACTCAAGATCTAGCAGCTTCTACATTAAGGGATTGAAGGGCGGGGAATAGGATATTCCAGAAGTCAAAGGAAATAGGACTCAAACCGAGAATCACCTACCCAGCTAAACTGAGTGTAATACTTCAGGGGAAAATATGGTCTTTCAATGAAACAGAGGACTTTCAATCATTCTTGATGAAAAGACCAGAGCTGAAAAGAAAATTTGACTTTCAAACACAAGAATGAGAAGAAGCATGAAAAAGTAAACAGCAAAGAGAAGTCTTAAGGGACTTACCAGAAATGAACTGTTTACATTCCTACATGGAAAGACAATATTTGTAACTCTTAAAACTTTTCAGTATCTGGGTAGTTGGTGGGACCACACACACACATGTACACGCATGCACGAACACACACATACACACATGCATACATATACAGAGACAGAGAGCACAGAGTGAATTGAATAGGATGGGACCATATCTTAAAAGAAATTAAGGTAAATGGTGAGAGAGAAATGTAGTGGGAGGAAAGAGGGTGAAATGGAAGGGGGTAATTATATGTCATTTAAGAGGCAAGTAGGAGACTTTTTAGTGGAGGGAAAAAGAGGAGAGCTGAGAAAAAAAAATTAGTTTACCCTCATCACATTTGACTAAAGGAAGGAATAAAATGCACACACATTTTGGTATGAAAATCTATCTTACAGTACAGGAAAGTGGGGGAGAAGATAAGCAAGGGGGGAGATGATGGAAGGGAGGGACAAGCTCCAAAGACAGAAGAGAAACAATGACGGGCAGGTTAGGAGGGATGGTAATTCAGTTAGTCTTACACAACACAACTATCAGGGAAGTCATTTGCAAAATTACACAGATATGGCCTATATTTTGAATTGCCTGCCTTCCCAAAGGGAATTAGGTGGGGAGGGAGGGATGGGGAGAATTTGGAACTCAAAGTTTTAGGAACAACTGTTTAGTATTGTTGTTGCTACTAGGAAAGAAGACATACAGTTAATGAGGAATAGAAAGTCATCTGGCCCTACAGGAGAAAAGAGAAGATGGAAACAAGAGAAGGGAGGGATGACAGAAGAGAGGGCAGATTGGAGATAGGGAAAATTAGATTGCTTGGGGTATTGGGGTGGGGGGAGGGGATAAAAGGGGAGAAAATTTGGAACCCAAAATTTTGTGAAAATGAATGTAAAAAGTTAAATAAAAAAAAACAGCTTGAATGCACTTGCTCTCACTACTTGATCGAATTACTGCCATATCAAACTTAAATTTTATTAAGATTTACCTTATAAGAGATTTTTAGCAGAAAAGGGTGGTATCTACAAGTGACCTCAACTACTAGAAGCTGCTCTGAAGTCTTACCCAATTCCAGTGTCCAAAAGGAAAAATTTCTAGAGTACCAGGGCCTGCGTTAGAAAATATTTTTGAAATCAGACAATTGTATGAGATATTAAGTCTGAGCCCTAAGATTGATGCACCTATGAAATGGAAATTGTCATTTTATTGTTACTCTTTCCCCCATGTACCCTTTTATCTGTAGAGATGGTCTCCTTGCCAAAGGGGAACTCATGTCAACGTGTGGTCAAATCTCTCTCCTTGTTCCATTCCCATTATTTCCCATGAGAAGCTTCAAAGGTAAAAACCCTGGACTATTTATCCTATCACTTGAGTGATTCATTGAGATCGCATTCCCCAAAAGAATTAAAGGTAGAATGAGATAAATAACTTTTTCTATTACATTAATAACCTATTATTAAATTAGGATTAAGGTCCTCCTTAGTTCCTCATTCAGAAATCAACCCTTGTAGGTCACTCGGCCAGTCTTTGAAGAACAAGAACAAGAGTTAGACTGGCTTAACCCGCAGGGTATATGCTCCACAGTTTTGGGTGCACCTCACCCACCTAGCGGACCCTTACCTTTTGTTTATAGAGTAAAAATCTAATCTACGTGCATTCCAGCCTCAAAGTATTGGACCCATGTCATTCTACACCCCCCCTTCTTATTAGGGTCCAGTGGAACCCAGCTTATGAAGGAGAAAACCAACCAGGGTGGTTTGGATAGATTACTGGAATCCATTGAGTTCCATGATCAAAACACATTAAAGCCCACCTCCTCATTAATTGTTCATCAGGGGCATCCTCTTTTCTCAAAGTATTTAAGCATTCAAGGATCTCCATGGCTTTTTTGTCTTGGGTTATTCAAGAGAGACCAATGCTCTCACATTTGTTAACTGTCTCTCCCTGATTCCTATACTTATTGGTTGGGTGACAAGCCATAACTTTCATCAGCCCTCCATTTCCTAATTTGTAAAATGGTCTTAATAGCACCTACTGAGATTAGGGGACATACGCAAAACAAGCTGTGTGCAAAACTCTGACCTACCATCCCTTGTCAGATTACCTCATCTCTCCATGCTATAATGGCAAGCAAAGTAGGATTTTTTTTTTCTGGAATGAGTTTTTACCAGTCAAGTGCCTTTGATTGGAAACAGTTTGTGTGCATATATAGCCTTGTTAAACTTTATTTTCCTAAAATACAAACTTTGAGCAGGAAGAATTTGGAATGGAACAGTCCCCATGAGCTGAGACAAGGAGCAGGACCAGAGAGTGCCTGCATATGAACCCAGGCAAGAGCTTAGAGGGGTGGGCCCATGGAGGAGGAGCCATGGGGTTTAGAAGTCAGTCTTGAGTCGAAATGAGACAACCGTATTAAGAACACTGTTCTCACATTGACCTAAGGGTGGATGGTGTGGCATTTTCTGCTGCCCCTTAGGGATGCATCATGCTAGGGAAGACCCTAGCCTGGGTTCCCGACTTTGGGGATGCAATGATATATGCTATGTACTATATGACATGAGTATTGTTTTGTGTAAGGATGTTGCTATTAGTGTTTTACTTTATTGAACAATGTTTAGTTTATTGCTGAACAGAGAGTTCATTATACTATGTGATTAGAAGCTTAGAATCATTCACAATGGGCAGTCCTCAGGTGTGTTGCCATGATTAGTTATACCTGCCCACAAGGTAGCTTTCTCTATAAGAATCCATAGCCTCTTCCTGCTGACTGCCACCTCCCTTAAAGGAGAAAAGTCCACTGGGTATGTTCTCCTCAAATAAATGCCTTCACTTGATTTGGAGACAGTGCGAGTGTAAATTTTTTTGATTATGATACCACAACACACATGCCTTGTATCTCATCATTTTGATGACCCATACAGGAATTGCGTTCAACCCAAGTGTTCCTTCTTTATAGAGTCTGTTATGCTTTGTAATTCAGAACTAGCACAGCATATTCAGAGTCACCCTTAGTGCTATGAATACTGCCTTGGTGATACAGCTAGAAACACTCAACTTTTTTGCCTGCCTGGGTATCTGGTACCCAGAAAGGTCCTGCCCACAACTCCTTAGGACAGGATTTGTGTTTTAGATCCCTGCCGCAAGGTCTCATGAGTGCCCGATGAAGACGAAGCCACCCAGTCCATGTACTTGCACTCTCGGAGTCACTTCATTATTGTATATACCTGCAATGTTAATGGGGGATTTGACATCACAAATTACTATCAGGCAGTGGGAAATCTCATTGTGCTTGCACGGTCTTGGCAAAGTCCCTAGACTACAAGCTTGCTGGTGATAGGATGGGGGTTCAGGGAGTAGTGTACTTGCTTGTTCAGGATGCTGGGGGGGGAGGTGGTTAAAACTTTGCTCTTCCTACTCTAGGAGAGACTGCCCCACGCTCCCAGTACCCTGCACTCTAGTCTCCTCAGGACTTGAAGTAATGGGGCCTGGATCACGCCAGGGGCTCCCTTCTTCTTCCATCACACCATGGCTAAATCCAAGGTAATTTTGGACATGGCAGGTAAGTAGTAACTCTTTTCCTGTCATATTAAGTCACTTACTTGGGATGTAGGGTGTGTTCTGGGATGACCAATACCTTTGGCATGAGAGCTGCTGAGCCCTTTTTGGGGCTCTTTCCACTTTTGGTGTCCACCTGTTCCACCCAACTCTGACCTATGGCTCCAAGAAGCTGAAGCATGCGCAGTGGCCACACCCCAATAAAGCCATTTCGGGAAAGAGGTCAAACTAGTTTGAGGGTAACCAAGGGGTGTCTTAAAAAACCCGCTGGTGAGTTAGGAGGATGTCTACCCCAATCATGTGAAGATTTCCTCTGGTGGAATGAGTAGATGAGAACAATTTGTTCCAACAGCCATGAAGGCAGCTGAAGCAGGTAATGTGGGAGCACTTCGAGCTTGGTGAAACACCGAAGATGCCAAGGTCATCCACTGCATCTTTAGCCATCGCCAGACCTCTTCTTAACTGTCCTGCCACTGGACTATGATGCCTCGAGAGAAGAGAATGAGACTAAAATCTGATTTATGCATGCATCAAAAGACATCACCAGGGATGTACACACACTGACAAACTATATGCTTCACACAGCGCAACTGCGCAACTCCAATGGGCTGGCCACGCTGTTCGAATGCAAGATGGACACTTGCCAAAAAGCCTTTCACGGAGAGCTTGCATGAGCCAGGCAATCACATGGTAGTCAGAAGAAGTGATACAAGGGTAGTCTCTCAAAAACTTCGGATTTGACTGTGTGACACATAAGACACTAGCACAGGACCGCTCAGCGTAGCAAGCCCACATCAAAAAGGTGCTGCGCTCTTTGAACAAAACAGAATTGAAATAGCACAAAGTAAACACTGGATGCGCAAATTTGAAGTCTCCACCCCAATGTTCACAGACTATCCATGCCCAATCTATGGAACATTCCAAATTCATATTGGTTTTGCCAGCCAGACACACTGAAATTTCACTTTATCATGGTGATGTCATTTTGATCCTCTGTGAACAAAGGACCACAACCAACCATGTGACTTTCTCTCTATCCTACCCTGCACTCCAGCCTCACTCATCCATCACACCAGGCTGTGGGGTCTGAGAAGTGCCTGGAGACCTTCCCCTGTGCCTTTCCAAGTTTAGGGCTGTTTTTTAATCACTCCTTTCTAATCCCTTCCTCCTGCCTAGCCTCCTTGTTGTGGGGTAAGACCTAATTGTTAAATTGGGAACCTAGTTCTCCCTTCATGAACTTCCGGGAGCACTTCCACTACTGTTTCTCAAGGTCTCTTCACGTCTCAATCTGGGAACACATAATCTTGGGCGAGCCACCTATGCCAACCTGGCCTGTCCGCCTGCAAGATTCTAACGTATTACCCATACCAGAGCTAGTACCGAATTAAGCCCAAGGTCCAAGAGGGATTACAACCACCAATTGAGAAGTTCCTTGAGTATAAAAGCTTCTGGTTCCATGCCAATCTCCCTATAATACTTCTAATCTTCCCAATTAAAAAGCCAAATGGAAGAGGAGGAGCTAAGTTCAGATAAACTCATGTTAATCATCATTATCTGTATCACAATCGCTTAGGTTACTATGGAGTCACTGTAATTAAATGTCCAAAGTACGCAAGGGCAAAGAATTTGGGTTTTCTATGCCACAAAGGATTTAAACCATTCATGTTAGAGAATCATCGACCTAGTTAGGGTTGGTTAATTGAGGAGAGAATCTTAACCACTGTTTGTTCACTCTCTTGATTTGTTACCATTATGAAGCAATGTTAAAATCTTCCAAGAGTCCAGTTGCCCATTATCTTTCAGAATATAGACACACAGTCAGTGGTGGGGATGATACTGCCAGCTTGGGCAAGTATCTGGATGCTAATAATTAAAATCTACAATTACAGTAGGAAATCCAAGTTGTCCAGCAAAGAGAAATGCATACCTGGACAGTCAGTTTATTCATGTTTTGCATTCTCTTTCTCCTAAAACTTGTTGTAGAAGAACAAGCTTGCGTTGAAAAAGTTTTTCATCAAGTTCAGGTCACTACAGAGCAAGACCTAGCAAAATTCCCCCAAACTTGAGTGCTACAATGAAAATTATCTTCAGAATGATGCGTCATCAAAGCTTTCTATGAAAATGTGTCATACATCAAGGACTTCAACAAGCTAGACATAATGCTTCTGATACAGTAATTGTCATATCAGTCGCTCAGGCTCATTTTGTGGGATTATTGATTGTAACAACTAGTCTTGATCATATTTTGCAATGCACAAGTCACAGGATTGAGCTTATCCTGAGGCAGAGGTATCCAGAGTAAGACTGTTTTCACAGAGCAATAGTAAAAGAAATTTTCAAGCATGGAATTTATGCCCCCTTAAACCCCCCTTACACCCAGTAATTAAAATATGCTGAGGTCAATCAGCTAGAACACGAATTGTACCCACGATTATCTGCAACAACCAGTAAGCGTTACCTCTGTTTCCATAGGTACTGAGTGTTATAAGGACAGGCTGCCCACAAGGTTCAAAGTAAGTTGAGGCATTATCAAGAAATGCAAAAAATTAAGTAATAGAATTAGGAAAGATATAATTATGAAATTCCATCAGCAAAAAAAACACCATTACCAGGCAAGAACACAAAAACACTAAAATCTAAACAGGAATTACTTGAAAAACAAGACGCACCTGAGTCCTGCAGTAGTAACAGAATAAGAAGGTTTGAAACCTCTTTGCCTCAACCATTGACTCGCTTGGAGAAAATTCACCTAGTTCCAAAGCTAGACCTTGAATTGATAAAACCCTCAAATACAAAGACGTTCGATTCCACTGTCACTCATATCAAGATTGACACCCTCAGGTACAGGATCCCCTCATGACTAATGTAGAAATGAAGTCCTACATGACTAACGTGTAAACGTTAAATAGGAACGCATATGCAGAACTCACACGAGGGTTCTGAGAAGAGGTAGTTATGAAATTCCATTAGCAGAAGAACACTATTAGCAGACAACAACAGAGAGGCATTATAAACTTGTTGACAAACAAGCTGCACCGGAGTCCTGCAGTGCTAACAGAATGAGAAGGAAAAACCCCTCTTTGCCTCAACTGTTGCTTGGAGAAAATTCACCCAGTTCCAAGGTAGACCTTCAATTGATAAAACCCTCAAATACAAAGACATTGGATTCCACTGTCACTCGTATCAAGATTAACACCCTCAGAACAGGATCCCTTCATGTGAGGGTTCTGAGAAAAGATACAATTACGAAATTCCATCAGCAGAAGAATGCTATCAGTAGACAATAACAGAGAGGTATTGTAACTTGAAAACCAAGCTGCACCGGGGTCCTGCAGTGCTAACAGAATGAGAAGGAAAAACCCCTCTTTGCCTCAACTGTTGCTTGGAGAAAAAATTCACCCGTTCCAAGCTAGACCACCTTCAATTGATAAAACCCACAAATACAAAGACATTCGATTCCACCTGTCACTCATACCAAGATTAACACCCTCAGTTATAAGATCCCTCATAACAATGTAGAAATGAAGTCCTACATGATTAACATGTAAACAGGAATGCATAACTGACGTAGAAACGAAGTCCTATATGACTAACTTGTGTAAGTATGTTTAGTAGGAATGCATATGAAGAACCCATATGACATTCCATGCCATGTTGTGGAGGAGGGAGAAAAATGTGAAATCTATGGAAGTGATTGTTGAAAACCGAAAACAAATTATAACCATAAATAAAATTTAAAAAACCCACAAAAAACCCTTTTTTCTCAGGAAGAATCAATAAGCCTCCTGTTGCCAGGGTGGGTGCACCTACTCAGCTGTACCCACTTAAGTCTACAGATAGAGACAAAATAGAGAGACACAAACTAAAATCTGGGGCCTGTGATAGTGCCTGCCCCTGTTATATGTACCCATGTATCTATGGTGACAAAAATTTAAGGAATTTAGGAGAATTACTACCACCCCTATGTCTCAATGGAGTCAATTGAGACAGGCACAACTTGTGCTTCCCCTAAACCCCCAAACCTCAATGGGGGCCAGTTAAAGCAAACAAATTCCCCCCCCCCCAAGCCTTGATGGGAACCCAATTCAAGGCACACACAGCATTCTAACTTGCGTATTCAACCCTAAGATTCCCCCACAAGCCTCAGTGGGGGCCCTGTTGCAGCCCACACGCATTTGTGCATTCAACCCTAAGGGTTTCCCCCATTTACTATCTAGTGACAACCTGTTTTTGTAGGCCAACAGACAAAGAAAGCATATTGCCAGCAATAGCCTCCCAAGTTCGTATCATCCCATCCCTGTATCTCACCACACAGCTATAGTGGATGTTTACATTATTTATCATTATATAACTATGAGCAAGCCTGGTAGAAATGTTCTGAATCTTAACTGTGGGAACTCATGTCTAGTACCTGGAAACCAAAGACTTAAGGCTCTGCATCCTGGGAAACTGAACTTGGAGAAATAACAAAAATTCACTTTATATACACACTAAAATCCACCTTTAGTTACACTAAAATTCACCTTACATACAACTATGTAAGGGGCTATGAAGGAATGGGAATGACACCTCCAAATACTGTCCCCAACTGAGATAATCCAGGGGACAGAGAACACATGAAAGATTTGAGATCTGATAATTAAAAGATGCTGCTCCTAAGTCCTAAAACCTTTCAAAAATCTTTGAAATACCACAAGAAAAGGAAACTCCCCTTCAGCATTTTTACAAAGACCAAAGGGATGAAATGAGAAAGTATTCTGACATGGGACCCTAAAGACCCAGTGACTCAAGATGGCCAGGTATTCGGCCTGAAATTTTCATACCACTGACATGCTCCCCTTGTCAGGAAGGTTTTAATGTGTGAATCAGACATTTAAAAAAAATATATATACATATATATGCACACATTAGTGCTAGAAACCAAGCTCCAACGAACTAGATGTTTGCCCATTGCACCTTGTTGAGAATTAGAACAAGCCCCAAGAAGGGATTTAGGATTATGAAGGATAATAGAGTATAAAGAAGAATCTTCCCTGTACATTTCCAGGTCTATGTTACTACATATTGCTCCCTTTTCTCCTTGGAACAGAAGCTACATTCCCAGGAATAAAGGTAAGAGCATATATGGCTGATTCCCCTTCCTTGAAGTATTAGCCACCTTTGTAATAACATAAAATCAATCCTGTGTCCTTTAGGACAGACAATTTGGCATATCAATCACGGATGTCTTACTCCTTTGAATTCTGGCCCCATTTACAACTGTGGCATATCCTGTGTCGAGTCACATTAGAGCCCTGACACTGAGCCAATCGGGCACTGAGTCATGTGGGAATGTCACCTTCTGGTTCTCAAAAATTATATATTCTGGGAAACTGACATTTTGCCTTGGGGCTCACTCATGGGAAGGATTACTTTGCCTGAGGCCTTTTTGATTTCCTGGATGGGACTCTTGAGCAGCCATTAATCAAGGCCCCTCCCCACCCCAGTGGTTAAGGAAGTAACAGGCTTTTATCCAGCAAGAAGTTACAGATACATTAAAAACCAAGTCACTCAAAAAATGAGGAGCCACTAGTTATCTTGGATAGTGAGGATGAGTGATGATGGGGCTAGGAGAGTATGGTTAGATCCTTCTGACTTTACTGACTGGGGAAAAACCTCCTCTTTTCAGAAGTGTTGAATAAAGTCTCACCATTAGGTGATCAAAGAGAATGGGGAAAGAGAGATGTCTTCAAGACGAGAAAGGAAATAGCACCAATGGATTCAAAGTCAGAATACATTATTAAGAGAGAATTGTTGTAAATGCTTTATTGAAAACAGGGATAGGTAAGGTAAAAATAGATGGTGTTTCAAATAATGAATTATACCATATACACTGGGAAAAGTGACTTAATACTTGACAGAACAGGGAAGTAAAAGCTGTCTTCCACAGCTCCTCCTGAACCATCACATCCAAGTTTACTTATAAGCTAGAGGAAGAATAGGTAAGTGGTCAAGCCCTAACTCAGTTTAAATTAGTACACAGATGGGATTACAGAACCCTCAGTTTAACTATACATTGGAAAAATGTATCAACTACTTCAGCTAAAGCAGTAATAAATATTGAGGGGCAAAGTGAAATCCTATGAAAATCCTAATTTAAAAATGAAACCCCTATTACTGTAACAGAATTAGGAGGGGTTGAAATTACTAGCCAGACACGCTAAATTGATGATGAAAATCGGGCAACTCCCCAAAGAGAAACAAATGGTAGTAATTTTACCTGCTCCTGAATATGTAATTGAAATAGATACATTAAGAGGCATAACTCTTTAAATTTATCTGACACAATTTGCAGTAAGAAAGCTAAAAATTAACATGGGCCTGGTTATACCTAAACCTTGTAAAGTAATTACTTTGAAGCAGTATCACATAACAGGTGGGCAGGCTTGTATGCGGCTGTTCCAGACACCATTACCTTAATAGATTCATAAATATAATTCAACGTGGTATGCAGTTATTTATTTAGCCAATGCTTTCTTTACTATTACAATAGATTTTCTAAAAACAATGGTTGGGCTTTCACTTGGCAGGGTAAACAATACACTTTCAACCATTTGCCATAAGGATATCTGCACAGCCCTACTATTTGTCATAGAATTATGGCTGAGCATTTGGATGAATAACAATTGCCTGATATACAACTTACTCATTCTATAGGTATTATGTTAAAAGTAAAAAATGTAGATGTGGAAAGGAGTTTGCATTTTTTTTGGTATTATGTTTCATTGATTTATTTTATGGCTTTAAAGTTTGTCACCTATCTTATTGGGAAATGAAGACAAGAAAATTATATTTGTTTTATGTTCATGTCTATAATGTAAGTGATTAAAAAATCAAGTGATGCGGTTTTGTCACTATACCGTTTTTTAATTGAACATATGAAGAATAAAGGGTGGGAAATTAACCCTGCTAAAGTTTCAAGGACAAGCTCAAACAGTGAAATTCTTAAGCATGCAATGGAATAAGGGGGCTGTGAGGGATTCTTCCACAGGACTTTCCTCCCTGCTAGTAAGAGGCAAAGAAGTTTATAGAACTAGTTGGATATTGGAGACATCATATACCTTTATTTAGGACAGATTCTAAAACCCTTATAATAAGGTTACTAAGGAAGAAATATTGATTTGACTGAGGATCTGAGCAGTCAACGATGCTATACAGTTGGCCCTAAGTTTATGGCCAACATGCAGTGGCCCGGTGGAACTGCAAGTGACTGGATGTACAGGATGAATATGCAAACAGAGTTTGAGGCAAAAACAGCAAGGCCAAAATGTACCCTTAAGATTTTGGTCTAGAAACCTCCCCCCCTTCATCCGAGTTCCATGTTTCCTTTTGAAAAACAATTAATAGCTGCATACTGGGCTTTGGTAGAGACTGAACAATAACTATTTATCATGAAGTAATATTAGAGGCATAGAATCCCAGAGTAACGAGTACCCCAGCTTCCCATAAAATTGGACATGCTCAAGAGGCTAGCATAATTAAATCAAAGTGGTATATTCAAACCAGATCTTAAACGGGTGAAAGGGGAATTTTTGCTTCACATTAAACTATATAGCACAAATAGATACTGAAGGAAATACATCCCCCTGAACCAAAGCAACAGCTGGTGTTTGAGGGCCAGGAGGGAGTGTGGCTGACCAGGAAAACTGTTGTTTGAGACTACAGTCATTATCATCTGGAATGGCTCTCCATGCCCCCTTCCCTCCCCCCCCATGTTGCTGGTCTCTGTGAGATAAACTAGAGAACTACAGAATACAAGGGATACGTAAAGTAGATGCCCTCTCTAGGCTAAGAGTCCTTAGGACAGTAAGACTGGCCAAATCACTAGGACAGGAGACGAGCTGAATGTCACTTAGACTTGCAGTTTCTGACCCTCGGGGATCAATAAACAGAGTTGTCCTGCCAGTGTCTTTCTTCTCCACCACATCACTGAAGCACATGGGGATAATGCAGGCCATCTGCCACAGGCATAAGTTCTCAGTAAATGAATAAGGAATGTAACAAATTAAAGACACAAAAGAAACATGGCATACCCAAAGGCCATAAAAGACATCGGAAAGCTGTAACCTATAACCCATGCCTAGACGGACTTTGGAAAGTACTGGGACAGGTAAAAGTAGTCAATATGTGGAACTTGTGGTAGTATATCAAACTATTAAAATAGAACAAGATCAGTCATATTTACTGATTCATGGGCTATAGACTAATGGAGTAGCTACTTGGAGATGCTCATGTGGAAAAATCCAAATTGGGAATTCTTAGTAAGCAAGTCTGGGGCAAAGAATTATGGGAAGATATAGGGGATATATCTCTGGTTACTAACTTGTCAATTTTTCCACGGAGATGCTCATGTGGCCCTCACCACCCCAGAACATGAGTACAACGCACATGCTGATCAACTAGTTAAGATTGCTACTCAACATGTTGTACCTACTCTAAAACCAACTGATGATACAAAAGCACTAGGCAAAATGGGTCCAAATTGTCAGCCATTTAGGAATCCAGGCCACACACAGGAGGGCACAAGATCAAAGTGTTAGCATTTTACATTCATAGCAGAGGAGTATCATATGTTGAATAGAAAAGTAACAAACTTCCTCAGGCAGTAACTGGAGAGATAGCAAGGGAAAAGGTCCCACCTCAAATCTGGCAGATAATGTTGGGCCCCTACCCTGAGACAGAAGATGTACATTTATATATACTTGTGTTGACACATATTCAGGTGTATTAGAGTCTTGTTCCTGTAAGAATGCGACCTAGAAAAACACCTGCAGAACTCTAGAGACACATTTATGTTATGAAATTCCAATGAAAATCCAAAGTGATAATGGGTCAAATTTTAAAGGTAATGAAGTAAAGAGATATTGTATATTTAACAATATAGAATGGATAGATCATACAACATATTACATCACAAGCATCTGGGTTAATTGAAAGAATGAATTGGGTTACTAAAAAAAGTTAGGTAAGTTCAGTTCTGGTAAATTCTTATCAACATTGGCCAGATAATTTGTTCGCTGCTTTATGTAATTTGAATAGACCATTGGGAGAAAAATACATCTCTAGAATGATGACCCCCAAATCTACAAACAAGGCAACAGCAATCACACAAGATTCCAAATACTGAGTACTGGACTGGAGGACAAGATGTTCCAGAACCATATCTGGGAACACCTGGTTCAACTGGATATGATTTACATTATTTGGAGGACTTTTGTTTGGATAGGGAAGAAATAAGGAAAATCTCTACTGGGATAGGATACAAATAAGAATCCCTAAAAAATCATTTGACAGATATTACCTAAATCACCATCAGCAGGTCAAAGAATACACATGTGCGCTCAAAAAATACATGCGCTAGCTGGAGTAACAGACTGTCGAGGGAGGTTACTGAGCTACTTCAGAATTTAGGTGTAGAACCTCTACAGTTTTTATAAAATGGCAGAGTAGCTCAAAGGAGTTATTATTCCTTGTGAAATGATGCCTCTTGTAAAAACTGACCCTCCTGAAATAACTATATCAAAGGAACTGAAAGACTTGGTGCTGATACACCCTCTGAAAACACAAAATTGGGAGCTAGAAAAGTGTGGTAAAATGAAAGTCAGATGACACTCCAAAGTCTGTGGAAATTATAGCACGTGGAAAAGATAATTATCAAATTGTGACCCTTAAACCACACATTCTTTCGAGAAATTAGGCTCTTTTAGGTATTATTGTATTTGGATACTAGATAATAGTGGATTCACAGACTCCAGGAGCTTACAATCAGCATACAAAAGTTGAAGCTTCATTAAGTTCTTAAATAAGACACTTGTTTCTTTTACAGCCACTAAAAAAACCCCACAAAACAAGTGCCCACCTTTCTGGGGCATGGCTGGATTTTGTTGAATTTGGATCCCCAGTTTCAATATTACAGCAAAGTCCCTCTATGACTACTCAGGGCCCTGATTTGATCCCTCTAAAATAGGAACTTGAGGCCTTTAAAATCCTGGAGATGAAATTTACTACTGCTCCAGTATGAGCCCTGCCCAATCTGGAAAAGTCCTTCATCTTGTATGTTGATGAGAGGCAGGGTTCTAACTTAGTCCCTAGAACCCTTAGTCCTTAGTCCCTTACCCAGATGGGTAAGCCTACTTCTCTAAACAACATGATTCTGTTGCCTCCAGATGGGCAATGGATGCTATGACCATTTTAATTGAGAAAGTCTCCAAACTCATTCTTGGCCAACCTTTAAAATTCTGTATCATCACAGGATTCAGAGTATTGTAGAAGCCAAAGATCACCAGAGGCTGGCTTCTGGCAGGCTCACTAAATATCAGGCCCTCCCTGTTGGACATCCCACTTAAACCTCCAGGTGTACCACTTGTCAATAGCTTCCCTGCTTCTCCTTACACCATGGCTGGGTGACATTATTCAGGGATTGTGAGGAGACCTGGATTCTGTCCACTCAAGCCACCCCCCAACCCTTGAAGCCAAAGCACACTCCATCCCAGGCCCAGAGGACCAAGCCTGTCACCCTCACAAGGTCTTTAGAACTGGAGAAAGGACTAAGGGTTAACATATTTACTGATTCCAAACATTTCATGTCTTACGTGCTCACAGGACTATATGGAGAGAGGTAATTCTTAACAAACATACCTCCAAATGAAGCATGAAGGGGAAACCTTACAGTTAGTACAAGCTGTCCATGAACCTAAGGAGACAGTCATTGCCTTTTGTAAGGGACATTGAAGGGGGACTCAATCTAAGCCGGAGTAACCAACTTGCAGACTCATTCCCTTGGGCAGCTGTGTCCTCACACTTTTGACCATAGCGCCATTACTCCTCCCTTACTCTTACCTTCTTATAGTCCCCAAGAACAGGCCCCTGGCCGAAGACAAGGAGTACACTATTCCCCCTTCTCAGGCCAACTACTTATCCCAGAGAAAAGCCAGGAAGTTTCTTTTTGGCCTACACCAGGCTACTCATCTGAAGAACACCCTCCAGTCCCTAGAAACTATTTTTCAGCAGTCATAATGGCATGAGGATGCCAGAACCCCAGATGCCACATAAAATCTGAAATCAGTGCAAGACCAAGAAGATATGTTTCAAAATTATCTTGTTGAAGACGAAGTCAGTGAAGGAAGTGATAGCTACAAGCCTTCTGGGTCAGACATGGTTACCAGAACTACACTTGGGGGTGGAGACAAGACAGCTTGTTGCACTGCCCACGCTTCATCTTAACTTGAATGTGTCACAAGTTCTCCAACAACAGGTTCTTTCTTGCCCTGTATCCCTTACCTTTGGTCACTACAGGTCACACCCATCTTTGGCTCTGGCTGAATTTTGTATCTAGAAATCAGAGGCAGGAAGTAGGGAAATACCCAAGAGACTTCCTTCTTTACAACTCAGCTCGACAAGAAGATAATGGAGGCAGTTTTCAGAGTTAATGTTGAGGTTTAGGGATGCTGGGACCCTGAAATTCAAGAGCAAGAGACAAAGGTCCTGCACCTTGAATGAATTCAACTCCAGCCCTTTCACTCAGCCAGAGATAAGGTTAAGTCAGAACAGTGGATGAGATTTTAATAATTTGTGCTTGTGCTATTGGCCAGATTTTTAAGGAATCTCAACAATTTAAGGAAGAGCAAGATGTACCTTATATACAGACAGAAGGAGCTAGGAGTGGCCAAGTAGTTTGTGGAGACTGGAAGTAAGACAAAAGGACCTGGGCTACATGGAAATGGTCTACATGGTATCGAGGAGTGGTGAACTAGTGTTGGGCTAGGTACAGACCAATAAGGGTCACTACAAAAGGATTAACTGGGAAAGCTGGGTGTCCCAAGCAAACCTGGGACACTTGAGTTTCTCCTTGAGGTCCAGGATCCCACATCCTCAAATAGAGACCAACCCATTATCTTTAGCATATAGGCAACCTTTGAAATGAATGCTCCAATTCTGCCCTAAAGGGGAAACATTAGTATTGACAATTTAGAGATAACAGATGTGGGGTAGTACAGGGCAAAAGGATTTTGAGATTGCCTGGCTCTGGGCATTTGGTTGCAAAAAAAAAAAAAAAAAAAAAAAAAGATCCAGACAGCCTGCTTCATCCTTGTGCATTCCATCAGCCTGCAATGACCTAAAAAGCTTAACATGCTCCTGGTCTTGCATTCCGGCTTTCCAGCCACCTGGAATTCCTTACTCTCGTGTTCAATTGTAATTACAGCAGTGACTCACTCCATTGAACTTGGACTTATGAAAGAAAAAATTAAAATCAAATAACCTGTGCACAAAATGTAAAAGCTGTATTGTGTTTTATTTATGTATAGTATTTTCGTTATTTTTGGCACATTTTTGGATCGCAATTTTCTATAGCCATTCATTGTAGAGAAGGCAGCCTGGGAAAACATCCATATAACTCAATACCCAATATTGATAATTTCCTACGTAAACTCTCCAAAATGTCTATTATTGGTGATGGTTTTTTTTAAAAAAAATTAAACAGGAAACAAAAAAAAATCCATTGGGAAATGACAATCCAAAGCTACAACACTGAGTTTAAAGAGAAAGTTTAAAGGCAGTTCCCTGTAACTTATAAATTTCTTCATTCTTTGAAATTTGCAAATTTCTTAAGTCGGATGAGATGATACCCACTGTAGAGGAGAGGGGCAGGGAAGATCAACGTAGGAAGCATCCTGGATACCCTGAGCCCCAGGGTAGTTCCAAATGCTGACACCAATGGTGGGGGCCCCCTCACATGCCTCAGTGCAGTACCAGGTAAGGGGCCTGTGGTCTCCAAGCAGCCCCATCTCCCCCACCCCATTCCACCCTAGTCCCCCCTTCAGTGTAGCACCAGAAATGAGAAGCCCTGTCGGGTAGCACTCAACAGGATAAGCATCAGTGCAACATGAGGAAAACAGCCAGGTCTGCATCCCCCAGCGCAAGGTGCTTGGGAGTTACTCTTATAACCCCAGAATTTAATTTTCCCCAAGGCTGGAAAAGACGGAGAGGGAGAATTTCATAAAGAGTTATTAATAGGGAAGATTCAAGACACAAATTTAGAAGGGCAATTTCAAAATGCCTAAGGGCCACAAATCCCCCAAAGAAAAATGAGAATTGAACTCAAGTCCAGAAAAAAAACTCATGGAAGAGCTCAAAGGAGTTTAAAGATACCAAACAGGAGAGGTGTGAGAAAAACCAGAAATGGAAACGATGTAAGACAATCATGAAAGAAAATTAACAGCTTGGAAAAAGAAAACAACTCCTTAGAAGTAGCTGACCAAATGAAAAAACAGATACAAAAGCTAACTAAAGAAAATAATTCATTAAGAACTGAAAGTGGGCAAGTGGAAGCTAATGATTATGAGATAGTGAAAGCCTAAGAATGAAAAACCTGACCTGGAAAATAGATACAGTAAAAATAGTAAGAATTATCAGACTACTTGAAATTCATACTCTTAAGAAATCATTAAAGAAAACAAGAATCCACCAGAAGGATTAATAGTCATATCTTCTACAAAAATGAGTCAGACCAAAGCTTCCACCCCTGCTTTTTCATGTACTTACTCTGATGCCCTGCTTTCAGAATCCTAGACATTTATCAAATTCTAAGTGCCCTTTCCACATCAAGGGTTTCCCTACAAAATGGATGAACTAGTTCCAAAAACCACTACACCTTTACTGCATTTTCAAACAGACACCAACTTTAAAATCAAAATCTGCTTAGCCAATCTGGACAAAGTTATGAACGCTAATCAAGAATTAAATAAAAAAAAATTCTAACTCAGCAAGATTACTCAACATAACCTCATCTTATCTGCCTCCCATACAGCCAGATCAATAGAAGCAACCCAAAAAATGTACTGAAATGATTGCAAAATATGATTATATTTGGTTGTCTCAACATGATGGTCTATCACCTGCTGCTGCTCATGATGCATGTGAAGAAGCATGAGCAAGATATCTACCCAGTCCAATCCTCAAAAGTATTTCACTTACGGGCATAGATGAAAAGGCGGAACCATCAACACCTCACTTAAGTGAAGTGCATAAGGTACTACAGACAACAAAGTAACATCAATAGTAATCATATACACGCACAAATTTCTAAAAGAGAAGTTAAGGGAGTCACAGAAAGAAACAGACAGCAAAATTATACTATGAGGGATTTGATAAATTTAACCAAAGTTTAAGCAGTAAAGAACAACGCAAACAGAATTTTTTAGTCAAGTTAGGTTATGACAAACCTCTGCAGAAAATTAAAATAGATCAATCATGTATTAGGATTTAATCTGTTGACAGCTGTACCCACAACTAGGGTAAGTTGGAAAAATCTCCTGAACTCTCCCAATATTTACCTCAAAAACCATAAAACAGCACACCCAAAACAAATTCTGGAATGGTAGGACAAGACAGAGTGAAAATTTTCTATATGGATAAACCTGGAAGGTCTGCAGGAAAGGTCTGCCCCACACCTGGGTAAAAGGGTCAGCAGAGGAACTTCACCAGCTTGGAGGGGGGAGGAATTCCCTTGTGACCAAAAATATGTTCAGATAACCTGTGGGCCTTCCCATAGATATATAAACTGACTATCCATTCTGGCACTATCATTGGCATCAGCTGCCCTGAGACGGTCTTGGGCATGGAGTTGTGGGGTTGTGAGATAGCTATTTCAAAAACAAGGGCTGACAATTGGAATGCCATAAACCATCAGGAGGAATGCCCTACATTTCATCTACATCTATGAATCAAGGACCAAGTCTATGACTAAGCTACTCAGCTGAACCACAGGACGCCCTGGAGAAAAATTTAACTCCAGCAGAGATGTATCTCAGAAATCATGTCTCTATATAATTGTGTAAATGCATCTGCCTTGAGAGTATGTACAAAGCCCCACTTTATTCTCTCAGATTTTTACAGCAGGATTTAGCTCGCACCACCTTTTAAAGGTGCCATCTTAGGCCAATGTATGGATGGCCAGCTTCTAGTTGCTCCACATGCTGAGGGGTTTATTAGGAGTACCTAGTACCAGAACTTTCATTCATTAAGGGGGCCATAAAAGTCTAAGTCAAAAGTCCAGTGCTATCTTCCACGGGTAAACTATTTGGCATTTTGATTTGGCTGCTGGGACTCTGTCTCTCCTAAATGTATTCAGGCCATCCAGCAACTCTCTGTACCTACCACCAAAAGGCAATTGCATGCAGTCGTTGGAGCGGCTGGATGCTACAAGAACAGGTTTGTTCATTTGGCTGAATTACCAACCCCTCTGTTCACCTGTGTCAACACCTATCCAACTTATCAGACCTTAACAGGGACCTGTTATCGGTGCCTGCACTGGGACTTCCAGATTACAGTAGGAAATCCTTTTCTCTTTCTACACAGAAGCAAAGGTAGATAAGTAGCTTCTGGTATTCTAATCTAAACATTCAGACCTGTTATCTGCCCAATAAGCTTACGCTCACAGCTAGACACTGTGGTTGCTGGAGGATCATCCTACTGAAGGGGCTGCAGCTAGGCTATCGCCATACTTTTGATAGAGAAGGCTTGTGATTCAGTTTTGGGTGACCCTAATGAAATTGAGGCCCTCTTTACTTCAAACTCGAGATGTTTTTTAGATCAGACTTGCCAGATGAAGCAATCTTGTTCTGTAAAAGACAATCTCCCTCAAGCATCGTACCATCCCCCAAATCCTGCTGTGTTGCTTCCTGATCTGTGAGTCTCTGGAGAGCCACATTGCCTTAATACTAGACACAGCTGAGTGACCCCATGAGATACCCCTTCGAAAAATCCTGATTTTGTTCTGTACGTTGATGGGTCCCCCCTTCTTTTACAAGAGATGGGGAGTTCAACTGCACACTAGTGCATCTTTAAGTTTATCCTTACAATGGCTTAGGAGAGGCTTTCACTATAATTAATTTTGTTGTTCTTATAACATCCATTCAGGGAAAATGGTAACAAACTCCCATGAAATCGAACAAGTTTTTACAGAACCACAACTACCTATATTACACAGATGGCCCTTGGTAGAATCATTCTCCTCTGGGTTCACTTGACTGCAGGAAAACAGGCTATTAGCCACCCTTGGTAAATGAGTTCTTACTACTTTGTCTTAGATGCTGTTAAAGCCAGCTCTGAACTTCCATCAGCACACCTTCATGTTAAAAATCTCATAGAACTAGCTTGTACAAAAGTCATCTAAGGAAAAATGTGTCTCCGAACTGATCTAAGGAGGGAACTCCAAATTGAGAGAACCAAATGGATTCTATTCTGTAATTGATTTTATCTTGTATTACCACCAGTATTTTGTGAAACTACCTAAGTTACCATGTTTTTGTTTGAGTTAACTTTCAAAGTACAGCTTTCCTGCTAACCACTGTTCTGTGTGCCAAGAAAACCTTATCCTTAAAAGCAGCAGGTGGATCCAGGAAATCTGGTCTATCTCTGCACCATTGCTCTCCTCCTATAAAGTCTGGTTTGTTATCCATGTATCACACTAGCCTTACAGATGGACATAAGATCGAGACAGGAGAGGTGGTTGCTAGCCCTACAGACTTGATTTCCAGTCAATCATATTGTCCCCACACATCTACGATGCTTCTGACTTTATAACGAATCATTTTGTTTCTCCTAAGCCATCATATGACTTCCTCACATTCTATGGTGCTGCCTGCCTTCTGGTTGGTTTCTGAACGCTTCTCCTTTGGTCCATAAAAATGGCCTGTCAACCCTTGAGGGGTCCCCCCTTTTGCCTTGCTGAGGAGGCAAAAGACCCCTTTTTTCGGTTAACTGCTAGCCTTGCTAATCAAACTGAACATGCTTAGCATTTTTGTTGCCTCACTTTACCTTAATTTAAATCACAACATCTCATTTAGATCAAGATAAGCCAGGCTAAAGGTCCTGGCTTGTGGTTAATTATGTGGTCACTAGTGCTTTGTTCCTGTATTTCCTGTACTCTCAAATAATCCTTGGGATTTGTCATTCCAAAAGATGTCTGAAAAACACTGGGAGAAAAACGCCCCAGTTCAGTATCCCATCAAGTCTCTAAAATCTAGCATTTTCCACAATTCTCTTGGGAAATTAGATCCACCTATTGCATAAAGCTTTATATTTCCTTACTAGATGTAAACCAGAGTCCAACACACTAGGCATGTACTTTGACCTGACACCTGCGGACAATATCTTAGAAACTTTTCTGCTGCCCTAGAACTCAAAAGCAGTTTTGGTCACTGACCCTTCTACACCAAGCTCAGAGAAACATTTGGAGCTTTGAAGACATCCAATTTTTTCCCCTGTAAAGGGGACTGAATTTAGTGATCTTGGATCTCTTTCAATTCTCAGTCTATAGTGAGATCATTAGGAATTTGTACTGAAGCATCTTCAAGCTGTTGCAATAAAGACCCACAGAGGAGTGACAAGAAATCTCTCTGGGAACTGGGGACCAACTTTGCATCATACACTGACTACACATTATCAGTACAGTCTGAGTTGGCATACTGTCTGAAAGCATCTAAAAGCCGCAGTGCCAACTTCACTGCTACATGCCTGGGAAACCTGGACAGTCTACCAGCATCATACCAGAAAACGTAACCATTACTGCTTGAATTATCTTCTGAAGAGTCTGTACCTGGCAATACAGGGAACCAGACACTGTTTCTACATATTAGCAACCCCCAACTGGTCTGACAGGATTCTGCAAACTAACTTTTGGAAAAAGAGCTCACAATGAACTGAGGAAAGACGGGTGGAGAGCTGCTCCATTCAGCCATGTCCGAACCCTTGAAGCAAAAACTTGGCTTGCTCAGGAACAAAGTGAAGGAAATAAAGTGGAACCTGGGGAGTCTCTCTCAACTTGGGATACCCACACCATTCCAGCTCATAACCCTACATTTGAAGAACTTAGCTTTTTATAGGGATTGTTCCTGTATTTGGTTTAGAGTAAGATGGCATGATTAAGACTGAGATTTCTGGTGCTGAGGATTTTGAAGGCCTAAAACTAAAACTAAGGATAAGCTTAGGACTAAATCAGAAACATGACAAAGTAAGAGATACATGCATAACCACACGCCTACCTTGACAAATACAACTAATGGGCTACATAAAAAATGACAGCTCCTAAATGAAGACCTTCTTCCCACCCCACTCTCCTGGGACTTGAACGTTGCACTCTTTGGAGAAACTGGCCTTGAGAGTAAAAAGGAGTAAGAAATCACTTGCAGCAAGTGTGGACATCAGTAACTGCCTACCTGGCCTTAGTCAGTTACCTATGCTCAGTGACCTTCCCTTAGGAGAAAAGATGACAAAGCTTGAGGAATGCTTCTGTAATGGGAGGTTTGGAACATGACTAGACCACCTAACATGACTTCACCTATGTGAAAAATACTAAGACTACAGGACCTACAGCATGCATGAATACTTTGTATTGACCCAAGCTGCATCATTTCAAGAAGCTTTTCCACTGGCTGAATAACTGAAGCTGTTAGCATCTTTAAAGGACCAGGGCTTCTGCTGTATTTGCCTCAAAGGCCAAAGGAGGCTCCTTTCGTTCTTACCATAAGGTAAGACCCCCTTCCCCCCCTCCCTTCCTGAGGTCACAGGACTCAAAAGAGGAAATGGGTCCTTAAGCCTTTTCATTCATTATTTTACTTATTTGGAGTGGAACCTCCAATTTAGTCAAGGGGGCTCAAGGTTGATGTTTCAGGCAAATCAGCACCAGCCCCTAGAATAGCATGGGTCCAGGATTCCAACACCATCAGAAGGGGCACTGCTAGCTTCAGATTTAAACTCAGCGAGAACCAGTTCCAAGTAGGAACTGAGAATTAATCTGTAAGGCTCATTCCCCTTACTCTCCCCATTGCAACCAATTCAAATGGTGTAGGGAAGGGAAGGTTGTACTGCCCAGGTGATGGGGAAAATGTTTGATGCATCTTTGAAGTAAATATCACTTTATAAAGGGCTTAACTCACTGTGGGAACAGCGAGCATTTGCTTGAACACTTTGCCAATAAATAGCATTTAGAGTGGCATCTGACCTAGAAAAGAAACATTAACCTTAAAAAAAGATTAAACAACTTGGATGCCAGAAAGGGTGAATTCAATTAGGGTGACTTTTACATCTGCTTTTGTGGTCAAGAATCCTTTAAAAAAAAAAAAAGAGTAGGCCTTCTCACAGTCAATAAAAAGTTGAGAAAAGAAGTACTGGGGTAGACTCTCCAAAGTGTTAGAATATTTGTTCAAATCCAAGGCAAACCATTCAACGTAACAGTAAAACAAGGCTGTAACCTACAATCATTAATGCCAAAGAGGGATCGGAGCAAGAAAACAAAAGGCCTATCTATCTGATGACACTTTACAAATACCTGAAGGAAAGCAAAAGGGCAAAGGAGAAAGGGAGAGATATAACCCAAATGAATGCAGAACTCCAGAGAATAACCAGGAGAGGCTTTCTTAAATGGGCAGTGCAAAGATATAGAAAACAACAGAATGGGAAAGACAAGAGATCTCTTCAAGGACACATGCAAAAATGGGCATGACAAAAAACAGAAGTAAAAGAAACTAAGGTTGGAAGATTACACAGAAGAACTACACAAGAAAAATCTTAACATCACTGATAAACATATGATGGTGTGGGTTACTGACCTAGAGCCATACATTCTGGAGAGTGAAGTCAAGTGGGCCTTAGGAACCCACTGGGGTAAAGGTTAATGAAAATCTAAAGAATTATAGCTGGAACTATTTAAAATCCTAAAGATGAAGCTATGGAGCTGAGACTTAGCAGAATAACAGGATGGTTTTCAAAGAGGCAGAGGAAATTGCCAACATCAGGTAGGTTTATGGAGAAAGGGAGTTCCAGGGGGGGAAAAAACTATTTCTGCTTCATGAAATTTCAGTAAAGCCTTTGACTGTGAATCACAACAAATTGTGACAAGTCCTCAAAGAGATGGGAGAGCATGAGATCTTCGGTTTCTTGAGGAACCTGTAAAGCTGGCCAAGAAGCAACCATTAAATTATAAACAATCTCAGAAACGTGCATTTCATTCTGATGGAGAAAATGAGAAAGCAGTTTCCTGTTGAGGGTAAAATATTGGAGTAAAAATGCTGGCAACCCAGACCGAATCCACATCTCCCAGGGAATGAAATAGGTATGTTGCTATGTGGTGACTACCTGTATTCATTGTCTAAGTATGGCCAAGAGAACAATGGAAAAGTCATTTAATGTCTAAGCTGCAAAAGTCTAATAAACTAATGCATTTATGCCAGAGATATTGGTAGACATAAAATGAAGGAAAACTAATACATCTGAGGAATATTACAGAGTAAAATTCCCCAGACAAAATAAGACTCAAGAAAAAGAATAATTTCTTAGTCACAACTAGGATTTCGACCTCAACACCCACCCCTGGAGAAAGGAGAATAGAATTACCAAAAAATACTTTCAGAGTAGTCAGGTCGTCAAATCAAAAATGGAAGAGTGAAATAAGGAGTGTTTCAACAAAAAGCTCATAATAAAGGATTTAAAACAGAAGCTGAGAAAAAACATAGCAAAGCAATGGATATCCAGCAAAAAAGACAATACACTCAAATCTAGGCAGCCATGAGTAAAACACCAAGTACCAACAGACAGATCTGTGTCAACCAAACTATTTTGTAACAGTGATGTCATGTCCTAAGTGAGGAAAAGGGAACAGATTGCAAGAAATAAGAGGCACAGAACAGACAAGCAAGATTAAAAAGCCTCATGTACAAAGCAGCAGAAGTAATGTAGGAACTACTTTCCTACTAGTCTGGTAGTGCTGAGAAAACTAGCTAACAATTTGGCAGACTCTCAGGCCTGGAGAAATAAGGAAAATACCCCTTCTCTTTCTGTTTAGAGATGCAGGTCTGCATAATGTGTTTTTATTTGTAATAAATGAGCATATTTATTCTCAGCATTTATTTTGTCTGAGAGCAATTCTGTCATGAAATGTACCCAGATTTATTTCGATTTATTAATGTTTTGTTTTTAGGTAGAGTACCCTTCTTTAAGCTTAGTATTTTATTTCATGTAGTCAGATCCTCATCTAAACCTTTTATTCTCTTGAATATTTTTCTTCACATTTCTCCTTAATGCCACCCCACACCCCTCCACACTTCCCACCCCCATTGAAACCTTTCATGTGAGCAAAGAGCATTAATTTAAGGAGTTTCGTAGATTAGAGGCCATCAAATCTGACTCCCTCATTTTACAAATTTGGACTAAGGGATAAAAGGAAATTGAAAAAATTTCATTTTTAAAAATTACATGAATAAGCTAGGAAAAAAATAGCTGATAAGGGGGAGGAGAAACCCTTATATCTTATATATGCTTAAGGATGTCAATACAACAGTTTTCTTTCCCTTGACAATTTTTTAAGAAAGAAAATAAACTACAACATGAAAGAGTATAAGAGTATTTTGAACCCCTAAGTATTCAAAGGCTATAAATATGCATCATTTAGTCAGAGGCTAAAAGCCAGTTCAGCCCTTCCCATCAAGGAAGGCACTGACCCAGCATAGATAAGTCAAGCTTTACCAATATCTGGCCCATTGCGGTTGGTAACTTTACCACTCTCCTGTGAGATCATAGGGGACCAATGCACAATCTTTTCAACCATCCAGCTAATGCTTATTGAGAATACTGGATTCCCGTTTTCTAGTTTGAAGAGACAGCAAGGCCTCCTCCCTACACATACACACCACACCCTAATCCTTTACCAGACCCAACAGGATCTAGCTCACATGCCAAAGTTGTGTACGTGTCCTTCGATACTGAAGAGGATGATGGTATGACTGGCGGAGTTGACTGATTTGAGTGAGGAAGGGCTGTGTGCAAGGTCACCAACTTCACTTTCTTCTTCTGAGACATCTGGATCCGGTGGCAGTCTGATATGGCTGGAAATGGCCCAGAATGCAATGGGAGACCCTGGCCCTTTCAGGCTAAGGTTCTTTAAAAGCACTCTCACTTTAAGTGAGATACACCACATGTGCAATGGTTCCCCCCTAAGTCTGACGGATGAATAATAGTGTTTTGGTTTTTTGACTTCATTTGTACAGCCACTCAAATAACAAGCACAGTGCTGTAAGACCCTTACGAGGTATATACTAGCTGCTGTTTATCCTTTCTCGAAGAGGACCGTGACATCATAGTGATATGCCATGACATTCAGGCAAAATGGATTTAAGTGAGGGAAGGCTGTGCAAAGTCAGTTGCCTTACTTTCACCTGTGGAGCTATCTGGGTTCAGTGGTCAGATCAGGACAACTGGAAATGGCCCAGGATGCAATAGCTTTTTCAAGCTAAGGTTCCTAACAGGTTTTAGTTCGACAAAGATGAAATTATACATAAGTTATGCAAATCCAACTCCCAAGCAGGATCAACAGCTGGAACCCAAGTGGCTCCTGGGGGGGAGGGCACTAAACCATGGAGGGAACGGGCCACCACTCGGAGCCCTTCCGAGGGATAAGAAAGGTCTGCTGAACATGCCAAAGTATAATCTCAGAAACCTATACAATCGTTAACAAATCATTTCTGTTACCCTCCCCAAAAAACTCACACTATCCTAAGGTGACTCAAAGGCTAGAGATGTGGCATTTCACCTGTCTAGTAAAGCTTTAAAAAAAAAAAAAAATAGCTAAGGTATTCCTATGGGGAAAGCAAGGCTGCCACAGGGCCTTCCTACCCCAAGGTATGAGCTGTGTGAATATCACTGCCACCAATCTGGGAACCAGGGCGGGTTGTGCTGCCTCAGCTTCAATTGCTTCTAGTTTCAGATGGGACCGAGGTGTTTCCATTTAGGCTGAGGAAAGGTACCATTTGACATACAAAACATGGAGTTCAGAGGGGCAACTCAGTCAACGAGGAAACCAAAATTACCAACGCAGTGACTCTGAATATATGTTGTTACTGAGACCAGTTTGGAGGATCGTAGGTTTTCTTTTTTTTATTAAGGTTTAGGTTTACGTTTAATAGAAAACCCCAATGAAGGGAGTATTGAGGGTTAGCATGGAGTTACCTGGAGCCACCAGAGGGCACCAGAACTACACAAATACTAAAAACGCATCATTCTCCTTCCACGCATAGGGTGTCACTTCCCAGAACTAGATGGCTCCATTTCCTCCTTGATTTGTTGGTACTATCCCCCCCCCTTCCTTTTAGATGCCTCGTGAATTGATCCCTTATTGGTCTCAAAGGTTGCCCATAGTGAGAAGGGCTTGTGTATACAAAAGCAGCTTTTCTATTCATTACTATGGAGTCCAAACCTGTTTACTCAACTTCCATTATATGTAAGGCATATAATTAAGGCATCATCTTTTTCCCTTTCATTTGATCTCTTCCTTCCATTTTCATTCTAAAATTACCTCCTGACTCCTTATGTCCAAATCTATTTAACCATCCACCGCTAATTTCTTAGGCTATTTTGTTCATCTTTCCACCAATCTACTTTAAAGCATAAATGAAATAATTTTAACCTTTTGAAATGTATGTTCCCCCCAAATTACACAAAAACACAATTCTTTTTTTTAAGTTTTTAGTTCCAAATTCTGCCTTCCTTCCCTTCCCCAAGTTGGTAAGAATTTTTAATATAGGTTATACACCATGCAATCATGAAAAAACAAACACGTCCCTATTTGGTCATTTTGTTCTACCATCTTTCTGTGAAAGATTATACAAATATTCTAACCCTGTGTTGCCTACCTTCCCTCACTCCTTGTATTACTCAGAACAAAGGGCTACTCAAAACAGAGTCCCAGAGATAGTGACTAGTTGTAGCTGATGACTGCAACAACTCCAATATACTGCAGAACTTCCTGGATGAGATCTATACCCCCCCTCCCCAGTATCTGGTCTAGGCTTTCTCAAAAAGGAACATATGGCTAGGAAATAACTTACTGTCCAGTTGATACAGAGGAATGGATAACCTATAAAGCTCACGTCTGAGTGTATTATCACTTGTATAGAGGCAGGAGCAGGAAAGGCTTTATCCTGAAACAGTTAAACATTCGTTCATGAACCTGAATTCTCACTGAAGCAAACACTCTACAATTAACGTCAAACTTGTAATCAGTGGTATGCATGAACCATGGGAAAACTGGCAAGAGGCAGTGAAAATATGAAAAGGATACAGTACATGAACTATGAGGAACCAGAGTAAAGCATGTCGGATGAGTAAAATCAGGAATAACCATGTGTTCCATTAGTATCTGGAATACATCAAGAGAAACTAAGGGTGGCTCCCAGTAAAAATCTGTGAGGACACAAAGAATGCCCAATACAGGCTATCACAGGAATGTCTAACAGCAACGAGACCCCAGGTAGATTAAAAAAAAAAAAAAAACAACAACCCATACCAGAGAGACCATCCCCTAATTTAGCATATACTGCCCTCTTAGGTGTTTAAAGAGAACATACAGATGGAAAAAATAAACCAAGGGACCCCCAGAGCAGCACTGTCAAGACCCACACAACTGGCACCCACGTTTTGCAGTCTAAAGCTCAGGGAGACTAAGTTGAATTATCTCAAATATTTGAGATAAAGACCAGGAAGGCAAATTTTGCCATTACCCATCTTCCCTTCTTAGAAGTCTCTCTTGAATGTAGGGAGATATACCTAGATATGCAAAGAAGGAAAGCCTTGAGTGGTTCTTCAGGTGTCTTCTGGGAGCAACTCTATAGTTTTGAAAAGCTTGAGATTATCTGGAAGCCCTTACTAGTATCCCACAGACACATAGATTAAAAGCTAGAGTTTGAAATCCTGAGTGTCTCCAATTGAGATAGCACACTACAGTGGAAAGTGGAGAGATTTGATTAAAATGTTCTACTAGATGTCCTTTAAAGGTCTCTTTCCAATTCCATCTAAATACTGTGAAATATCAGGGAACTCCTGGCATGGAGTAGTTCGAGCAACTGCATAAACTTGAATAATGCCAAATCAGGAACAAAGAACTATGGTCTCTGTTGTTTCTCCTAAGTCTCCTTTCCTTGGGAATTTACCTCAGAGACAAAATCATTTTGGAGACTCATCTATGCCCACATTAGTAAGATTACAGCACTGGAGTCCATTAACTTAGATACCAAGGTATTAGCAGGAAAACAGGCAAAAAACCTTCTGCAGGAGAAAGAAGTCTGGCTGCAGGTTCTGACGTTTTCTTCATAAAAGCAGCTCACCCATGTCACGTGAAAACTTGAGGCATGAGGTTCAAGGCAATAAAATACTAAGGAACCCAAATTCCCTGAGCTTGGCTGCAAATATTGTTTTTTTGCTAGGCTAATTTTTTTCATTCGCATTACGTTTGTTTCATGTTTGTTGCTAAGTTCTCACTCAACTACTTGGCTTTACTACAAAAGAGAAGAAAAAGAAAAAACCCCTAAGATGTAATTCTCTAAAAGTACATGGCAAAAGATGGTAGATGGTGAGAGCTTGTGATCATAGGAACATGTCATTGCGGTTGAAAGTGACAAGAAAATAGGTTAAGATGGGTACTCTAAAACAGCACAACAGCTCCTTCTGAAACATTAAGGGCAAGAGCCAAGTCCTGCCTGAGACAATTTAACCTTTTGAGATGTAAGTGCAATTTATTTGCATCCCCTGAACCTGTGCTAAGTGTCATTGTCCTAAAATGGGTTTTAATGGCTATTATGGCATTTTTCCATTTGTATCATGGCCAACCCCCAAACTCATTTGGGCTCAGCACCAACATCTGTAAGATTAGATGCTAGCAATGCTTACTTTTGAAGGGCACGGGAACCCTTCTACCCAGAATATAAGGGGGGGGTCAAGAGTGTCCATTTATTAAGTACCTGCTTAATTGCCAGGCACTGTTTTGTTTAAGTGTTTTTAAGAAAATCTCTCTTGATGTTCAAAACCACCCTGGGAGAAAGGTGTGATGAACCCCAGGGTCACATAGCTAGTAGCTTTCAGGTTTTACTGAAGTTTAGGACAAAACTCATGCGTTGAGGTGACAATAAAGGGCAAATTTCGCATACTCCATTCATTAGTTTAGCAATTAGTGAATTCTTTCCACTTCAGCAGTCAGCTCTACCTTGCTCACCCAATCTTTTCCACAAAACGTTTAGGGTTGACAATGAAATATATGTTCAATTTACTGCCCCTAAGCATACGAAAGGGTTATACTTTCAACTATACTAGCTAGATTTCATCACTTGGCTGTTTTGACTATGTTTATTAGCTTATGTGAATTTTCCAGTTTCTTTCTAGAGCCTATGAACATTCAAGATCTTACTGATATCAAAGTACACAACATTATGAGAAAAGGTTTCCCCCTTATGCCCTCCCATTAAGCTGAGATAGCTTCCAAGACATTGAAATCTGAGCCACCACAGATGATTACTTTCTAGTCAAGTTACCTAGTTAGTATATTTCAGGTGTCAGCCATTCGCAACATTTACAGCAGTTAAGAATTCAACGATCTGCCAGACCAAAGGCCTTAAAGACATTTGGAAGAATCAGATCAGTCTTGAAGGAGGCAAAGGAGATGAGTATTCTGAGCAACGTGGGAACAGCCAGTGCAACAGCACCTTAATAGGAAGATAGATTGAAGTGTGTTGAGAGCAGGAAGTGATTTCTTGGAATTAACAGATTGTAGTGTGTATGTTTTACCAAAAAGAAAAAGGCCTAGTTATTAAAGTACTTGAAGTGCTCAACAGCCTATTTTGTATTTGCTCCTGAAAGAAATGAACACTACCATCCTACCAGCCTGTCTATAAGGATATTTGAGTTTTGTTTGGGGGAAAAAATGCATCAGAGATGAGCATTAAATATTTCCTCATCATTAATATCTCCTCAGTAAACCAAGACAGCTAGATATTCCAGACTAAACAACATTCATTCCCTCATACTGCCTGATGGTGATTGACAGGCTCTCATTACAATGCCTTTGGTGAAAGACGCCTTTGGTTTGCTTTTTAAATTCTCAACCTTTCCTTTTTTACATTCTTAATGATTTGGTTTTTTTTATCCTTTACTGATTTCTTTACTTTTTCTTTGTTTTTTATTCATAATTGTTTCTTTGCAACAAAAAAAGGCTCTTGCACTCGTTTTGGCAAAATGGACTAGACTTGTGATCTGAGTTTTTTGTTGTTTTCAAAATTAACATTCAATTAGCTACTGCCTCAGCAAGACAAGGGATATGGAAACAAGGATCACAGAGAACTATGAAGTATCTTTTTGCAAGTAAACATTCAATTTCAAAGTCATTCCCTTTATTATAGCCATTGAGTAATTGAGGCATTTTCATAGTTTTTGGACTCAGGCCGTATTTACACTGAGAATGCCAAAAAGTCTTTGTTTGTTTTATCTATTGGCATTTATTGCACTAGAATACAAATTTAGAATAGTAACTCATTTTAAAGTCATAAATTCATTGCATGTTAAAAACCAAAACATCAAAGTTCAGTGAAGAAGGGTGGCATTGTTTTACATATTTCTAATAAATCTCTAACGCCTGGCTTAAGAGGACAGCTGGATCCTCCTATCTATTTTCGCATTCAATCTGTTGCAATATGTTGTTTTGGTAGCATACGAAACATACTTCCAAAGTATACTTGAAAGCATATGAAAAAAAGTACGGCCTCACAGATATGTAGTTGGAAAAGGGAGTTATTTTAAAAGGCAACTAACATCTAAGTATCTTAGCAGACCTCACAACTAAAGAGTCCCTAGAACTAAGGGAGAGCTAAAACTATGCTTTTGAAAAAAATTCTTCCTTAGTGTCTCTGCTTTAATGTTTGTTTTTTATAATAGAGGCAGAACTATGACCATAAATATAGCCATTATGTAACTTAAGTGTAACCTTTCACTATACCTCTTTCTAAACTGAGAAATCTGTTCAAGTTCTTTGTTCCAAATCCC
Organism: Bettongia penicillata ogilbyi; assembly: GCA_023548195.1. Classification (NCBI taxonomy): domain Eukaryota; kingdom Metazoa; phylum Chordata; class Mammalia; order Diprotodontia; family Potoroidae; genus Bettongia; species Bettongia penicillata. The sequence continues at coordinate 21,139,473 of JAJHZJ010000177.1, read as the reverse complement.
ACAAGGGAGGGGGGTGAAGAGTTTAGGGTCTTACGTTGTAGTACAGGAGAGCAAGTTAATCATTTAAGAACAGTATTCCTATGGGCCAAGGCACCGCGTGGTTCTCACAAATACCCTGGGAAGTTGCTTTTTTATGTTCATTGTACAACTGAAGAAACTGAGGCAGAGGGTTAAGTGATTTGAGCAAGGTCGTGTAACTTGTAATACCTCAAATGTTCCTTTCACTCGAGGTCCAAGCTGCAACACATGGTTGCTGCCTTTTACGATCTACGACAGATATTGGAATCAAAATGTTTTTTTAGCTAGTGGTAGATTTCACAGTCATAACTATCCCAAAGTTATTTACCCTAGATGCCTCATCTTTAGCCAAAAGGACATTAGATTGGCAAAAATCTACCTTTCCTAATCATAGCTTTGCCACTTTGAGCGTTTCACCCGACTCCAGGTCGAAGACTGATCCTCAAGTGATTTAATCTTTGTAAGGTGTTTTTCCTTTCTCACTTAAAAGTTTTATTTAACGTCTACTGAGGTCAGGTAAGTTTTTTCTTCCTCCCCCCACCCCAACCTACACACACCATCCCCTCCCCCTTTCCAAAAGCCTGAATTTCAGTTGCAAGTTAAAAAATCAAACTTGTTTTTTCCCCCTATCCAACTTCAGCGTCTACACGAAATTTATCATCGGACGCCAGACTTCACTAGGTGGGGAGAAATAAAAAAACAGCTAAATCAAACTGTGCTCGTTTTTCTCTGGGCCTACTGTACAAACCCTGCAAGTTTTGCTGCAGAGGTAGACTGTGCACAGCTTAAAAACACGCTTGCCTTTCTACATATTAGTACTTTCAACTGTAGAAGAAATCCCACCCCACCCACCAAAAAGCATGAGAGCTTAGAGATTAAGACCACCAAGCACCCCCGCCCCCCACCGTCTTCCTCTGGGGGCGAAGAGAGGCAGGAGGAAATAAAAGACTAAGTAAAGGCTCTCAGTTCTTCCCGACACACCCCCTGAAGTATTGGGGAGCGCTCACGTGGGCCACGCACCCGCCCCCCCAAACTCCAGCTAATTTCCTCTTCGCCTCCCCGAAACACACCCTTCTCCGCTTCCAGAAAGGAAAGAAAAGAGAAAAAAGCGGTAGGAAGAGGAGCAACGGTGCCTACGGGCCTTGCGGGGCGCTCACCCGGAGCCTCCCCGACCCGGCTCCTCGGTACCGGGAGCGCCGCCCCGGGGCGGATTCTTCCAGCCCCGGTAAAGCGCCTGCTTAGGAGTTTCAGCAGCTAAAGGAAAGAGGAAAGGAAAGAAGAGGAGAGAGAGAAGAAGCAGCCCTCGGCAGCAGCCCCCAGCTCCGGGGCCTCCCCGCGCCCCGCCCGGCACCAGTTCCGCGGCCTCCCCGCGCCCCGCCCGGCCCCAGCTCCGCCGCCCTCCGGCGCCTCTCCGGGGAACGTTCTGAGCCCGCCCCGCCCCGCGCCTCGTCTATTTCAGCGCTCAGCGGGAGGCCGCCGGCGTGGCGTCACTTCCAGGGGGAGGGACCCGAGGGGGAGGGGCTGCGAGGGGGAAGGGCCCCGGGTCCGCGCAGGCTCGAAGCTGTGCAGTTGACTATATATGGTCAAAGCTCGGCGAGGGCTGCTGGCTGCGCTCTCGCTTCCGGGTTGGAGAAAGCTTGGGCGCCGCCTGCCCCAGCCGGAGCCGTGAGACCGGACCGAGGCGGCCTCGGAGCGCCAGCGTTAGCGGGAGCGGAAGCGGCGGGACCTCTCCTGCCCGGGGCGCTCCGCGAGGTTTGGGGGTGGGCAGGGCGCTGGGCTTGGGCGGCCGCGGTAACAAGTGGGCGAAGATGCCTTACGAGATCAGTAAGTATTTGCGGGCGCTCCTCGGTGCCGAGGACCCCCCCAAGCCCCGGGGTTCTGGAGCCTTCTCTGAAATGCGCCCCCCGATGGGGAGGAAGGGGCGCGATGCCCGCGGGATTGGGAGTGGGGGGGTGTGAATGTGAAGGCGCTCTGGCTGGCAGTGCGGAAACGCCTCTCCGTACCTCTCCCGTAGCCTGCTCTCTGCTCCGCTTATCCACATGCACGGGCCCCCTGCTGCGCGGGGAGGGGGGGCGGGAGAGAGCAGTTTTTCTCCCCATCTTTCCTTAAAAAAAAAAAAAAAACTTGCCTCCTGCGAGGTGTACCCTAAAAGAGAAGTCCCCCGAGGTGTCTCTCCCTTAAGATGAATGGGCAGCCCTCCCCCTCCTGCTTCGGGAGTCCCTGGGAGCCTGGCATTGCTGATAGCTCGCGCTGCAACAGGTGCTCCGAAGGGGGTGAAGCCTGGTGGGGAGCGCGGCCCCCTCCCCAGGTCGCCGCGTCCCCACCCCGGGCTAGGCTGGGCGGACCTCCGGACGGCCTTTACCATGGGTGCCTTTCTCTTCCTCTGCAGAGAAGGTGTTTGCCAGCCTGCCACAGGTGGAAAGAGGGGTTTCCAAAATCATCGGAGGAGACCCAAAGGGCAACAATTTTCTCTACACCAACGGAAAATGCGTCATCATAAGGAACATCGATGTAAAGTATCCCCCTCTTGCTCTTGACCTCCCCTTTCCTTTAGGCTGGGTTAATCATCCACCACCTTCCCCGCCCAGACTCCTGCAGTGCTGAGGTTGGGCAGTGAGAGAGAGGGGAAAGGTGAGGCAGGGGGCTGGGCCCCACCCCTCTCTCCCAAGCGGGCTAGCTAGCCTTTGGGCCTAAGCCTTATCTTAACGTCGAAAGGGAGTTGGGAGACGATGTTGCCCATCTTGAGGGTGTTACAGCTGGGAGAGGTTACATGAGGCTACTTTGTAACCATTAGATCTCAGGTCTCCTGGCTGACTCACTCTGATTCTACAGCACCCTATTCCTCCTTGGGTGTGTTTGTGGTTTTCTGGTGTTTTCTTCCCTTTTAAAAGAATCTTTCTTTTCCCTGACTCTTGAAAAGGAGCTGGAGGAGGAAATGAAGTGTTCCCTTCTGCCTTGCCCCTTAGCCTTTATGAGTCACGGCCCAGAAACAGTAATGAATTTATTTCAAGTAATCACTCACTGCAGGAATCCTGTACCCAGGATGAAAAGCAGTGAGTTACAGGGCCAACTAATTGCAAAGGCTTCTCCAATTATTGTTATTACTCTGTAATTATTCAAATGACGGAGATTATTTCTTCCCTGGCTCTCTCCAAAACTCCCTTAATGTGTTTTCCTTTCAGTTGAACTGGCTGTCAGGCCTCAGCAGATAAAATGGTCTACATGAATTATTTCTGACTTAAGCCATCAGTGAGATGTTTTCCTGCTCATCCTCTTGGAGTGAAATAGAAATAGTATGAAGCTAATGCTCTTTAGTAACAGGAGTATGAAAGTAGTCGTCATAACTGATATTGTCATTATTTATTGATTCTTTGCAATTTACAAAGGCCTTTCTCCTAGCAGCTCTCTGAAGTTAGTGAGACAGGATTTTATCACAATTTTACTAAAGAGGAAATGAGACTTTTCCCCCATGTAATTCTACATCTTTTCTCTCAAACCACTAATGTCTCCATCTCTAGCACTTGACACAGTGCTGGGCACGTGAGAGGTCCTGAAATGTTCAATTGTGATCTGATCGTGCCATGTCCTAAATAATGAGTGCAAGCAAATGAAGCGTAACCTCTTAGCCTCAGTTTCTTACCAGGTCAGTTACCTCTTCCTTGGGATTGTGAGCTCAAATGAGGTACTGGATTTGATGGTGCTCTGTAGTGGTGAAGTGCGAACCACTGATGACTGATAATTCAATAAGCTTGTATTGAGCATTGTGCTAATTAGGTCGGTATAAACCAGTTAAATTAGTAATCAGCTAAATTAACATAAGCATGGACCCAGCTGGTGGGAATTATACTTCTGTGGTGAGAAACAGCCCCCTTTGCTAAACTCAGGAAGACTCATCACTAGGTGAGTTACAGATGGTGAATTTTTTTTTTCTTGGCCATTGCAATTCTTAGAGATCACATGCCAAGTCATAGCCCTTGCAGGGATGCATTGATCTGGGGAGGATCCTCAGACAAAACTTAGGATTCTTTCAGCAAGGTTATTGCCACCTACTTCACAGGACTCAAAGCATTTTACTATCTGTTATCTCACTTGATTATCACAGCAAGGCGTGTGATACCTTCTCAGTGTCTAGGTGGCTGAGGAAATTACCCTTCCCAGCACCATCTTTTTTTTTGTTGATTTAAAATATTTTGAATAGGAATCTTCCTAAATACTCTTTGCTGCCTCCTTGAACTGAAGACCCTGAACTGAATTTTGTGAAACCTTTGCCTGGAGACTCGGGGTCTAAATCGTAAACACCAGTTGGTGACAGCATCAGTGTGATAGTATTCTCAACTTCGTGAATGTAATGGAAAGAAAAGTAAATTTGGAGTCCGAGTTGTGCTCCTTAATAAGCCTTGTGACTTGGGGCAAATCACTTGTGACTTTGGTCTTGGCTCTTTCATAAAGAAGGAGGTGGACCAGCCATATTTTGAGGACAAGGGATAATCAGTGAACATCCCTTGTATTCCCTTGGCATTTCAGCTTGATGAGTTGTAAAGTCTGGTGTTAACTAATTGATTAGATTTATGGAGAACTTGGGACTTCCTTTGAACCTTGAAGAGAGAGATCTCCTTTAAATGAGAAGATGGATAGCTGACACTTAGCATCTTAAGGTTTTCAAAGGGTTTGAAATACATTATTCTCTTTGAAAATGATAAATCATCTAAGGTTGATGCTGTTTGACAGATGGCAAATCCTCCCAGCCTAAGATGAAGTCTGAAGGTTTTTGAGTTCCTCCCTCCCAACTACTTTATATTCATTTTGTATGTTTTTTTTAATGTATACTTGTCTTTTTCCTGTTAGAACATATGTTTCTTGAGGATGGTGATGGTTTCATTCTTTCCATTTTAATTCATACTAGCATTATCCCCAGAGCCTGGCAGATAGAAAGTTTAATAAATGTTTGTTTTTGTTCAGCTTCCAGAGAACCTATTCTTATTGGGTCTTCCTGACTCCATGAAGTCTGTTGTTCTGTACTTTTAAGTCGAGTTTTTAACAGTGTTCACTGTAAAAGGAATATTTCCTGTCAAACCCCAACCCCCCAGACAAAAGTCACAAATAGAACTGTCTGAATTCATGGAATTCAGGAATTCTCTTGTTATATTCAGAGGACCACAAGCAAATCAGTCTGGCTAAAACTAAGACCAAACTGGCCTTACCTATTCCTCAAATTGAGGTGCTGTCTCATCTCCATCCCTGTGCAGTCTTCTTGTTTTCCCACCTGGAGTCTCTGGTTTCCCTCAAGATTCAGTTCCCTACTGTGGGAAGCCTTCCTCAGAACACTTCCCCTCCCAAGTTACCTTGTATTTGATAGCCACACCTTTGTGAAGGTGTTGGGTTACAGAGTGGTGAGAACTTAGGTTGGGTCTGGATGATTGGGGTCCTTGAATGCCCTGATGAGGCAGCTGAGCTTATTCTCTAGTGGGATTGATAGAAAGGAGAAGCAATTTGCAATGGTAGATAGAGCATTGAAATCCCAGTCAGAAGGTTAGAGTTCCACTCCTGCCTGTGCCACAGTCATTTTAGCTTTGTCTAAGCTTCAGTGTCCTTTCCTGTAAAATGTAGACACTGGACTAGAAGAGCTAAAAGTCCCTTGTAGATGCAGCATCCTATGAAAGCTTTTATCAGTGGAGTCTTAGTTTACTACCAGAATAGGCTTAATGTGACGTATCATAGACAGTTACTTGTTCCACATGGAAACTTTCCCCATCGAGATTTCACTGTGTTGTGGTTCAGCATAAGAAGTTAAATGGTAGTTTAGGGAAAGTTTTGCAGAAGCCACACATGACATACAAGGCCAACAGATGATGCAGGAAAAGTTTAGAAACTCAGAAATATGTAAAATATATGTATAATACAAACATTTCTTTTTTTATATCGTAAATTCAGACTTATGGAATGGAGGGCCAAAAAATTTTACACCAATTTTTTTTCCCCCCAGATCATGGGGGTGTTTCACCTCTAACCCCGTGATGTGGAAGGATAACTGTACAATTTGTTCTGCCAATTGTGTGGAAAGTTGTATCTAGAGTCCAGTTAATCCCACTTTCTGAATTCTGTCTTAAATGATCAGCCCAAATCCTTGTTCATTATGACTCAAAGGAGTATGCTAAGAACCTGGCATTGCCAGCCAGTGACTTGCCCTTGCAGTGGAAAGTCTTAACCTAGAGCTAAAAGTGTGAAGCTGATGCCACTCTGGCAGTCTGTGAACTTACACAGTACTCCTTGTTGGGGCTCAGGGCACTTCTCAAGATTTTCACTGCCTTCTCCAAGTAGTGACAGGGACATAGTGCTGAGTTGAAGAGATGGGAAAACCAACAGGTTCTGTAGCTTCAGAATCGTAGGCCTCCAGAATGGATTGGGCCTAGGGGGGTTGCTTGTGGACAGGATACAGAGCTGGATGATGGGTAGGCATATCATGTCATGGAAAACACAACTGACCGACCCCCAAGATTGTGGGGTCATTTTGATCCAATCTTACATCTCAGTCCCTTTGGCTGTATAACGAGGACTGATGGTTAAAGTACCAACCACAGGTTTGTTCTGAAGATTAGTCATTTAGAAATGCCTTCTTGTCCATAAAACAATTGAGGGCAAGGCTAAGTAAATGCTGGGGCTACAAAGAGCGTTCATATAGCTCCTTAAGATTTACAGACTATTAAAAATAACTTGTTTTCTCCTCATCGCAACTATGGGAGATGGGTACTGTTAGCATCAGCCTTCATTTTACAAATAAGATCAAAATCAACAGATTCAGAGAACTTTTCCAGGGTCAAACAACTAGCGTCTGAGGCTGGATTTGAACTATGGTCCCTGACTTTTGGTCTCGTGCTTTTTTCTATTGTGTCGACAATGTGTGTGCAGAAAAGGGCAAAAGACAGCCCTGTGCTGGTAGTCTGCTGACAGACAACATGCAATTACTAACAAAACATTTTGTTCTTCAGTCATGTCTGACTGAACCCATTTGCGGTTTTCTTGGCAAAGATACTGCAACGGTTTGCATTTCCTTTTCCGGCTCATTTAACGGATAAGGAAACTGAGGCAAATAGGGTTAAATGACTTGCCCAGGGTCACTCCACTAGTATCTGAGGGCCCAGTTTGAACTCTTGAAGATGAGCCTTTTGATCCTAAGGTCAGGGCTCTATTCACTGTGCCCACTAGGTGCTAGTACTAACATGCAAGATAAATGAGGAATAATTGCAGAAAGCACTAGCCTTAAGATAGATCAAGAAAGGCTTCTCAGTAGAAGGTGGGATTTCAGCTGGGACATGGAGGGAGCCGGGAGCCAGAAGGCAGAGATCAGGAGGGAGAGAATTCCAAGAATAGGGGACAATCTATGAAAATGCCAGAATCAGGAGGTGGCATGTCTTATACCTGGAAAATCAAGAAGGTTAACGTCACTGATGTACAGACCTTTATAACTTAAAAAGCACTTTTGGTATGTGTGATCTCTGATAGCCAAAGGAACCTTCTCAGGAAGTTCAGGTGTTATGCCCATTTTACAGATGAAGACACAGAAGCAAAATGACTTAACGGAGGTCATGTAGCCAATCAGTTCAGGTTTTCTTGCTTGAAATTTAGTTTGTCTCTAAATATTCCATGCAAATGTCATGTTACCTTGCACACGAAAATGTGAATAATTAGTACAGTTGAAGCCCCCTGACTCCCAGCATTTTGTTAATGTCTAGATATATTGGCCTTCCTGAGCTCAGAAAGACTTTGTCCAAAAGTCTCTCTAGGAAAATGAGCCTGTCTAATGTAAGGTAATGAACTGGCTCCCTTTTAGCTCAGGGTTTTAACTCTGTTTGGAATGTGAGCTGATAGCAGAGGTAACAGGTGGCTGCCATTTTATCTGCAAGGCTCTTGTCCTCCCCAGAGAAACTACAGGAAGGAGAGCTGGCAATAAGGAATGGTTCCTTACAGAACCCAAACTACAGTGGCCTTGCATCGTTTCCCTCAGAAGGACTGTGTTTCCAGGATCCTGAGCAGCTCCTGTGCTGAATAGGGGAAGCAGCCATTTGGGGACTGATCCTTAGAGAAGAGCTGGCATCATTGGGTGTTTCCACAGCCCTACCTCTCCTAAGCACTTAGCACTTTAGAGTTGGACTTCATATTAGACTCCATCTACTTCAGGGATTTTTTTTAACCCGGGGTCCAAGGATAGGTTTTTTTTTGGGGGGGAGGGCTGGAATCTAACATTTCCTTCAATTACTAATATAGGTCATAGTCCCTAGCTCCTGTCAGGCTGTGAAAAGGGTCCCCTATGTGGTCCATTCTCCTTTTACTGAAATCCAGAAAGGCTGACTTACCTGAGTTCATAAATGATGAACCCCGATGAACACCAATGTTTTCCCACCCCTCAGGCTAGAGACAGAAGCAGTATAGTTCCATGTGGGAAAGAGTCTGGGTGCAAATTCCAGTTCTACTTTTTACTACCCATATAACCATGGGTAAGTCTCTGAAACACTTTTGCTCTGGCTTGCACATTTGTAAAAATGAGAAGGCTTCTCTATTATGCCAAATGACCAACTGAAGTTAGAATTCTGAGTAGGAATTTTGAGGGCTATTCAAATTCACCTTAGTCAAAATCTCTCCAGTCTTTGCTCCCAGAGCATCCAAGTAGCATCACGGTAGAGACCATGAATACAAGAGTCATAGAACTAATGGAATTTTTAGAATTGGAAACCTCAGCCCATCCAGTTGAACACACTAGATGACAGAACAAACAAAGCCTACATTTGGAGTCAGAAGTTTTCCAAGTTCATCTGCTCTGAGCCTCAAGCTTCCTTACATGTAAAATGGGTACCCTGATGTTTGTACTTCTTGCCTCGAGGCATTATTGGGATCACACAAGCTAAATAAATCAGCATGTTACAATAGCAAGGTGTTGTCAGCTATAATTTTACAAATGACAGACTGGGGCCTAGGGAGGTAGTTTGCCCAAGGCAGTATGGCTAATTAATGGGAAACATAGGCTCCCTGTCAAATTTCCAGGTTCCCAGTCTAGAACTCTCAAATGTACACGCTATGTAATCCCCTTCCAAGGTAGGGTCTGAAAGAGAGTAGGACAGAATAAAAGAATCTTGAAATGTTCACCAGTTGGCCCCTATTTTCCCAGTAAGATCATGGCTGCCATAGAGACTAATGTCCCCTTGGCTTTTAATTGTCAAATTGGGAGAGGATCTAAAACTAGGCTTTAAAGGTAAGAGTATGCCCGTTAGGACATATCTAGCAAACTAAATATATGGAGAAAAAAATTAGAGGTCATCTGCTGGAGCCAGAGGACTTGGGTTCAGATGATCTACTTTGGTTATCTGGGAAATAAAAAGAGCTGGACTAATTGAATTCCCACCCTAATTCTTATCTCTCTTTTTTTTTATAAGATTAAAAAGAGGTCAATAGAATGACAGCTAAGTTTTGTTTATTTTGAATTTTCTCAAGGCTTTGCAAATAGTGGGCATTTAATAAATGCTTGTTGGCTCGTAGTTGTTTCTGCTTTGCCATGTTGGCCTCATCTGAAACAAAAGAACCTTGGGTTCACATCAGAGCTTTGTGTCTCTTACTATTGATAGGACCTTGGCTAAGTCATTGACTCTGTTTCTTGTGTATGAATGGTATTCTAGTATTTCAGCATCTTTACTAAAACTTCACTTTATCCAAGGTCCCTTAGGTAGTAAGCATCAGAGGCCAGTAATCCCATACAAGTTCTTTCCCAATTGAAGAACCTTCATGCGGCTATCTCTTTTCAGACGGCCTTCAAAACGCTGAACTCTTGGGTTCCTTTTTCGTCATCCAAGGTAGAAGATGTAGGCAGAGTGTGTCCTGACCCTCCATTCCCAATGTAGTTGCAGCCTTGTGAACTGAGAATTGAATGCATTATTCCCATTTGACGGTTAAGGAAACTGAGGAATAAAGATTATGTGGGATTCTAACCCAGATCTCTCCTAGTTCCCCTATTGACTGCTCTTTCCTTGATGCCACACTTACCAGTAAAGATTTATGCTCCCTGAGCATTATAGTTACCAGGTGTTTTTTTAACTTGTGTTTGTTGAGGAGGAATGCCTTCAGGGTGGGGCATAGAGGGTGAAGACTTTTGGGATTTGAGTCCACGAATTTATTAAGAAGGCCAGGTGTGGCTTGAAGAGGAAAGCTATTGGTCTTCTTTAAATGCAGCAATAAAGACTGCTGAGGGATTGGGAGATCTGGGTTCAGGTATTTCTGGCACACACTATAGGCGAGTGAGTCTGTGCAACCTCTTAGTGCTCCTGGGCTACACTTGCAATTGTAGTCAGATTGCTAACCTGCCTGAGTGGATTGAATGAGGGGCAGGTACCAGTGAAATCACAGAGCTGGCCCTCCCCTTATCGAGATGATGACAAATATGAAGGCGGGCGTTCCACCACATCACCTGGGTTAGACTCTTCTCTGCTCACAGGTGGAAACATGGAGGCCATAAACTACTAAGGAACGCCTCTTACCTTAAATTCTGGGTTTTGTTTGTTCCCCGATGGGACCCACCTCCCCCCTGCCACATCTGTCTGGGCTTTTGGTTCTTGGGTGATTTCATTAACTTCCCAGTTCCTTGAGCTCTTTCATCTTTAGTATTTTCTACCAAGCTCTCTGACCTATTTCACAAGCAAAGAGCCCAGCATGAAAAAGAGTATTATTAGATCCTGTTTGCTGGAGAACAGGCTGTTATCCACAGTGTACTCTAATTGTCCATGTGCCTCCTTGGTGACAAACCTGACATGCTGTGACACATTGGAGACAGGAAGTAGTCTCATTTGTAGGGACTTACATTGGCATAATGAGCTTGGCATTCGGGAGCTAGCCAAAAAGTGGCAGCTTGTGTTCCTCTGGGGCATTGTGATTACAAAGTATTTTAACACGCTCCAGTTTGAATCTCCCAGCCACCTTAGTAGACAGGACAAACTGTGTCTTCCTCTGGTTACTTTTGAGGAAACTGAGGCTAGAGAGTCTTAAGAAACTTGTGGTTAGCATTGAGGGTACAGTGAGAAAAGAACCAGTTTCTGCCTTCCAGTCACTTTGGTGGAGATTACTGATAAATACAAATAATTTTGTTAAGAAGAAAGGGCAGTTATGGGGAGGAGAGGGATAATTGGTAGGAAAGACTCCTGTAGTTGGTAATGCTTGAAATCAAGTCAGGAGGTATTTATTAAGCACCTGGTATGTGCCAAGTGCTTTGCTCATTGGTGGAGAGAACATCTCCCCTCCCCCCCAAAAAAGCATTCTCTGCCCTGAAGGGGTCACACATTTTAATGGGTGAGGTGATGTGCAGCTGAACTAGGCTTTGAAAGAAGCTAGAGATTCATTAAGGCACCAGTGAGAAGGGATTTGGGATGCCCAGCAAATACAGAGGCAGAAGATTGGCATCATGACTAAGGAAGCAACTAGCAGGCAGGTTGGAGTACAGTGTAGAGTGAGTCTGTAGAAGACTCCATTCACCCAGCTCTACTGCCGGCTTTTAGAACTGCCGGGCTGGTCCCACTGACTCAGCTGTAAGTCATTAGGTTTAATTGGGAGTGTCTGTGCATATGCTATGTGACCCAGTTTTGCATTCAGAATAAAAGCAGGAACTGCATATCTCTTGTATGCTGGTGCCAAACTCTATTAGGAATGACCCAGGGTGTTTCACACAACCCTCTTGGGTATAGAGGAGCAGCCAGTGGTGTGGCTCATTCAGAGGTGCAATTTTTAGACACAGATTTTCCAGTTCCCCAACCTGGAATGCCCTTTCCCCTCTTCTCAAACCTCATCCCTTCTACTGAGCCAAAGCAGTATCCAAAGGCTCAATCAAGTCTTTCCTCCTTGGTGCAAAGTCTTTCAGGATCACTCCAGCCATTCTGACAACCTCCCTAGCATAAATAAATACTGGCCCTTTTTATCTTTTCAGTCTACTTTCCATTATTTCCCTCCACACAACTGGTCATCCTGCTCCTTCCACACACTACTCCATCTCTCTCCCATGCCATCTCTTGGAGTGTCTGGTGTCCTTTGAGATTCAGCGACCAAGTGTGGAAGGTGTTTTGGTGGGCTTCCCTTCTCTGTTGAACCCTTGCCTGTTGAATATATATTCCTTTGTATGTGTCCTGTGTTTCCATGTTTCTTTAAAATGCAATCTCCCTTGAAATGTTATTCAGCAAGCATTTACTAAGCACCTTTTATGTGCCAGAGGTGTTAAAAATACCATCTCCTTGAGGGTAGGGACTGCTTGTGCTTTTCCTTCAGGTTCCCAGCATTTAGCATACTCTGGGGCACATGGTAGCAGCCAGTTTAATATAGCTTAAATGACTGCATCTGACCGTCACCAACCATACAGTGAGGAAGGGAGAACCTATCCCTACAAATTGTGCCTCAATTGGCCTTTTCGGTTGTCGTTCGTGTCCTATCTGGAAGGAGAAAATGTCATGGTGTAATGCAAGAAGGTGAAGCTGGTATTAAGGCACGGTGTGGGTAGAGAGTAACTGTGATAATTTCTTTTCTATTTCATTGAGGAAACCTCCAAGTATTTATAGTGTGCAGGAAACTGTACTAGGCTCTGGGTAAGATACAAACTGCACATACAGGTCTTTCTACCTATTAAGTATTACTTATTTATATTTATTGATTTATATTAATGCTCAACAAATCTATAATATGGTTTGTATATCATTTATATTTGTATAATAGAACTATTGTATTTATATGTCAGTACTGTATGTGTATTTATACACATATATGTTTTTATTGAACATTTATGCTGTGTTTTGCTCACTGTTAAATAAAGAGTCCCTGAGTCCCTGAGGGGGAATGTGATACTGAATGTCACTAAATTATCATGACTTTTTTTAAGAGCAGAAATACTAAGGGACCTTAACTAGCCTAGTCTGACCTTCTTAGTTTTACAAATGAAATCCAAGTCTAGAAAACTGAATTGACTTGTTCATTATTATTGAGCTAATTCATGTGGCTGAGACTTGAACCCAGCTCTCTTGACTCCTGAAGCAGCACCCTTTCTTTATAAGGAGAACAGTTGCTTTCTATCCATTCATTGTATGTGTACTGATTCCACCGCCTCTTGGGTTCCTCATTCCACAGAATCCCGCAATTGCAGACATTTATACAGAGCACGCCCATCAAGTTGTGGTGGCCAAGTATGCACCTAGTGGATTCTACATCGCATCTGGAGGTAGGATATCTGACTTGTGCATGTATCTGTTGCCGCTGGGGATAAAATGGAGATTCCAGGAAGAGTTAGACTACTTTGGGTACTGGACAGTCCAGCAAAATTGGAGGGGTGGGAGAACCAATCTAATTAGCTTTGGTTTGAATAAAATTGGCAGGTTGAGAAAAGCTGAAAAGACACCAGAATTAAAGCTCATTCAGTGGGTGCCCAGCCATCTGGTTGCCACCTTTCAGCTGGTTTCCAGTCGCAGGCACCCGCTAGATTGCCTACTATAGAAGAAAGCCAGCTTTTTCTATAGAGTCAGCTATCCTTTGTGGGTGTGTCTCTTGTGAAATAGTTGAACTAGTTTCCTGACCCATAAGGCCTGGCTTTTATTTTTAGTAACACTTAGTTTTGTGTCACAGTGCCTTTTTCACCCCCTTTTTAGACTGTTGTTGCCTCCCAGGCAAAGATGTAGAGAAAGGGGCCTTTGACAACAGACTTGCTGTTTGTATAGTTCAGCCCTTGCTATGAATTTGGATTGGTTCCTGTGACTTTTCCCCAGTGCTTGTCATTTTCAGATTTTTTTTTTCCCCAGACTCTTGCCCTTGTACTTAGTGCATGGTATTTCAGCTTGCAGTGACACCTCATTAAAAGTGTTATTTCTATACTGTGTAGCCCCTTCCCCAGCTCTTCTGCATCTACAGCAGTAAATCTAATTCCTGGGGTCCCTGCTGATACTAGTGAGACCATCCCCAGAAGATGTACTACTGTAGGGATTCTTATCCTAGAGACCCAAGAACTTTTTTTAGTTTTATGTTTAATTATCTGAATAATTATTTCGAACACAATTGGTTTCCTTTTTAATCCTGTGTGTTTTATTTACATTTAAAAATCTTATTCTGAGGAGTCCATATGTTTTGCTGGACTGCCAGAAGGGGTTCAGGATCCATGAAAGGACGACAATTCTTGAATTGAGGGGAGCAGAAGATGTTAGAAACTGAGAGGTTAGAAACTCAGACTGGACATCTGTGACCTTTAAAGAAGACAGCATAATCAATAGAAAAAACAGTTTCCAAAGATATTCCAATGAAGAGTAAATTTAAATAAATTGCAACTACCCTCTCTCCTGATGGATGTAGGGGGAGAGAGTAGGGAGAGATGGATGTGCTTTCCAGTTCATAGAGTACACCTACATTTCCATATGGCAGTTTCTTTTAGTGTGAAATGAGTTTTAGGTCTCAAAAAGTAATGATTAAATTATCGCTCTGGAGATTAGTACAGCTCAGAAAGGGCCAGTAGTCTATAAATAGTTTCACATTCAGATCTCAGAGTGATGAGGGGAGACGGAGAAGGTAGAACATTGACAAAGTAGGCTGCCTTTGGAGCTGGTCTTCCAAGGAGGTGTTACATGAGTCTTTGGCAGCTGACTCCATGCTGAATAGAGAAGACCATTTGGACTCCAGGCTTTTTTTCCATAAGGTTTCATTATGCACCATCTCTTCCTGAGGGAACAGCACAGGAACTTGACAAAGCTTTGGCATGATAACGTATTTGGAAGCAACCAAAAAGTCTTTAATTTGTAATAACCTGGGCAATGGGTTAGTAAAGATATAAAAACTTGCCAAGGTGAGCAAGTGATAAATCCTCATCTTTGAGGTCTGCCCATTAGGAAGACAGTGGGCTATCCTGCCCTAAACCTGGTACTATCACCATGCATCTGGTACTAAATCCATATTTTTGATTCTACTTTTTTTTTCAGTGGTGTCTCCAACGATGCATTTTCACAGCCTGGTAAGGGTAAATCATGGCTGCCTTTGGCATTTCTGCCAATTCTGATCCCCAGGAATCATACCTCTCAGGCCTGTGTAGTCAAATGCCAACATATATGATGTGACTTTGTGAGTGCTGACAGTCCATAAGTCTTCTGAGGATCTGTGTCTGTTCCCTACACATCAGTCTCTAATTTGGGCTTCTTGGCATTTTATGTGGTGATGAGTTAGTTTTTCTTTACCCATAAAAATGCAAAGGAACCCAAAGTAACTCACAGATCTTTATAGCTGAACATGACCAAAGATGCCATGTGGCCCAACATTTTTCATTTTACAGATAAAGAAATTAAGACCCAGGCAGGTTAGGGGCTTTCAAAAGGTCACGCAGGCAGTAAGTATCAGAGGTTGAATTTGAATATATGTCTTTTGTTTCCAAAGCTAAATGCTTTTCACTTTATGAATCACTGCGTTCTTGAAATTTGTTACATTTTAAAAAAATAAGTACTGCTTAAATAGCCTAGACTGGCATGATCTTTACAGAGCCTGTTAACTTTCCTAATATACAGGGCATGGTAGGATGCCCTATCCTCCAGGCAAGGCAACTGTTTACAACTGTATTTCACCTAATTGTGTACATAGCTTTCCTGGGGGCAAGGAGTATCTTCTAAATGGTGATTTGTCTTTAATAATAGTAATGATAGCTAACAGTTATAGTAACACTTTAAAATTTGCAAAACGGTTTACAAATATCTCATTTGATCCACAAAACAACCCTGAAAGGTATGTGCCATTATAATCCCTGATTAACAGTTGAGGAAACTGAGGCAAATAGTTAAAAGCCTGACCAATAAGACTTAATTTTTATTTTGAGTAACTTGTCTAAGGTCCGAGATTGAATTTGAGCTTGGGTGTTTCTGACTCTAGGCACAGTTCTTGGTTCATTGTGTCATCTAGCAACTTTTGTAGTTACATTAGATACAGAAAAGCTTTCTGAAATTTCAGAGTAGAGTGGAACATTTACATGAGGAAGTATTTATAGGATTCTTAAGGGGAGCTGTTGAAACAGTGGTGCTGACCTATATAGTGAGCTCTTTAAACCTTTGGTGATCAGGCCTGGGGCCTCTAGGGCCTTAGTCAATCATCCCAGGGGACTCGGATGAGATGCTAGTTTAGTTTGCCTGAGCTCTTTGTCTTAGCATAATCAGGGAATTAAAATACCTTGGTTTTTTTAACACGTACATACACATGTGTGTGTGCACGTGCATGTGTGCACAGATATTAGTCAGGTGAGATCTCAAGTTCCAGTCCAGATCTAAGTCTCTGAACCTTTTTTGGAGATCAGGTCACAGTTGATGTGAGTGTGGTGACCAGACCAGACCTGGCTTTATAAAATTCAAACTAAGGGAGTTGGAATTTCTCATGAAAACCCCATAGTCACAATCTTCTAACCCACCCATCCTAGTAGTAGAGGTTAAGTGATTTGCACAGGTAGCTAGTAAGTGTCTGAGGTCAGAGTTGAACACTGGCCATCCTGCCTCCAGAGACAGTACTCTGTATTGTGACTGCCCCCAATTTTTTTTTTCTTCTTGATTCAAAGCTGATTGGCTTGATTCAGGTAAACATAAGGCATTTGGATATGCTTGAGAGAGCTTACTCTTCCAAGTTCCCTTAGCCCCTACTCCCCTGCCTCTTCTGTCCTCTTGGGAGAGCCTCTTCCAGAAATGCTTCCCTATCCGAGTTGTCATCACATGTCTTGACTTGAAACAATTGAAGAAATAAAAAATGTTTTCTTCAGGGCCTAGTGTAGACCTAAGGCGTACATTGGTGGAAGCTTGAATTCCCACTGAGAAAAGGACCATCTTAGGCACTTTTTGTGCAATCTACAATGTAGCTTTCATTAATGGCGTGAAAAAATAGGAGTCTCAAATCCACGTGCTGTCTCCTCTGTTGCCAATCATCATGCTAATTTGTGAAGATGGGACTATTGGTAGTCAATACTTGTTGACAGGATTCTGGCAGGGAGGAAGGAGAGAAGCCTTCGGGTCTCACTTCTCTTAGTGTGCAATCTGTTAGGCTCCTTAGAGAGAAGACCAGTGTAAAGCATTGGCTGTGGTATGTGTGTGTGGCTTTCCATCTTTTGTTTCTCACAAAAGAACCTCTTGAGAATCTAAATTTGAACAGTTGAATTTGTTCTTAGTTTACAGTCATTTGGAGGAGAGCAGGATCAGGAAACTTGGAACAAAGAATCTTGGGTGGGAGGAATCTCAGACACCATCTTAGGCTCTGATAATTCCCCTGTTCACTAAATTCCAGCACCTTCAGCATCAGATCAATCAAAAGTCTGTTTAAGCCCTTCATAGCCTGCATCTTGCCTACCTTTCCAATGTCCTCTGCATACTCTGATCCAGGACAACTGGTTTTCCTGTTGTTAACTCACACATGACTCTTTATGTCTCAGCTCCTCATTTTCAGTGGCTGTCACTCATGCCTGGAATTCTCTCCCTCCTTCAAATCCCAACTAAATTCTCACCTTTTACCAGAAAGCTTTCCCTGTCCTGCTTAGTACTACCACCTCCCTCTGAAAGGCTCTCCAGTTGACTTGGTACAGATCTTGTTTGTACAGAGTTGCTTATAGTGTTGTCTTTGCAGTTAGATTGTGAGCTTCTGAGGTCAGGGATTATCTTTGCCTTTCTTATGTGCCTGGTGGGTGCCATCTCCAATTGTCCTGATCTGTATCTCACCACTGTACCCAGATGGCTCCAGAAGAGAAATTGAGGCTGGTGACTTTGCACAGCCCTCCCTCACTAGAATTCAGTTCATTTGCAAGTCATGGCATCACCTTCCTGATGTTCCTCTTTGAGAACAGAGGACGAACAACCCCATTGCCTGGTGCCATCCACGTAGTAAGAGGTGCTTGCTTAGTAGGAGCTGGAAAAATGACAATTTTGTACAGATTACAAGTCAGAGAAGTTCCTACTGTTGCCACCATTGATTTCAGTGTAGAGACGGTAACATACAAAAACCTTACGTTTCAAGTCTGGGATTTAGGAGGACAGACAAGTATCAGGCCATATTGGTGATGTTATTATTCAGATGCCAATGCATTCATTATGTTGTAGACAGCTGTGATCAAGACTGCATTGGAGTTTCCAAGTCAGAGTTACTTGCCATTTTGGAGGAAGAAGAGCTAAGGTAGCGTTAGTAAATGCTACCTGAATAAGAGAAACCCCTTTCATTTTTGACAGCAGAAAACTAGGTCTTTACAGAAAGAGTAGGAGATTCAGACCTCGATCTTGACATCAAATACAGTGCTGTTGTCTTTATCTCAGCACAAGAACTCCTGACACTGAAGTTAGGAGATTAGATGAGAATTTTTTGGAAGCTTTTGAATTAGTGCTCTTTTTCTTGAAGTTGGGTGGATAATTGATACTAAACCTAATCACTTTATTGTATCTGCACAGGCCATATTACATAATCCCTTTCACATTTTTTGAGTCCATCTAAACTCTAGGAAGGGTGGCTTGCAGGAGGGAGGAAAATCTGATCATTCCCAGTTTAAGTTCAAAGAAGTTGTGTATTTAACGATAGGTCCATCCCTCTTCTGTAGGCAGGCTTCAGCCTAAGAGTACCCAGTGTAATTGTTTTGTGCAAAGATTAATCTCAACAGATGATTATTGAACTCATTTCCAGGGGGCCTCCAAATGACTAAGGGCAGGTTGTGGGGTGAATCCTTGGTAAAGTAGTGATGATTCTTCCTCTCCTGTAACTCTCAATTTCTTCTCATGGCAGATGTCTCTGGGAAGCTTAGAATCTGGGATACCACACAGAAGGAACATCTCCTCAAATACGAGTATCAGCCTTTTGCTGGCAAGATTAAGGATGTTGCCTGGACTGAAGATAGTAAGAGGATTGCGGTTGTTGGAGAAGGAAGAGAGAAGTGAGTGACTGTCTGTAAACACCCTCCTTGCCTTGTTCTCTCAAGTGTGTAGGTCTTGTTCTTAAGACGTATTAAATATTAAACAAAAAATGCTTGTGTCGATACTTAGAGGGCAGGGACCATGTCCTAGCTTTCTCTGGTGTCCTTTACAGGATCTGACCTCAGTACCTGCATAGAGAATTGCCTTCAGAGAAGTGGAGGGTTTTAGCCTTCAGTGCCAGAAGGGCGCTTAGAGATTTAACCTGAGAAATTTAATCCCCTTTTTGGTTTGTTTTTTGTTCTGCTAAACAAACAAAAAAAGAGTAGACTTGTTATTTAAAGGTGAAAAATGACTTGTCCACCACTCCCAGGTTTGATCTATGCCTCTTCCCATGTTGCATTGCTTCCTTTGTCTTCTGAAAGTGTAAAGATTTATTCCACCGTATAGAGGTGAATTATTTTGTTTTGATAGGTTTTCCCTTTCTGTATAGATTGAAGTGGTATCTGCAGAGTATTACCAGCGGCTAGTGATTATAAAATATAAGCCACAGAATCACTGAATGTCAGAAATGGAAGGCACCCTTATGACTGCCAGGTTCAGCTGAGGCCTAGAAATAGGGATTTCCTGGCCTAAGTCTGTGGCATAGGGGAACTAGAACCCTTGTCTCTGGAGTCTCAATCTTGTACCTTGACACTTCCCAACTAACAGTAGCTTATAACAAACTCAAATAGAAAGGGATTCGTGCAGCTTCCTATTGATTGGCTTGAAAAACCACAAATTAACTTCTCTATTGTATCATATTTTTATTTATTTTGTCAGTATTTTCCAGTTAACATTTTAATCTGGTTTAGGCTGCATGCCAGTTTGACCTTTGTTTTGCATTGTTTTTTCTCCTTAAAAGCCCTTTGTGGAGGTAGTCAAAGTCATATTCTAAGTGGTGTGATGCTCCGGTCTCCCTGACTGTAATCCACTTCTCTGAGTGCAGTCATGCTTTTGAGCTGTACTAGCTGTGTGCCCCAAGGCAAGGTACTTAACCTCTGTCTGCCTCAGTTTCCTCATCTGTAAAACAGGGATAATAATAGCTCTTAACCTCCTAAGGTTGTCATGAGAATTGAATGAGATTGTGTGTGTGTGTGTGTGTGCGCGCGCGCGTGTATATTGGGGTGTGTGTGTGTGCATGTGCGTGTGTATATTGGTGTGTGTGTGCGCGCGTGTGTGTATATTTGTGTGTGTGTGTGTGTGTGTGTGTGTGTTGCACTTTGCAGACCTCAAACTGCTACACAGATGTTAGCGTTATTATCATTGTCCTCCATTTTCAGGTGACAAAACTGAATCTCGGAAGAGAAGTGAGTTCCAGCATGGTTAGTGGACAGCAGAGCCAGTATTCACACCCAGATAAACTGGGATTCTTCCCCATTATAACATACTGCCTCTGAGAGTGTGTTTTGTCTTCCCTAGTCAAAGAAGATTCTTTCTTGTGTGTATAGTGTAGTGTGGTATACTGTGGTATACTGTACTGGCATAGTATGGATTTGAACAAACAACAGTTCCTGTATTTTTTCCTGTATTTATTTCTTATTTTCACCTCATCCCCTGTTCTGGTAATCAAGCGACCTCTGCTTCCAGTCTCATTTATGCTCCCAGGTGGCTGTAACCTTGGGAAAGTCACTTCTTTAGTCTAGGTTTTTTAGTTCTGGAGTTGGCCTAAGTATTATCTAAAGCCTCTAGTTTTAGCCCTAGCATTCCTTTTATTTTGTGACAAGTTGGAGTTCCGCAGAACTCTAGTTTGGTCTGATTTTTTTCATATGTATATCTGGCCTTTTTAAAAACATAAAACCTTTCTGTCCCAAGATATATGTTCCCTCATGTTGAATTAAAATGACTAAGTATTATTTTCAGGATTGATTTCTGACCCCCAGCAAAGACAGGAAGGGGAAGCAGAAAGAAGTCAGCAAGTTTTTCTCTTGTTAAATGGATGAGTTGTGGATTAACTAGTGGTAGCCGAAGTTGAGACCTTTGTGCATCATTGCCTTAACAACTTTCTCATTTGTCTGGTTCTCCTGTATTTTGACTGTGTCTTTTTATCATTTAAGGTTTGGGTCAGTCTTCCTTTGGGATACTGGCTCTTCCGTTGGGGAGATAACTGGACATAACAAAGTGATCAATAGCGTTGATATTAAACAGACCAGGCCTTACCGTCTCGCAACAGCCAGCGATGATAACTGTGCAGCCTTCTTTGAGGGACCACCATTCAAATTCAAGTTCACAATTGGCGTAAGTCAGCTTTTTCCTTTGTGGCTGGTTGTGTTTGAGTTTTGGATGTCATCGTAACACTTTGTGGGGCATTACCAGGATGGATAAAAGTCAGGAAAATCATTTGATGGAAGGAACTTTTTCCGGTTTGGTCTTGGGGGAGAGGTTTGGAGACAATCTGGGTTAAGTGATTTGCCCAGGGTCACACAGCTAGTAAGGGTCTGAGGCCAGATTTGAACTCAGGTCCTGCTGATGGGCTGGTGCTCTGTCTACTGTACCACTTACCTGCCTCCCAGAAGGAATGTTTGAAAAAAGCAGTGAGGTTTGATAGATCACTGAATGAACAAGGGCCAAGTTCAGATCCCATCTGCTCCTTACCATGTATGTGATTTGGGGCAAGTTCCTTCACCTATCCAGGCTTCTGTTTCCTTACATATAAAAAAAAGAGAGATTAGATCAAGGGTGGGGGAACCTGTGATTTCGAGGTCACATGTGGACCTCTGGGTCCTCAAGTGCAACCGTTTGACTGAACCAAACTTCACAGATCAAATCCTTTTATTAAGGGCGTTGGTTCTGTGATATTTGGATTCAGACAGGGCTGCATGTGTGACCTCTAGGGTGCAGGTTCCCCACCCCTGGATTAGATGATTTACAAGGTCATAGGACTTACAATGGGGTTTTAAAGCTCATTTAAAGGTCAACCTCTCATTTTACAGAGAAGGAAACTGAGGACCCTAGCCATTAAGTGACTTTTTAAGAACACAACAGGCTAATAAGTAGAAAACTGGGATTCTCCCTGGGTCTCTCCTGGAGTTCTGATTCATTTCTTTAAATTATATAGTATAGTATTTGGAGGGAAAAATGCAGCAGATTCTTTCAGGAGTTTTTATAGGATCATCATTTGCTTAAGAGAAGAGTGGTATGGAATAGAATGCTGGGCTTAAAAAATCTTATCTTAGCATCTGGCTCCATTTAAGGAAGAATGAGCTAATGCTAGTTGCCCTAAAATGGAGTGAATTGCCTTAGAAATTGTGAGTTCCTCTTTATTAGGGAGTGTTCCAGCAGAAGCTGTGTGACCAGTGGGGATTATTTGGGGGGAAGTCCCTGTGCTGAGTGGATTAGATGCCCTCTAATGCCTTTTGTAGCTCTGCCGGAGCATCTCCTGTGGCTGTTGGCTAATTGGCATGTAGAATTCCAGTTATTTTGGGAGCAGTGTTGTTAAAGGTCACCCTTTTATGATGTGTGTGCAGGGATTGTAGAGCATTAGATTCTTTTTTCCTTGTTTTTGAGCACAACTGAGTATAGTAATTAAGTCCACTGATCTGAACCCACAAAGGGGAAGAAAATTATAGGTTTCTGCCAGCTCTCCCTTTGCACAATAGTGTAAAAAGCTCAGACTGTTTATCTTTCTGCCGGTGTTTTCCTCTTAGAGGTGCCATCCAAAATGGAAGGTTGCCTGGGAGAAAGAGCCTTTAAATGAGAAGTCATTTTCCTTCTTTGGTAGCTACTGAGTCCCTCATCACTACACGTCTCCAAGTTGTGGCTGGCTGAAGTAGCTGGCAGAGTGTTGGAGCGGGGATTCCTGCTCAGGCACGGATCAGCTGAGATGTCTTCTGAGGTCCCTTCCACCTCCAAAATCCTGTAATTTAACAAGTGTTTGTTAAACACAAAGCCTTGTGCTAGGCTCTAGGGGAGAAAGAAAAGGCAGACAGCTGACCCTCCTCTCCCTCTGAATGCCCTGTTTCCTGGCTTTCCTCAAGTGCCACCTTTTTCAGAACGTCTTTCCTTGTACCCTAGTGCTTTCCACCATTCACTGTCTCCACTTCATCTTGTGGGTGGTTTTCACGTAGTTGTTGGCTTGCTGCCCCCTTCGTTAGACTGAACTCCATAAAAGCAGAGATTTTTCTGTGGCCTTTCTTTGTAGCCCCTCCACCCCACCCCCAGTTTATGTGCCTGGCATATAGTAGGTGCTTACTATTTGACTGACTCAAGAAACTGGCTGTCTAGTAGAGGAAATCATAAACTCTTAAGGAGATCCATGACAGATCCTGTAGGATTCTTGCCTGTGGCTCTCTGTGAGCTCTTCACCAGAGATCTTCCTTTTACCACTTCTAATAGTGAAAGATAATGTTTCATCTGCCAGACTACCAGCTGGTTAACCCTTGTTCTCACTGTGCAGCTGGCCATCTCTTTTGCCAGGCCTACATGTCCCTCCCTTGTGGTAGTGAGGCATAATGGTAAGGAGGGAAAATTTGGTTGTGATATTTAAATGTGATAACATTCAAATAAGCACCTGCTGTGTGCCAGGTTCTTTACTGTTTGATCCTCACTCTAGTTTTTCAGGACAGGTGCTTAGGATTATTATCATCTCCATTTTACAGATGAGGAAACTGAGGCAGAGGACATGTGACGTGCCAAGGGTCCTACAGCTAGGAAGTTTCCGAGACTGGGTTTGAAATCCAATCTTTCTGACTCCTGGCCCAGCTTGCTCTCTGTGCCAGCTAGTCCCAAAAAGACAAAACTGGGGATGTCTCCAGTAAGGGGTGGATATCTTGTTTGAACTTAAAGAAAACAAAGACAAGAGTTGCTACAGGACGGGCAGGCAGGGAAGGTTGGGGGGAAACATCCATAGGATCATAAACGCACTGGGATATTTGCATATTTGGAGTCAAAAGACTTGATTTCTAGATACACTACTTGTTACCTTGGTGGTACCAATCTGTGCTTAGGGGAAATTCCTCACCAAGAGCTGTGCTGATGAAATCACAGCTGTAGCACTATCCTTGGGAAAAGGGAAACGATTATATGGTAAACTCCTTGAGGGCAGGGACTGTCTTGTGCTCTTTTTTTTTGTATCCCCAGTAGGTGCTTAATAAATGCTTATCGGTTGATTGGAGCCATTGGATTGTAAGGTCCCTTCCCCTCTCCCATCTCCCCTCTCCCCCCCCCACCCCCTAGCTCTGTCCATCTCCGTCCCTTCCTCTCCCATCCTCTCCCTTCCTCTCCTTTCCTCTCCCTCCCTCCCTGTCTCTCTCTCTCTCTCTGCCATTTATTTACCTTGGACAAGATGTGAACCATTCTAGCTAGCCTTCAGTTTTCCTTTTTTATGAAAATGGTCTAAATGACTTTTAAGATCCCTTCTGGCCCTTAGTCTGGTCCTGTGAAGGAAAAGGAGTTTGGAGTAACCAGCTGCATAAAAAATAGGCTTCTGGAATAACCTCATTCTCCTGCAAACCTTTCATCAATTCAGCAGACATTCACTGGTTGTGCTGGAAAATCACAGCAAAGGTTGTGTGGGAAGGGACTGTGTGGGCTGTGTGCAGTGTCATCACCCTGAAAATGAGTAAGTTTGCTAAATTTTAGTAAAGGCTCACTTGGCCTCCAGGCAGAAAGGAAGTGGCATTTAAGGGGGGGTGAAATTCAAAATCTTTCATTTCTTACCTTGTACCAGGGAAAACAAGGTTTTCCTAAAGCTAAGGGGAAGTTTTCCTCTTAGCATTTCCCCCCCTTTCCCTGCTCCACAAATTCTTGGTTTCAGGTTACATAGTTGGCCCTGAATCTAGCACCTTTGGCTAGAGTAGTTGCCCTTCTGCTGATGGAGTCCTGATTCACCTTGTCCAGACCGGCTGTGCCTTTTTTTCTCTTTCTAGGCTCCAGGGTTCCAAATGTAACTTTAGGACATGATATCAGTAATCAGAGGAACCTGAGCCCTTAGACCCACAGATAAGAGCTGTACAAACCCTTTTTTAATGTGTCTGCTTAGGACAGACTGGACCAGATACTCTGTTTTCATCCTTGGCCCCTCTCCTCACCTGTCCTGTGCATCTTTCAATTTGGGGTTGATGTTAGAATACAGGCAAGACTTTCTAAATCCAAAGGATAGATAGGTGAAGCATTTATTAAGCATTTACTACATGCCTGTCTTACTGCATGTGTAATACAAATACAAATATAAGCAAAAAAGATAATTCTTGCCCTCAAGAAGCTGCTATTTTCATGGAGGTCATCTGGGGAATTGTGGACTGAGCTAGGTTTATGGAGTTTCCAGGTAGGAGGCAGAATTCTCCAATTCTCAAAGAAGGCTCTAGGAGACTGAGAATGATGGAGATAGACAAGTTATCTGGACAGTCAGGTACTGGGCTGAGTTTGAATTGAAAGAAATCCTTTTCTGGTCATCACCTCCTTTTGGTGAGCTTGAACAACTTTCCTCCTTGTAGAAGAGGAGGGACCCTGGCCTCCTGAATCCTCTTCCAACCTGGAGCACTTCAATTCTGTTTTGGGGATTTCAGCTTCATATTTAAAATGAAGAGGGGGTATGGTGGATAGAGGACCCTCTTTGGAGTCAGGATGTCCTATGTTCAAATACAGCCATATAACCCTAGACAAATCACTTTCCATTTTTTTCCCTTGTCTTGTAATGCATACAACATTTAAGTCACAGGATCCAAATGAGATAATGCTTATGAAGTACCATTTGAGTGTCTACAGTTACTTACAAAACCCTTCCAGCTTTGAGACTACCATCAGTCATCATAAGTTTCCTGTTAATGGTTGATTTAGAACCTTAGGGGTTGAATTGGCTGCTGAATGTTTTATTTTAAAGAGCGAGATTGGGTCTAGTGGAGACTTTTCCCAAGGTCATGTGGATAGTAAGGATTTCTGGGCCCAGCCCCTGGACCTCAAGTCTACAGTGGTATTCTTTTCACTAAGCATAAGTCTTCTCTTGGACAGCTGCTTTACTTAGCCTAGAGGGAAAGTCAGCTTTATGAGTTTGGGAAACAGCCCTCATCTGAATCTCAGTACAGAAATGAAGCTCATCTCATTCAGTCTGGGAAAACAATTGAGAAAATCCCCCTTCTCCTTTCGTAGGAGTGGGGGGCCTAGTGCGCCCTTCTTCAGGGCTGGGTTGGTGCTGCTTCTCATACTCTTTATTTTCTTGTATTAGTATTTTAATTTTGTTATTGTTACTATTTTTTCCATAGATAAAAAGTTCGTGTTTTTTTATCCTTTTCCCCCCCACATTTTTTACAAAGACAGTCAATCATATGAGAGTGGGGTGGTTAGGAGAGAGAGGAGGGATGTTTGGAAATGAAGGTGATAGAGAAACAAGATTGCAAAAAAACTTATTTTTACTTGTTGAATAAATGAATTTGCAGTGAGTCTTTGTGAGTTGCTGTAGGGTAAACATCCCCTGTATCGGGCAAGACTTCACTCTGGGGGTCAGCCCCAGGTAGAGATAGGAGCTCCTCCAGAACGTTTCAAAGGGACCTTGATGCTGGGAGCTTGCACCCAGTGAGGATTTGTCTTTGGCGTTTGTGTTCCCTTGTAAAGAATTGCTGATGGTCTCTGTTCCTAATTATTGATGTTGCTGTGGTACATTTGTACAGTCTTATTTAGTGAGAGATGCAGCAGTTCATTTACGTGCTGCTTAGTGAGGAAAACAAATCTCTGTCTTTTTCTCATAATTGTGAAGTCCTTTTGCCCCCTTAACAATGTGATAGCTAGATGTGAATCTGAGTGTTCTCTGCTGGGGCCCAGGGTGGAGTAGCCAATTTGAACTGACTCATGAGACTGCTCTGTTTGGATTCTTCACATTGAGACTCTGACTTCCTTGGAACTGATGAGTAATGCTGGGGGGTGGGGGTGGGGGTGGGGAGTCTTAACATAGCAGCTTTCTCTAAATGTGAGATTTTCACCGTTCTGTCTAGTCCTTGGAAGGTGGCATAGTGCCACTTTGTAAAAGGAGGCAGAAATCTGTTTTGGGTATTATTAGAGGTGCAACCTTTCTATGTAAACAACCTAAACTTAAGCTTTTCAGTTAAGCACAGAATTGTTTTTGTTTTGGGTAGTAGTAGCAAGAGATAACCCAATCATAAAAAAAAACAAAACACCTCATTTTCTTATTTTGATTGAATTTTTTTCTCTAAGCGTTTTTTTAAGGCATCCATAGGGCAGCTAGGTAATGTAGTAGGTAGAGCATCGGCCCTGGAGTCAGGAACACCCAAGTTCAAATTCGGCCTCAGACACTTACTAGATGTGTGACCTTGGGCAAGTCACTTACCCCTAACTACCGTCCAAAAAAAAAAAAGGCAGTCTCCTCATGTTAGAGCTATTGGACATTGGAAACGGGACCTTGTTCCTGTAGTTTCCCAGTCGGAGGAAGGAATTTCTAGTAGTGGTTGCTTCTTCAGGAGCAGGATGGTGAAAGAGGAAAGGCATTACGTGAGAAGACAGAAGGTCAAGATTGTGTGTCTTTGGGCCAGTCATTGTCTTTTTGGACCTCAATTTGCTCCTGTGAAAGTTGTGGTGGGGACTGGATGGCATGATTCCTGAGCTCCCTGCCAGGGTGTGACATTCTGTAATTCTCTATATATATCACCTCTAGAAGGCTTGGGAACCTGTGGTCAGGGGAGCAACCCTTCCGTGGCTGCATCTCCTTTTCTGGACCTTGGTTTCTCCGTCACCAGAACAAAATCTCCAATTTTAAGAGATTTTTCTTTAAAGCATCCACATGAAGAAGGATGAAGTATAAAGATTTCATCCTCATTTCATATTAAAGGACTTGTCTGAAGTAGCACAGATTGTAATTATCAGTGCTGGGATTTTAAATGAATGTTTTTGACTTGGGAAACCATTTTAAGGTACCTGCCATGTATAAAACACTGGTTAGGCTATAGGAAAAGTCAAAATTTAGATTAAGCTTCCTTATTAGCAGTTTTTAAAGGCTGAAACAGCTGTAACATATAAAAATATCATATTATATAATATGTAACAATAATATATAATGTCATTATATAAAATATATATTACATATTACATAAAACTTTATTTAAGCACAGGGTAGGATTCTGTCCTACAATTTATTGTTAACATCTAGGTGAATAGCATGGTACCATGGAAAGGGCCCTGGATTGGGAGGCAACGGCCTTGGCTCTTCTTCTTAGTGCAAGTGTGACCTTTTAGGCAAGACCTTTCTGAGCCTCAGTTTCCTCCTCTGTAAAAAGAGCAGGTTGGACCTAATGGCTTCTGATTTCCTTCACAGTTCTAAATCTAAGATCATGGCAAATACGATCCTTTTCCTCCCATTTCCTGTTGAAAGGCTCTAATCTGAGCAACTTTGTCTGTGAGGATGATAAAAATAATATTTCTGCCTTGTGAAAAGTGACAGGTGGAAAAATAATGATGTCAGAATAAGGGAGTCCTTAAAGGGAAGAAAGCTGTGTCTTGTCAGGAAATGAGAGGAAGCCAGCATAGAGGATACACTGGCCACTTGGGGACAGACTTCTGCCTCCCTCATGAAACTCTTTCTTTCTGATGGAATGGTATTATTTTTAGCATTTGCTTTTTTTGGTGATCAGAACACTTAAGTATTTATTAGGCTCTGCCATAAGCTATTTGGAGGGTGCTCACATCAGCCTTGGGTTCATTTGGAATATGAGCACTAACTGTTCCCTGAGCTCAGGGAAAGAGTTTCCTGGAAGGAGACTGTGGGAGAAAGGTACCTTGAGAGCAGCCCTATGGCTGTTAAGAGGATGTCTCAAACCATGTGTTATCTGAACCACTGGTGTCCGTTTTCATGGCAGGAAGCCTGGATTTATTTGTAAGCTTATGTTTCAGGTGGGGGAATCGTAGATCTCAAGCGGGAAGGAACTTTAAAAGCTATCTAGCATAAATTCCTCTTCTCCTTTATTTTGCACATGAGAAAACTGAGGCAGATAGAAGTTAAGTGATTTGCCCAGAGTCCCTTAGCCACTTAGGGTCTGAGGCTGGATTTCAACTTGGGTCTTCATGATGCTGCTGCCTTTGATAATTCTTTCTATAACATTCCTCCTACCACAACATGATGTCCCACTTCATATATTGTCTTGTCTGTTTCTTGGAAGTAGAGGTATGGGTAAGAAAAGAGGAGAACCGCTCTGTTTTTTACCCTCCTTTTTTTCCCTACTTTATGAACTGAGTAGAGATCAGCATAAAGTTTTTACAAAAGATATCAGTGATCTTTTTTACCAAAAAGGAATTTCATTGTAATTATCTTACATATGCACAAGAGAAAATTTTGTTCTAGCTCCCTTTTTGTACCTTTCTGAAAAATGCCCCTTCCTTTCCAAGTTTTCCATTCTGCTTTAAAGGAAAGTGATGTGAATGAGCTGCTTTTCCCAAGTAAAGCTAGAACAAAAATAATTCAAATCCCAGGAGCTCTGTGGCTCCCAGTGTTGGCCTTTTGGGTACAAATGGGGTTGGCTCCTTTAGAGCTTGAATTTAATGACTGGAAATAAGGAACATATTAGGAAATCCTTAGAAATGATCAAAAACTAAGTTCTTGGGTCTTTATTTTTTTATATTTTATTTTGCGTGTTGTGTTATTTTTAATTTTCTTGCTAATTTTTGTGTTATGTGCAATTTGCTTTTCTGGTTCTCTCTAAAAATTAAGAGGGTTGGATTATATGATGGAAAGTCATGTCCCAAAGGCAGCTATGTGGTGTGGTGGAGACCTGAGTTCTTATCTGGCCTTAGACACTTAACCAGCTGTGTAACCTTGTGGGAAGTCATTTAAGCCTGTTTGCCTCAGTTTCTTCATCTGGGAAATGGCAAACCACTCCCATGTCTTTGCCAGGAAAACCCCTGATGGGATACCAGAGTCTGAAATGGCTGAAAAACAAACAAAACACTTACCGAGGAGTCAGGGATATAGAAACTAATCCTGGGACTTGCTAAGAGCGATAGCATTCTCCTGGAGGATTTCTTTGCCGTGTTAGAATTCTGTAATGTTAATCCTTTCCACAGTTTGTTCTAATTTTTATGTCTATTACCACCAGTTTCTCTCTAGCCTTGATGGTCCCCATATCTCGTAGACTTCTTGGCCTAAGTAAGGAAGATTTTTCTTTTGAAATATGGTAGAGTTAAAAGCTTTAAAAAATGGAGTTGTAATTAAAGGGAAGATAACATGATGTGGTGAGGGGTGGAGTCATGGATTGATTTTTTTTTTTTTAATAGACTAGGTGTCCAAAAATCTGGGTTCTAATCCTAGGACTTGGATAAAATCTCTGCATAACCCTTTACCCTTTACCGCTTTGGTCTTTTTTTCTCCCCCTGGTTTTTTTCATCAGGGGATTAAATGATTTGAAAGGTTCCTTCCAGGAACTAGGCAACCAGGAGGCAAGGTCAGAGCTGGAGCCTGAAGTCCCCTGAGCCAGTTAAGTCTCAGCAGCTTTCTTACTTTTAAGGAAAAAAGCAGGAGAGCCTGGAGATATTTCTCCTCTTAGCTCTTGATTTTCTTTTCATACTTAACTAAATCTCCTTTCATGGCAGATTGCCTCACTTACCTTTGCGGGGTAGAACATTGATGGCCTTCAAATAGAGTGCAGAGCGTGGCCTTTTCTACAACGCAAGAATCACAGGTGTCTGTCTTGTCTCTTTCCCTCATGTGACTGCCTTAATTTTATGACGTGCTTCAGGTTTCAGAAATTGTTTTATTCCTAGTTAGAATTCTCTTAGTAGACAAAGGACAGGCAGTGAATCGTTCCCCTTTTACAGCTGAGAACAGACTTTGGAGCTGAGCAGTTTCTTTCTAGCCTCGCACCCGCTTCCCTTTGCAGTCTTCTTACATCTGCCTCCGTACTCTCCATGTCTTCAGTCCAGTGACACTGGCCTCCTGGCTGTTGACCAACAAGACGCTCTGTCCACTCCAGGCATTTTCCCTGGCTGTCCCCCATGCCTGTGATGTTCCCTGTCCTCATCTCTGCTGCTGGGCTTCCTTCAAGTCCCACTTCCTACAGGAAGCCTTTCCCAACCTCTCTTAGCTCCAGTTCATTATTTATTAATTTTAAAAATTAATTTGTGAATTATTCCCTGTTATTCTTCTATAGCTCGTTTGTACATTGTCTCCTTCATTGGCTTGTAAGTTCCCTGAGAGCTGGGGCTGTCTTTCACACACTTCTTGTATTCCCAAAATTCCACAAGTGCTTGACACATAGTAAGTATTCAACGATTATTTATTCATTCTCTGACCCAGAGAATAAGTGAGATTGGCCCTAGAGCTACTCACTGCTTGCCAACCAGTCCAGAGCAATGTGGTACAAGGGAAAATGCTTGGGTTTTGGAGTGGAAAGAGACCCAGCTCTTCTTCAACCTGCCTTTTGGGACAAGTCTTGTCATCTGGCTGGATTTCAGTTCTTTCATGTGTAAAATAAAGGGTGGGTGGAGGAGATGAACCCTATCTGCTGCTTCCTCACCTCTAAATCTTGAAATATATTTTTCCTAACACTAGGTAGCTCTTCTAACCACAGCAAGTAAAAGTTTTCCCCACTCTTTAGGATACTTTTCAATGTCCAGTAGACTATCAAAAGACTCTTGAGATGCAGAATTTTTTTGATTTTATTGATGTCTTTTATCATTTGTTAGTGGGGAGAAAAAAACCCTCAAATTTCTTTTTGTATTTCTTCTCTTATGTAGAGCCCATTCTTGTGGCAGAGAAAAAAACTGAGAATAAACACTTAATATAGCCATCTAAACTTCCAGTTCTCTTTATAATCCCTTTCTCTCCACATATGACTGGAGAAAGGTTTTGTTTAATTTGGGGAGAGGGGGAATCCTCTTTTTTTTTTTCAGTTTTTGCTTATTATGTATTCTATTCAGAATTTGCTATTTATTATTATTTTCATTTCCATAGTTGTCATTTTGGTTTGTTTCCAAGTCTATTTCCATTTCTCTCTGTATCAGCACATACCAGTTTATCCCCATTTCCCCAAATTCCTCATATTCATCATTTATTATGATACAATGTGAATCTATCAAATTCATGTTCCACAGTTCTTTTTAGTGATTTCCCAACAAATAGGTAGGCAAGTGTGGTACACAGTGGAGGAAAAAGTGCTTTTGGAGTCAGAGAACCTGGGTTTAGATCTTACCTGTGATGCCACTTGTGTGACCTTGGACAAGTCATTCAATCCAAGTTCCTTGCCTGTGAAATGAGAGAGGGCTGGCTTAGATTAAGACTGTAGAGGTCCATTCCAACTCTAAGTTTGAAACTAGCTCTCTGGCACCACAGAGGGCACCTGTTCATATTTGAGAATATAATAGATCTTTGTTTCTGACTTTGACTTCCTTGGGATGTACGCCCAGTCAGCTATGGGATCATGGAGTTAATTTGATACCTAGAATGGTCGGTCCATTCACATCTTTATCAACATTGTATTATTATGCTTGCCTGCCTTCTGTAGCTCATGTCATTGAGTATTTACACTGAATGAGATTAAAGCCCCAGACTTGTTAATAATCTGCATTTCTCTTCTTAGTTGTGGGATTTTGAGTGTGGTGGTTTTCTATGGTCACCTGTAGTTTGCATTTCTTTTGAAAACTATTGACATCCTTTGACAGCTTTATTATTGGGGAATGGCTCTTGGTGTTCTGCATTTGTCAATTCCCCACCAATCTTGGAAAGTTTTTTGTTTGTTTCTAGGTGTTGGCCTGTGATAGCATTAGTGTGAAATTCGAAAACACCACATAGTGACTTAGAAAACCACAAATTAAATTTTTATTTATGTTGGATTGTTGTCTTACTTATTTTGTTCAAAATTTCTTAATTATGTCAATCTGGATATGACTGTAGGAATTAAACATTTGTTGATTTTTTTTTTTTTTATGCTCTTGTGTAGCCACTATATCTCTCTCCTTGCCCCACCATGGCTGTATTTCTGTCCTCTGCCCTTCCACTTGTCCCTCTTTCGTGAAATACTTCTTGGGGATCCGAGTGTATCTTCACAACTATCTAGCATCAACAGCAAAAATTCAGCAAGGCCCTGCTGTGGATGGGATCTGGCCTGTGGTTCATTTCAGCCGCTACAAAAACAAACCACTCTTTTTCATGAAGAAGCTTATCCTGACAGGGTGAGGGGTGGCTGTCAGGAAAACACCTCCTCTTGGGAGTGGTACCCAGTCTATGCTTTGAAGAAAGGCAGAAGCCAGAAAAGGGTTGGGGGCATTTAACTGATTTGTAAAAGTAGGAGTTTGGGTGGGGACACAGTAAAATAAAACCATGAGCTAATGTTATGGGAAAAAAGAGGAAAACTAGAATGACAGTATAAAAAGGCAAAAGACTTTCACAATAAATGAGAGAAATAAAGCAAATTATCACAAGCAACTTCCCCTCATTAATAAGCCCAAAAAAACTGACTTTTGAAATTAAGCAGATGAATACTTTAAAAGGTAAAATGCCCCTAACATGAACAAGGAATAGAATAGTTTAAATAATTCAGCATCAGAAAAAGCCATAAGTGAATTCCCAGTTGGGGAAAGGAAGGAGACAAAACCCATTTAGAAATGATTTCTATCAAACACTTAAAGAAAGGTAGGAGTTTTATGAGGTATGTACCCCAGATGTGTCTTGGGGGGGAGGTGAGGAGAAAAATCTATGGGAAGATGTAGAAGTGTGACATAAACGTATACAATCTAATAGAATTACCTGTTTGACCTGTCATTCACCTACCTCTAAGGCTACTTTTTAGAGAGCAGATAATTCTGTGGTATTTGAGTGCTTACATCAAGTTATCCTTTGCTCTATGCCTCAGAAACTGATGCTCTAGTGAGAGGAGGAACGTACAGTTGATAGATACCACTTAAGCTCATTTGGAGTGGTATCAACTATATCCTATTAGAAGGTAGGGTGAAATTATGTTAGTCTGAGGATGCCAAGGAAGGCATTGTTTGAGCTGGGCCGTAAAACCTGTAAGATCCGACTAGGAGAGGGATTATAAGGTGAAACAACGTGATCCAAGAATCCAGAAATGGAAAAATATGGGGCACATTTACTGAATAGCCAAGTCATCTAGTTTGGGCTCTTTATAGAAATGTTAGCTATCACTTATTCTACTCACTACTGTTAAAAGGGTTTAGTGTGTGCCGAGCACTTTACAATTACTACAATTATTATCTCATTTTTATCCTCAGGAAACTGAAGCAAAGAGAGATTAAGTGATTTACCCTGGGTCACACAGCTAGTACATGTCTGAGGCCAGATTTTAGCTCAGGAAAAAACCAGAGAGGGTCCTGAAGCACATATAAATACATCCTCCCTCATGGCAGAGAAATAGACGATAACTGGGAAAGAGTTATCACAGTTGCTGCATATGATTTTTATGTGTATTTTTTGCTTAGTTTTTCCTTGTCACAAGAAGGTGGGTTTATTCTGCAATAGGGAATGATTGATAACGAAACATCAGAAATCAAAAGCTTTCTTTCAATTCGTAAGGTCAAGATGACAGGAACCTTAAGATGACAGGTCATCTTATCCCATGAGTCCCATCAGTGGCATCCCCAACCACTGACCTTAAATATCTCCAGTATCAGTGAGTGATGAAACTTTTTATTTAAAAAGCGTAGTTGATTTTGCCTTATATTAAGCCTAAATCTGCCTCCCTGTAACTTCAAACCATCACAGGTATTTGGTGAAAAGAGGTGTAGTTGGAGGAGCCTTAGATTTGGGATCAGGAAAGATCTACCTCTAGAATTTATTAATTTGTAGAACCACAGGCAGATCTTTGAACCTGTTAGTGGTGATAAATAAAAGCTGTACAGCTTATCTCACAGGGTGGTTGGTGAGATTCAAATGAATTATGTAAAGTTTTTTGCAGTCCTACATAAATGTTTTATTCATTCATTTATTCATGGTTCTCCCAACCTCCTAGTCTTCAAAACAAGTTTGTTTGAATTCCTTGGGACTTGGAACGTTTTACCACCATTATCACTAGTAATTTGATTCCCAGGCTAGTCCACAAAAACCTCTTTCATCGTGATAACTCTTGTTTATAGTTGCAGTGCACTGTCACTAAAATGTCTCTTTTGTGGACTAGATGGGGGACTGTCTAACCACTGATAGCACGGTACCTGTGGGGAAGTGGATTCTGTGGAACATATTTAAAAGGACTGTGGAAATACTGAACAAATCTTCCTTCTTCCTCCCCCAATTACAGTTGCATTTACCACAGACTTTGGTGGTTAGGATATGAGGGGAGGGGGCGGGCAGTCACTACTAAGTTGGTTTGTGGAGAGTAACAGAGAAGGATTTAGGAATGGTTTCTTGGGAAGAATGCTTCTTTAGGTGGGAGTTTTTGGAGATTTGGATGAAAAGCAGTACATCTGGAGCCAAGAGATGGGCCATCTCTGTTACTCATTCTGGTATTGAACAAGTGAACATTACTTTCAAGGGCTGAGTTTGCTCACCTGTGTAACATGAGACTTGGATCAGATTCTCTCTAAAGTCCCTTCCAACTCTTAGCATTCCACATAGTCTGTATTTAGAG
Source organism: Bettongia penicillata ogilbyi (assembly GCA_023548195.1). Classification (NCBI taxonomy): domain Eukaryota; kingdom Metazoa; phylum Chordata; class Mammalia; order Diprotodontia; family Potoroidae; genus Bettongia; species Bettongia penicillata. The sequence goes on along the minus strand of JAJHZJ010000177.1, from coordinate 21,104,009 downwards.
AGTCTATGATTAAATAGAGCTATTTTCTAGCTAGTGGTGAACTTCATGGTAAAGACCCAGATAGCTTTAAAAAAAACAAAAAAAAACCCCACTCAAATCTCTTCTGATTGAATCATGATAACTGCTTAGCTTCTTTTTAAAAAAATTATCCAAGTTAAAACTTTTACATTTTAATTCGTTTCTAAGCTGGCTAACCTTGAATGTTTTCTGCAGGACCACAGCCGATTTGTCAACTGTGTCAGGTTCTCTCCAGATGGGAATAAATTTGCTACAGCAAGTGCTGATGGCCAGGTAACTTCCCTTGTTTTCTTATTTGGAGAAAACAGCTTACTTTTTAAAAACTCTGATTTCTTTATGAAGCTGTTGTAAGGTAAGGGGGAAAAGAATTCTGATTGTTTAATGGAGGAATTTAAAATAAACTTATTTCTTGCCTGCTGGAAAACCGCACTACAGTACACCTCAGCACAAATGAGATACTTGTGATATAAATGTTTGCATTTTACATAGTGTGAAATTCATATTCTTATGATGCACATATTTGAGAGAATTACTTCTTATTAGGGGTTTGGATGACATCATTTCTAAGTACGATGTTGAAGGAGTTGAAGGGTAGCCTAAAACTAACCTTAGGACCCTATTTCTCTTTTCCCTTACAAGATTTATATCTATGATGGAAAAACTGGAGAAAAAGTCTGTGCACTAGGAGGGAGCAAGGCTCATGATGGGGGAATTTATGCTGTGAGTACCACCTTTTCAGTTTCATTTTTTAAAGACTCTCTGGTATCTGTATTCTGACAGTAGATTACAACTTTGGAAGGTTTAAGTGTAAGATGTAGAAAGCTGACTGGACTGGGATGCCTGAATTCCAGTCCCAGCTCTCCCCTTAATTAGCCGTGACCTAGCTCAACTTACCTCTCCCTGGCCTAGTAAGACAGATGAACACAGCAGCCAGGAGAGCTGCTAGCACAGGTGCGCTCTTGATCTGGTCAGACAGGAAAGACACTAAGAAGGGGTCAAGAATCTTCCTTTAGTCTAGTGTAGTTTTCTCAGAAGAGGCTGCGGGTAATGAGAGCACAACTCTTACAACATTCCCTAATCACCCTTCTCACAGGGGCAGTGAGAAAAGGGGAGGGGAGCCACTACCCCTACTTCTGCTTGGAGTCAGTCGAGACAGTCACAATTTACGCTTCTTCTAAATGCCCTCAAGCATCAGTGGAGGCCAGATCCTGCCTCCCCTGCCAACCTTGATGGGGGCTGATCAAGGCACGCACAGCATTCGGGCTTGTGCGCTCAACCCTAAGGTTCCCCGTTCGCTGACCCAACGACCATCTGCTTTATGGGGCATCAGACAAAGAATGCATATTGCCAGCAATAGCCTCACACGTTTACATCACCCATCCCTGCAACTCTGCACAGCTGCAGTGGGTATTTATGTTATCATTACAGGATGTTGCGCAAGCATGGTGCAGAGGTTTCAAACCGTAACTGTGGGAACTCATATCTAATACCTGGGAACAGGAGATTGTTATGGCTATGGATCCTGGGAAACGGAACTCTGAGAAATAATAACAAAATGCTCACTTTACGTACACTAAAATCGACCCTAATTATGCTGAAATTCACCTTACGCTTTGGCTTCAATTTCTACCTCCTTAAAATGATTTAGACTAGAATTTACAGGAGCAGTTCTTAAAGTGTGTTCTTAGCAAATCCTCTAGCTAGATTCAGGGGGGTCGTGGTTAAAACTAAGTTCAAAATAATAAAACATTTTAATTTCTATTACAGTAAATATCAGTAGATAGAACCCATAAAATCAAAATTGCTGGGAGATCATCACTAATTTTTAAATCTTTCAGGGGACCCTGAGACCAAAATGTTTGTGATCCACTGGAGTAGTTGATTTTTCCAAACTGATTGGGATGGGTTCCCCACACCTGGAGGTCCTGAGCAGGCATGAGTTTAGTGCCAGGGGTGAGAAACCTGCAGCCTTTGGGCCACATGTAACCCTCTAGGTCTTCAGGGGTGGCTTTTGACTGAATCCAAACTTCACAGAACAAATTCCCTTAAGAAAAGAATTCATTCTGTAAAACTTAAAAGACCTCACCCAAGCACCTAGAAGGCCACATGTGGCCTCGAGGCTGAAGGTCCCCCACCCCTGGACTAGGATGAAATGGCTTTTAACTCATTCTAGGCTTCTGGGATTCTGGCTGTGAAAAAGATTTTAAGACCAATTTAATAAGATGCTCATTCTTGATTTTGTAGATTAGCTGGAGCCCTGACAGCAGTCATTTGCTTTCTGCTTCTGGAGATAAAACTGCTAAAATTTGGGACGTTGGTGCTAATTCTGTTGTTAATACTTTTAACATGGGCTCAAACGTGTTGGATCAGCAGCTGGGATGCTTGTGGCAGAAAGACCACTTGATAAGCATCTCCCTGTCGGGATACATCAACTACCTGGACAGAAATAACCCTAATAAACCGCTCCGAGTTATCAAGGTAAAGTGGGTGCTTTGGGAGGGTGGCATGTGAAGCAGCCTGGAGGAGGTGAACTCCATAATTGGAGGGAGATTTCTTTCTCCTCCCTTCCCACCCCCAGGAGAACCTGGATGTTCTATGTAGCATCTGTGCTAAAGATGGTGCAGCATGTCCACCAGCCCAGACCCTACACTTCACTTACTTCTCTTTAATTATTTCCCTTTTTTCTTCGTATCTTGTTGGTGCATGTTGGTTTCCTTATTGTCTCTCTGATTCGTCCCTTCAGGGCAAGGAATATTTTTTTGCCTCTGTGTATCCTCAGAGCTTAGCTCTGTGCCTGGCATATAGTAGACACTTAGTAAATGTGGACTTGGCAGTTCTGCATCCTGGGAAATTTTAGTTCCTCTTTCTAACTAAACTTTACTGTTAGTCATTCTGAACAAGCCAGTCCTTCGCTCAATTTCAGTAAACATTCGATGGATGGATGGATGATGGATGGATGGATGGATGGATGGATGTGTGCCAATGGCTAGGGATGCAAACAGAATAAAAAGCTACTCCTTGCATTTGAGGGACTCATAGTCTTAACGAAGGAAGATCACACGTAAAAGGAATTTCAGCTGCAGGGAAAATTGCAAGTGCTCAAGTTGCAGCAGAGTAGATTTGGCAAGGTTGGGGCAGGTGGAGGGTCCTTAGGTTGCAGAAGCAAATCAGGTGAAGGTGCTAGCCATCCTGAATGGCTTCTGTAGTAATTCATTTCAGGCATAAAAAGGATGGCTTGTGCTATGAGCTTGGAAGAGAGTAGGATGTTGCAACTGGCAATTTTAATTTGGCTAAGAATGGACAAGAAAGGGATTCTAGAATTAGTTTTAAGTAAAAACACGGAAGTGGGAAAGCTTAGGATTTTGTTAGGTCAGAATTTAGCCAGAGAGAATAAAGAAAGGAGGGAAACCAGTATGTGACGATACTAGAAAGGCAAGGCAAGACCAGTTTGTGGAGGGCAGAGGCATTTGACCTTTAGTTGGTAGGCCAGAGAAGGGGAGCCATTGATGATTTTATCTGGGGAATATATTCTCCAAAAATAGAAGTGTTTTATTTGAACCTTTGACAGAATTGCAGGTCATGAGGCCCCAGATCTTCCCCTTCAGCTTACTGTTAAAACAATCATCAGTAAGTGACAAGATGTAGACTTAATTTTCATGGGATCAGAATGTATGAGCCCCATCCAATAAATGATTAAAGGTCAACATATACAATGAATAAAAGTTAAAATAAAAAAACAAATTTTGAGGGGAGGTGAGTGGTGTTCCTTAAAAAACAATTTAAGTCAGCTGGTATTCCCAGTCATCTTACATTCTCAGAATCCGTAGTACTTTTCCATATCATTTAAGTGGACATAGGTGTTCCCCTCTGCACCTCTCTTCCTTTCCCTTAATAAAGCCATGTGATTCACCAATAAGGCTGGAACTCATCAAGAAATCCCTGTGCTAAATCATCAATTAAGGATTGCTGACTCTGGTCTTTGGCCACCACTCTGCTGGCAGTGTTGCCAGACTAACACAATTGAGGGGCCTCACAGGAAAATTGCTGTTGTGCTGAGAACACGTGGGTCCCACAGTCAGCATGCTTCTGTTTAACTCACAAAGGATGGCTCAGATGATCTGAATGCAGTTTTGCTTACAGTTGATTGAGACTGAGACCAGAATGCTCAAACCTCTAGTGTTTTATTGACTGGTATCTCTTTTTTCCTAGGTCGGAGCTTAGTAATCTTGTGGGTTCTCACATTTGTCAAACTAGAAATTAGTGTCCCAGTTTTGTTTTGTTGTTTAAAACTCTTGTGCTATTGTATATTGTTTGACTCTCGGGACATAGGGTACTTTTATGTATATGATAGTTTCTCCTTTGCCTCCCCCCACCCAAAAAAAAACCCAGCCATCTATCCATAGATTTCCATTGCATAACACAACAGATAGTAAAGTGAATTCTGACACTGAGCAGGAGTAAGAATGTAAATGGGTATTGCGGTATCTAATGGTTTTTGTATGAGAGTCTTTGAGATGATAAATAAACCTGCTCAAAATCTGATTTGGCCCATCTGGTCAGTTTTTTGGCCAATAATTCCTCAAATTTGGAGACTGCTGCAATCTAACATTGTTTCATTGTAGAACTGCCTTCTCGGCATGCCTTTAAGCCATTGACATTAGAGGCTTTTGTGTATAAAATGCCAAGAATAGGGCAGTGGCTTTTGGAACACATTCAGAAGAAATTGCTTTCCTGGGATGTGTCCATTCCCTCCTCTTCTCTTCCCCCACCAAAAAAAAAAATTTAATGTAGAGAGAAAGAAGACTAGTGGATAAGTGTTCACAGTTCAGCTCACTTTGGTCCTGTTTCTTCCTTTACAGGGTCACAGTAAATCAATCCAGTGTTTGACGGTTCATAAAAATGGTGGTAAATCATACATCTATTCTGGGAGCCATGATGGACACATTAATATCCTTTTGAAGATGAACTAATTTCTTGAATTCTATTACTCCCACTCTTTTGTCTACATTAAAAGGAATTCTGTGTCCCCAGAGTGATGAGGGGACAGCAGCTTGCCAGGTTATCTAGGCAACTGTTATGTGATAAAATGAGAAAAACAGTAGACCAGGAATCAGCTTGGTTTCAGGCTTGGCTCTGGCTGAGTCACCTTGGGAGTCATTGAACCCCTCCCCCCCCCCTTGTTCAGCTATAAAGTAGGGGTGAGGGTTGGAAAACTGAGGTTACTTGTCCAAGATCGTATGACAGAGCTTCACCTTTAAAGTCTGCTAGAAGTTTCCTTTCCAAGTTTTCTTCTGTTAATATCACCACTGGGAATTGGTGAATAAGGAGGAATGGATTTGTAGACTTTCCAGTATTTTGCCTCTTGCAGCCCTGAAGAGCACAGGATTTGTGAGCAGTCTGTAGCAGGGCTCATATTTCTCTTGGGTTAGTATCTTGCCATCATCTTTGGGCCAGGCCTCCTCTTGTAGGATGCAAGAAACTGCTAACCAGGTACTGCTTAGTAAAGAGTCAATGGAATGCACTGTCTGACGCTCCCTTTTCAAATCAGCTGTTTCACCTTGTTTTGCCTTAATTATACTTTTCACATTATTGGGATTCTGAGACTGGGGAGAACGATTCCTTTGCTGGGAAAGGACACACCAATCAGGTGTCCAGGATGACTGTGGATGAGGCCGATCAGCTTGTCAGCTGCAGCATGGATGATACCGTGCGTTATACCAATCTTCTCCAGAGGGACTACAGGTGTGTGGGTCTCTTTGCCATCTAGAACCATGTCTAAGTTTCACTGTTGTTCAGTCATTTCAGTGTCTGCCTTGCTGTGGCCCCATTTAGGGTTTTCTTGGTAAAGATACTGGAGTGGTTTGCCATTTCCTTTTCTAGCTCATTTTACAGGTGAGCAACTGAGGCACACAGGGTTAAGCGATTTGCCCAGAATCACACAGCTGATAAGTGTTTGAGGCCATATTTGAGCTCAGGAAGATGAGTCTTCCTGACTCCAGGCCCTGGGCTCTTAACCACTGTGTCACCTACCCACCCCACAGGTATGTTAGTCTCTTTGGCACTTAAAACTGTATGGAAGTTTGAGGTACACTTAGGCTAAGAAAAGAATAGTCCCTGACCTGAGGAAGTTTATGTTCTACTGAGGAAAATATGATAGACATATGTATATACACATACAAACAATCATTAAGCACTTACATGTACCGTGTATGCATACGAATATTCATGGGCAACATATATGTACATGCATATACACATAGATGTACTCAAGTACATACACATATGTATACACATAGATACATGATGCACAAGGAAAAATTATGGGTTCGAACAGTGACAAAGGAAAGGCTTCACATCTGTAATTTATGTAATGATTGATTGAATGACCTCAAAGACAGACTATAATCACAAATGAGTCCTTGAGGAAGTCAAGGACCAGCAAATTATGACCCCAGAGCCAAATCTAGCCTGCTGCCTGCCGTTGAACAGCCAGGGAGCTAACAGTGATATTTAGATTAAAAAATGAAAAAGACAAATTAACATTCTGAGCTTACTGATCATATAAAAGCAGGCAGCAAAATTGTAGACCATGGTTTTCTGACCTTTGTTCCAAGAGATAGGAGAAGACAGATGTGAGTCATGGAGAATTAAGAGGACAGGGTTGGCCTTGGAGTCTGGACGATGAGTTGTACCTCTGACACCTAGTGGCTGTGTGACCTTAGACAAACCACTTTTCAGCAACCCAGTCACTTCTCTAAAACTATCAGTTGCAGAGAAGAGGCCTGACTGCCCTGGGAAAGGAAATCCTGTAACAGGAACTCTCATCACAGATCCAGTAAAGAAAGAATAAAGAAGCATAATATCCAAAGCAAGGGACAGTAGTCCCACTAGACCCTGGAGTCCCACTAGACCCACCCAGCCTGGGGTGCTGTGTTGTAGGAAGGGCAAGCAGAACTGCAAAGGGGCTGGTGAACATAAGGTACAATAATGTGCTGAAGGGGTGGTGGTAGTTAACCTAGAGAGAAGACTTGGTGAGGAGGAGACATGGTAATTGTTTTTAAAAGGAAATGTCAAGTGAAAATGTACATGACAGGCAGATATCAGGCTCACTACAAGGAAAACAGTTGTCTAAAAGGAGGATATGCTTAAAAATAGGGGGAAAGCTTTCTGTTTTCAAGACCTGAGCATGGTTAGAGGCCGTAGGGAAGGAACCAACATGCAGGGGTTCTTTGAAGATTGGGAGTGGGGGGTGATCTGGATAGAACAACCTGCTGGGGGAGAGCAGGACGAGAAGGGCCGACATTTACAGATGAGCAGGACCACTGCTTGCTCAGAGACCCAAGATAAAGGAAAGCTTGAGCTAAGATAGAAAAGAGATGAAAGGATTCGTGATAGGTGACTCTTGTTTTCTTAAAGAATACTTAGAAAAATGTCAAGTTCGTGACCTGAGCCCCTAGGAGTATGACTATTTGGAATAGCTCTTTTTATTTTATCCTCATTGAAAGAAAATCAGGATTATATGTGCAGGATTTGGGTTGTTTTTTCCTAACACTATGTCCTTTTGATTCATGCTTGGGTCACTACCTCTAATTATCTTAAAGGAAGGTCAAATACTTAGTTTTTTTAATGAGAATTTGAGCCAGGAGGGAAAGAAAAGGCTTCCAAGTCCCTGACACATCAAATTAGTTAGCGTTGTGCAAGGATTTGCCCCTGCAACAGTATAACCCGAGGCGATTTCTAAGCACATTACTGTCTGTCACTGCTCAGTTCTGCTGAAAAATTAAGTCTTGGTGGTGATTTCTACACATGGGTGGATTAAATTTCTCATGGTGTCCCCTGTTCTTATGCAAGCGTATGCTTTGCAGGATCACCATGCTCAACCTAATGAAACTAAATTCTTTCCCCATTTTGCAGTTAATTACAAAGACTTGCTGTAATACATTTTCCTTGGATCTTCAAAGGGGTGGTCTGTAATAACCTAAGATTTAAGTGGCAACACTGAGTGCTTTTAAAAATGGAAGCAAATGACTTATCTTCTCTTTCCTGTTTTTCACAGTGGACAGAGTGTAGTAAAGCTGGATATTCAACCAAAATGTTTAGCAGTTGGGCCTGGAGGCTACACAGTAGTTGTGTGTATTGGACAGGTAAGTCTTAGTCAGGGCTCTTTTCATTATATCAAAGTATGTGAGTGTGTGTGTGTGTGTGTGTCTGTCTGTCTGTCTGCATAAATATAATTTAAATTTTGTCAAATTTAAATTAATTTTGAATTCAATTAAATTTTTAAAATACTGATTTTCAGTCAGGTTGCAAAAATGTTTAAATTAATATATGCAGTTAATTATATTAACTAACACGTACAGTTCGGTGCTCCTAAGAGTGGTTCACAAAACATCTAATTTATGTACGTGGTAAAGTATTCCTTTCATATAAGTGAAAGCCCAGAATACGAGTAGCAAAAAAAGGTTGGGAACCCCTGTTCTAAGGTCCTTTGAATAGAGCCCAAGATGACTCACCTTAGGCAGGTTTTTCACCTCTGTAGCAGATATAGGGCAGATGTAGAGGAGAAAGAGTGCAGTGGATTGGTAGTCAACCAACCTGGGTTCAAACCTTAGCCCTGCTACTTACTCTAGGAAAATGTAAGCTTGATATAAGGAAAAAATCCCTAAAAATTAGAATCTTCCGAAAGTGGAGTAGGCTCCCTTGGGCTTCTCTTTTTTGGAGAATTCCAAGGAAAGGTTAGATGCTTCCTTGTCATAAGTTAAATATGGGGATTCTTTCTCCATTTCTGGTGCAGAATAGTCTTCCAACTCTGAAGTCCTGTTTGGTGAGCGGCAGGGTGGAGAAGGAAGGCAGCTGGTACTAAGGATTGAACTCATTTTATCAGTGTGGCCCCTGAATGAGCCATGAACGTTTTAGAAAGCCTGGATCCTGAGAGGGCATTTCAGTGGAGCAGCCTGGAATCAGCCTGCCTTAAGGCACTTGTCTGTCCTCCTTAGTAAAAAGTACATAGCAGCTTGAGGGTGGTTTCCATTTCATAGATAGTGGACAAAACTGCTTTTGCAACTGGCTTTCTAGGAAGGCAAATTCAAGAAAGACTCATTCACTCACGCATATGTATGCATGTTACTTGTATATGCATTTTTGTATAGCACTTTTATATTATAGCACATAATATGTGTTTGGCACGGTCATAGCATAGAGTAGGAATGGACACATACATACACACTCATCATCTTCATGCTTGCCTTAAGATTTAGCACAGTCATGGCTTAGAGCAGGATACACATACTGTGGTAAGTAATAATACCTAAGGAAGGAATCCGAGCAAAAGTAATTTATTAGCCAGGCAGTCGGAATAAATGGTCAGTGCGCTTGCTGTCAGTCCAAAGGCCCTGGATATAGACAGAGTGAAGCAAATTTTTATACGTTAAAAACAATAATCAGATAAGACCAATTGATGATAGTAAAGCACTTAACCAGCATATAGAATTAAGTAATCTGATTTCTAATTGGAGGAAAAATGAGGGACTTTCCAAATTGAGAGGGGGAAAGAGTTAATTGTGGTAGAGTTGGGAGGTTTCAGGGTCTTCTCTTCATAAGATGGAAAGAGGTTGATTAAATTGCATCCACCTGCATGTATGCAACAATACATGGCTTATGTAGTATGTTTTCCTATGGATGAATAGCAGAAAAAGAACAAAGTGGAAGAGAATACATATGGCAGCACAAGATGGAGTTGGCATTTGTACAATAGAATCTGCTTAGTTCTCCTGATTCTCACAATAAAGTTATTTGATTCTGACCTTAAAGTCATTCTATTTTGTATACGGTCTTCACACACACACGCACGCACGCACGCACACACACACCGTCTCTATGCTGTGCTAAATCCCAACTCAAGTATGAACGTGAACAGAGTATTGTGGACACCGTAATAGGTACATGGCAGCATGCCTACCAATAACTGCTGGGTGTATGTCACAGATCTAATTTACATTCAGGGAGAATGCTGCTGAGATGAGCTAAGGGAAGACATTTAAGCTCAGGTTCTGTCATTTAAAGAGATGAAGTGCTTGTGATCATAACATACATTATACATGTGTTCCATTTTTTTTAATAGTATCATAGAATATTAACACCAAAGAGGGTATCATAAAGAATCATCATGTCCAAGTGTTAAGAAACCTGGTCTAGTCTAGGCCTTTCATATTGTATACAGATCAGGGCAGTGTGACATAGCAGTCTGGGCAGTGCACTTGACATCAGGAAAATCTAGGTTTAAATCTTAAATCTGAAGCTCACTAACTGGGAGACCAGGGTCACGTACCCCAGAGTACCAAGCACAGTACTTACCAGCATTTAGTCTGAAGCAGATTAAAATGTAGTTGGGAAGCATTTGACAAAACTAAAATATAGATGACGTTACATTTTAAAGCTGAGTCATAATGCAATCCTGAAGGAACCTATCTGAGCCTCACATTTTCTCATCTGTGGAGTAGGACCACGCAACCCCTGAGGTTCCCACCTTGGTGTTGTCATGAGGCTTGGGTGAACTCATGTTTGTGAAGTGCTTGGACAACTTCAAAGCCCTCTCTGCAGGTTGGTAGTTGAGAAGAGGAGGAAGCAGCAAGCTTGGAAGGAGAATATCTTCAATTAGGTCACAGTGATGGCAGTTAACAACCAAGACTTAAATCTAAGCCTCCTGTTCTCAGCTGCTTTCTCTTTGTACTCCACCATGCTTCTAGGTTGTGTCTTTCTGGGTATAGGAGAGAGGTTCCCAAGCTTATTTGGCCTACTGTCCCCTTACAAAAAAAAAAGTAACTACTCAGCATCTGCCCTGGAAATCTACTTTTAACTGACATTTTTTTAAAAAATACGCATCAATTCAAAAAATATATAAAAAATTTTTAATGATACATGTTAAATGTAATAATTGATTGTAAATTTGTGGGGGTTTTCTGCATTGAAATTTTGGTGATGCACTGTCAAATCATGTAGCTGTATAGTATCACATTGTAAACAAGTCATTATTACACACACATATTCCTGCTGATGCATGCTGGACTTCCTGACAATGCTTGGCACGCTTGTCTGCCAACACTTGCTTCTAAAGACCTATCAGCAGACTTGACCACTGATTTACTATAACCTGCATTTTCTGTGTTTATTTGGAAGATAATGTAATCACTGTGACTTTTAACTCTGTTGTATAAGAGATGAAACACATACAGATAGTATTTTAAAATTTTCTTACCTTCTCTTTCCACTCCCTCCTTTTTTTTTTTTTTTTTCAACATCCCCCAATTGTACTCCAGGGTACTACTGCCTCCCTGGACTGTTTCAGCACATACACAGACAGACACGCACACACTCTTTTGTCTTCTGTACTCAGTGAGTGCCGCTTGTTGGGTGAGCAGTTTCTTAAGAGGGCAGTGGAATGGGTAGACTTGAAGTCAAGCCCTGGGCTCTAGATTCTCCTCTTTTAGAAAAACAAAAAGGGTTGGCCTACATTTGTATGGGTGGTTTAGATTTTCTGGCTAAGATTGATTGACATTGTTTTTCACCTGTAGATTGTCTTAATGAAGGATCAGAAGAAATGCTTCAGTATTGATGATCTCAGCTACGAACCAGAAGTTGTAGCTGTACACCCATCAGGAAGCACCGCAGCTGTGGGCGGAGCAGTAGGAATCTTTGTTTACCTTGATTTCACCTGACAATTCTACCCTTCTTAAAATCTCCCCAGTGCTTAGTACAGTGCCCTGGTACATCATAAGAGCTTAGTTAATATTGTTGACTGACTCACTAACCTTTGACATGGCAGTGTTTAAGAAAGATGTTAAAGGTAATAATGATAATAGCTAGCATTTATATAGCATTCACCATATGTCAGGCACTGTGCTAAGCACATGTCATTTGTTCATCACACAACGGGAAGTAGCTGCTATTGATGGGGTTTGAGAGGTTCAGGACCCCTCCAAGAACCAGAGTACTGGACAGGATCGTCTGGAATGAATTCACAGACTCAAGCATTCTTTAAGTCAGCTTGGCAAAGGTTTATTCTAACTCCAGTATGGTGGGCAGAGCTCTTTAAGGAACTTGCAACTTAACAGGAATGATGCAAAAGCTTACATAGGAATAGTAGTGGATTATGTGGCTTTTATGTAGTTTTACTGGGGTTCACTTGAGCAGTTGTGGGAAAAGGTAGTTTATCTTTACTGGGACCCATTCGTGAGTAGTTACTAGGCATATTGTCCTTGGTGTGGGGAGAAAACTGTCAGGGATAGTGTTTTGAGCCTAGTGAAAAATGTGACCTTTGGAAGTGGGGTCTAAGAACAAGCGCCCAACCATCCTATCACTATTGTTATCCTCTGTAATTTCTTTCTTTGGTTTGGGTATGGATGCCACCCCTTCCATACCTTGGTAGCTTCCTGGCCAGAACCCCTGTATCACATGGTCACCAACCAACCCTCCATTGGTGACCCTCTCTGAACTTAGGGAAGCTGGCCTTTGGATGAAGGTTGGTCTCTCTACCTAGAGCCTTTCCTACTTCACCTAGGACCTGCTCGAGCTTGGCTTGGGCTGTCCTAACCTTTCAAGACCCAAAGTTGCCTCTGCAACATAATAAATAGAGAATTAGGGTGGGTGCAGATGAAGTTCAGAAAAGGGAGTGAAATACCGTGATCCATCAGATTAAACTGAATGGGGGAATTAAAACTCTAAATTTGGTTTTTAAAGAAATGCAGTTTTATTTCTAGCAATAACTTATCTTCAGCAAGAGACTAAAGCTAGTGAGATGCTGGGGCTTTGTACCCAAGCTAGTATTAACGAACAGATCCAGTACACAGGCACAAATACTGACAGGCCGACTGCTAGTACTTTAAAGAAAGACGAGGTTCTCTTTTAAAAGTACAGTTGTTATAAACAGTCACTTCCCCCACCCTTGGCAATCTTGTTTATAGTATTTATATGCTCAGGAGAGGTAAGTAAGCTCCTGGCTTGATGAGTAATGGGAATTGCCCTGGATCTAAACTCCTGAGATTTAATATACTTTCACTGTATTCCGTTCTGCAGCAACATATAAGATTACCCCTTTGTTTCCTTCACCCTATCTGTTTTATATGTTCTTAAAAACTTCCTTTGAACTACTTACTCTGACCCAAAGGGCTCATCACAAATTTGGGTTGTAATTTGCCTAGCCTCTTCTCTCAATCAAGCTGGCTTCAGTTAGGTCCCTCTTATATGTCAGGTGATAAAGGAAGGAGGGGAGCCCAGAGTCATACCTGGGGAGTCCTTTGTCCGATTGAAGTGAAGGAGATCTGCAGAGCTGGAACTCTGGCTAGTCCAACCAGTGCAGGAGGGTTTCAGAGAAGGGGGGAGGGTCTTAGGCTAGAAGAATCCTTCAGGAAGGAGGGAAGCTATCAAGATGGCTTCTTGAGGGATGGGTTGGATTGAGCTAGGTGGGGAGGTAGCATTCCAGGTTGTAGGGGAAGGGTCTTGTTACTAGGGAGAAGTGAGAATGGGCATAGACTCTAGTGACTGAATAAATTATCATAGGAGATAAACTCCCCACACCCCCCTTGTCTAAAACAAAGGGCGTGTGTCTTCGTGGGAGGAAATAATAAACTTAGACTTTTAGAACACTGCATGTGTGTTCTCATTTCAGCTACACAAAAAATGTGCAAATCAGGTAGTGAAACGTTTCCATTTTTCAGATGGGAACTACTGCTTAAAGAAGGTAGATAATGGCCTGAAAGCCACCTGCCTGGCCTAAAATAGTTCTAAAATCTATTCTTCCGTCTGGTTTTCCTTTCCTTTAAAGAGATAAAGTACGTTAATTTTATTTAACTATCTAAAGAGAGAATTATTTTTAACTCTTTGCTACAAACCCAGCAGGGCAAGGTGAAATAGCCCATGGACTTTTTTGACTGTTTGGCTTGGTTTTCTTTCACTGTTAATTACTAGAAGCCTAGCTTCATCTTCTTTGGGTTCCTTAGGTCCATGACCAAGTTAGAAGTTGGAATACCTGAGTTCTAGTCTCCATTTTACCATTAAGACATCTAAATGGCATAGCGGATCAAGCTCTAAAACTTGAATGCTCTGGGTTCAAATCTAGCCTCCAATACCTGAACTGTATGATCTGGGCAAATCACTCAACCACTGTCTCTAACATCAGCTTCTGGTATCTCTATCTCAGTTTCCTCATGCATACAGTGGAGCTAACAGTACTTCCCTAGGGTTGCTGTGAGGATCTAATGAGAAAATGGTTCTGAAGTGCCCTAGTAATGCTTCTTAGTGTAGTTATGACCTTGGAAGTCACTTCCTTAATTGTAAAATAGAAGCAGCACTTTGATGACTTAACCTCATTGGGTTGTTGTGAGGAAAATGTTTTATAAACTGCAGAACAACAGAAATTGGAGCTCTCTGATTATCTACCAGTCCAAGGGCAGACGTGTACTGTAGGACTCAGTGTTCCAGTGAACTAGACTGTCATCAGCTATTAGGGTTCCTGCCCCTTTTTTCTTTGCCCTGCCTTCCCCTCTCCCAATCTTCTCCTCCATCAGGATCTGTAGTTAAGGAATCATTTTCTGGTTATGCTTTGTTGGTTACCATCCTCTCTGTTAACTCATCTTTAGGATGGGAACGTCCGTTTGTACTCCATCCAAGGAACGACGTTGAAACATGAAGATAAGCTTCTTGAGGCCAAGGGGCCTGTGACAGACCTAGCCTACTCCCACGATGGTGCTTTCCTTGCTGTCTGTGATGCCAGTAAAGTGGTCACAGTCTTCAGTGTAGCTGATGGTTACTCGGTAAGGGATGGCAAATGGGGATGGCCTTTCTTTTCCCCTTCCCTAGTGCTGAAAACGAATGATGTTGGCATGGGCTACTTCCTCCAGTGCAGGAGGACAGATGCAATACCCTTTGAAATTCCAGGTTGTGGATTCATCTTCTGGTCAGCTCCTTTGAACGAGGCCTCGGGTTACAGGTTCAGTTCTTCGTTAGCCAGCAGGCTTTGATCAGAACTGTGGCCATAGTCTAATGATTTTAGCAATGACTTAGCACCTGCTCTCTATTTGATCTGATCTTCACATTTTGTACGTCTTTGTAAAGGACTTCATATTTGCATTATATTGACATGAATACATTGAATACATCATCTCCCCCAGGAGTTGGTAGAACAGGATTATTTTCCTCCACAAAGCACCTACCTCAGTACTCAACACAAAAGAGACCTTTGAGAAATGTTTCTTAAATAAATGAGGCCTACCACCACCACCCCGGATCTTAAGCTCTTGGAGTATAGAGAATGATCTTTTATTTTTTCATTTGCCTCCACAGTGTTCTATACAAAAGAAGCCTTTAGTAACTGTTTCTTGAATGAATGGATCTTCCGCATTTAAGCCCTTGGAGTTTAGAGACTATTTCTTATTTATCTTTGCCTCCCTCTAGAACCCAGCTCAGTGCATTGCATATGGAAGACACTTGACTGTCTGTGGGTTGATTAAATGAATATGTAGCTGTCATTGGAGATCAATCGCCTATCCTGAAGGAAAACAGAGAATATGTATAGTTGTGAGACAATGAAAGAACAGGGAGGCAGTGTGAAAAAAGTGGAAAAAATAGAGTCCTGAATTAGAAATCAAGGCCTTGTTTTGATACTATATGACTTTAGGTAATTCACTTCCTCCCTGGGCTTTATTTTCCACATCCTCAAAATGAGGAAATTTGATCTTAAGGGATCATTTCAACAACTACTCAGTGGGAAAGCCAGTGCTGAATTTTGATACACACAATGAAGACCTGTCCCTTCCAAATGCCCGTGCTGGTCACAGAGGGGATAGCGTGAGTCTGTATGTATGAGCACAATTCCCCTTAGGAAAAGAATTTCTTACTAATATTATCAGTAGCATGACCTTTAAACACAATTTAGTGCTATGAGAGAAGTAACTTTATAACGGGTACTATATTTTGATACTATAGATATTAATGCTGTGACATTGGTACTGGTTTTTCTGGTGATATCAATGATATATAATAAGCAAGATGCTTCTTATAACATAGCTCTCAAATAATCCAGTAGGACCCTGGAGTGTTAGAGCTGGAAAAGGGTCTTAGAGGTCATCTCAGCCTCCACATCCTACAGGCGGAGCAGACAAAGGCCCGTTGACAGAGCTAGATTTTGACCCCATCTCCTCTGGCTCCAAAGTCTCTGTTTTTTCTGCTAACCCAAAGGTTGGGCCAGATGGGTATGGCCACCAAGATCCTGTACCCAAGCTGTGGTACATTCCAAGTTGCTCGTTTATGGGCTTTGAGATTTTCTAGGACTTGACCAAGTACTGTGCATGGTTTTCTAAGTAATGATTCTTTCCCCTATCACTTCTCCTTATCATCAGTTCTTTTCGTTACAGAAAGCAGTGTCACATAATGTAGAGCCCTAAACTTTGGAGTCAAAGGCCCAGGGTTCAATTCCCACCCCTGATGGTCACCAGTTGTGTGACTGTGGGCAAGTCACTAAATCTCTGTGGGCCTCAGCTACTTTGTCTATAGAATAAAGAGCTTTAACTAGATGATCTCTTGGCTCCCTTCTCCAGAAGGGCCAGAGGGTCTTTGCCTCAGTAGGCCTCCACTTTGTCTTTTGAGTGTGGTTCTTAAAGATGCCTTCTTCCTAGCTGAATGGTGGATGCTAAGGTATTTAAGAATTATCAAGCTTTGCCTTCCCAAAGGGTAGAGGTGGGAGAATTTGGAACTCAAAATTTAAAAAAATGAATGTCACAAACTTTTTTACATGTAATTGGGAAATATTTACTGAAATAAATGAAAACAGATTGGAAAAAAAATGTTTACCAAGCTCCATGGAAAAAAAATGTTTATCAAGCTTGGAGCCTGCTTGTAGAAGGACAGTTATTTCCTAATCATGTCCAGGCACATGTGTGTACTTAAACCTTTTAGGACCTAAGACCTTTATAGGAAGCACAAACACCTTTGACACAAGCACACACAATTTTGTTTTGTCTTATGTAGGAGACCAACGTTTTTTATGGACATCACGCAAAAATCGTCTGTGTTGCCTGGTCACCAGACAATGAACATTTTGCCTCGGGTGGCATGGACATGATGGTCTATGTTTGGACCCTGAGTGACCCAGAAACTAGAGTCAAGATCCAAGGTAATTTATATGCAATCAACAAGGATAGTCACCAACAGTGGGGTCTCAAATATAGTGTGGGCAGAGGATGCACTGGCAAGTTTTTGACAACCAGCTCTCAGAAACAAAAATCAGAAAAACCATATACGTGACATTTTTTAAAGTTTACTCATTAACATTTTTCTCCATCACTATTGTATCTGGACACTTGACAAAACATCAGTCCCTGAGTTGTAGCATTTGCTGATTTCTGAGGTGTAAATGCTCATGTTGAGAGTTTAATAAGGAAATCTCATGCCAGTACAAGCTGGCTCTAGCATATCACTAAGTTCGGGACACAGTAATTCCTAGGCTGCAAGCAGTTTGCGTAGCAGGTGATATAAAGAGGGTTGAACTAGGTGGGCTATTATCCTACAGGAAGTTCTCAGTACCAAAGAAGCTGCCCTTTGGTTCCTCATTGTGGTATATTGATTAAAATTAAGGTAAACTGAAACAAAGTTTTGAGTACATTCAATTTATTGGTAAAATTAGCATTTACCAATAAAGGGGGTCTTTTAGCTCCTCCCAGGTGGGGTTTACAAGACTTCTTAGAGTTTAGAGAAAATGGTCAAAAATAGAACGGTGGGTAGGCAGGGTGAGGGACAGTCATCCGGTTTCTGTTCTTCCTTGTCACTAGGGGCGTACTGACTATTCACTTGCATTTCTGCAAGGTTAGCTGGTGGTACCGTCTCCTTGACATAAAGGTAGAACATTTATTATAAGATTTATAAGATGACTGAACTTCAGAAATGCACTCAGACAAAGAAATATTACGTAAGCAATTAAACAAAATATCCATGGTTGGTGTACAGAGAAGAATCAATTGCAGAATGAAATCGTTTTGATTTTCCCAATTCCCCCCTTTGGTCTCCCATGGATCACTTATCTATAAGCTTATTAGTAGACTTTTAGCATAATCACTGTCAGCAGTTCTGGACTGGGGCCAGTCTAGAAAGGACTTAATAGCAAGTAAGGCAAAACCTTACAGGGATAATAAAACTGAGATCAGTAAGAGTCCGTTTGCCAAGAATGGCTAACATCATTTTCCTGCAGCCAGGGGAACCAAGAAGGGTTCTAATGGGGGTCATTTTGGGGAGATAGTTGTATTTCTGTTATAACTTACTGGACCTTATGTAGGCTTAGCATAATTTCTCCTGACCAGTTAATATAAAAACAAGATTAATTAATCATATAACAAACTCTTCCATGATTTTCAGTAAGAATATCTAAAATAGTGTGGTTTTGCAAAGCTATTTGAGGTACAGAACCTACCTCAATCTGGAAGGGAGGAGATGGTTTCACTTGAGACCTAAGCCAGCTTTTACCCGTCAAGTGAGAGATTCCTACTTTGGAGGACTCACCAAGGACTTAATTTGAGAGGGGAGATTTGCATGTCACCAAAGTAACCAAGAAAACTCAGCGCCATATAGGTATCATGAGACAAAAAGCCAAAATAATACAGTAGTGATCATCAGTATTAATTAGCATCAGTTTTCCTTGTATTCTGGTAACCCACTCCTAATGTCCATTTAATAAACACATTTCAGGTTGAGTCCCAGATGTCCCATGTAGTCCTCTCGTCCCTGGAAACATCTCTTGAACATTCTAGAATTGTCAGGGTGCCGCTCCTCCTAAATATATTTGCTTCTCTGGTTCCAAATTACTTGCAGAGAATCCTAGGTAATTTTGCTTAAATCTTTCAAAACAAGACTACTCGATACAATTTAGTACAACCTCCTAAATTTTCCAGTAACAAGGTCATGTAAAAACCTGCTCAAGTCTTTCGATCCTGATCTTATTAAACAATAGAGCCGTTAAGAATAACATCGAAACAAGAACCCATAATTCACCCAAAACTTAAGAGGATTTCAGTTGTCACATATCGCTTGCCATTTCTATCATTATCTAGGTCTTTGGGTGTAGCCTTTTGAAAGAGTCCAAGTTTTACAGAACAAATTCTTTTATTAAGGGGGTTCTGTGAAGTTTGGAATCAGCAAAGGGCTGCTCCGGAGGACCTAGAGGACCCTATGTAGCTTTGAGGCTGCAGGTTCCCTACCCCTGATCTAAACCCTGTACCTAATACAGTCACTGCCAAAAATAGACTGAAGGATGAATATTAAAAAGAAATCTGTGAGGCGTGCCTGACTTATAAAATGGACCATTCCGGCTCTTAAAATTATCGAACAAGTATTTCAGATAGGAAAATAATTTTACTCTTTTCATAGTTATCTGCATGCAATTTTACATGTAGATTCCTTAATCTAATTTTTAAAACTTATCCCATTAGAAACATTTGGAAGCTAATTATATACATTTATATATTATTCTTAGAGGAAAGTCTGATCCTATCTTGTCCAAGTTTCCTGCTCCAATTGATTGAAAAAATTTTTTTATATCTTTGTCTTATTAGAAGATTTTTGCATGTTGTCTTAACTCCCTCCTGTCTCCTTACCAGTGGGGAGGGTATTATCCCCACATCATAACTATTAGCAAGGAAGTGGCAGACCCAAGAACTTACTTAGTTGCTAAAGATGTGAAATTACCTACAAATTTAGATTGAAAATAGTAAGATCTTTTATTCTTGCATCCTATTATACTAGTGCAGAGGTACTGAAGTATTACAACAATAAGATTCATTTATTTTTAAAAAGTTACAACTTTACCTGCCATGGTTAAAGAGATTTTCTATGAAAGGAGAAAGCTGGGACATAGTGTAACCATATCAGGATTGATCCCTCTAGGGCCTAAGCCTAAGGGCACAGAATGACTTAACTTGGTATAATAGGATAAAGCATCTTTAGTTCTGTTTGATTCAAGTTAGAGTAATAGTTACTATTTGGAACAGCCAGTCATACAGCAAAGTTCCATCTTATTCACAAGGTATCATAGCCAGGCTCAGGATTAACCAAGTGGGAAACAGTCTAGTTCAAAAAAGAAAAAAACACAGTGGGGAAACCAAGTCAAGAGACTCCTGCCTTCCCCATGCCGAGGTCATCTCAACTTTCCCAGAAATAGACATCCACCTGCAGTTGTTCTCAGATCACCCTCTTTGAGCAGCTCATGGCATTTCCTCTAATAATGGATTACTGACTTAATGTTAATTTAGACATTGGTATATGAACTCAGAACTCAAAACATTATCAAATTATAGTCCCAAGACATTTTTACCTCAATTAGAAAATTTCACTAATCATAACTGAAGGCTAGAAACAGTAAATAATTATATTTCTTTTATGTTGTTGCAATAAGAGTAATAAAAAGGTTTACCAGGCTTTTAAAAAAAAAATCACTCAACATCCTTTTCTTCTCAAGTTAAATCATCTTGGCATAAAAATCAGTCTTTATAAATTACATTCTGGAATTCCACATGGTGATTAGATGTTAACATTGAACCATTATTTTAACTCTGGACTAACAGATTCATGTCTTAAATTATTGTATATTAATCCCTTTAGGCAAAAAATAGTGTCCTCTCATGCTTCCTAGCTAGCTTACCAATGAGCAGTTGAAATTAAAGTAAACTGAGATATCAGAGTTCTGAGCACATTCCGTTTATTGGTAAGGTTAACAATTGCCGGTAAAAGAGGATTCTAGCTGCTGTGCAAGCCAAAAGACCCCTAGATGGGGTTTATGAGATTTCTTAAGAGTTTAGGGAAAGTGCATAAAAATAGAGCAGCGTGTAGGTGGGGTGAAGAAGCAAGTCACCTGGTTTCCACTGGTGGAAGGGACGGCATTTTCTTCCTTGGTTGCTAAGGTAGGGCGATTGTGTCTGCCTGTATCTTTGCAAGAATAGTGGTGCAGAGATGATGGGTCTCCTTGACGTAAGAACTCTGTTTTATAGGAATACTGGACTTTCGAACTTCATTCAGACAAAGAAACATGACTTAGTTATACAAAATGGGGTTGGTCCAGAATGGAATTAATTTGATTTTCCCAGAGGTATAGAAAATTATAGTTCACATTTCTATAGCAATTTGAAGTGCCTGAAACACTTTTCCTCATAAGAACCCTGTGAGGTAGATAGTACAAGTTCACTGTCCCCATTTTACAGAAGAACAGAATTGAGGCAAAGACAGGTAATTTGTGAGCGGGCCTAGGACTCATGTCTTTTTGTTCCTCTTCCAGTGGTCTTTCCGTAAGAATTATAAGTGTACAATAATGTGTAGCCTGATCAGGGAGAGTTCTGGACTTCATGTCAGTGAGGTCTAGGTTCAAATCCCTTCTGATACTATGTGAAGTTGGTCAAGTTATTTAATTTCTGAGACTGCCCTCAGAGAGATGAGTTTCTGCCTCTGTCAAAGGATGGAGGCCAGCAAAACCCCATATTCTCAAATATTGGCTATAATCCCACTTAATGTCTGCAAGCCCAGAGAAACCTTTTCATAATAATCCTTAGCATTTCTGGAGGTAACTAGCGCTGTGAGGGTTGCAAAGCACTTTAAAATGTGCTTATTTAATACTCAGCATAAATATCCATCCCTTCATCTATTAAATCCCCATTTTTTAGGAATGATAAATCATTGTAGGCTCTTCCTCCCAGGTTTGTTATGAGAAAGTTCCTTTTAAGTCAGAGAGATGTGAGCTGCCATGCTAGTCCTGAACTAAATCTGTACAGGCTTAGTCATCGGGCCTCTGTGTATGCTGCCTTCCTTGAAACAAAGTTCTCCTTTTCCTAGATGCCCATAGGTTACATCATGTCAGCAGTTTGGCTTGGCTGGATGAACACACGCTGGTCACAACCTCCCACGACGCCTCTGTCAAAGAGTGGACGATCTCCTACTAGGGACCCCAGCCACTACGCCCTCTCTTTGGAAGGACCGAATCAGGGACTTAGAATTACTTCAGCGGGACATGTTCTTTATTTCTGTAATGCCTCCCTTCCTGCCCCCCCTCCACCTGCTAGTCCCTGCCCCCCCCCATGTGGGAGAAGAGGGAGGGGAGGGGTGATATGAATTAATCATTATCCTCCTATCTTTACAGGGTGTTCATATCTGTTAATGTATTTTGAAAGCTTTAGCCAGTAACAGTTTGCACATTAAAAAAGAAAAAGAAAAAAAGAAGCACTTACTTATATCTGGAGCTTGGGAGGGGTAGAATCAGACAAATTACCCAAACTTACTGTGCTGAACATTCCAGAAGGAACAACCTAGTGGGGTCTAGTTTTTAAAAGGGGAGTGCTTGTTCTCAGTACTGTTTTAACTGCCCAGCTAGACAGACAGGCTGGCATATTCTGACTCTGAGAGCAGTCCTCCTATTTCTACCCCCCCACAATTTACAGAACATTTCTGTACTAACTCTCCTTGTGAGGATTGGCTGTGATCCAGACTTGGCCAGGGTGCTAATCATAGGGCTAAGATAGCCTGCACCTAAGTGTTGCCTCAAAATTCCTTCCTCCTTTGCAGATGAGGTACATACATAAATAAATGTATTTACGTTAATAAATGTTTTATGTATTTCACATCAGGTTTTGTGCTTCATTTTAAAGATGCAGACATGGTATTTTTTTTCTTATGTACTTAAACTGTTGCCTGTTAATGATAATGGCGCCATCTTTGGATTTTTAGACACCTTGTTATCTTTTGGCCTGCGTTGAGTGCTGGTCCCCATTTCAATGTCTTTCCTTTGCCTTTTCCTGTGAGGGCACAAAGATGTAATCACTGTAAACTAATCTATGGTATTTTTCACCTTTTTTTCTTTTTCAGTGCAGAAATTAAAGTAAGTATAAAGCACCATGACTCGGGATTTTATTTAATTTTATTTTTTCAATTGTGTAAGAAATACTAATGTGAAATGTGAGTGAATTCTTGCAGTTGGTTGGGCAAAGTTTGAGGCTCAGATTGTGTGTAGTCTTGGGAATGAATGAGAAATTGAGTATCTTTCTATACTGTTGTGTTGTGAGCCTCATGTCAAGGCAGCAATGGAGGATGGAACTGGGCCTTTGTAATGCTATTCTCATTGGAGAATTGCAAATTGAAGTAGCCCAGCAGACTTGGGTTCTGATCTTGCCTCTGAAGCTTAACTGACTCTGTGATGTTATTTAGAAAATGAACGGTTGGATTAGATGTCGTCTAAAGTTCCTTGTAGCCGTAATTTTGTAAGGCCAATCCGTGACTTTTTATTGTAAAGAAATTGGTTTTAACTATGTAGCACTTTAATCCCGTTGGATCCTCTCAGCATGCTAGGTGGGACAGTTTTGATAGATGGGAAAATGAAGCTCATCGTGAGTGCTCCAGTCACAGTGTCAGAGCAAATATTGGACCCCCTGGCCTTTCCCATTCCCACTTAGCATTCTTTCTATCATTCCATGTATGGTAAAAACAGGCCTGGGTTCAAAGACATGGATTTGGGGAAATGAATCTTTTCTCAGCAGCTGAATTTGTCTACGTGTCCTTTCTGGTTCCCATTAGGAATAATTGTGATGCAGTAACGGGGTCCAGATACTCTTAAGAGAAAGATTTGTCCTGTGGTAGTGCTTTAATACCCCCACACAAAAAGGGGAGAGAAGCGGAGGGGCAGAGAATCTAGTTTCTTACAAAATGGAAATGTTTATACTTTTATCACCAGGAGGTTTCCAAGGCTTTCTTGGGCCACCTCCCAATCATCTCCTTTTTCCAAATAGCTTCTTGTAATTCCTTAATAAACTTAAGAATACAGGCTTCTTAGAGTCATAGGATATAAAAACATCAGAGCTGAAACAGACCTAGAGCTTATTTTTACACATACCCTTTCCCCTTATTTTACAGCAGATGTAGCGTGGTAGAACGGATGCTGGGCTTGGCCTCAGAAGACCTGGCCTGGGTACATATCGGGACCCCAGGACTTAAGAGCATGACCACAAGCAGACGACTCTGAGTCTGCTGCACAGCTCAAAACATGGGTATGAGGAAGGTACTTGGCGAACCTTTAAGATTTTGAATAAATGTTAGTTATTTTACAGAGAGAGAGGCTCAAGTTCACACCATGAGTTTGTGGCAGAGCTGGCACTGTGTTCCAGATCTCTTCCTCCTGGGTTACCATTCTTCCCGCTGTGTGAATGCAGTGTCTCCTCTCTTGCTAAGGCCGCTCCCCTGGATCCATGCTGAGCCTTACCTTCTTCCTGACAGTGAACACTAGGTTGAAGCTGCCAAACAAGCCCCAGGAAAAAACAGTGAGTCTTGCTTTTTGCAGCCCTGCATGGTTTCCTGTGAATTCTCATAGAGAGCTCACCTTCCTGCCAGAACTTGAAAGTCTGTCTTTATTGAATGCATCTGCTGCCTTGGGATGATTGATACGAGTGTGGCTGAATGACTGGAGCATTACGTTGGGGGCCGTAGTGTGGGAGGGAGTTAGAACCCAGCCCTGCCCCTTACTGGCTGGGTGGCTAGGCAAATCATTTCATCTCGGTGCCTCCATTTCTTCATCTTAGAAAAGTGGCTTGGGGCTGGTAACCTTTAAGGTCCCTTCTTCTGACTATAAGGAAAGACATTACGCAGGAGATTAATTGACTGTTACTCAACACCTGCTTAAATAGTAATTCATGTTCCTATAGCCTCTTATGTTTTACAGAGCATTTTCCTCACCCGCAAAGAAATGTTGTAAAGTGGGTAGTTCTTAAATAGGATTTTGTTAGCTTCTGTGGCCAGGGGTGAATCAGTTTTCTGCTTGACCTAAGTTTATTTTTCTGTGAAGTGGGAATTGGGTTAAATTATCTCTAAGATCTTTTCCAGTTAATTTTGTGGTCTATGTTTGCCCTTAAATTAACCCTGAAGGGCAGGCCTAAGGAAAGGTCATTTTACATAAATGTGTCTTTTCTTTCATACTAAAGTCTAGGAGATTTAGGGAGTATGTTACCTTTTCTATTTAATATGTCAGCAGACACAAGTGAGTGTCACCTTGATACTCCCTTGGCATCTAGTAGACTCTTTGAAATATGGAAGTCCTTTTTGACAGGAATATCTTTTGCCAAGAAGCAGGCATTTCAGAGCTGCTTCCTGTTAAAGGAGGTGGGGCAGGTGAGCGAACACAGCTGGTGCTGGGCAAGTCTCAACCACCCTCAGCCCACCCAGTCCTGTGTTTGGTTAAATAAGCAGAAAAAAGGGAATTTCCCTTAGCATTAAAGCCTCTCTACCCATCCTTATTTTGAAGGGCGATTCTGAAAGGGATGCTGAGTGTTAATTTACCATTTTCAGCATTATGGAAAGAAAGAGGAGGTTCACATTCCTAAAAACTATCCTTGGCCATCACCAACCTTAGCAGTTCCTTTTCCCCAGAGGGCAGTGAGTTGGTGCTGCCAATTCAGCATCATTCACCACCACCCCAACTCTCCCCCTCCACCCCCACTCCTCCCCGCCCTGGAAGTTGTCAGGCAATCAGTTCAGCATTCTACATCGCAGAGGGCTCCTAAGAGCTGGTCAGAGAGCACCGCGTGATCCAGGCACCCCCATGGCCCTCTTCATGTTTGTTAATGACGTCTTGTAAAAATGCAGTCAAAGCCGTTGTCATTAAGAGTCTGAAGAGGAACCTGTAGTCTAATAAATGTTTATTAAAAAATAGCTTCATAGTCTGTTGCCATGCTTGAGGGTTTTTTGTTCGTTTGTTTTAAGGCATAAGAACATGGCAAAGGGAATTTATCAAGGTCTCTAAAGAAATCTCTTTCCAAATTTCCTGTCCTGAGGAAATCAGCCCTGGTGGAGCTGAGACAATGCTGTGGTTTTCTGGTCCTTCCCTTGCTGCTAACTAGTGGCCTAAGAGAAGTCTTCCCCAATCAAGGGTCTTCTGCTGCTCTGGAAAATGAAAGAATCTGACTAGATGTTTCATTCGATATCGTCTGGGTGACTCTGGGCAAGTTAATCAGCTGCTTATAGGGTAATAGTTTTAAAACTGGAAGGGACCAATTCTCATTTTACAGATGAAGAAACTGAGGCCAAGAGATTAAGTGATATGCCCAGGGTAAGAGGAGCTAGTAAATGCCTACAGTAGTATTTGAACACAGGTCTTCCTGGTGCCAAATCCTGAGCTGTCTCCGTGATGCCATACTGCCTTCCTTCATTTTCCTTGTGTATGAATACATGGTGAATTATAGCGCTTACTCCACCTTCTCCACTGTGTTTTTGTGAAGGGGACAGTGGATAGTTAAATGTTTTATAAATGTACATGTCAAGTGATATTTTTAGGCCTTTAAAGGAGTAAGGTCTCCACCTGAGGTGCTCCCCATTTCTGGGGACGAGATGGTTCCTTTCTCCATCCCACCATCTTCCCTCACACTTGATCCTACCCCCAAGAGGGGAATTCTGACCATTTTATCTTTCCTCAGTAGTATGGAATATTCCAGTCAGGCCCTTCTTGGCACATACTGCTTAACAGCCCACCTCAGGTCTCTACCTTCTTATATGACAAGATGTCCCTGGCGAACAGAACCCCAGTTAGGAGCTACACCTCCGGCTCTTGCTCAAAAGCCTGGATAGCTGTTGTAATGGAAAGAGGTTAGAAGGAAAAGCAGCAAACAGATTTTAAACACTATCTCCCGTGTCTGCTGGCAGTGTCTTAAATGGGCAGGCAAGCGACTTAAATTCCCTGAGTTTCAGTTTCCTTTTTTGTAAAAGAAGATGATTGTGAAGTTGTCTAATAGAAACGCTAGGGTTTGAATCCTGGCTCTTAAATGTTCACTTTGACTTTGGGCAGGGTACTTCCCCATCTGGGCCTCGGTTGTATCATCTGTAGAATAAGGGAATCCGGTTGGATGATCCTTTTTTTGTCCCTTCTAGCACTACAGCTGTGGTCTAATGTTGGCAGTGGGCAAGGAGGGCATTGATCCTTTTGTCCAATACTTGGGGTTTGTTTTTCCCTTCTGGTCAGCTGCTATTTGAGACAGGACTCAACCTGACTGGTTGGTATTGTTTCAAGCAAGTGTTACCTGGGGCTGGAAGGACCTGGGATGTTTAGTATGGTGATGGTTCAACTTGCTAAGATCTTTAGAAGCTGGATTCCAGGACGACAGCACAACTTCAGTGTGAGCGTGGGCAAGCGTGTGCGTGCTGCGTGTGCATTTTAACATTGAGAAAGTTTTCTTTTAACTCTTACTTGGAGCCAAGACCTCTACAACTCCATTGGTGGCCCATGTTCACTTATACCAAGCCACCTTCTCCCGGGATGCTTTTCCTTCTGGTTTTCTGGACGGTCAGATCAAGCATTTAAGGAACTATTTTGACTGATGTGCAGTTTTCTTTCTTCCTTAAGATTTTCCCTACTTACTTCATTTCATTCTTTTGTATCAAAAAGTGTGAGACTACTTCTTTGAGGTCCGTTTCGCTGTGTCCCTTGCTCCTGCTTGCTTGTTTCTAAGCTTGCTCTCACTTGCTTTTGCACTGGCTTGCTTTTGCTTGCTCACTCGAGCTTTCTTGCTCCCACCTGCCCACTTGCTTGCTTTCCTTCACTTGTCCTTGCTAAGCTTTTGCTCATGTACCGGCTTTCTTGTTTGCTCCCTGGCTCTTGGTCACTTGGTAACTTGTTCTCATGCATTTGCTCTCGCTTACTTGCTTGTCTTGTTTTCTGCCTCTTGTTGCTTGCTAGTTCTCTGGCTCTCACCTTTTCTTGCTCACTTATTATCTAGCACGCTTGGTAGCTCGCTTGCTGGTTCTCTTGCTCATTATCTTGTTTGTTTGATTGCTCTCTTGCTTGTTTAGTGTCTTGCTGGTTGGTTCTCTTGCTCTCATTTGCTCTTGCTCATGCTCATCTTGCTCACTTGGTTGCTCTCTCTCTTGCTCGCTTGCTGGTTCTCTTGCTCATTATCTTGTTTGATTGCTCTCTTGCTTGTTTAGCGTCTTGCTGGTTGGTTCTCTTGCTCTCATTTGCTCTTGCTCATGCTCAACTTGCTCACTTGGTTGCTCTCTCTCTTGCTTGCTTGCTGGTCCTCCTGCTCTCATTTGCTCTTGCTCTCATGCGTATTACCTAGCTCTTGCGTGCTTGCTAGCTCGTTTTTTTTGCTTGCTTGCTGGTTCTCTTGCTTGTTTTCCCTCACTCATGCTTATTATCCAGCTCTTGCTAGCTTACTTGCTCACTCTCACTTGCTTATCTTCTAGTTCTTGCTCACTTCCTGACTCTTGCTCACTTGTGCACAGTCTCCCCTTCAGTTTTTGCCTTACTCCCTCTCTCTTACCAGTTGTCTTCATCAGCTGCTCGTTTGCTCTTAGTTTCTTTCTCTGTCTCCCTTTCTCTTAAATTCTGCCTCACTTCCTCTGTTTTATGCTTTTATACCTTCCCTCCCACACAAACACATTCACCCAGATGACTGGTCGTTCCCTTACCTGAAAACTTAATGGCATTAAGCAGCATGAATAAAAGTTACCTTGGGGCCAAGCCCAAGCTTTTAGAGCCAAACAGAAACATTCACCTCGATGGGGCAGTAAGAATTTTCTGGGACTGGAAACTTGGGTTTGAATCCCAGCTCTGCCATTTCTTTGCATTGTCACCTTGGGGAGTTGCAGGATTCTTCATCTCTTCGGGATTTGGGGGGGAGGGGAGTTGTGGAGTAACGCAGATCAGATTCTGGAAGTGTCCTGCCAGCTCTGAAATCCAGATCTGCTAAGGATCATTTAGTTCAACACTGTCATGGTGCAGAGTCTGAAGAGGGAAAATCATTCCCAAGGTCACAGGGTAGTCTTTCAGGACAAGGAAAGTGTGATGCGTCCTGTGTAATGTGAGCTGGCCTTGTAAGCTCAGACATGCCTGCAAAATGAAAGTTTCTGTAACTTGCTTAGAATTATTGCAACTTGTGGATTTTCATAGACTTTCTAGATCTCTTCGGTGACCCCCCCTTGGTTCCCCTGCTCCTGATAATTTTCCATTTGCACTTTTAGGGAGGACTGCTTGACTCCAGACAGGGCAAAAGATTCATTGGACAAAAGAAACAGGAGAGGAGGCAGATTCGAGCTTGATAGGAGGAAAGACTTCTTTATAATTAGAACTATGAAAACTATACAATAATCTACCTTCAGAAGTAGTGAATTTCCTATCACATGGCTCAAAAAAAGGATTCTTCTTCAAGTCTGACCTGAGGCCATATTGGAGGAACTAAGGCAAATATATTACCACTCACTCTGCTACGTTTGACACTGCCCCTCTTAAGTTTGATTTTTACATCATTGCCCAATACCATCCCAATAAAATCATACCAAACTGGCTCTACAACCCATCCCTGGAAGGTTCCAGGCAGCAGCTTTATGTATGCCCATGTACAGGCAGGTTACAGATTTTAGGATGGAAGGTTTTGGTCTCTTTCAGCTCTGAGATTCTCTAATTCCTTATCAAAAGAGTTCTTGGTTCCCTCCCACTCTAAGCTTCTGTGTGCTGGGATGGCTCGTGTCTGTTCTGTCTGTTGTTGCCGTGAGTGATCACACTTTCGCCAGTGCTTATTGTCAGACAATAGTTACTTGTTGGGTAATTGTTCCACAGATCATCTCCTGTGTCGAATTTGTTCCATCTTACGTGAAGTCAGTGATTCTACCAGTCTCCCCATGGGGTGAACCATGGGGCTCCTCTAGTCCACTCTGTGGAACCTGCATGAAAGCCTTGGTCAGATGATGGTTTGACAGTCACTGTGATGTAAACTTATTTTTTTCTGAAAATGGAGATTTGTATTCTAATGGAAATCCTATAGAAGCCTCTCTTGTACAATGGTTTTGTGCTTTAATAAAATAGAATGCTATCATAATGACAGCTTCTTCCTATGAAGTAACCATGCTTCTGTGTTCCCTCAATCATCTCAGAGGTGGTCGTTTATTGTGAAGGTTGATATGATAACTCCACTTATTAATTGCTGGGAACCATAAAATTGGGGATAATGATGCCTTGCCTGCCCCAAGGCAGGAGAGTGGACAAGATGATCACATGAGGTCTCATCTAGCTCTGAGAGCTGTGATCATTATTATTAACAATCTCCGTGACTTCAGTCACATCTCTCTGGGCCTCAGTTTTGACATCTCTAAAAACGAAGGGTTTGGATTGTATTGCCTTCAAACTCAAAGTCTGTAATTAGATTTGTTAACACTGCATTTACGTAATTGTTGTAATCAAAAAGGTACAGTACTAGAAGCCAGAAGACTTGGCTTTTAGTCCTAAAGATCCGCTAGTTTGAACCTCAGTTTCCTCAGGCAAGGGAACTGAACTACCTGACCTGACCTAGGTCCCTTACAGCTATAAAATAATGGTTCTATGAATGGCAATTCAATCCTCTAAGGCATTAACTATTCTTTTAATTAGATGCATAGGCTAGATCTTGTTCAGGCCATCCCAGTGGCTCTGTAGATCGATATTTCTCCTGTTAAAATTGCACAATGCCTGCTATGTTGCTGACTGTCACTAAATGTTAAGTATTCTCATGCATTCAATGAGTTGTTAATAATAATGATGATTAAACCTGCCTGTCTTTGCTTGTCTCCCTTCATTTCTAGCGCCTACATCCAATTTCTACCTTCTCTCTTTACTCTGCACTTAAATGTCTATACTGACTCAAAAAATATGTGTGTTTACATGCATGTATATACACGTGTGCACACATAACTTGTGCTAGGTACAAGACGCTGCTAGACGCTATTGGGGAAATAAAAATGAGTGAGATCAGATCCCTGCCTCCTACCCCTCCCAACCAAAGAATAGACAACCCAATAATAGGAGTTAAAATTTACTTTACTAAGAAGATATCTCCACAGATTATTGCACGAAGGCATAAAGAATTGGTTATGTGAACACACCCAAACAGTAATTATTAGTGGTTGATGCTCACTTGGAAGATGTCTAGTTAAGTACCCTAAGGGTCTATGCACTATTTAACATTTTTGTCACTGATTGAGATAAAGGCATATTTTGTCAGGCTTAAGAATTTCACAGACACAGAGTTGTGGGCGGTAGATGACATGGGGTGACAGGTTCCTCAAATATCCTGACAGCGTAGAACATTAGGGTCTAATCAAATTTAATGATATAAATAAACCTAGAATCTTACTCATGTTTTAAAAAGCCTGACTTCACATTTATAAGACTGGAGAGGCAGAAGTTTACATCCATTTTTCAGGGCAGGGGGAGATGATCCAGAGCCTTGAGAGTGGATTGCCAATGTGAATCCATAGTGTGATAAGGAAGTCATAAAACCTAATGAGATTTGGGCTCCATGGAAAGGCAGAACTTTCAGGAATAATAAGATGAAAATCCTCTGTGCTCCGGCCCTTGTCAGACCACACTTGGAATGTTGTATTCAGTTTTGGGTACCATATTTTAGGAAGGATAATGATTAAGTTGGATATGGTACCCACAGAATATTGAAATGCCTTCAGTTGATAACCATGGGAGGATCATTTGGAAGTCAGGGATGTTTAGTTTGGAAAAGAGCAGACTTTGGGTAGTAATGATGGTTGTCTACACATATTTAAAGGGATTAGGCTTTAATCTGCTCAGCTGCAGAGGACAAAACTAGAAGCAAAGTATCAGTTACAAAAGAGCAAAAATGTACACCTGATACAACGAATAACTTCCTGACAGTTATCTAGAAATGGAATGTCCTATCTTAGGAGATGATAGGTTCCCCCTACCATCGGGAAGTCTTTAAACA
Organism: Bettongia penicillata ogilbyi; assembly: GCA_023548195.1. NCBI lineage: Eukaryota > Metazoa > Chordata > Mammalia > Diprotodontia > Potoroidae > Bettongia > Bettongia penicillata. The sequence continues at coordinate 21,072,228 of JAJHZJ010000177.1, read as the reverse complement.
AAAAGATAACATCTTGTCACTCATTGGGAGGGATTCATTTTCAGTAAGTAAAGCTTACTGAAAACGAGTAAATTTCTCCTGGTGTCTAATAAAATTCTGTAAACAAAGGCATTTAGCTAGGTAATGTGTATGATGATGGAGAGGTAGTTTTTGGGGAGAGAATGCAGAGGGACAAAAGTAGGCAGGATCAATGGAACCCATGGAGGAGATGGCATTTGAGCCATCTTAGAAATTTTTCACAATTCAATTTATCAAATAAGTACCTACTGTGTGCATAACACTCTTCTAAGCTTCAGGAGAAATAGAAGTTCATATAAAACAAGTTTCCACCTGTCCAGTTGCGTTGGCAATCCAGTGGAGATAAAATGTGTTATTCAAATCTGTGATTGCATTGCTTTGGATATTACTTCCAGTTTGCAACCCAAGCTACACATCCCGGTGTGATCCTGGACTGTGTCCTCTTGTTCATTTGCCACAGGGCACCCACCCAATGTGCTGTTGTTTACATAAACTCCTGCAACCCAAGTAGTTTGTGTTATTCTGTATGAAATACATAAGGGATGCAGGCAAGAAAATTACTTTTTTTTAGGACCCAGAGAGAAAGGTCTGTGAAGACTAGGTTGTTCAGGGACATTTCTTGGAGGGGAGATGACCTCTGAGTTTGACTTTGAAGGATAAATAGAATGACAACACATAGAGATTTCTCCTATTTAGGGGCAAGGCTGATCAGGCAAAAAGACCAATATGGGCCAATATGAAGCCTAGAAAAAGCTGAGGCTTGTGATGGATTCTAGGACAATCAAAGCTTTTTTTTTTTCTCCCCCTGTTTTTTTCTCCTTTTATTGGGGAGGAAGAGGACAGTTTTCCAACTCCTATTTTGCTTGGTTGGTTTTCCCCCATCTCCCCCTGCCCCTTTCCCTCATCCCCAAGGAAATGATCTCTAGACTGAGAAGGGGAAGACCAAAAAAACATTAGCAGGGAATTGCATCTCATGTCAGGTATGAGTACTGAACAGTCCTCCATGATTTTAAGTCACCTGACCTGGATCAATCAACAATCCTTTAGTAAGTACTTGATTCCCCGGACAGCAGTGGGCATAGGGGTGGGTTAGAAACAGTACCTGGTATCACTCCTGGGCCCTGTGCATTTCATTGCCACTTTGGGGGGGCAAGGAAAGTGAACTCTTGATCCACAGTGATTGTTACCTCTCAAAGGTAGCTGTGGAACTGGAGCTGTAAGCAAGGGTGGTGAAGTTGGAGGTGCTGCTGTCACAAGGCATGAAAGTAAATACAAATAATGTAAAACAGGATAATTTCACAGAGTGAGGAAGACACTCGGAGGCACTAACACCTCTGAGGCTGGAGATGGAAAATCATGTATGAAGAATAGCCGATGGGTCCAGTTTGTGTATAACTCCAGGTTCATGGAAAAGAGAAATGCATAGTAAGCCAGGAAGGCTAGACTGGAGCCAGATCACAAAAGATTCCAAACGACACACAGAGGTTTATATTTTACAAACTGAGTGACAATCAGTATCGACCCCCACCCACCCCTCAAAAAAAAAAAGTACATGCTGTTGGAGTCATGTGCCTGGTTAAATGAGGATATATGCAAATTCTTGTACTTGGGTTCAGAAAATCAGCTTCACAAGATGGGATAGAAGGGGCTGAATGATGGTTAAAGTGAAAAGTTCCTTGAGAGTTTAGTGATTTCTAATCATGGGTCAGTAGGGTAAAGGTAAAATAAAGGTTATCCCATGCTGCCATCTATTTTTGTCAAGACTGATGATTTCTTTGATGAAGAAGCATACAGTTAGGAAAATCCCCCAACCAATCCCTCTACGTTAACACCTATTTGTGCAACTTGGAGTTTTAATTACCTGGGACTCAGTTTAAGTGGTTTGTTCCAGGCCACACAGGTCAGAGACAAGGCTTTGCTGCATTAATAGAGGCCCTAAGTTTAGGTTGAGGCAGGAATTCTGTTGTCTTTTGTCCTGATCTGATCACAGTCTCAGAAATAATGTGTTCAACTCTGGATATCACATTTTGGGACAGGAAATTGATAAGTTGGAATACATCTAGAACGGACTATTACACATTATTGTGTTTGTTCTTTTGGCAGGCTATGGACCCTTTCTCAGAATAAAGTCTTTAATTCATAAAATAGGACTACCAATGATTATACTAAAATATAGTTATCAAAAAAATTTTGTAATTTACAGACCCCAGATTAAGAACCTCTTAGAGAAAAGTGATAAAGATGATAGATTATTGAAAATCATGACAAGTGAAGTTAGTTTGAAGGAAGTAGAGGTGTTTCTCCAGGAGAAGAGGAAGCTTAGGTTGGGGAAAGAGGGAAGACAGGATGGGCAATCTTCAACTCTTTAAAGGGCTATGATGTGAAAAAGTATAATTATTTGGCCTCAAAGTGCAAAACTGGAAGTCCTGGGTGAAGAATCTTATTATAAAATCTGACTAGAAGATTAAAAGACCATCTGATAGAGATAAAATGACATGTTGGTGGTCATACAGCTCTTAAGAAAGCATCGGACCTTGAACCTAATTAATTTGAATTAGGAAGTCCAGAGCTGTTTCTTCTTAAAACCATTCTGCTTCTGATCAAGAAACCAAGATCTGAAAATCCTATCATGTCTTTGGGAGTCAGAAGTAAAAGGAAAGATTGGTTTCCCGGCAGGGTTGGACCATAGTTCCATTATGATGTGGCGGTTTTCTGTGCGTTCTCCTCTGTGCTATCCCCAACTACCACCTAAAACAAAAACAACTGCACGAGACTGGAGAGCACAGAGTTCAAGTTGTTCATCTATGATGGCTGCCTACTTTCATACACTGACTTTTCCAGCATTCCAGATCAAGAAGTAGACCACTGGAAACCCCATAGTTGGAGAAGAGTGCTCTCCTACGATTATGCTCATCAATTACATGGGAGTCTTGAGTGTGGAAACCAATAGCAATCCCACAGAACTTGGAATTCAGCAACCTCCTAAATCGATCTAAGTCAATTTTGTTTGAACCTCTCAAGCACACAGGAGAGAACTAGCCAGTAGATTTCCAGGTCGTAGGGAAAAAATAATAAACACCAAATGTTGTTAGAAGGAAACAACTAGAGAAAAGGAATCCGTGTCCTGCAATGGGCAGCACCTAATTTAATTCTTGCTAAAAATAACACTTATTAGATACAGGTGGTCCTGTAGTAACATCAACAGTAGAGAACACAGAGATCTGTGCAGCAGGAAAATAAACACCACAAGAAATGCTGCTTAGTCAAGTCAGGAATGGTCCTCTAGAAATGTATTGTAGGAGCCCTGTGGTCTCTAAGCAGTCTTAGCTAGGAATTTAAGCCTAATGGCTCAAGCAGGGGAAGAGTAGCTTCCCAGAACAACTGCAGACTCATTTATTAAATTTTTAATTGCACAAACATCTTGATTACATTTTTTTAATTTGTTTAAAAAATATTCAAGTTCCAAATTCCCTCCCTCCAACTCCTCCCCCATCCATTGAGAAACTAAGCAAACGGAGATACCCATTGTGCATGAAATTCACTTACTGAACACGTATATGCAAAGCAGTTTTTCAGTCAATAAAATAAAATTACATGTTTAAGTATTCAGTAACCCACAAAATGCTTCATCTCAACAGGGATCCTGAACTAAGATGAGAGGGTCCTCTGATAGAAGGCATACAACTTTTGGTGTTATTGAATTGTTTTAGTCCGGTCCAACTCTTTGTGACTCCTTATGGCGTTTTCTTGGCAAAATACTGGAGTGGTTTCCCATGTCCTTCTCTAGCTCATTTTACAGGTGAAGAAACAGAGGTAGAGTTAATTGACTTGTCCAGGATCACATAACTAGTAGGTATCAGAGGTCACATTTGAACTCAGAGCTTCCTGATTCCTGGCTCTGTACTCAATTCATTGTATCACCTAGCTGCCTTAAGTAGGTATGTTACTATTTTATAAAAATAGTAACAGCTAGCACTTATGAAGTGCTTTTATGATGTTTGCAAAGCACTTTATAGATATTATCATGATACAACAACCTTGGGAGGTAGGTGCTATTTTTATTCTCATATTACAGAGGAGGAAACTGAGGCAGGCAGGCAGAAGGGAAATGACTTGCCCAGTCACATAGCTAGAAAGTGTCTGAGGGCAGATTTTAACTTGGGTCCTCCTGACTCAGTGTCCTGTCTACCATATTACTTCAACTAAACTGTTTATCCCTGTCATGGACGATGTCTTCAACTCAATGCAACAAATACTATTAAGCACCCGGTGTGTGCCAAGCAATGGTGATACAAAGACACAGATGAAACCATTCTGACCCTCAATAATCATCCGTTCTTCTGGCATGTACAGAGAGAAGTTGTTGTGTTCATCCTTCGTTGCCAAAGAAGACCATACCATCAGAGAAATGATGACATGATTTGCACTTGGCTGTGAAAGGTTACCAGACTCATTTATCCTCCATAGTCATATGAATCCAGTGACCATATATTCATCAGGATGACAGAAGATGACCCAGGATCCACTGGGAGACTGGGTTATATGATGTAGGGGAGAACAGTAACAACTGGTGTAAGGGAGTGGATCAGGAAAGGCTTCACATAGAGAGTAGCACCTGAGCTGAATCCGGAAGAACAGTAAGATTGCTTGAAAGGCAGAAAGGAGGAGAGAATGAATTCCATGACTGTGAGTTGAGCACATGAAAAATGGTGAACTCAGTTTGGGAAATAGCAAGTTTGGCTGAAATATAATGTGTTGGGGTGGGTGGAGGTTGGGAATATAAAATAAATATGAAAAGGTAGGTTGGATCCAAACTACAGAGGACTTTACATGACAGGAGATAGAGCTTGTATTTTATAATAGGTGACAGGTAGCCACTGACTTTTTTAAAGAAAGGTGTGTTTAAAGTAAAAAAAAAAAAAAAGGAACAAGACAAAATGCTAAGTCAAAACTGCAAGGAAAGCTCAAGGCAAAATTTGAATAAAAATATGTAATCGTTGGAAATGAGCATTTTTTCCCTCTTTTGTTGTACATTTGTCTTCCAACAGAATAATTCAAAGACAACTCAAGTGGAAAAAGTTTCAATAATTTCATTAACAAAAATGATGGAATTTTTAAAAATAGCATTTTTTTCCAACCACATATAAAGATAAATTTTGACATACTTTTTAAAAATTTTGAGTTGTAAATTTTCTCTCTCCCTCTTTCCCCTCCCCTCTCCCTAAAGCACTAAGCAATTTGATATAGTTTATTTCCATAGTAATCATATTGTGAAAGAAGAAACAGACCAAAAAACAAAAAAGCCAAAGAAAGTGAAAATATTATGTTTTAATCTGCATTTGGATTTCATCAGTTCTTTTTCTGGATATGGATAGCATTTTTCATCATGAGTTCTTTGGAATTGTCTGGAATCGTATTGCTGAGAAGAGCTAAATCACTCACAGTTGATCATCATACTGTGTACAACGTTCTCCTGGTTCTGCTCACTTCACTTTGCATCAGTTCGTATAAGTCTTTCAAGGTTTTTTTTTCCTTTAAAATCCACCTGCTAATCAAAAAAAAAAAAAATGATGTAATTAAAGGACCGAATGCAGAGACATAATTTGAGGCACCAGACTTTTTCTCCCCTCCCTATCCCTCCAAAAAAAAAATAAAATAAACATTAAAGAAAGAGTTTGGCCACCATATTTCAGCAATCATGCAAAGAAAAAAACACGACCCAATACTTTTCAGAATTATTAAGCAAGGACGGGACTACAGATATATAAACTCAATTGACAACAGAAGGAATGACTGTCAGAATCACTCCACCAAAGCACAGTGTCCTCAAGCTCCAGAGCTATTTACCAGGGGCGAAGAGGTAACCTTCTAAGAAGAAAAACATTTCATATCACAACAATTAGACTCACACAGGCTTATTCATCAAAGATGAAAAACAGGATTAATTAAGATACTTTGAAAATACAGAGAAATCAGGTTTCATCATGAATAGACTCCTTTGCCAAACTATCCACACTTTAGGAAAGAAAAAAAATCATTCTCCAGAACATTTCAAGAGCTTCTGTAGGAGAAAGCAAATCTACAATAAAGTCTTTGATGTGCAAATTAACCCAGGACAACTCTAAAAATTAGAGGAAAGGAAATTGTGGCTAGGACCTTTGATATGCAAATCAACTATGTCCTTCAATGAAGAAAAAGCCTAGACAAATGGAAAAAACATTGAGTCTGTAAATGGAGATTCAACGTAAATGTTTCACAGGATTTGTTAGAAGAAAAAAGAAAAAACCCACAAACACAAAACATTAGAGATGTGATCTGCAATTTTCTATAAACATAAGGAAATAGGGGAATCAAAATAATAGAAGTGTTGACATAATTTACTACTTTCTTCATTTGATCTCGATTTTGAATAAATTAAGAAACAGCTTCAAACCCCATAAGGGAAAGGGAGAAGGGAGTAGGAAAGTTATTTTGAAAGGCAATTGAAGATCACAAGTGGATTTAACCAGAGTGGGGATAGATAAATAAAATGATACAGTTAAAACAAATGAGGAAATAAGGAAAGGAATTCAATTAACTCCAAGCATTTAAGTACCTACTAAGCTTCTGGGTTTTTTGCTAGGAGATAGAGTTACAAAAACAAAGAAAGGAAACAGTCTTTGCCATCAAAAATTTTATATAGTGTTCTCCTAGAAGAACCAAAAAATGAATTATCATTAATGTGTGTGTGTGTGTCTCACAAATAATAAATGTTAGAAAGAAAATGTGTGGGGAATAAGGAAACCCATCATCCCAAATCAATATTCCTACCTTGATGGTGATGGGGCAGGGAAAGGGAGGACTAGAAAGTTGAATCCATTAAAAATTAAACTTAGGAACTATATTTAGTGTTATGTATTTGGGAAAAGATTGGGTTTAGACTCATTGGAGTCAACTGAGATAGATCATTATCTTTATGAGATAAACAATATAATAGAGTGTACAGTAAAGAGAAAAACAAATTTATTATAATTTTTAAAATAAATGGATCTATTTTCCTTATAAAATGAAGAGTATACAAAGATAATCGGCAATATTTCATATATCACATATTCCTTGAGATTTTTCATATTTTTATGAAACAAGAAATCCACTTAAGTTGCACTGTGTGTTTATCAGTTTGCAAATGGCTAAACAAATTATATTATGTGAATTTAACAGTATATTGTTTCATACAAAATGAGAAATATGAAAAATTCCAAGAAGTATGTGATATATGAAGTAATATAAAGAAAAATGAACCAAAAGAATTATATATATGTATGTGTGTGTATACTTAATAGAACTATGTAATTAAAGACAATAACACAATTAAACACTTAGAAAAGTCACTCAATGAAGAGAACAGATCCAGAAGAATAATTTATACTATAACATCAACATCATAAACATGAACAATTTTGAGGACTTTTATAAACTAATGAAGAATGAAATAAGCAGAACCAAGAGAACAATTTATCCAATGACACCGTTAAAAAAAAAAAAAACTTTGAAAACTTAATAACTATAGTTAATACAAAGACAATTCATGATTACAGAGGACTAATGATGAAATATGCTAACCATTACAAGGAAGTGATGGATTTACAGTACAATATGAGACACATTTTTGTGTATAGTCTTTGGGGGAGTTTGTTTTGCTTGATTAAGTATATTTATTACAAGGAGTTTGGGTTTTTTCCCTCTTTTTTTCCAATGTGGTAGAGGTCAGAAGGGAAAGAAAATTAGAAAGATCAGGGATGCTACTGATGTGAAATGTTGCATGCACTTTCAGATAAGGTCTTTATATTTATTTTTAATTTTACTTAAATGCTTTTCTTTGTTACAAGAGATCTTTCAAGAACTGTAAGTAGTCTATGAATGCATATAGTGTTACAGCAAAACACATCAATAAAACTGAAAATGATCAAAAATGCCAAGGCATTCAAAAGTAGGTACAGAAACAAGCAGGATGTTTCTGTTGCTACTGCGTGATATTCAATAAACACATATTTTGGATGGAAGTGTTTAAAATTGTCAAGAGCAGAAGTTTGTAGGCATACGTGTTCAGTCATTTGCAAACCTTTTTGTTTCATTTATCATGTTCTCATTTAAATAAATTAAAAGTTGTGCTCTGGATAAAAAAGTTGCAGTTGCAAAAGTGATCCTAAGGACAGCAGAAACGACAAGGGTATAAGCAGGCTGCAGCACATTACTAACAGTGATTTGCAACAACCGTAATAAATTGCTATCAAGGACATCATTAAATCTACTTATGATAGGGAAAAGAGGTAAGCAGCCAGTTGCAAGAATAGGGAACAACGTGAATGATAGTACCTATTAATTATAATGATAGTACCTATTAATTACTCAATGTTTCAGAATATGACTTTCAGTACTCTAGATCCATATTCTACAAAGAAATTACAGAGAGACAAGAATCACATGGGATAGAAAGCTATGGAGAGGTTGTAATCAGGTGAGATCATGGATCCATCGAACCACTAAAAGCTGCGATGATACATTAAACTAAAATTGTCAAGGGACTCAAAAGCTCAAGTAAGGAGTAGGCAATTGAGAGACACTGAAGATTTTTGAACAGAAGAGATTTGTGATTAGAATAATTGCTCTGCCAATCTGTGTAGGAGCAATTGAAGGGGACTGGGAGGAAAAGGAGAAATAAGAAGGGTAAGTAGTGAGAGGTAATGGCATGTTAGGGTAGTAGCTTGCCCATTAATAGGTCTCAGGTGGAGCTCATTAAGGGAAGCTTAATTAGGGGAGGCTTGTGAGGATCCAAGGAGATAAGAATTGTAAAGCACTTAGCACAGTACCTGGCACATGGTTAAGTGCTATGCAAATGTTAGCTTTTACCACCACCACCACCACCACCACCACCACCACCACCACCACCACCACCACCACCACCACCGCCATTGTAGTAGGGGTAATAGTGATGGTGGTGGTGGTGGCAGCAGTAGTAGCAGTAGTAGTAGTAGTAGCACTAGCACTAGCAGTAGCAGGAAGAAAACTTGTGGCTCTGGACTTTCTACTTATTAGCTAATCACGAATGGGCTGCTAGGTGACACCATAGTACATAGAGCAGCAGGCCAGGAGTCTGGAAGATTCTTCTTGAGTTCAAATTTGGTCTCAGACACTTACTAGCTGTATGATCCTGCACAAATCACTTAATCCTGTTTGCTTCAGTTTCCTCAATTGTAAAATGAAGTGGAAAAGGAAAAGGTAAATCCCTCCAGTATCTTTGCCAAGAAAATCGTAAAAGAGGTCATAAAGAGTCAGACACAACTGAACAATGATCACTTTAACCTCTCTGAGCCTTGGTTTCCTTATCTGTATAATGGGAATATTATAATCCCTTGTCTATTTTTCTTACAGTGCTATTGTAAGATAATGGATGTAAAACTTTTTTTATAATAGTAAGAGCACTAATGCCAGCTGACATTCATATAATGAGTTCAGGTTTATAAAATGCTTTATCTGTCATATTTGCTTCTAACAGAGACCACATGAGCCAAGTACTACAGGTATTTTTATCTCTATTTTATGGAGAAAAAAAAACAGGTACAGGGAGGTAAGTGACTTCCCTATGCTCTCACAGCCAGAAAGTGTTGGAAATGAGATTTAAAACTGCATTTCTCTTGAGAATAAAGTTTTGTGTAAGTTTGATATCTGGTTGTTATAATGCACTACTTGCAACTAAAAGGGCAAGTCACTTAGATCTCCCTGGGCCTCAGTTTCCCTATCTGTAAAATAAGAAAGTGGGACAAGATGGCCTCTTTGGTGCCTTCCAACTCTAGACCTACGATTCTAGTTAGAGAAAGAACTAGGATGAGAACTGGGGTGCACTGACCCTGCCCATCCGATGTTTTTTCCATCACACCACTCAGAAAATTGAAGACTCTATCCTCTATGTCCATTGTGCAAAGGAAACTAGTGGGATTGCAGACATCAAAATCTGAGCAATGGGAAAATGTTTGAGGTGGGTTGTAGTCGAGGCTTATATCTCCGAAGTTTTACTCTACCCAACATGTAGACTTTTCAATTTAAGAGAAACCCTATCTCCTGTTTTCTCCATCATAGACATTTCCAGTTTCCTTCCTTAAGTATTTTGGAGAGTTTACCAAACTACTGTCACCCTCCTAATCTGTTATTTATTTTCTGTGGGCCTTGGGCAAATCGCTTCAACTTTTTGAACCTTGATTTCCTCATCTGAAAAATGGGTAGAAGAATCCCTGAGCTGCCTTCCTTATGGGTGTGTTGGGAGACTCAAATGAGAAAGGGGAAAAATAGCCCAAAAGCTAACTCTTAAATGAACTTTGTAATTCATAATACGAAAATATAAGAAGTAAATTAAGACAAATTTAACTGACTAGAAGAGGGAATTAACTATGCAACTTTCTAAATTTTTACTTCCTTTAAATGTCAATGCCCTGGGACAAAACCCTGGTAGCCTTCCCCTAAGGGTGGGAATTTTTCGACACTAGAAGCTGAAATGATGGCAGAGGAAGGACTGATGGTGTAGTTCTGTCCATGCATTAACGAGCTCTTCAAAATAAGGGAAAATCCTTCTCCCTCCTTCTTCCACACTAGTAGTGTCCCTTACCTTCCCCCTCCCCAGCCTCACCTTCTTGAAGATCCATGCAGATCTGCTCTCAACTCCTAGCTTTGCTAACGCACATAAACCCGTGTGAACTTAGTGATATCACTTGGCCTCTTACCTTAGTTTCTTCCTTTAGAAACTGACGGGTGGATTCTCTGATCCTAAAGTCCCATCTATCTTTAAATTTGTGATTCTTTTGGGAAATTCCTTGCTTGCAATGCCCAACCAAGAGCAGCAGAGGGCAGCTGAAGATCACCGTTGAAAGGAGCTCACTGATACCAAAACGAATCTAAAAGCTGCCAGAAGCAGGGACCCTTTCTGAGCACCCATTGGTAGAACACATCTCATCGATATTGGCAAAGTACATTGTTGACAAAAGTTTAAGAGAAAAGTGCCAGGCCCCTTGGGAAGCCAGGAGAAGTAAAGACCCCATTTTCTGCTGTTCTGACATAATAATAAATCATATTATGTCTATTTTTTAAAAATACCAGAATTAGTTAAAGAAATTCCTTTTCCTTTAAGGCTTAGTTGTTGTCAAATCCAAGTCATCCTGACCTGAATTACATCACCTGTTTCATACTGAGGAAAGAAAACTGAACTTAACCTTTCATGACTCAACACAACTCCTCGAGACTTAAGTTTTAGTAAAGTAACATCCTTCATCCAGGAGTTCCCAATATCAACGATATGCCAAATCTAATCTGTATCTCTATTTAGTACTTTACTAGCTGTGTGACTCTGGGCAAGTCGCTTCACCCAATTCAGCTTCATCATCTGTAAAGTGGGGATTAATATGTATGATACCTACCTTGTTCCCATAAGAGTTTCTCCCCCTTCTCTTGTGTAGACTGACAACTTATCTATGTTTTATAGTTTTAGAAGGCTACCTGCCTACACAACTGGGATGTTCAATTATTTGCCCAGGGTCACACATCTAATGTGTATATAAAGAATAAGAAACAACTGTAATAAAGAAACAACAGGGTTATAGTAGATTGAGAGCTGGCCTCAAAGGCAGGAAGATCTGGGTTCAGATCCTTCCACTTACACAAACTGCCTATGACCTTGGGCAAATGATTTAACCTCTCTATGCTCTAAGCAATTCTCTAGACCAGTGATGTCAAAGTTAAATATAAATGGAGTCCACTAATGCATATGGGAAGATCCCTGTGGGCTCCATAGTGACTTGGTTGTAAAGTGGTATGTTATCTATGCTTTATTGTATTTTTATTTATTTTGTTAAGTATTTCCTAATTACATTGGAATCTGGTTTAGGTTGCACTTGGGAATGTTGAAGTCTGGCTGTATGTGGGACCCCTCCTCTCTAGACTATACATTTCAGAGAGATGCTGACTTACAGTGGGAAAGGGAGTCTCCTCACCTCAGGGTTCCCTATATTAATGAAATCACAGGCCCAGTCACTATCCTAAATCCACACAGCCAGTATGAGTCAGAGGCATGATTTGACCAAAGACTTTCTTGAAGCTGAGACCTTCTTTCTATTCACTGTTTCTCTCTGCCCTACCTCTCTCATAGGTTCGGACCAAGTAACTTACCTCACTGACTCGTCACAAGGGTCAAATGAAACCCACATTTCTAGTTGCCAGTAGATGGATGCCCTACTGCATGCAGTGGATAGAGTGTCAGACTTAGGAGTTAAAATCCTGCCTCAGACACCTCTACCAGTTCTTTGACACTGGCCAACTTGCTAAACTTCTCTCAGCCTCAGTTTCCTCATCTGTAAAATGAAGGAGTTGGACTCTCCCTCCCTTTTAGGTCTAAAGCTATGAGCCTGGGAATGCACGTCCAAAATAGAACTTATCTCTCCTGTAAATTTGTCCTCCCAGTTCAGTTTCTTTTGATACTACTGGTTTACCAGAATCCTAACCAAGGGGTCTCCTTTCAGAGTTCCCTCTCCTTCAGCTCCCATCACATATCACACAGCTTGGGTCAACAAGTGCTGTCCTTACACCCAGCCCCTCCCCTCTCATTACTGGCACCTCCCCAACTGGGGCCTTCATCTTTTCTTGGCCTTTAAGTTATTTCCTCTTTAATCCATGTTTCACCTCACTTTCTGAATGACTCAATTAATGAAGGACCATTTAGGAAGCCCCTACTGTGTGGCAAGTATTGTGCTAAGTGCTAGGGATACAAATATAAAATTGAAAATAACAATAGCTAACCCTTATGTAGCCCTTACCATGTGTCAGGCATTGTGCTAAGACCTTGGTAATTATTATCTTTTTTGATGCTCACAACAACCTTGAGAGGTAAGTGCTGTTGTTATTCCCATTTTACAGCTGAGAAAACTGAGGCAAACAGAGGTTAAGGGCCTTGCCCAAGGTCACATAGCCAGCAAGCGTCTGAGGCTGGATTTGAACTCAGAGCATCCTGATTCCAGCTCTGTTTGTTTAGGCTAGGTAGCTACGCTATCTAGCTGCCCATAAAAATAGTCATTATCTTCAAGGAACTTAATATTCTAACAGAAAAGATAGCACAAATAGAGGAGTGAAGGGGGTATGCTTTGGTTTGAAAAGGTGAGGTAGATTAATACTTCCTTTCTAGGAGCAATGATAGAGTTGGTTTGATTATACATCTAGCCTTGGCGAGATGAAGGTATGTACATACTAAGAAGTAGCTAATAAGAAAATGGCAAGGGCAAGCTACGTGGCACAATGGCCCTGAAGTCAGGAGAATCTGAGTGCAAATTCAGCCTCAGATACTTATTAGCTGTGTGACCTTGGGTAAGTCATTCAACCCCAATTGTCTTCCCCCACCTCCCCCTACTCAAAAAAGGCCATGAAATGAAATATGATTAGAACCTGGCCCAGACATAGCAAGTGCCATGAAGCAACTGCCAGTTAGGACTGAGTGGGAATTTTGGGGAAGAGGGTTCAAGCCCCATAGCTATGATCAGGACGCATCTCCTCCAAAACTATCAGGGGCTCCCGGTTACATATCGAAGCAAGAATAAATTCCTGATCCCTAATTGGAGGGGATGTTCTCCTTTAAAATCTAGTTTTAATCTACCCTGTCCCATCTCTTTTCTCTTCTCCCCACAACCCAGATCCTTCTCTTTCTCTGAAGCTTAATTCCATTAAGCATGTCCTGGGTGAAACCTTCCCAATTCAAAGTTCTCCCTTCCTCCATCACACTTGATGTGATTCAACATTTAAGTATTGAGTCTCTACGTCTTAGACTCTGACCTCATGTAGCCATTTATTATTTCTGTATCTCATTTGACCTTTATCGTATAACTTTGACTCAGTTATTTTCTTTTCCCATTTATGTAGATTTGCAACTAGTTGATTAGATGGAAAAAATGATTATTAGTGAATTATTGTCCAACTGGGAGAGATGTCTAGTGGAGCACACTGGTGTGTCCTCTGGAGGAAGGCACAGCATTCTTGGGGAGAGCTGAGCCTGAGAGAAGTGGCTGACAAGTAAGTAACTGGAGCTAACTAAAGAAGTTTAATACTGTTCAAGAATCTTCACTGGCTCCCTATTGTCTCTTAAATAAGATGAAAACACCTCTGTTTGGCGTTGAGACTTCTCCATAATTGTAATCTGAGCTGAACTGAATAAATCTATCAGATCCACACTCACTAAAAGCTGAAAGGGACCTTGGAAACCAAGTGGTATAATCTCTCATTTTATAGATTAGGAACTGAGGCTGGCTGAGGGGTGAAGGGACTTCAGAAGGCCTGAATTTCCCAATTTATAAAAACCATGTATACTATTTACCCCCATGTAGTTTTATGAAGTAAATACTTTGTAAACTTCTAATACTAATAATAATAGCTAGCATTTATATACAGCTTTAAGATTTGCAAAACCCTTTACAAATATCTCAATTTAGCCTCTAATAACTCTCGGAGGTAGGTGCTGTCATTATCTTTATTGCACGCAAGAAGTATGAGACAAATAGGGATTAAATGACGTACTTGCCCACAGTGACAGCAAGTATTTAAGACTGAATTTGAACTTGGGTCTTCCTGACTCTAGGTCTAGGGCTTTATCCATTAAGCCTAGAAACCTCAAAATATGGAGCTCAAAATATAAATTGTCTCCTGGTCTTTATTATTGTCAATATTAAAAGATACACAAAAGAATGTGCCACAGGCCATCATGGCAGTAGGGTGTGTTCAGGGAAGGCTAGAACCTCTGGTGCGATGGCCGCCCAGCCCTCTTCAGGGATGCTTTCCCCCTTTTGGCTCCATCTATTCCACCCAGTGCTCACCTGTGACTCCATGAAGCTGTAGCATGTGCAGTGGCCACACCCCAGCAAACCTTTTCAGCAGTAGGGCTAAACCAGTTTGAGGATAACTGAGGGGTCTCTGAGTTAGGGGGTATCTACTACCCCAAGCATGTGAAGACTTCCCCTGGTGGAATGAGCGGATGAGGACAATTTGTTCCATGTCTATGAAGGCAGCTGATCAGGTACTGAGGACGTTGGTTAGACACTGAAGACGCCAAGGTCGTCCACTGCATCTTGAGCCATCACCAATCCATCTTGACTCTGTTTTGCCGCTGGGCTAGGATGACTCAGAAAGAGAGAGTGAGGCAGATGACTTTGGGCAGCTCTGCTTCACTTAAATCCAATTTATGCTGGAATAAAAAGACATCCTAAGGAGGAATTCAGACAAATTATTGTGCAGTCAGAATCTGCTTTGAAAAGCTTATCATTAGAATAATAGAACCCTCCTAGGCTATAGCAATAGCTTCCAAATTGATCCTGCCATATACAGTCTTTATTTTCTTGAATCCACCTCAAACAGATGCCAAATGTTGTCCTTCTAAAGCATATGTCTCAATGCCATTCTTTAGCTCAAGAAGCTTTAATAACTCCCCATTACCATAATAAAAAATACAAACTACTTTGTTTACCTGATCAATCAATAAACATTTATTAAGCACCTACTATGGGCTAGTTGGGTAGTCAGGTGGTGCAGTAGTGTGCTGAGCTCAAACACTCTAGTTTAGTGATTTCAAATTTGGCCTCAGACATTTACTAGCTGTGTGACCCTGGCCAAGTCACTTAATTCTGCCTCAGTTTCCTCATTTGTAAAACGAACTAAAGAAGGAAATGGCAAATCACTCCAGGATCTTTGCTAAGAAAACCACTTAACCCCTTTTTGCCTCAGTTTCCTCATTTGTACAATGAGCTGGAGATGGCAATGGCAAACCACTCCAATATCTTTGCCTAGAAAACCCCATATGGGGTCATGAAGAGTTGGACTTTGAGTTGGATATGCTTGAACAACAAATTATAAACCCCATAGAGGCAAAGACTAGATGTTTTTTCAGTTGTATCTCTAGTTCCAGTAACAGGTGAGGAATTGAATAATTATTGTTTGAGTGATAGACTTTAAGATTACTTGCTTGAGAAAGTCATAAAAAATGGAAATTTTTGTTAAGGATGCAGAATTAGTCAAGAACCTGAGGCTCTTATCTCGTTTCTTATCAACAGAGTTAATGCTGTAGGGAAAACACTTAGTCATTAAAGGAATCACCTGCTCCACCCGTGGAAGAACTTGAACCCTGGAGTAGAGCCAGTAAAATCCAGACCAAGGCACCTAAAGAACAGACCCCCAAGGAATGACCAGCTACTAAGCCGGAGGGGATTAGAAGACATTCCTTAGAGACAAGTGTATGAAGTCTGGATACAGAGGCCTATTTCAGCCAAAGGAAGCCAGTAGGAAGAAGACAAGAGAAAAGGAGAGGAGAGAAGTCACTAAAGGTCTCCTATGTGCAAGGCACTGCACTTTGTAAATATCGTTTCATTTGAGACTCACTGGGAGAGAGGTGCTATTATTAATTCCATTTTACAGCTGAGGGAATTGAGGCTGACCTGTTAGATAACTTGTCCAGGGTCACACAACTAGTAAATGGCTGAGACTTGATTTGAATTCAATCTTTCTGAGTCCAAACCCAGTGCTTTACCCATCATACAATCTAGCTCCCTCAAATCAACTGTAAGGAACCTTAGAGATTAAAAGTGTCAACACCCTCATCTTACAGATGAAAAACTGGGGCCAGGAAAAGCTAATTAACTTACCTAAGGTTAAATAGGTAGTTAAATGGATTTGAATGCAGGTCTTCTAATTCCAAATTCAGCACTCTCTCCATTTTATCATACTGCCTCTTTACCCAAGAAAATTTTTTGAGTAAAAATTTTTAGTAAATTTTGAAGTTCAAATTTTTGAATTTTCTTTTACTAAAAACAATAATACTTAGGTTTTTCAAAACTATCTTAGCTCCTCCTATAGCTACTGGTTTGATGCAAATCTGAATAGGCCGATGTTGTTCAATCATGTCTGATTCTTTGTGACCTCATTGGGGTTTTCTTGGCAAAGATACTGGAGTGATTTGCCATTTCCTTGAAGATGAGAACCTGAGGCAAACAGGATTAAGTGACTTGGGCCCTGGGTCACATAGATACTAAATGGGCCAACACCCCCAGATGGCTTCTTATCCCTCTAGGCCCCATGACTTCTTTCAGTAGTCTACAGCACCAAGCCCACACAGGCACCCATGACTGGAAAGATCTAACAGCAACTGAAGATATAAAGACTGAAAAAGATAGGCCTGATCTTCAAGGACTTTACAGTCATTTGGGGGAATGTAATCTATACAGAGCTAAGTAAATACTATACACACACACACACACACACACACATATATATATATATATATACACGCATATACACATATATACATACACACACGTATATATACAAAAATACACACAAAATAATTACAAAATAATTCGCTGGGGAGAAGATACTAGCAACTAGGAAAGAAGTGTCTTTTGTAGGAGGAAGCAATTAAACTAAACCTTGATTTATAGATTCTATCCAAATGAACAGGTCCTTTCTATATCATAAAACTCAGTTCCTCCACATCCATTCCTCTTGCAACCCAAAATGTCAGATTGACATAACTTAGCAAATAAACATTTATTAAGTGCCTGCTATCTGCTAGTGAGGATCTGTAGGATAGGGGCTACAATCTAGTAGGGTACACACCAAGAAACAAGGATGCACAAGCGATCTATATACAGGATAAAATGAAAATAATTAAAAGAGGGAACGCAAGAATTAAGATGGATTAGGAAACGTCTCCTGTAGAGGGAAGCCAGGAGGCAGAGGTGATTAGGGAGAGCGTTCTAGGCAGGGCTTCAATCAGAGAAAATGCCTAAGAGTTAGGAGATGGAGTAGTTTGCTCATTGAACAGGAAGGAAGCCAGTGTCCTTGGACTGAATAGTGCAAGGCAGTGATTTTTCCAGTATATTGAGCTGAAATTAACCTTCTTCAGCTTCCAGTCTTTGTACCTTTTTCTGCTCTCAAGTATCAAAATGAGTCACTACTTAAAGAAGCCTATTCATTGAATAGGTGTATCTCACTCAAAGTGAGAATGTGGTAATACCTCAGCCTGAAAGGGCCAGAGTCTCGCATTGCATCCTGGGCTGTCTCCAGTCATCCTGATGAATATTAGGCCACTGGATGCAGATGGCCCTAGAGAAGGAAGTGAAGTTGGGGTTCTTGCACAATCTTCTCTCAAATCAAAGTCAAGTGCAAATCATGTCATCATCTTGACATCATGGTCCTCTTCGAGAACCAAGGACAAACACAGCAACAACATCCAAAGTGAATGTTTAATCCTTTGCTGGGAGAGCCCGTAGATACCTACCCAATCTTCCTCAAGTCTTCTCTCTTTCAAGTTAAGCCTGAACCTTTCTTGAAACTGATCCTTGTACAGATAATGTGCCTGGTCTTTTGTCCTCTCACCATCCTATTTAGCCTATTTTGGATGCTTTTGCTGTCTAAAACTTTCTTTGTGACTGAAAATTTACTTAATGACTGCTTTAAATTTCCCTTTTTGTGCACAGGAGTTGGGTGGTTGCCAGTTAATCTTTCAGGCTGTTTCCAGACAAATTTCATTCTGAGCTATTGCAATACCTCCCATACAGGTGTTCTCACCTCTAACCCCGCCCCACCCATGCTGATTACATAGTTAATATTGTTTCAATTGAGACGTATTTTCACTTCAGAAACTTAGTTCTTCTGCAGAAAGAATTTTTTTTAAATAAAGATCAGGAAAACAATGGGGAGGAAATTATGTCCAATAAAGGAGTTGGAATTTATATTTCAATTGACTCATAGCTTTACTATGTTATTAAAGGAAGCTATGCCACCAGTCTTATAAATTGAACCAGATTTGTCTGGCATTCTCACTGTGGAAATATTTTCCCTAAGGAAACCTTTCCCATCCCCTTTCACCTCCAATCGCTTATCATGTCAGATTCTTTAGCCCAAACAAGAGGAAAGAATTGATGAATTGGTGGTCATTACGCTTCATGTTGTCTGTTCTGAGGTGTTGAGGAGAAGAAGAAATCGGTGTTCTTAAGATAATAGAGGCATGGTGATAGAGGTAGAAGAGATCTTGGAGACCATCTAGTCTAACACCACCTTTTTTTTTAAACAACAAATTAAACCAAAATATAAGGTAGTGATGGAAATGGGATTTAAATCCAGGTTCTTTGACTCTAAATCCAACCAAAGGAAATCTCCAAAAGCAATTCTTTCAAGTCATTGTATTTTATACTTCATCTCCTCTCTCAGGGTTTCCTGTGAGTCAGTAAATAAATTTTTAAAATTTTAAACTTAAAAAAAGGAAGAAGCAATAACAAGTCGAATCATGAGCATCTATCAAGTACATACTATGTGCCAGGAACTGTGCTAAGCACTAGGGATACCCAGAAAGGCAAAAATGGTTTTTGCCCACAGAGGTCACATCGCAATAGGGGTAACAACACAGTTCTGCCATTTGCTAGTTCTGGGAGCAAGTCATTTAACCTCCCTGAGCCTTAGTGTCCTCCTCTGTAAGATGAGGACAATAACACCCTCACTACATGCTTGGTGTTCCCTAGCATCTACCAGAGTTGACATCAGATCAGCAACTCATTTGTTATTTACAGAGCTGGAGAATTGTTTGGGAACTAATCCAACCATTTTGGAGAGCAATCTGGGCTTATGCCCAAGGAGTTATTAAAAGGCCTATCCCTCTTTGACCCAGCAATACCACTATTAGATCTGTTTCCCAAGATAATTAAGTAAAAAATAAAAGAATCTCCCTGTGTTCTAAAATATTTATAGCAGCTCTTTATGATGGCAAAGAAAGGAATATTGCAGGGATGCTGCTACACTGAGGAGTGACTGAACAAGTTGTGGTATATGATCGTGATGGAGTACTATGCTGCTGTAAGAAATGATGAACTCATCGATTTTAGAGAAAACATGGAAAGACTTGTATGAATTAAAAATGAAAAAAACATAACCAAGAGAGTTTTTTTATACAGTAACAGCAATATTGTTTTAAGAACAACTTTGAGTGACTAAGTAATTTTGAGTATTGTAAATACCCAAATTAACTACGCAGGACCTATGAAGGAAGATGTTATCTGCCTTCAGAAAAAGAACTGATAAATAGAAGTATGTATAGTATGGTTTTACACACATACACGCACACAAACACACACATGCATATATATGCACATATTTGTATCCAATGGTAGCCATCCCTGGGGTGGGGGAGGAGAGGAAGGGAGGGAAGAAAAAAAATAAGTGCATAGCAGAGAATAAAAGAAAATTTAGAAGAAGCGTAAAAAGTAGAGTAGTTTTGAAAATGATGTATAGTACTTGTATAGTTTTTCAAAAAAAGTTAACTGTGAAATGTAAATTCAAGGTTTTATACTGGTTTTATATTGTGTTGTATACATGGGAAAATTTTAGTTTTTTATCTTTATTTATTTAATTGCAACATGAATTTTAAAAAAGAGAGAGAGTTGCATGAGGGCATTGAGTTAATTTGTCCATGGTCATACAACTACTATGAATTAGACCTATGTCTTCCTAACTCCAGAGCATGCCCTCCAACCACTGTATCAGTGCCTCTCTAAGGATAAATTATAATGACTATTCCTACCTGGAGAGTTTACTTGGAGAAAAGGACAGTGTCTGTTTTCCCAGAAGATTACAATGGTCATCTCAGCCCATTTGAAAAAGTTGCTCAAGGAGCTAGAATGATTTCAAGCCTGCCTTCCTAGGGAAGGAGGCTTTCAAAAATCTAGGACCTCAAGGACCAATCTTTATTAATCCTGGTTATTTACTTTTCCTTTCTCTGATCCTTCTTATATCACAGTTTACTATTGTTTAACTAATAAAATGTTATTCTGGAAACAGTGGAAAATACAAACTTTCCATGCACACAGTCACTCAATGATGTTGCCCAAACATCTCTGAATTTTGAAAAACAGCACAACATTTCTGGATGCATACATAGGTCAAGTAGGAAAACCATTGGCCCTATGGCCAGTTAGAAAGCTTGGGTTCTAGCTTCAGCTCCATCACTGATTATTTGTATGACTTTGAGTTTGAGTCTACAAGACAGAGGGGGCTTAAGTGAACAAATAAATTTTATGACAAAGTAAGGAAATATCAGTCAGTTACCAAGCATTTATTAAGCACCTACTATGTGCAAGCTATGCTAAGTTCTGGGAATACAAAGAAAGATAAAGACAGTTTCTACCTTCAAAGAGTTCAAATTCTAATGGGGGATACAACTCAATCAACTAGGTACACACAAGATAGATAGTTGGGGCAAATAGAAGGTCGCCTCAGATGGAAGGCACTAATAGAGAAGGGGAAAAGAAGGGACTGGGAAAAGACTTTTGGAATTTGAGATGATTTTTTAAGGAGACCAAGAAGCCAGGAAGTGGAGGCAAGGAGGGAGAACATTTTAGGCATATGAGACCATCACTGAAAAGGCATAAAACTAGGAAATGTAAGTAAACATGCAAGGACAGGCGAGAAGGTCAGTGACCCTGTATAGTAGAGAAATTGAAGAGGAGTGAAGTTTTGACTGGAAAAATTGGAAGAGCCAGATTGTAATGAGCTTTAAAAACCTAACAGAAGAGTTTGATATTAGAAGTAATGGAGAACCACTGAAACTCATTGATTTGGGAGAGTGATATGGTCAAACTCATGCTTTAGGAAAATGTCTTTGGCAGCTAGTGGAGGATGGGTTGCAATGGTCAGAGACCAACCACGAGGCTATTCAATAGGTCAGGCATGAAGCAATGAGTGCCTGTACATGGTTGCGTCAGTGTGAGTGGAAAGAAGAGGAGGTGATTTTTACAAGAGGTGTTGCAAAGATTGAAACATCAGAACTTGAAAACAGATTGAATATGAGAGGTCAGTTTGAGGTTGAAGTTGGAGATGAAATCTAGGTTATGAGCCTGGATGACTGGGAGGATGGTGGCACCCTTTACAGTGATAGGGGTGTTTGGAAGATAAGGTTTTGGGGGAATGGCAATGAGTTCTGTTTGGGACATGCTGAGTTTAAGATGATTAAAGGACAGTCAGTTTGAGATGTCTAAGAGACAATTGATGATATCAGACTGGAGGTCAAGAGGAAAGGGTAGCATTTGATAAAAATATTTGAGAATTATCTGCTTAGAGATGAGAATTGAATCCATGGGATCTAGTGAAATTAACAAGAGGACCAAGGACAGATGCCGGGAAGATATTCACAATTAGTTAATATGAGCTGAGTAAGATAGAGCAATTGAGACTGAGAAAATGCAGGTAGAGTTTCAGAGACTGAGAAAGAGTCAGGCAGGAAGAGACATAGGAAAGAGATGTATCGTGAAAACCTGGAGAGGAGAAGGCATCTCATGCTAAAAATTCTATATTTGGGTAAAGTGTCATATACAGTATCAAGTTGATTCCTTGCTGCAGTGGGCAGAGTACTGAACTTGGAGTCAGAATGACCTATGTTCAAATCCTATCTCAAACATTTACTAGCTGTGTGTTCTTGGACTAGTCAGTTTTCTAATATGTAATATGGCAGAATATATAAAACATTTTGCAAACCTTAAAGTTCTGTGTAAATACCAACTATTATAATTACTGAGTAAAGTTTGAAATTCTTAACCTGGCATCAAGGATCAAGGCTCTCCACAATCTGATTCTAATTGACTTTCACATCTTACCTTGAGTAAAGATGAGTAAAATGATCAGTTATGGAATTTCTACCTAGACACTTATGCTTGAAGATCTCCATTATGGTTCATACATTCAAACCAATCTTATGGACAAAGAACACAGAAAACACACGTGCCCTTCTTCTATCTTGTTATTAGAGGTACCAGTTTTACAGTTTCTGGGAGGGATGGTATAGCACATGTTCAAGAGAGAACATCCCTGTCCAGATCTCAAGGCTAGGTTGGAGTGACCCAGAGGGAGACAAAGAAAGGTCAGCACACTTTTAAGAGGAATCAATACAAGATGAGGAAACTTCAGTGTTGGCACAAAAATGCCAATTACAAGAAAAGTTTGTTTGAATTGGCATAACATTTTTTGTGCTGTGTGACTCCTACCATATAACTCTACTAGTTACAGAGAACTGCTGCTGCTGCTGTGTCCCTTTCTGCTTCAAGGAGAAGATGAGCGACTGACCAAATCATATCATTTTATGGATCATTTAATAGATCCAAGATTGAAACCAATACCCCTGACTCCAATTCTTGTGCTTTCCTATTATATCTTATTGGCCCGCCATTTTGAACCCACCATCATTTTTTGACTAATATCTCAGGCGTTTCTTAATTCTAGAATGCCCTCTGTCCGGTTTCTGTTATAATGCCCCTCCTTCTTCAAGACCCAATTTAAATGTCATCTCTTCCATGAAGCCTTTCCTGATTTTTCCAGTTGCAGGTTACTGCTTCCTTCTCAAATCTGGCAGAACATTTTATTTACACACATGCATTTATTTTTTATTATATCTATTTGTCTTGTGTCTATTACTTCTACTAGATTGTAAACTCTTTGATGGCAGAAACTGAGTTTTTAATATTTGTATTTTCCCTAGCATTTTGCACAGGACTTTACACATAATGGAAACTACAAATAAATAAATCTGGTGAATTGAATTGTTTGATTTAAACTGTTAGCTGAGTTATAGCATTCACTAATTACACTCTTCCATGCTTCTATGGTCATTTGATTCAGTAGCATTTATAACTCTCCTATTTTATGTAAAGCTCTGTGCTAGTCCTTGAAAAGATAGGAATTTGAATTTGATATGCTGTTTCTAGATCAATTCCTTTTCTCTAGTCAGAGGCATAGTTCTGTCTTTAATTTTTTTTAAAAAAAATTTATTAATGCCTATTTTATTTTTAATTTCAATTCTTTCCAGATTTATCCCTATCACATATTCTGCCGGTGAACCTTACTTTCTAATATGGAAAAAAATTCTTGATGTTTGCAATGCAATCAATGTTATTCACTCATATTTTCCCACTTCCCTAAAGAAAGTAGGGAGATATATTTCCTCATCTCTTATCTCCAGTCCACTGAGAGGGATAATGGCTGAACAAATGATGCAATATAAATCCAATGGAATAGTATCAAATCACAAAAAGTTGAATATAAAGAATTCAGAGAAATATGAGATGTATGGAGATAAAAGTGATAAAATCAGTGATAAATCTGATACATAAGTCAGCAAAAGGGAAAAAACCCATGCATATTGACTACAACTACATAATCAAAATGAATATGAAAAAACTGAACTGATTCTTATCTTTTGAAATGTCTGGACAAAGAAGGGACCAGTCATGTTTCTGTTTAGTAGACTATGCGTATGACTGAGAACTTCTCCCTTTATACATGTAAATCTTCAAAGTTTTGACTCATGGGGGTCACTTGCCCACCTGGCTGGACTGAAGGGCTCCTCCCCTCTTATAAATGTAAAACATGGCATCTCTTCTTCTAATTTCTCCTGACTAGTATAATGCCCAGGGGCAGGGTCTAGTGGAGGCCCATGTTAGATCGTAAATTCTACTGGTTAGGCCTAAGGCATACATAAACTCTTATCTCCCCAAGGTCCAGCCTAGTTCTGAAGAAAGCAGGTGTTAATAAATGTGTTTGAATAACTTTGACCCTGAACTAAGTTGGTAGATTCCCAATTTTAATTGTAATGACAACTCCCAATAATGTATTATACAGGCACTAATTTCTTTTAAGAGTACTTTAATCCAGCAATTCCACTGCTAGGTCTATATTCCAAAGACACCCAAGAAAGAGAGAAGGATCTATTTGTATAGAAATATTTATGGCAGCTCTTTCTGTGGTGGCTAATAAAGGGAAATCAAAGGGATGCCCATCAGTTGGGGAATGGTTAAACAAGCTGTGGCATTTGATTGTAATGGAATATTATTGTACTATAAGAAATGAGAAGCAGGATGATTTCAGAAAAACCTGGAAAGACTTAGATGAACTGATTGATACATAGTGAAGTGAACAGAACCAGGAGAACTTTGTACTTAGTAACAGCACTATTGTGTGATGAATAATTGTGAATGATTTAGCTATTCTCAGGAATACAATGATCCAAGACAATCCCAAAGGATGAATGATGAAGCATATTATCTACCTCCAGAGAAAGAACTGATATTGACTGAATATAGACTGAGGCATGCTATTTTTCACTTTCATTTTTTTCTTTCATTTGAGTCTTCTTGTCCAAAATGATTAATATGGAAATGTTTTACATAATTGCACATATACAATCTATATCTTTTTGTTTACTATCTTGTGGGGGGTAGAATTTGGAACTCAAAACTTTAAATAAAAATGTAAAAAAAATTAACTGCTAATAGGCAAAAAGGAGATATCAATGGATTAGCTAGATATACCAAATATCACACAAAACATATACAAAACATTAGTCTGTGGAAAAATTTTTTAAAAGTCCTTGTTCATTCAGACTTTTGTAAATTAATTTCCCTCTTCAATCTCTCTGAATTGGTGGGGTCTGACATTGCTATCATCTGTCTTCCTTATCAGATTCCTGGGATCCCAGCTTAAGTAGGGTTGATAAACATTTTGGGAAAGATTTTCTTGGGTTTTCAGCTCAACTGGCAACTCTTTCACCAAATACTAAAACCAGGTACTCTGCCTTTGTTGATTTTTACCAAGCAAACAAACCACTTTCAGCAAAAGGCAAACAAATGGAAAATCCAGGGTATAGAAATACAGCTGAAGGCTATGTAGGATGAAAAGCAATCTGATTAAGAGAAAAATTCCTCTGATGAGAAAGTGTAAGGAAATATGTGTTTTGACTTGAAAACGGCTATTAGTAAGGTCATGTGATTCTAATTATAGGTCTCAAGAGTTTCCTTCAATGAGTCAATCTTGTTCATCTCCAGCTTGGAAGCCACAAAGGTAGGAGCACTTAAATTCTTTTTTACTTCTAAACCATAAAAATGGAATGGCAGTGATTTCTTTCAGTTGGTTCTCTACTGGCCTAAGCATCTTTGTCTATTGTATGATGGTATTTAGAGGTTTATATTAAAGGATCATAGTATCATAAATTTAGAGCTAAAAGGCATGGTAGAGGGCACATAATCCAACCTCTTCATTTTAGAGATTAGATAATTGAAACCCAAAGAGATTAAGTGTCATTCTCAAGGTCATACAGGGAGTAAGTGGCAGAGCTGGGATTTGAACTTAAGTTCTCTTAAGTCCACTACACTTTCTACAATACCAGGCTATTCAATTAACATTTATTAAATGCTTGCTATGTGCCAGGCACTATGCTAAGCAATAATAGTACAACAAAAGCCCAAAATAATCCTTGATCTCAAAGAGCTTACATTCTACAAGAGGAGTACAATACGTGCACAAATAAGTAAATGTTTAGTTATGGAAAGAGCACTGGGATATTACCATTCTTGACCAACAAGGAGGGGCTAGAGAACAATAAAGCTGCTTGGTCTAAAGGAAAGAACACCAGAATTAGGGATCTGAGTTTTAGTCAGTAAATATTTATTCATTTGAAAGAACTTACTGTAGATAAACATTTATTGGCATTTGTATGTAAAATATGCAATATATAAAATATAATACATATTATATTTTATACATAAAATATTTATTCTTCATAATTTCTTACTCTCCTATTTCCCAATTTCATCTTGTCAGAGATACAATGTGAGATAACCCACAGCAGAAGAGGGAAGTCACTATTTTGTTCTTTTGTCTTCATCTTCTCAGTGATGATGCCATAAGACAGAGAAATATGACCCTTGTTGAGCCAGAGATTTATAATTATTAAGCCAGGAATGCCCAAGGCTTGAAGGTGGTGGATGGGAAGGAGAAAGGTTGAATAATAAGGGTAGAACTCTTCTTTTTCACTGGTCTTTAGAGCTGAGATCTTTGGAGGTTAGCATCATTTGTACTCTAGGAAGATCAGATCCCTAAGCTAGAGACCCAACGGTCCAGTACGACTCTTGGAAAGATCTAATTCCCCTCTTTTTCTTTCCTCTGTGTGTTTTGGGACATGTGCATAGAAGGTTTGAATTTTGTATTTCCACTAGCTGCAATTTCATTAATGTGGCAATTCCCTACAGTAAAATGGATCCATCCCCTTCCTTCTGTATCACAGTAAGTAGTTTCCTTGAGTTGCTATACTCAAAACAATGAACACTCAACATTTTAACAAACTTATGTAGTCCGTTCCTCAGATCATACACATATAGTGCATTGCTAGATTCATACTATGTACTTTCCAGTTTGGCATACAGATTTGGGGCTTTGCTGGCAAGGTCTTTGACAGTCCCAGGGATGCCATTATGCCAAAATGAGATCTCAGAGGAGGATTTTAGTAGAGAATTTTGTATTGGAGATAAACTTTTCCATGCACAGAAGTGACCTATTAGTGTTTGGTTGGGTTCTTACTACAGTACCTTAGGAACTTCCTCGTGTGTTTGTTTGGAGGTGGAAGGGATGGCAATCTACTAGACACAAATTGAAGTGCCAAGATCTTTGAGTTTGGTAGGCTTAGTTCTGCTAGAGATATTGGAAACCAACATTGATAATGTGCTGATGGACCAGCGATAGAAGCCACTGTGTTTTATGTGTTTTGACTCTTTACTTTCTCAGGGATATTGGCTGCTTTTGAAGTAGCTCATTTTGGAAATTTGAATTCAGTCTTTTAGGGGATCATTCACTTTCTTCAGAATAAAGTGAGGTCCCTCTAATAAAATTTGACCTTTCCTGTTCATCTGCTTTAGGAGGGAAAGTTTAGAAAGTACAAATAGGAAGTTGCTGAATACTCTAAAGAGGTAATAAAAGCCTGGTCTAGGGTGTGGTTCCTGAGTGTAGAGATAATGGGACAGATCTGAGAATTTGGCCATTGTTTGGATGGGGAGCGTGTAAAAGAGGGAAGGGTCAAAGATAATACAAAAGTTTGGAAGGAGACTGACTACATGAAGTTGCTACTGATTGATAAGGAGAAAACGGAAGGAAAAATTGTCTGTGATACTATAGCAAGCATGGGAACTGACAAGGAGGCTAATATGAGGTAGGCAGTGTCATTATCACCATGTTACAGAGGAGGAAACAGACTCGGAGCTGAAATCACTTGCCCAAGATGTGGTTTAAACCCAGAGCTGTGGTTTAAATCCAAGTTTCCTAATTCTAAGTACAGTATTCTTTATCTCCACCATGGCGGCTCCATGAAATGGGGCATTTCAGATCATTGTGACTGTCAGGGGGACATCTTCCTACAGATTTCCAGTTACTGCTCCAAGGTTCCTCCCTTAAATCCACATTATTTTCTTTATGCAAGTTCAGAGCAAGATACCACATAGCAAGCTAGATTCTGTTTTATGATTTCAAGGTATACTGTAAATTGAATTCAGTTAAAAATTACTATGTAAGAATGTAATTATCAGTTCAGTATCCATTTTTCTACGTATGGACTCAGGGATGAATTCAAAAGGGGAAGTTAAAATGTTAACGGCTCATTTCCTTCCTGGTTTCTAGTTATAACCTAGAAGTTTTTATCAGATATTATCAGAATAGAAGTGTGTGGTTTTTTTTTTTAACTAAATAGGATAACTAGGGGTTTGTAGGTAGCAAGATGGTCTGGGTTCTAGGGATTAGACAGATACACAGATCAGAGAAAACATCCAGGGAATTCAAAGCAATAGCATTATGAGGAATCTCAGGCAGAGAGTGTGAAGGAGTTATAGTAGAATTAGGATCGTTCAATGGAAGTTGTCATTACATGAATTTTGGTTCAGAGTAGTATTGGCAGGGCTTTTTATAGCTCCACTGGTAACAATTCAATGGATGAAGTTGTGGGTCTATGTTACAAGGTATGAGAACAATACTTTTTAATTAATTACATTAATTTTTAATTTGTCATTGGGTACAAACATTCCAACCTCTGCCACCTCTTGCCCTAGTCGCTTAGTGACTTGTTACTTTAACCATTTTCTCACAGGTTTCAAAGGCAAGTTAAGGGATATATTCCTTTACCTCATCTGAAATGACTGAAAATGGAAGTGGGAACCTCCATTAATTAATCGAATAGATGTGAACCTCCATCCTACTTAATAAAAATGAGAAATCTACTTTTTTATTTAAAATTTTTGTTTTTTATTATCACTTGGACAGTCACCAACAAACATAAACATTTCAGGATATAAAGAAGAGGGAAGAATATTGCCTGAGAAACTATGAACTTCTTTTTCATAGCTAAAAAAATATATCCATATATAGTTTTTAAAAGAAATTAATATATTAATATGTTAGATATGTAGAATGTATACATTAATATATGGTAGAAACGTATGTATTAATATACATACTAATATCTAATATGTTAGATACATAGAAATGTACATATATCCATGGATATACGTAAAAAATATATATCATATGTAGTTTTTAAAAAAGAAATCTACATATATCTGTGGATTTATGTAAAGAAATTACATGTACACATACATATAATTTCTCTTTAAAAATGATGTAAAAAAAGTTCATAGTTTCTTAGTTAATCACATACAAGTATACATATACAAGTATACAAGTATACATATACAAGTATACAAGTATACATATGTGTGTGTGTATGTATTTCTATTTAACAAGGTAGTAACTAAATTACTCTATTTGAGTTCCCTCCTGCTAATATCACACCCATTTTATAATTAAGTGAACTGAGGAAATGAACCCCAGAGACCAGCATGAGGAACTAAAGGGGGGACAGGATGTCTCATCTGTGGATTAACTTTTAGTGTCCAATCTAATATGCTTTTATTAAATGTTCTCCAGGTGCTTAGATTCAATCAGAAATATGACATTTAAACAGACAGATAAATACAATACAATTTGAGGAAACAGAGAGAACACAACAGGTGGAAAGATAAAGAAAGACTTCTCAGCTGAGTTTCCTTGGAGGTTGAAACTAGGGATTCTTACAGGCAGAGAGAGGGAGGCCAGTACTTTTAAGACATTCAGGTTTAGCTTGCAAAGATGATGAAATAAGGAGTTTCAAGATCAACAAAAAAGTTAATTGGCTGAACCACAGAGTGTGGAAAGAGGAGTATGAAACGAGCCTAAAGGGTCAATTAGAGCCAGATGCCAAGCTGATGAGATTGCCTTTATCCTCTGCATGCTGAAGGAAGATTTGGGGGTATGAGAATGACTTGGTAGCTTGTGCTTGGCAGCTACGTGGAACATGAGTTGGAGAGGGGCAGATTGTGGAAATTGAGAGACCAGTCAAGAGGTTACTGTTGTAATACAAGCAAGTGGTAAATTGGGGTATGGTTAGAATGGACATTTCTTGTTTGTCTTATCAGAATTTCATTCTTAATAATCCAGTTCTTCATAATTTTTATTATTTTTTCACTTAACACCAAATAAAATGAGTATTCCTTATGCAAAGAATAGAAAATAGAATTATCTATTAAATTGTGAATCTCTTTTATGTACAGCTTGTTTTTCCTTTTTCCTGCCTATATTTCCTTCTTTCTTTCTTTTTTCTCTTCTGTATGTAAAAAAAATCTTCCAGTGGCTTGTTCTTTTTCTCTTTTGGGAAAACCAATGCCTTACCCCACACCCCTCATATTGCCCCTCCCCCAGTGTAAAGAGAAGAAAAACAAAACCTTTGTTAGCAAATATGCTTAGTCAAGTAAAGCAAATTTCCCCATAGGCTTTTCCAAAAATAAATGTCTCTTTGTGCACCTTGAGTCCATCAACTCTGTCAGAATGGACTCTGAGTCCATAAACTCTCTGGCTGGTTATTGCGTTGATCAATGTTCTTGAGACTTAAAACTTCATTAATGATAGTATCTGTACAACAATTTATTAATCAAGAGCTTTCCTCATAAAAACCACTATAGGCTTACGGTTGGTATTATCATTCCCATTTTACACATGAAAAGACTGAGACTAAGAGAAGTTTAATAGCTTTTCCAAAGTTAGAGTCTGGTGAGGTAGGTATTAGAATTATCACTATTCCTGCATTACACTAGAGGAAACTGAGGCTCAAGAAGTTTATTAGTGACTGTGTAGGGATGTGTGGTGGTGGGCCAGGGCTCACTCATTACGCCTGATATTGAGAATTTTCCCGGAAGATTGGGGTAATGCTGAATTGACAGTTGGGGTGATAGTGAAGGTAGATCATCAGCAGTCCATCTGGAAAGGCAAGAAACCAGATAAGTTGTCACATTAGGAAGGAAGAAAATGAAAATGAAAATCAGGAAAACTTAGATTGATTATGGGAGTCTGAGTTTGATCCAGAAAACCAACAAACATACTAGATCAGTTAAAGACATTGAAACCTAAAAGCTTTGGCATTTAAAATGTGTAATTGGGTTATTTCTAGATGACTGAATTGTCCTTCTTGGCTTCTTGCTTTCATAATTCATCTTTTACTTAACTATCTAACTTAATTCTTTGCCCCAAAGCAGGTTCCTTGACTTTTAACATGGCAAATATTATGTTTGGATACGAACCATCATTTTGTTCATTTTTTTTAAATTTTGATGGACTCTCTGTGACTCTTTTTTAGAGTTAATGATTTGTCATTTCTTTCTCCAGCTCATTTTACTGGTAAGGAAACTGGCAACAGGTTAAGTGACTTGAGCAGGGAGTCTTCCTGACTAGCCCCGCAGGCTATCCGCACCGTGACACCTAGGTGCCTCAATGGAAGGGATAGCTACAGGAAGTCACACCCTTCTCTGGAAGTCTTTCAGCTAGCTGGGACCAAATGGCCATTTGTAAGCTATTTTATAGAGGGGATTTTTATTTGGATATGAGTTTCCTCCTGATGACGTCTGAGGTCTTTTCAAACTCTGAGATTCCTGGATTCCAATTCTTCCTCATGAGATTGTTGTACATGATAAAGTGCTATAAATGTGAATTGTTTTTGTTACACAAGAAAGTTCTATTTGCTAAAACTTCATTAATGATAATATTATTTAACAATCTATAGTTAATCGACAGCATTCTTCATAACCACCACTACAGGCTTGTGGTTAGCATTATCATTCCCATTTTACACGTGAAAAGACTGAGACTAAGAGCAGTTAAATAGCTTTTCAGAAGTCCTGTAGTCTGGTGAGGTAGGTATTGCAATCTTTATTATTGCCTTTTTTACAGATGAGGAAACTAGCCCATCTTTTCTCCTTGGGATTGATGAAGTAGAGATATCTACCTTGCCAGGCATAGTAAGGGGGGAATATCAGAAACTTGGGAAGATAAGGGAGAAGTTGATAGTAACTGGCTCATTGATCCGTGTGTGTGTGTGTGTGTGTGTGTGTGTGTGTGTGTGTGTGGCATTTGGGATTAAGTGATTTACCAAGGGTCACACAGCTAGTTAAGCATCCGAGGTTGAATTTGAACTTGGCTCCTCCTGACTTCAGGATGGGTGCTCCATCCACTAGTTGCTCCTCCTTGATTCATTTTTAAGCTGGGAAGGGAGTGTTTCAGAAAGTAAAGAAGTTGTATTGGAGAGCCAGCCTATGATTTTACTTCCCAGTTTCTTATTGTCACCTTGGGAGCATCTTTTGTACATGAAAAGGATTTGGGGATTAGGAAATAACAGTGATAACTGCAGGACCTAGCCTCTGACCTCTAGCCAAGCCACTGTGGAGACTCTGTCTGGAGAGAAAGATCGAAGAAAAGGGAGTTAGCTCTGCTTTCTTTCCTAGTACCAACCAAATACCCCTTAGGTAATCTGCGTGCTGTAGGCAATAAAAATGTGCTGTGAGCTCACAGGTGATATGCAGCTCCTGTAGGTATTCATTAGTGCCCTCTATGATCTGAGTTTGATCCTAGCCTGTGAATTCTCAGTAGAATCTATATAACTCTATAGAGAGAATCTATATACTAACTCAGATGCCATTTCATGCTTTCCTCTCCCCTATCCCACCCTCCTCTCACACAATCCACTCCCAACACTCTCACATAGAGTTCCTCCCACTCCCATCTAATTTATTGGCCATCACTTAATTTGACCACTTGATTGTTGAGATAGATGATTCCCCCATAATTAGGAGACTACTTGATTTCTTTCTAACTCATTGTATTTGTTCAATGGTCTTTTCCACCTTCTGGCCTCAGATACTTACTAGCTATGTGACTATGGATGAGTCCCTCAACCTTCTTTGCCTCAGTTTCCTCATCTGTAAAATGAGCTAGAGAAAGAAATGGCAAATCCCTCCAGTGTCTTTGACAAGAAAACTCCAAATGAGGTCATGGAGAGTCAGGAATGATGACAATAACAATAGTATCTATGTAATAGGGTTGTTGGGAGGATTAAATGAGGTATAATGTGTAACGTGTAAGATGTAAATGCTATAAAGTGCTATATAAATGCCTGTTGTTGTAAGAACAGTAGAATACTAACCAATGGGAAACTTGGGAAAAACCCAGGTTTAAGAGATGGCACTTGAGTCTTGCGTTACAAAATCCCAACCTGGCCCTCAGGGCTGCCAGACAATCCTTTTACATTTTCCTATTTAGCTCACTAGCCCACTTACCATCGTGGTTCTTCTAATACTTTTCATCCCTCCTCAAACCTCCCACGACTCTCCCTCCCTTCATCCTCTCAGCTAAGAACCTTGTCTTGTATTCTACTGAAAAAATGGTGGTCATTTGACTATACCTCTCTCTTCTCCTCCTCTCTCGCCTCATCCAAATACCTTTTGCCACTCTTTCCTCTTTCACATATCTCACATAACTAGGTAGTCTTCCTCTCCAAGACAAACCTCTCTACATTCACAAGCTATCTCTTTCTGGTAGCCTGGTACTTCCATTATCCCCACTCTCATTTATCTTTAATTTCTCCTTGTATACTGGCTGCTTCTCAATTGCCTGCAAAAAGCCCATCTCCCCATCCTCAAAAAAACCAAACCAAAAAAACACCTCTCACTAGATCTATCCATTCCTTCTAGCTATGGTCCCATCTCTCTTGCCTTTTGTGGCTAAACTTGAGAAGGTCATCTATAATAGATGCCTCCACTTCCTTTCCTTTTGCTTCCTCTTGTTAACCATCTCTAGTCAGGTTTCTGACTCATAATTCATTGCAACTACTCTTTCTCAAGTTACTAATGATCTCTTAAATGCCATATCTTACGGCTTTTTCTCCATCTTCATTTTTGAACTTCCTTCGGTCTTTGGCACCACTCTCTCTTGGCTTGTCTACCTATCTGACCACTCCTCTGTCTCCTTTGGTAGACCTTCATCCAGATCATGCCTCTCAGACTACAAATTACAAACAAGACTTGGCAGCCAATCATATATGGGGATTGAGGGAGAGGGAAAAATGGAAGAAGATTCCAAGATCCAGAACATGGGCCACTAGAAGGAGAGTGATGCCATCAACAGAAATACTGAAATCAGAAAGAAGGTGGGTTTGATAATGAGTTTTGTTTTGGACATTGTAAGTTTGGGATTCCTAGAGAACGTGCAGGTGAATATATTTAGCAGTAAATGGATAATGAGGAATCAGAACTCAGAAGAGAGAGAAGGGATAAATATGAAGATCTAGGAGTCATCTGTATAGCAATGACACCCTTTGTTCCAGTTAGTACTAGTCCAGAGGCAGTTGCCCCATAGATATCCTTGGGATCAAGGTTCCTCATAACTATGCAGTTCTCAACCAGGATATAGTATAGTTGGCATTTTCCCACTGAAAACTCCCACGTGTTGAGTTTAGAGGTCCTAGTTTTATTTTCTGGCTCTGTTACTTACTATCTGTGTTACCTTGGCCAAATCAGTTGCTCTCTGGGTCTCAGTTTCCTTATGGGAGTGATCTCTAGATCTAGCTCTGAATCCTGTATTTCCCTTTCCACGTTCACCTTGGACTCTATTATGAATGATTTTTTCTTTTGGGAGCACCCCCAGCTGTCAAAATTTGGGCCAAGAGGGACCAAAAGGAATGTTATGTTATGGAGATAATTGTGGGAAATTCTGGCCTTGGGGCAGAAGGGAGTGGTATATTAACACAAGTTTTCATTTTGCTTGGGGTTTTCTTCTCCCCTTTGATTCCTGTTGCCTTTTCTTCAAATGTGGGGCTGGTTTCATTGATAAAGTCCCCTTAAAAAAGGAGGGAGATGAAGCTTTCTTGGTCTCAGATATTCTAATGGGCCATCGTCCAATCGGACAGAATTTATTAGGACATTCAGTACTTCTTTCAAAGAGACTTACATCACTCAGATTTTTTCTATCGCTCTAAGAATTGCAAAGAGCCTTTCTCACAACAATTGTCTGAAGTAGGTAATGCAGGTATTACTAGCTCCATTTACAGATGAGGAAAGTGGGACTCAGGGAAGGGTAAGTGATTTCCCAAGGCCACACACAGCTGTTACCATAGTTAGGGCTGATCGATTTCTTTGACTCTAGCTTAGCATTTAAACTCACCTGCTCATTACAGCACTTTATCTGGATTGTAAATTAGAACTAATTAGATAGGATCAGTAAATAATAGAGACTATTTTCAAAATTGACTGAAGACTTCATGTAATTAGTTTTGTTTTATCAGGAATTAAAGGTCAGGGAAGCAGTACATCAGCTGATGTTTAGTTCATTTGTACCTTTTTATGATGATAACTGAAGCCCGATTTAGCTGTTAAGAGAAAAATTTCATCCCCTTTCTGCTACAATGGGATAGAATTAATTTATGAAAAGGATTAAGGAGGAACTTGTTAGTTCTTCCAACAGGGCTGAAGTTTTTCCATTATCTTTTTTTCCGCATGAGGTAAAGAGAAAATCCTGGTTCTTATCTCACCCAGGTCAATTAAACCAAACTCTGGAAATAAGACAAAAGGCATGAAAACTCTTGTACTGTGTGTCATTATTTACCGCTCCCCTCCCAACCCCCTTACCCTCTGCATGTCCTGTATCACTGTACCATCACAGCCCTCCTCCATAGGAGGAAGAATTTCTACATATGACAAAGGCCCAGTCCCAAAGGAACTTATAAGCCAAAAAGAGGAAGGAAAAGTATACAAATAACTACCTCATTTTCCTCAGTTGTAACATAGGGATAGGGATACTACCAATCTAGAGATGCTATGGGGCTCAATGGGATAACATATGTACTATGCTTTGCAAACCTTAAATTGAACTATGATTATTTTTTTATTTTTTATATATTTTTTAAAATTTTTAATGTTCTACAATCATTACCATAAAACTTAGACTTTTTTTCCCCTACCTCCCCAAGATGGGATACAATTCTATATAGCATCTACACATACAATCCTATTGGATACATTTTCACTATAGTCATGCTGTGTAGAAGAACTAAAATAAATGGGAGAAATCATATAACAAACCAAAACATAGTATACACACACACACACACACACACACACACACACACACACACATGATCTGCTACATTCTGCGATTGAATTCCATAGTTTTTTCTCTGAATGTGGAAGGCATTTTGCCTTAGAAGACCGACGTTAGGATTTTTTTTTTCTCAGTAAGTTCTTGTGTTATTACAAAGTTCCAAGTCTACCAGAAAAAACTCTCACACACTGTGGTCGTTGCTGTGCACAAAGTTCTCCTGGTTCTGCTCCTTTCACTCAGCATCAGGTCATATAAGTCCTTCCAGGCCTCCCTGAAGTCTTCTTGTTCATCATTTCTTATGGCGCAATAGTACTCCATTACATTCATATACCATAATTTATTCAGCCATTCCCCAATTGATGGGCATCCCCTTGATTTCCAGTTTTTGGCAACTACAAAGAGTGCTGCTATAAATATTTTTGTACACGTGGGACCCTTTCCCATTTTTATAATCTCTTGGTGATACAGTCCTAGCAGCGATATTACTGGGTCAAAGGATATGCACGTTTTTATCGCCCTTTGGGCATAGTTCCAAACCATTCTCCAGAAGGGTTGGATGATCTCACAGCTCCACCAACAATGAATTAGTGTTCCAACTCTCCCACATCCTCTCCAGCATTTATCATTTTCCTGTTCTGTCATGTTTGCCAATCTGATAGGTGTGATGTGGTACCTCAGAGCTGTTTTGATTTGCATCTCTCTAATCAAAAGTGATGTAGAGCATTTTTTCATATGATTTTAGATATCTTTAATTTTATCCTCTGAAAATTTCCTGTTCATATCCTTTGACCATTTATCAATTGGGGAGCAGTATGAATTTTATTATTATTATTATTCTCCGAGGGAGTGTAACATACAGAGATAAAAGAGCTTGGGTAAAGTGCCCTGTGAAAGTCTGAAGGACTGAACATCATTTTCCCCAGAAGTGGGGAGCAAGCAAAGCTCCTTACAAATAGAATCTGTCTGTTCTTCTTGCCTCTGCCCAGTGTTCTTTGGTTCTGAGTGGCCAGGAAGTTGCCTTATATAGGGGAAAGTGAAGTCTTGAAGGACACCCTCCTTGGACCAGGCAAGATGGTGAATTGTGGAACTGGCAAAACAGAGTTGGCAAAGAAGGACGATGAATACCAGGTTTGCAGGAGAGCATGTGAAAAGGCCAATGGCAAAGGCAAAGGAAGGTCTGTTTATATAGCAAAGAGCTTGGCAGTAGGAGCTGAGAATGTACTCTGAAACCACAGACCAGATTGTTCCGTGTACCCATGCTTAAAAGCATGCATGTGTTGTCCATCCCTTGAACATCAAAAATTGTGGGGGGAGGAGGAACGGATGCCAATGTTCTTGAAACGCACTCTGGCCAGTCCAATTCAACTCAACAAGCATTTATCAGACACCCACTATGTGCCGGACACTATCTAAAAGCAAAGCAAAAAATTCTACATCCATTTGGATCCTGGCATTCACCGAAGGGGGAAGCTGTGAATGGATTTGCTCTTCTGTGCATGTGGCATGGCTGAGATAGGGAAAGAAAAATAAGGACCTCAAAGGAGCCATAGGCCCCTCTGTACTCTTGAATCTCCTAGTTGGTGAACTGACTACTACCGTACTGTGACCAAACATGGTCATAGGGTCAAAGTGGGTTAAAGGGTCAGGAAAATTTCCCTATTTTCAACCTATCTTGAGATTAGAGAGGGCTTACCTTTGGGGCAGATGGGTACCACCTAGCATTTTATTGCCCATCAATCTTGAGGTCACCTGTCTACTTGTGAAGAATACTAACTAAAAATCTTGGGAAATGCTTAGAGATAGTGGGATAAAGTAGAAAAGAGGAATGTATTTAAAGTCAGAATTGCTGAGTTTGAGTCCCTGTTCCTATACTTCCTAAATTGTGTAATTGTAGGAAAGTTGATTAGTCTCTTGGAGCCTCAGTTTACTAGACTATAAAATGAAAGGAATAACAGTAATACTTGTACTCCTATTTTGTAAGATTGTTGTGAGGAACCAATGAGATAAGGTATGTGACAATACTTTATAACCATAATGCAGTATCGCATGTTACGTTACACAGGACAGAATTAAGTGTTAGACTATATTGTACAGATTGGAGGGCAGCTAGGTAGAGTGGATTGAGGGTTAAACTTGGAGTCAGGAAGATGTGAATTTAGATCCTGTTTCTGGTACAAACTGGCTATGTGATCACCATTAACTCAGTGTCCTGGGTCTCCATGGCCATGAATTGCAGAAAAATAGGCTATCTGCACTGGTGGAGGGAATTTCTATACTAAATGTTCATACCACATTCATGAATTTAGGTTGTGAGTTTGTAATGTATTCACAAATGAGGAATCAATATGGTGGCCTGCTGTTGCTGGGGAAAAGATTCTTTGAATATTGCCTCTAAATCTTAACTCCTTTATCCATTAGCTACTCTCACCCAAATTATGAGTCCTCATAACCTGAATAACTCATTTTCCTTCTTGACATACTTAACTTTCCATCACGTGTAAGACCTCTACTAGGCCTTTGGAAAGTTACTGCTTAAAAGCATTGGGTATTTGTTATTTAACCTTTCAGGTCACATTGGGATTAATTCCTATGATTCCTTTTTCTACTCTGTTAACTCCGAGACTTAGAAAGAACATTTAAGTAAGCTTTCAATTATCTTAAAAGGTTTCAGATGAATTTAAGCAATAGATTTTGGTTTTGACGATTTCAACATTTGCTAAAAATCTGATCACATAAAGTCTGTGCTCAATTTTTAAAACAAGTTATTTTATCTACGGAAAACCATTAATAATTCAGCTAAATTCTACTCCCAAAGTGGTCAGCTAATCACACACTAAGTACTTTTATAGGAAAAAAAGACAATTTAATTTTTCTGTGCTCTTCTTTTATGTGTAAGTATATCTTAAATGTTTCTGCCTTTATAAGGCATGCTAGAGTTTAATCTGAGGTGACTCCACTTCTTAGTTTGCCTGGCTTTTTTCAAGACTCAACTCAAATCCTGTTTTCTGTAGGAAGTCTTCCTTGGTTTCTCCCATGAAGTTGCTGCTGAGTTGTTTTCAGTCACGTCCAACTCTTCATGACCCTATGGACCATAGTGTCCATGGAATTTTCTTGGCAAAGATACTGGAGTGATTTGCCATTTCCTTCTCCAGTAGGTTAAAGCAAACAGGTTAAGTGACTTGCCTAGGGTCACACAGCTAATAAGTATCTGAGGTTGGATTTGAACTCAGGTCTTCCTGACTCCATGTCCAATGCTTTATCCACTAAGCCACCTAGCTCCTCCCACCTACTCTGTATATATCTTGTTTATACCTAGTTATTTACATGTTGTTTCCCCCATCACATTGTGAGCATCTTGAAGCTAGGAGTAGTTTTTGCTTTTCTTCGTATCCCTACTGTTTAGCACAGTGCCAGGGCACATAGTAGACGCTTATTTGTTGTTTTGTCCTTTGTTTTCCAAGAGGATCAATGACATCACAGGGTGACATCTTGACTGGCATGTGAATTGGATTTAAGTGAGGCAAAGTTCTCTTCCAGAGTCATCAGTGTCTTGGTGCAAGACCAAAGTCAAGATGACTCGGGATGTAGTGGATGCCTGATCAAACTCTAAGCACTCCACATAGTCTGCTTGAGCCACCTCCATTGCCACTGGAACAAATTGTTCTCATCCACCCATTCCACCAGGGAAAGTCTTCATGTGTTTGGTATAGACGCTCCCTTAAGTCCCCAGTGACTTTGAGGCCTGTCAGTTACCCTCAACCTGGGTTAGCCCATCTGTTGGGATGAGTTCACCCAGTTATGGCCTCCATGCAAGCTACATTTGGTAGCTTGTAATTGTAAGAATTACAATTTACAATTACTTCAGTTACTTCTTGGAGCCAGAAGTAAGAGTTGACTGCCAGGAAGACCCCAAAGGTGATTGAGCAGCCCTGAAAAGGGCTTGACAAATCCTCACACCAGAGGCGCAAATCCTCCTTGAACACTCCATTGACTCCTTGGTAAATGTTTGTTGACCAACCTAGAGATCCCTTTAGTCCCCTGTGCTGTCTTTAGATGAAAAAGTTTAGAGCTGGAAAGAAGGCAAGCCTCTTATTTCCTAGAGAAGAAAACTGAAACTAGAAAGCTTAAGAGGTTCCCCTAAAGTCAGTCAGGTAGTAGTATGCATATCCTGTCCTGAATTCAGGTCTTCTAACTCTATTTAAATCCAAGGCATATCCCACCACTGCATGACATTCTACAAACATGATTCTTTTTGGGTATGTTGGTAAACAAACACCATAGGCAGCTAGATGTCACAGTGGACCAGAGCACTGAGCCTAGACTCAGGAAGACTCATTATCTTCCTGAGTTCAAATCTGGCCTCAGATGCTTTCTAGCTGTGTGACCCTGGACAAGGCACTTAATCCTGTTTGCCTCAGTTTTCTCATCTATAAAATGAATTGGAGAAAGAAATGGCAGACTACCCAACATCTTTGCAAGAAAACCCCAAAAGGAGTCTTGAAGGGTCAGACACAACCAAATGACAGCAGCAAACATCACAGAGTAGAAGTCATAGTCTAAGGGTAGATCATACCATAGACTGAGAGTTGGAAAGGACCTTAGAGATTACCTTGTTCAGTGGAGTCAAGCTCAAATATAAAAGTGGGAGGGACACTAAATGGTACACAAGGATCCTTACAGGTTGAATATTGACTTAGAAAACCACAAATGTATATTGACTATGTTTTCATTTATTTTGTTCAATATTTCCCAATTACATTTTAATCTGGTTCAGGCCCATTTGGGAGTGTTGTGGGCCACATGGAGCCAGTGGGCAATGTGTCTGAAGCCTCTGAATCAGGTCCATCCCTTTCCTTACTCTCCCACCTCCATTTTCTAAAGGAGGAAATTGAAGCCTAAAAAAGGGAAAGGAAGTACCCAACATTACAAAGGCAGTAACATCAGAGCCTGAATTTGAACCTCAATTGTCTGGCTCCAAATATGGGGCTTTTTCCATTCTCCCATACTATGTAAGGACAGAATCTTGGAACCTCAGAACTTCAGAGTTTGAAGGGACTACAGAGTCTATGTAAAGGGACCCACACCTGACATAAGATCCCCTTCTACCTAATACCCAGCAAGTGGTCATCTACCTTTTGTTGGAAAATATCCAGCGAGGGAAAACCTGTGTCTTTCTACATTTGAAAAGCTATAATTTAAGACTTCTTTCCTTAGTCTTCTTCCTAAACTAGGAATATCCTCTATAATTTTCTTAACAATTAGTTATTTAGATTTATCCTAAAGAGTTATAATAATGAGGAACTCTGTTCCTTCCAAGGTAGCATTTACCATTGCTGAAGAACAAAATATCTCTTTGTAAACTCCATCCATCAGTCTTAATTTTGATGCTTAGATATCTGAACTTGGATAATATTCTGAAGATCAGAATACCCTTGAGGGTGGAGACTGCTTCATTTTTGTCTATGTATCTTGGCATCACTTAGTACAGAACATAGAGCATAGCAGGTGTGTAATAGTAGGTGTTTGTTGGATTGGATTACTTGATAGACAACTCCCAATATAGCATGAAATTCAGTATAATTTGGTGAAAAGAATGTTGAACATAGGTACTGTATTACCTCATTTTCTGAGTGTTTGATATATGTATGTGTGTATATATATGTACATATATATGAGTTGTATGTATGCATATATTTATATATGTCTTGTCTTCTCCATAAGAATGTAAGTGATTAGAAAGTACTCTTGTGGATGTAGCCCATGGGATACTTTAAGATCATAGAAACTTAGAATTGGAATCAAATATTTGTTATTAGAAGAGATCTTAGAAATCTTGAGAATAGGGATTATTTCCTTTTTTTTTTTTATTAAATATTTGAATCCCTAGTGTCTAGCATAATGCCTGGCATGTAGCAGACACTTAATACATGATAACTGACTGATTATCCTGTCTAGTCCCTACCAGAACATGAATCCCTTCTACAGTTGCCCTGTGATAAGCAGCCAGCTTTTGCTTGAACACCTTCAATAATTAAGAACTGATTTCTACTCGAAGTATCTTATTTTGTTGTTCAACAGTTCTAATTGTTATGAAATTCTTGTGTGTGTGTGTGTGTGTGTGTATACACATGCCCAATTTTTTTTATCTAGCCCTATAATTTCCTAGATATTGGCAACTCCCTCAACCAATGTGCATTAGCTTCTGATTTTTCAATTTATAGTCTAAGAGAGTTGTCTGGAAGCATTGAGAGGTTAAGTGATGTGCCTATGGTTCTATAACCAACATGAGTGAGAGATAGAATTTGAACCTACTTCTTCCAGACTCTGACTGTCTAGCCACTAAGCCACACCGTCTTTCAATCCTTCCTTACAATTCTTCCTTCCTGTCATTTCCACCCTTTGGTGCCACAGAGAACTAATCTAACATTCCTTCTACCCAATACTTAGAATATTGAGAATTGGTTATGCTCTTCCAACTCTTCTTAGATTTGATTAAATTACAATTACATCAAATTATAATTTGATTCTCCAGTTTAATTACTTGAAGTACATCTCTGCCTCATAATTTAGTGCTTGAATATTCTTTTATATTTTCAAAATATTTATTTCTCACTAATCTATCTCCCTGATCATATTGTGAGCTCCTGAAAGGTAAAACAGTGCTTCATCATTTTTTTTTTGCATCCAATAAAATAAAAAGTCTTTAGGACAAGAAGTGAATCCTTTTTTACCCTCTTTCTATTCCCTGTAATCATAAAGCAACCTCAGTTGTTGTAATTTGTGTCCTCTTGTAACTGGTGATTAGTACATCCTTTCATATGATTGCCGATAACGTGCATTTCTTCTTTAAAAACTATCTGTTCATATATTTTGACCACTTATCAATTGAAGAATGGCTCTTATTCTTATGGATTTGAATATGTTTCTATGTATCTTGGAAAGTAGATCTTTATCTACCTTTGATATCTGGCCTGCCTTTCTGATCTTAAGGTTCTCTTTTGCACCCTACTGGCTTCAGAGTGATTATCAATAGTAACTGCTGCTGTTTCCTTCCCAGCCTGAGGTCTTTCTTTTCTTTGCCTCATTAAAGGGGCCATGCCTTGGCTACTTCTTAAACAGGCCTATTCAATGAAGGGGCATTGCCTCACCCTAAGTAAGTTCCTGCATAGACCTTGGCCTAAAGGGACCAAGGTCTCCTAGTGCATCCTGGGCCATCTCCAGTCATCCCAAGGAATATCAGGTCACTGTATTCCAATGACTCTGGAGGTAAAATGAGGCTGGTGTCCTTGCACA
The DNA here is from genome assembly GCA_023548195.1 of Bettongia penicillata ogilbyi. Classification (NCBI taxonomy): domain Eukaryota; kingdom Metazoa; phylum Chordata; class Mammalia; order Diprotodontia; family Potoroidae; genus Bettongia; species Bettongia penicillata. The sequence goes on along the minus strand of JAJHZJ010000177.1, from coordinate 21,028,557 downwards.
GTCCTCCCTCCTCAAAACAAAGTCAAGCGCAAGTCATGTCATCATTTCTCTGATAGCATGGTGTTCTTCGGCAACAAAGGACAAACACAACTCTGTCTTTGGAACTTTTATATGTTCTCTAATTTCTAACCTCACTGGGGAATCAAATTTTGTTTCCTTGCCTATAAAAAGAAGGGTTTGACTAAATGATCCCTTCCAAATCCCACATTCTATGACTATAGAATTATCCCTCTTTCCAGGCAGCCATGTGTCTTTATTATAAACCTAGGTCAATCAGCAGCATTTTGTTAACCACCTACTATGTGCCAGGTTCTGTGCTAGGGGTTAAAGATATAAAAATGGAAGACAGAGTCCCAGCCTTCAAAGATCTTAAATGCTACTAGGGAAGTAATATGTACATATATGATAGACCTGCCTTCAAATCTGTTCTCAGACTTATTGTATGTTCCTGGGCAAGTCACTTAACTTCTGTCTGCCTCAACTGTAAAATGGAGATGATGGCAATAATAACAGCTAACATTTATATGTGGCAGCTAGATAACCCAATGGATAGAGTGTTGGGCCTGGAGTCAGGAAGACTTGAATTCAAATTTGAATCAGATGCTCATTAGCTGTGTAAACTTGGACAAATCACTTAACTTCTATTTGTCTAAACCACTGGAGAAGGAATGACAAACCACTCCAGGATCTTTGCCAAGAAAACTGCCTACGGGATCATGAAAAGTTGAACACATGATTAGGATTAGGGAAGAAAAATGAAGCTGTATTTCACAATCTTCCTTACAGAGGTGGAGAACCTGCAACCTCAAGGCCACTTGTGGTCTTCTAGGTCCTTGGGTGCTGCCTTTTGGCTGACTCCAGGTTATATAGAACAAATCCTTTTATTAAGGGGATTCAGTCAAAGGGCCATCTAGACCATCCCTGTTCACATTCCTCAAACCTTTCTGGATCCTAGCTCCTGAGGCTTTGGAAGCTACATTTAGCATTAAGTAGTCGCAGGACTGTCACTCATGCATGTAGAAAAACACAGCTATAAGAACTGAGGCTGCAATGTCTTCACATTTTGCCACATCTACCTGGGCAATTCACCTCTTGGTCAGGGCAGTTGGGGAGACCAGGACAGATTTTGCCCAGCTACCCCATGGTGTTGTTGGTGGCAAGGAAGACCTCCCTAATGATCTGAGCTGCCCAAAAGAGAAATGGGTGATGTTAGAAGGTGTGTCTTATTCCTGAAGCTATTTAAGAAGAGGCTGAATGACAACTTGTCCTGCAGGGTCTTGTAGAAAGGAATCTGGTTCAGGTCTGGATTGGACTTGAAATGATCTTTGAATTCCCTCCTGACTCTTAGATTCTATAAGTAATTTATAGATGAGGAGACAGGGACTGGGAAAATTATTAACATTTGTGATGATACTATACTATACTATAACTGTCTTAAAGGGAGCTAGGTGGCACAGTGATAGAATGTTGGGTCTAGAAACAGGAAGGTATGTGGCTTAGTTATTTTCAAAGTGTCCAACTCTTTGTGACCCTTCTTGGCAAAGATGCTGGAGTGGTTTGCCATTTCCCTTCTCTACCTCATTTTATAAATGAGGATCTGGGGCAAACAGGGTTAATGACTTGATCAGGGTCATAGGACTAAGTAAGAGTCTGAGAGTGTATTTGAACTCAGTTTTTACTGCCCAGGGCTCTATTTACTTTGTCGCCTATCTACCAAGCTCAAATGTGACCTCAGACACTTACTAGTAAGTGACCCTGATTTAAGTCCCTTAACTTCTATTTACCTCAACTATAAAATGAGAATGATAACAAAACCAACTCCCAGGGCTGTTCTGAAGATGAATTGAGATAATATTTGTAAAACCCCCATCACATAGTAGGTGCTTAATAAATGCTCATTTCCTTTGTCTTAGGATCATAATGAATGATCAGCTGTTGTACTTCTATGTTTCTTTTAACTACTTTACAAATCCTCCATTTTTCTTGCCTTCCACTGAAGTCAGCACTCAGACCCTTAGGAACTCAGTCTTTCTGGTTTTGCTTTCAGTTGAGTTGAGACTGCTTCCTCTTCTGTCAGTTAAGGTCCTCCCAGTCGTCACTAGGGCTTTTTGTCTAAGGACATGTTCCAGCACTTCAGTTTTTTTCTTCTCTGGCACCAAAGGATCCTTTCACAGGAAATTCTGCTCCCCAGTTTCCCCTTGAGTGCACCAACTCTCCTCAGTTGAGAGTCCTTCAGGGAGTACCCATCTCCCCGCAGAAAGCATGTGAAGTAAGGGGAGGCTAGCTTTCTTCTTGGGATGGGAGTCTCGCTGCTCAGTTACCAGCTGCCACTTGAGAAAAAGAGGAGACAGCAGCCCTGAATCTTCAGATCAGCAAGAGAGCAGGTACTGCCCATCCCAAAAGGCAAAAACTCTTACCCTCCTGCCCTTCAGAGGGGCCCCTTTCCCCTGTCCCTTCCTAGAGTGTTTTCCTTTTTAATAAGAAGAATTTCCACCCCCGTAAAAGTAATCATAACGGACAGGAAACAGAGTAACTTCAGGAAGAGGAAGCAAGAGCAGAGAAAAGTTCAAATTTATTGAGACAGTTGCTGTTATGTAGGAAGCAAAGGATCCATTCCTTTTTAGCAGAGTCATTAATAATTTCTTATCCACATGTCCCAGCTGCTTACAGTCTATGACATTTATTCCTAAATTGGTTGGCTCGGGCAACACGATGGGATTCCTTTCCTGTCGTGTGTGTGTGTGTGTGTGTGTGTGTGTGTGTGTGTGTGTGTGTGCGTGCGTGTATGTGCATGTGTGTATATATTGCCAAAGCATTAGCCAGTATAATGAGAAACACAAGAGATGCTGTATCTGGGTTTCCCAAGGTGCCACCTCAAGGGGAAGCATGTGGTACCTTGGATACAGAGCTGGTCCCATAGTCTGGTAGACATTCATTTTTATCTCTTGACTCTGATACACACACACTGGCTATCTGATCTTGGGCAAAACATGTAACCTCTTCATGCACAAATTTGTACAATATAAAGTGGGATGTAGTGAATGAAAGGAGAGTTACTCTAGAGAAATTTAAGGAGCAAGAGAACATTTCAGTTGATGGGAAAAGGGAAAGTTTCATGGGGAATATAGTTAATTGACGTTTGAAGGACGAAAAGGGTATCAGTGGACAGAGATGAGGCGCTTCAATTCATCAAAACAATATAACTATTGGGTAATGTCTTGCTTCTAGGTGATCCAACTTCCAGGAGCGGGGCTCTATTCCAGAGGGTTTAAGTTATTGCGAGTAAACAAAAATCCTGCTGTGCATTAAAAGGGATGTCCCAGCATCCCTGCATTGACTCTTTAGAATGAGTCCTTTGGCCGTCAATTGATCTTACAACTCTTATTTTACAAATGGTTCTGAAATACTTGATGTGGTTTCCTTATTTGGAGCAGATCAGTGGCCACAAATTAGAAAGAGAGAAGGGATAGATTTTCACCAGAAGCAAACATACCAAGGACATCAGAGAGTGATATCAGATAGCTTGAAGTAAGGAAGCAAATGAAAACTGAAACAAAAATAAAAACAAAAAATCAGAACTTGAAAAGGCTGGCAATTTGACTGTTATGACAGATCATAAGAGATGGAAGAACAAAGAGCTTTACCCATCTCAGTGATTCCTAAGGATGTCACTGTAAGACATCACTGTATGTATTAGGCTGTTAGCCTAATATGAAAAGTTTAAATAACAATGACTCTAAGTGATCAAGAAAACACTAAATTTCATCCATCATCCTCTATATTCAGAAAGCAAAGAAATAGATGCTACTTTTTAGCATTCCAGGGCTTGCTTAATATGATATGGTGTTGTGCATAGGGGAGGCATTTAATTAACAAATGTTTATTGAATTGAAATGTTAAATTTTAAGAAAGTTTTCATCACAGACATTTAAGAAAAAATATTTTTAATTGGCCAAGATCCCCAGATTGAGTGCCATCTTGCTGTTATCAGCTAACACCTTAGTTATCAGTTAATATTTTATGAGAGATTAGTTGACATCAAGCTTGAAGCCAGGACATGACACAGGATAGCATCATAGAATCTAAGAGGTCTTATTATCACAGAGCATTGTATTTGAGAGGGGCTCACTAATTTAAGCTCTATTAAAAGGCTACTAAATTTAAGCTCTATATGAGGCATGAATGCCATTGTAACTTTCTGGACAAAAGAACACCCAAACTTCTACTGGAAGGTCTGCAAGTAATAGTGGAATGTGATTGGGGACTGAGGTAAGGGTAGATAACTAATGAGAGATGGGGGGAGTCAAGTATAGGAAAGTGGGACTGACAGGAGAGGTGGGAGAGTCATGTATGAACTGTACTCCATAATTTTCTTGTGGACTGACCCTCTACTTTTACTCAGCTGAGTCATCAGTAATTCCCTCATAGACCTTTACTCTCTTGTCCTTTAGTCTTTGCCAAGGTTTTACTGTTTCTCAGTGTTGATGCACTCCTGGGTATGTTGACAATAAGTTAAAATGACCATCAATACCCATCGTTAATCATTTATCTCTTATCAAGACTTCTATCAAAGAAAGCTTAAAATGGTGGGTGGAACTGGTTTAATCATTAATATTGTTTTCTTTTCCCTCAGTTTCCCACCTTTACACATCATGACATTGGCAGCTCCTCAACATATGGAATTGGCTTGATTATTCTTTAGACTGTGACAGAAAAGCACTGCCCAGAATACGGTAAGTGATTTCTTGTTAGTTTGGAAATATGTACGTATGTATAGGCCTGTATGTGTATAATCCCTTATAAATATGCATATAAATTTAATAACTAGAGATTTCTTTGTGGAAAGAACTAAAATAAGTGATTTTCCCCCTTCTAAATGCTATGTACTTAGAAACTCATTTCCAATGTTTGGAAAATATGTTATGCAGCAGATTTCAAATGACATTATGCAACAGTTTATTTTCTGGAACTGTGTTCTAACTCATTGCTTCTTTCCTTAGTTTTTTGTTTTGTTTTTTACTAAACATTTTAGTTTTCTCACTTGCCAAATGAGGGAATTAGATCAGAGGGTCTGTATAATTCTTCCTTGATCCAACTTTCTGAGTTCTACTTTCTAAGCTCTGTTCTGGCTCTAATGTTGTAATGTCAGTTCAAAGGTCTGTACCTACTTCATCATCAGCTGTGTTGATTGTAAATGTAGTCAATCTTTTTTTTTTTAAAATTATAGCAAGTGATTAATTAACTGGAATCTTTTTTTGAATCATGTACTGAATTATTTTTTTCATTTACCAAAGGTTAATATCTCTTCTCCTTGAATTTATCAATACCTTTTGGGAAACTATTTTAATTTTTAATCTTTATTACCTCTTAGGATTGTCCAAACTCATTCATCTCAACATATAACTCCTTTTATTAATCCTGAACTAACCTCTTGAAAGTGCCAAAAGTGGGTATCCCACTGGAAACTGAATGTACCTTTTATGATGTCACAGGCTCTGAACATCTTCCCCCTTGGTGCAGTGGACAGAGCACTGCACCGGGAAGTTAGGAGACATGGGTTTGGTCCCAGCCTGTCACTAACTGACTATGAGGCTTTGTTGACAAGACACTTTACCTTTTGAGGTCCACTTAATGGGAAAAGGTTGGAATAGATTTTATTTAAAAGGATCAAACAATGAACTGATGAGTTCTTCTGTTTTTATGGTCTGTAATCAATTTTACTTCTACTTGCTTTATCTGCTCTTTTGGCTTATGACAAAGAAATTAGCACCAGGTATTTTTATAGTGTATAGAGAGCAGGTTTAAGGAAACAGGAGTGCAAGTATTGCTTCTAACACCTGCTGGTTTGGGGAACCTCCTCAAGGCACTGATCTTGTAGTATTCTAAACAATTTTCTAATGTTATCAGAGTTACAGAGAAGGGGCAAACCTACATTGTTAGAAAGAGTTTCCTCACTGGGTATTTTCCTCATACCAATGAAATCAAAGCTTCAGTCTCCAGCCCTATCTACGTTTAACTCACCAATCAAAATTTTTTGTTATAATAATGGCTACAATTTTTTTATTGTCAGTTTAATCATGAATAAAAACATTTTTTAAAATCAGTTAGCATTTATTAAGAACTTGATATGTAGCAATTGGGACAGTGGATAGAGTGCTGGTCCTGGAGCCAGGAAGACTCATTCATCTTCTTGAGTTCAAATCTGGCCTCAAACACTATGTAACCCTGAGCAAATCACTTGATCCTGTTTGCTCAGTTTCCTCAACTGTAAAATGAGCTAGAGAAAGAAATGGCAGACTATTCCAGTGTCTCTGCCAAGAAAACCGCAAATGGGGTCACAAAGAGTTGGACAGGACTGAAATGACTACACAGGAAAAATAGCAATACCATGTGCCAGGCATTGTGCTAAGCCCAGGGTTTACAATGATGGAGATACAAAATAGATAACTGCCTCAATTTTTGAAAATGTTTAGAATTAAATGAAAAGAATTATAGAAGACACCAAAAATAAGACAATTTTACCACCACTTTCTTGAATTTAATATGTATGTTTCTTTTTAAAGTTTTTTTTTCTGAACTTAAACCCCTCAAAAAGCACGTATCCATAGATAACAAAACAGAGCAGAAAAACAAAAAGAGGATTAAATATGAAACTATGAATCTTCACTCATACTACTTGTTTTTTTAAATGTTCATCATCAATTCCATACTTTTAAAACTGTCTTGCTCATCTGACAAGTTATTGTTTTTGCTTGTCCTTTGTTCTTGAAGCAGACTGTAACTTCAGAAAGATGATGCCAGGACTTGCAAGCAAATGGGATTTAAATGAGGCAGGGCTATGCAAAGTCACCAGCTTCACTTTCTCCTCTGGAGCCATTTGGGTCCAATGGCAAGACAGAGATAGGACAACTGGAGATGACCCTGGATGCAGTGGGAGACCTTAGCCTTTTTAAGTTAAGGTATTCTCCTTGGTCTCAGTTTGACTGAAACAATGCTTGTTCAGTGATTAAGGTTAGGTAAGAAATGAGGCAAAGAATGACTTCTTTTACCTAGTTTAAAAAAAAATAAATCTGGGAGGGGAAGACCCTCAGGGTTTCTGGTAAAAACAGAAAAAATTGATATTTACATTTACTCTGAGCCCATGAGGGCTCAAACAATGAACTGATGAGCTTGGGTTGGGATCTACTATTGGCCAATCAATGAAAGCCAGAGTGATTAGGGCTTAAGACATGGTCCTTAAGAAAGAAACCTAGCCCATAAACCCCAAGATGTCTAGCAAGGTTTTATGGATCAAAATTTACATTCCTTTGGGTAAAGAACCTGCAGGTAAGGGTATGATACCTTATACGAACAGAGGGATAGGAGGGAGGAAAAGGAAGAAGGGAGAATACCCTCATTTCAAACTACACAGAATAAGGAATGAGAAAGAAGGTTGTATATGAAAGTGTCCATTTGTGTTACATATATTTCTTTTATTTATATATATAATTTATTTTTTTTTTTAGTTCTTAATATTCACTTCCACAAGAATCTGAATTCAAAATTTTCTCCCCATCTCTTCCCACCCCCACCCCAGGACAACATGCACCCCATCCAACCGTTCCTCCAGTCTGTTCTCCCTTCTATTACACCCCTCGTCCCTGCTTCTTCCATCTCCCTTCCTCTCTGTTTTCCTGCAGGGCAAAATAGATTTCTATACCCCATTGCCTGTATAGCTTAATTTCCATTTGCATGCTAAAACAACTTTTAACATTCATTCTTAAACCTATGAGTTCCATATTCTTTCCCTCCCTCCCCACCCACCCTCATTGAGAAAACAAACAATTCAATATAGGTCATACAAGTGTAACAATGCAAAGGAATTCCATAATATTTATGTTGTAAAAGACTAACCACATTTCCCTCTGTCCTATCCTGCCCTTCATTTATTCTATTCTCTCCATTGACTATCCTCCTACAATAGTATTTGTTTCTGATTATCCCTTTCCCCAACTTGATGTCCCTTCTATTGTCTTCCCTCTCCTATCCCCTTACTTCTTGCCTTTCTGCGGGGCAAAATAGATTTCCATATCCAGTTGAGTGTGTGTTATTCCCTCCTTAAGTCAAATTCCATGAGAGTAAGGCTCAATTATTTCCTTTCATCTCCCCCCTCTTCCCTTTCATTGTAGAAGCTCTTTTTTCCCTCTTTTATGTGAGATGACTTGCTACGTTCTGCCTCTCCCTTTCTCTTACTCCTAGTACATTCCATTCAACAGTAAATTGTATTTTTTTAGGTATTCTCCCGTCATATTCAGCTCACCCTGTGTCCTCTATGTATATATGTATATATGTACATATATGCGTGTACATATACATGTACACACATACATATACATACCTACACATATATAATATATACATACATATATATGCATACACACCTACATATATATATTATCTCTAACTACCCTAATACTGAAAAAGGTCTCATGAGTTACAAATAACATTTTTCCATGCAGAAATGTAAACAGTTCAACTTTAATGAGTTCCTTAAGGCTTCTCTTTGCTGTTTACCTTTTCATGTTTCTCTTGATTATTGTATTTGAAAGTCACATTTTCTATTCAGTTCTGGCCTTTTCAACAAGAATACTTGGAAGTCCTCTATTTCATTGAAATTCCATTTTTTTCTCCCTGAAGTATTATACTCAGTTTTGCTGGGTAGGTGATTCTTGGTTTTAATCCTATCTCCTTTGACCTCTGAAATATCATATTTAAGCTCTTTGATCCCTTAATGTAGAAGTTGCTAAATCCTGTGTTATCCTGCTTGCATTTCCATAATACTTGAATTGTTTCTTTCTGGCTGCTTGTAATATTTTCTCCTTGACCTGGGAACTCTGGTATTTGGCTACAATATTCTTAGGAGTTTTCCTTTTGGGATCTCTTTGAAGAGGTGATTGATGAATTCTTTCCATTTCTATTTTATCCTCTGGTTCTAGCATATCATGGCAGTTTTCCTTGATAATTTCTTGTAAGATGATATCGAGGCTCTTTTTTTGATTATGGATTTCAGGTAGACCAATAATTTTAAAATTATCTCTCCTGGATCTATTTTCCAGGTCAGTTGTTTTTATAATGAGATATTTCACATTGTCTTCTATTTTTTTTTCATTCTTTTGGTTTTGTTTTATAGTTTCTTGGTTATTCTCATAAAGTTATTAGCTTCCATCTGCTCCACTCTGATTTTTAAGAACTATTTTCTTCAGTGGACTTTTGAACCTCCTTTTCTGTCCAATTCTGATGTTTAAAGTGTTCTTCTGCTTATTGGCTTTTTGGACCTCTTTTGCCATTTGGTTTAATCTATTTTTAAAGGTGTTATTTTCTTCAGCATTTTTTGGGGTCTCCTTTAGCAAGCTGTTGACTTGCTTTTCATGATTGTCTTGCATCACTCTCATTTCTCTATCCAATTTTTCCTCTCCCTCTCTTACCTGATTTTCAAAATTCTTTTTGAGCACTTCCAAAGCCTGAGAACATTGCATATTTTTTTTTTTTGGAGGTTTTGAATGTGGAAGCCTTGATTTTTATGTCTTCCTCTGATGGTATGCATTATTCTTCCTCATTTGAAAGGATGGAAGAAAATACCTTTTCACCAAGAAAGTAACCTTCTATAGTCTTAATTTTTCCCTTTTTTGGGCATTATCCCAGTCAGTTACTTGACTTTTGAGTCCTTTGTCAAGTGGACGATATACTCTAGGGACCTGTAAGTTCTCAATCTCTTTAAGGTAGCACAATCAAGGGAGAGGAGTTTACTCCTCTCCTGACCTGCACTTTGGTCTATGTGCAACCACAAGCACTCTTCTGCCCTGGAATTGCAAGTAGGGTTCCTTCTCTACAGCAGCCTCTAGCTCCACCATGCCAACACTCCTCCTCACCCCAGGACTGTCACTCAGAATTGAAACCCAAATTGGCTGCTTGACTCCCTCAGGGTCTTTAGGCTGAGGGCTTCAAAAGTAGATGCTGCTGCTGCAGTGGTTGCTGCTGCTCTGGAGCTGGAACCACATTCCCCTCTCTCCCAGGTGAAAGGGCTTTCTTACCGACCTTGGAAACTGTCTTTGGCATTTGTGGGTTGAGAAATCTGGGAACCGCAGCTGCTACCCATGATGCCACACCCTGAAGCTTTCTCCAGTTCTGTCTGAGCCTCATGGTTAAGGGTGGGCTGCACTCTGCTCTGAGCCTGGTGCAATGGACCTTTCCTGTCGGCCTTCCAGGCTGTCTTGGGCTGGAAAGCTCTTTCACTGTCTTTTGTGATTTGTGCTGCTCTAGAATTTGTTTAGGGTCATTTTTCACAGATATTTCATGGGCTATGTGGGGAGAGCTAGAGCAGGTCAGTTCTTCTACTCTGCCATCTTGGCTCTGCCCCTACATATATTTCTTTTTAAAAAAAAACCACCTATAAAATCAAATTAAATTGGTGTATTTGTATGTTTGTTCTTTTGTTCATTGCAGTAAAAAAAATGCTATTCATTTCTACATCCATAACTAATTCTTTCCCTCTCCCCAAGTAGAAACTCTCCTTGATAATGGATCTGTACAGGCAACAAAGCAAACCAACTGGTCATATCTCAGAATGAAAGCCTAATTCTGTACCTTGAGTTCATCACCTCTCTGCCAAGAGGTGGGAGGTATAGCTCATCACTGAAGGTTTGGAAGATATCATTAATATTATGCAAGTTTCATAGTTCTGCACATCATCTTTACAAAAACTGACCATGTAATAGGGCATGAAAATTCATAAGCAGGTATAGACAAGCACAAATATTCAATATATACTTTACTTACTCCCTCACAAGAAAATTATAAACAGTAAGAGGAATTTAAAGGAAATAATTAATGAAAGCTTAAACTGCAGTGATGGTTGGGTGAGTGAAAAGGAAAGGAGAGATGTGGAATCTGTACAAGCCTTGGCAAATCATTACATGTACATCCCTACCCTAACGTGCACACATTCAAGTCCAGTGATTCCCTGTTACTTCCAGGATCAAATATAAAATCCTCTGGCATTTAAAGTCCTTCTCAGCCTGGTCCCTTCTTACTTTTCCAGTCTTTCTATACTTTAATCTCCTCTATATACTCCACACTGCAACTATGCAGAACTTGCTGCTGTTCTGGCTTCTATCGAGACTCAGCTTAATTTCTCCCTTGTGTAGGAGGTGTTTCCTGGTCCCTTCCACTGCTAGTGGCTTTTCTTCTGTGCGAAAGTGTGTGTGTGTGTGTGTGTGTGTGTGTGTGTGTGTAATGGATAGTAGTTTGCAAATTGTCTCCCCTAATAGAATGTGCACACCATGTTTTGGCCAGCTTAGCTCAGTGACTGGTACATAGAAAACATGTGAGTCAGGGTAAAAATATGAACTCAGATCCTCCTGAACCTGAGGCTATTTCGATCAGTAAAGTATGGTAGGAAAAGTATTAAATCTGGAGTCAGAAGACCTAGGTTCACATTTCAGCTTCACATACCTACCTTACTCTTGGAGGCCAGTGACTTGAACTTCATGGACCTCAGTTTCCTCATCTGTCAAATGAGGGATTCCAACTAAATGGCCTCTGAGACTTTCTAGTCATATATATGTATATATATGTATGTATATAAAAATATATATAATTTATATATATATATTTATATATGATTCTATGACCCACATGCTTCATTCTCTCTCCTATATATTACTGGTTTAAAATCATTTCTAAATACTGTTGTGATGAATAAAACACATAGTCACTTTAAAGGGTTACTGAAATCAAAGTTCAGATCTGGCCTCACTCACTCAATATCTATGGGCAAGTCACTTAACCTCTGTTTGCCTTCATTTACTTAACCGTAAAACAGGAATAACCACAACGCCTACCTCACAGGGTTATTGCGAGGACCAAATGAGATGACATCTATAAAGGAGTGCACAGTGCACACAGTGGGCATTATGTAAATGCTTAATCCCTTTCCTTCCCTCCCTCCCCCTTCAAAGACACTTTCTGTATTCAGTAAAATAGAACTATTATCATGCAGGGATCTGAAAGCCTTTTTTATTTTTAAAAACTTTGGGAACCATGGGTCTCACGGCATCCTCCTTTTCTTTAACAGAACAACCAGACAGACAGCCATGAAAGACAGTGGAAAAGTTGAAGCCGAAGGTAAAGAAGTCAAAGTGGTGAAAAAGAAATTGGTCAGTACCTGTTTATTTTCTTCTTGTTGTGGTTGAGTTCTTTCAGTTGTGTGACTTTTTGGGAATCCATTTGGGGTTTTCCTGGTGAAGATACTGGAGCGGTGTACCATTTCCTTCTCCAGCTCATTTTACAGATGAGGAAACTGAGGCAAACAGGATTAAGTGACTTGCCCAAGATCACATAGCTATTAAGCATCTGAGGCTGGATTTGAACTCATGAAGAGGAGTCTTCCTGCCTTCAGGCCCAGCACTCTATTCACTGTGCCACCCAGCTGCCTTATTTCTTTATCTTTGTCTAATGAGGTTATCTCAATGAGTGTCTTATACAAGTGAAAGTAAGGGATCAGACCATGACTAATGAAGAAGGAAATTATCCTGAGTTGACCATAGAAGGCTGGAAAGGGCTGGGTTTTCAGGCTTGTTTTCAGAGAAAATCACATTTGAACTCCCATGAGAATGATAGTGGACATTTTTATAGGGCTTAAAATTGATGGCACATTTTGATGCTTTTGAGCCTTCACAACAGCCTTGCTGTTCCCAGCAGGGCAGGAATGATTACCCTTATTTTTACAGAAAAGGAAACTGAGACCTGGGAAGCTGAAGTAACTTTCCTAAGCTGACATATTAAGTCAGAGTGGCAGAGCAGGGACCCAAGCCCATGTCTCCCAATTCTGTCTATTTCTCTTTGCACTAGGTCAAGCTGTTTCCAAATAAGAATGAAAGCTCTTTTCTTGACTTCCAAACATGAGTCATTCCTCTGGGTTAAGAGTTGGAGTCAGGAACACTGGAGTTCCAATACTCTCTCAGATATGTTTTAGCTATATGATCCTGGACAAATAAATCATGTTAACTTCTTTATGCCTCAGTTTTCTCACCAGTGAAATGAAGAGGTTAGAACTGATGGCCTCTACAATTCCTTTTGGCTCCAAATCTATGATCCTGTGACATTATTTCCAGGCAGTCTTTCTCAAAGTTTAGCTGTCTTCCTTCAGAAGGCTCACATTTGCTCAATGTGGTAGATTTTGTTTTCAATTACATTTGTTTATTAATAAGAATTAATAATTTTCTCTCCTTTCAACCCTGCTTTTCAAGTAAGAAAAAAATGAAACATTTGTAACAAATATATGATAAGCAAAGCAAAGTGTGATGTAATAATACATAAAACCTTTTTTCAACCATAAGGATGCTTTAGACACAATCTTATGTCAAAAACCACATTTTCAGAAAAGAAAACTACTCTCAAAGGATTCCTTGAGACCAGTTCTGCTGAACCTGCTCTGTTCCTTCCACAGTACCCTGGAGGAGTGTAGGTGCCAAGTTTTTAAGAATATTACAATTGGAAATGACCTTAACGATTGTTTATTCCACCCCCTTCATTTTACAAAAGAGGAAACTGAGATGCAGAGATATATGATAAGTGGACCAGACTCTCACAGCTTATAGTAGGAGCTGTGCTGACATTCGAACGTAAGTTTCTTGACCTTGTTCCAGGACTTTCGTCACTCTTCCTACAATCTCCCTCCAAGTAACGGAGGCTGGAGGGAGCATCAGAATCATGTAGGTTCTAGGGAGGGTAAGTTCTTTGGAAACTCTGCAGGAGGAAGGATATTCAGGGAACCAGTCATCTCCCAATGAAAGAGACATGCTTCATTTGGTAAAAAAGGAAAGGAAAGGCGAACTTGAGTTACTTTGCAATTTTGCTTCTGGCTTTGATTCTATTTTTAAAGATTCTATAGCTCCCTTGGTATCCTATTCTAGTTTTAAATAGTATTGACTGTTTATTTTGGAGGTAAGTGAACATGAAATACAGTTGTTTTGTACTCAGAAGACCTAGGATTAAATGCTAATTCTCCTCCTTACTGTGCAATCTTGATTAGTAATTTAACCTCTCTGAGTTGTGGATCCCTCATTCACAAAGTACAGTTAATAATTTATAATCCTCACTTGTTTACCTTGCCTGGTTGTTGTGAGGCATCTGATAGGCATGAAATATTTTGGTAGGCTCTTGGAGAGGTGCAAAGGCATCATTCTTATCTTCATCCGCTCAAAATCTGGCAGGAATCCAAAGGGAACTATATCAGTTAATAAGCATTTCTCAAGTGCCTATGATGTGCCAGGAGTTATGGTAAGTTCTAGGGATACTAGAAAGGTAAAAGACATTCCCCAGTCCTGGGGAGTTGCCATTCTAATGAAGGAAACCACATGCAAATAACTATGTACAAACAAATTATGTATGGAATCAGTTGGAAGTGATGGATAAAGAGAAGGCACTAGAATTAAGGGTGATCCAGAAAGATCTCCTAAAGAAGGTAGGATTTTAGGTGGGACTTGAAGGAAGCTAGGAAACCCAGGAGGTAGAGATGAGGAGGGAGAGAATTCCAGGCATGGAAAATTTTAAATATATGATTTTAACCTAAGTAACTTATCGCATAGGACCTCAAAGTGGAATTGAGTAGGATTTCAATTGGCAAAGAGAGGACGGTATCAGAGGCAAATGAGATAAATGATTATGATGTAATTTCTGTAAATTGTGATGCATTGTACAAGTGTAGTTGCCTGTGAGCTCCTTGAGAGCAGGGAGTATTTTAGCTTTTTTTTTTTTTTAATCCCCAGTACAAAACTTGATAGGTGTTCTTGTTCAGTCATTTCAGTCATGTCTGACTTTTCATGACCTCGTTTGGGTTTTCGTGGCAAAGATACTAGAGTGGTTTGCCATTTCCTTCTCTAGTTCATACAGATGAGGCACTTTTTGTCTTTTGTTCCCAAAGAGAACCATGAGATCAGGAAAGTGATGCTGTGACTTGTAAGTGAATTGGATTTAAGTGAGGGAGGGTTGCGCGAAGTCATCAGCCTCGCTTTCTCCTCCAGAGCCATCTGGGTGCAGTGGCCAGATATAGATCAGGATGACTGGAGGTGGCTCCCTAAGGCAAATGAGGTTAAATGAGTTGCCCAGGGTCACATAGCTATTAAATGACAGAAGCCAGATTTGAACTCAGGAAGAGGAGCCTTCTGACTGCAGGCTCAGTACTTCCAGCTACTGCACCACTTAGATACCCTATTGTGTAGTCCAAGCTTCCTCTTGATTGGGTGCTGCTAAAAAGCCATATTTATTTCAAGACCTGCTTTGTGTCGAGGCCTAAGTTTTTTCAGTTAAAAAATGAGAGTTTTGGTTTCTAGAAGTTCCCCTCCAAGTTCTGACATTATATGTTCTAAGTTTCCATCCAGCTCTGACATTCCATGTTCTAAGGTTCCTCTTGATTCCTTCCAATGCCATGCTTTTTAAGGTTTGTTATGGTGCTAAACTTTGATGTTCTAAGTTCCAGTCCTGACACTGTATTCTCAGCCTGTCCAATAAACTGCTAACTTACATTGAAGCAATGTAGTCAAGTCAAAATTGAGGCACCCGTATCCAGAACCCTGTATCATGAATCTGTTCTCTTTGTCCTCTCTCTCCTCATACCTTCAGCCCACCCTGTGGGAGCATTCTGAGATGAGGAAGAGTGAAAAGCTGCTCCCTGTCTGTCTCTGTCTCTCTCTCATACATGCACACACACAGACACACACACACACACACCACCAGAAACCAGGGAAAGACCCCCATGTTTACCAGTTGCTCTGAATTGTATAGACTAATGAGCAGTTCCCTTCCCCCCAGTTTTTAAGAAGGAAGAGGTTCTTTGCCAAGGTTTCTGCCATGCTCACAATTTTGTTGGTTACCTATTTGACTAAGGGAGGAGTACTCATTAATAATATTCTCTTTGCTTCTGCAGAGAGACAGACTGAACATTAAATAAGGCACTGGGGCCTTTAAGAACCACATTTCTGTATTTCTGTTCCAGAAGAAGTGGGGGATGAAGAGAGGGTTGGTCCAGGAGAGGATTCTACAGAGGCAAACCAGATCCAGCCGATAAGAGGCATTTTTCAGTATAAGCCCCACCTACAGATCTAGTCATTGGAAAAGAAAGAAAACTGAGGATCAGGGAAACCTATCTGGGAAAGTTGTCCTTGGAGCTCACAGGGCTGTCAGCGGGACTCATCAGCTGAGAGCTGTGGCAAAATGAGCAGACCCCGGGATGGGGCAAGGAATATTTACTTAGTGGGGAGGGAGGTTAGCTCCTTGTCACTTAGTGGGCTGCTGTTTCAGACTCACAGGAAGGTGGGCGGTCAGCGGGAGCTAAGAGTTCTTATACAAACAACAACTTCTTAGACAAGCAGAGATGGGGATTCAGTCAAGTCTTGGCTGGCTGACTGTCAATTCCTTTATCATCTGTGGCTGCTGGAGGCCAAGGGAGTCTGGGATGTGGCTGGGGAACTGGAGCCTCCCTGACTGCAGGCTCAGTATTTCCAGCTACTGCACCACTTAGATATCCCATTGTATCCAATACAATGGGGTATCTCCCTAATTTCTGGTGGGTTTTGAGAGAGAGAGAGAGAGAGAGAGAGAGAGAGAGAGAGAGAGAGAGAGACAGAGAGAGAGAGACAGAGAGAGAGACAGAGACAGAGACACGCACACAGACACACACAGACACACACACAGACAGACACACACACAGACAGAGACAGAGATGGACACACACAGATACTGTGAGAGACCGAGAATTCCACCTCATCTCAGATTGGTCCCATGGCGAGGGGATGGAAAACAGAAGAGGAGAGAAAGAGAACAGAAACATTATAGAGTGTGCAGTGAAAATAGTATTGGGTACAGAGTCAGAAGACTTAAGGTTAAATTCTGGTTTTGCTATTTACTTACTTGCATGACGTTAGGCAATTACTTCCCTTTTCTGGGACTCAGTTGTCTCTTTTGTAAAATAAGGATTTTAAACTTACTCTCTAAGGTCCTTTCCCACTCCATATCCAATGATCAAATGATCCTATGAATGATGACTCCTTCCTTCACCAGTTCTTGAAGTCTGATCACATACACAGAGGATTGGTGGTGCTAGATGGGGGTGGGGGGAGGAGGAGGTGGGTAAGTATAAATGACACTAATACCTGAATGAGCGATCTATGATTTCATCACTGAAGGTACTCCTTGCAGCCATGTGGATGGTCAATGCTTCCCACCATTAGTAAGCAGTGTGCTGGGTCACTGTGTCTAAAAAGATTCATCCCATGAGGCAAGACTTGAGGTGACGAGCCTCTTTCTTTCTCTAGGCTGGTTTTGGGATGACAGACATACAGTCCATCATGAACCTTGTTCTTGAAGCCTTTTCACCTTGGTAGAAGGTTTTACCAGGACTTGTACTGTTCTGTTATGGCCTTAACTCTATGCCACCTCCATGCCACGATGAATCAGTGGAGGACCATTAGTTGAGGTACCATCATCATTATCATCCCTGACCTATAGGGATTTTCAAGGCTATTTACATCTATTATCTTATTTAACTCTTAAGAAGATTGATTATAAATAATATTGAACATGAATACAATGCACTAAACTTACTCTGCAATTAGTTACATTTAAATCAACCCATAAAATGTTGTAAATTTTCAGTCCTTTTAAATCACTGTCAGGCTCCTTTGTCCATTTCCATTCACTTTTCTGCTTATAGGGTCACAATTCATGCAAAATCTTTTCCTAGATCTGTATTTCTTTTCTTTTCTTTTTTTTGCTATGCACTGCTTCATAAAGTTCTTTCCATATTTCCTTATATAGATTCCTCATTCTTGTCCATCTTAATTATGTCATATTATGTTGTAGTATTCCATCCAATTTATATACCATAATTTGTTCAACCATTTCCCAATTATTGGATTTTAGTTTGCTTACAACTTTGTTTTTGGTAATTATATATACTGCTGCGATGAAAACCTCTGAATAGATAACTTTTAAAATTGATTTGTTTTGTATTATTTTTGCGTCACCAAATTTTCTCCCTATATGTGTCCCTTTCCTCTTTCAGAAAATACCTTATATATATATATATTTTTTTTTTTAATTTATCCCTTTTCCCCTCTACCTTCCCCTTCTCCCCTCATAAGCTAATTAAAGAAAAAAAATAAGCCCTTAAAACATAGAAACTTAGTTTGGCAAAAACAAATTGCCATATGAGCCATGTCTAAAAATGTATCTTTCTGCACTTTAAATTCAGAGTAGCATATTTCATCTAGCATATTTCATAGCTCTTTTAAACTCACTGAATTGATTAGAATCATTCTGAAGTCTTTCAAAGTTGTTTTTCTTCCTAATATTGATATATTGCATAGATTATTCTTATTCCACTCACTTAATTTGACATCAGTTCATATAAATCTTCCTAGTTTTCTCTTCAGATATTAAAACGTTCTGCTACATCCATACACTACAATTTGTTTAGCCATTCCTCAGTAGGAGAATACCCCTTTAATTCTTTTATTTTGACCCTCATGATGTAAATATATGTCTTCTTCTTATTTCTTTGATTTTTTTTTTTGAAATATAGGCCCAGTAGCGGGATAGGTGGATCAAAGTGTTTGTACAAGTCAGGCACTATTTTTGGGAGAATAATTTCAAACTGCTTTTCATTATGGCTCAATGCCCTCCAACATTTGACATTTTTCTTTCTTGTGTCTTTGCCAGTTTGATGATTGTGCAGTGGAACCTCAAAGTTATTTAATTTACATTTGTCTAATTATTAGAGATTTCCAACATTTTTTCACATGATTTTTGATAACTTAGACTTCTTCCTTTGAAAACTACCTGTTTATACCTATTGGAGAGTGACTCTTAGTTTTATAGATTTAAATCAGTTTCTTATATATCTTGGACATGAGACCTTTATAAGAGAATTTGCTTCAAAGATTTTTTCCCAGTTATTCTTTTCCTTTTTAATTTTAGCTACATTATTAGAGTGTGCAAAAATGTTTAATTTTTTATAATCAAAATTGTCCATCTTATCTTGTTTAGTCATGAACTCTTCCCCTACCTATAGATCTGGAAAATAATTTGTTCCTTGCCTGTCTAAATTTGTTTGTGATAAGACATTTCATATTTAGGTCGTGTATCCATTTAGTTTATGTTGGTATATGGCATAAGGTGTTAGTCTAAACCTATTTAAGACTCTTTGCCCAGCAGTTTTTGTCAAATAGTAAATCCTTCCCTAGGGAACTGGGCACTTTGAGTTTATGGAACATCATGATTCTGTGTTTATTTGTTTCTGTATATTGTGTACCTGTTCTGCTGTAGTTAGACCCTCTCCCACTCCTCATCTTTCTGTTTCTGTCTCTTTCTTAAATTTTTTTCCTGGTGATATTTTCAGTATATAGTCTCCACAAGAGAAGTGAAGTCAGACCACCTCTCTTACTTGTCCTTTATTTTCTGAGTAACCTTGAGTAAGTCATTTCTGCCTTGGTGGACCTCAGTTTCCTTATTGTTAAAATGAGTAGTTGGATTAGATGACCTTGTTTATTTCTAAATCTCCGATCCTAAGAATTTTTGGTTTGACAGGTATGATTATTTTGGCAACTTTTACTCTGTGCTGCCAGATTATTTTCCAAAAAGGTTATACATATTTGTAGTTCCTACAGCAATGGATTAATTTCTCCACAATCTTGCCAGCATTGAATTTCATTGCTTTTAATTCTTTTCATCCATTTGAAGGGTAGGAGGAGGTATAGCAATGTGATTTAAATTTGTTTTTTTTTTTTTTTTGACTTGGTGAAGATGAGCTTTTTTTTTCAAACGATTATTAACAATTTGTGTTTCCTCTTTTGTTTAATGTCTGTTCATATCCCTTGACCATTGTCAATCTATGCATTGTGGACTAGGAAGTAACTTTCTAAAATTTCAACAGTTCTCTATATGGGTGTGTACATACATACACACACACACACACACACACACACACATATATATATATATAATACATATATATATCCACTATATTCTTTATATATTTTAGAAGTCAGATAGTTATCACATTTGCCACAAATATTAATAATCAATTTCAAATTTTGATTATGTATTTTATGTAGAATTTAAAAATTTTAAATGTAATTAAGTATTTTGATTTTTCCACTAATAATTTCTTCTATTTGTTGAGTGGGAAAAAAACCCCAATATTATATTCCTTTCCTTTGATTCTTCAATAACTTTGTGAGACAGGCAAAGTATTTATTACCATCCTCATTTTGCAGATGACGAAATTGAGACCCAAATGGGCTAAATGCCTTTCTCAAAGTCATACAGGTGAGTTTTAAATTTTGTGTCATTACGACATTTAGTCAGACATAGTCATAGTCTCTATTAAAGTCCTTCTATTGTATTTCATGGTGTCATGGAGGCAACCTTAGTGGCAATGGTGGATAGGTAGAGAGTAAACTCTGGGAGCACCTACCAAGCTGAAAAGGCTTCAGGAATGAACCAAGTGATAGATCTTATGACTGTCTTCCAGGGCCTGGCCCAGTTTAAACATGCACCATTCTATCATTAGGTTGTTCACCAGCTAATAAAACTTTTGACTAGAGCAATTGGTTAAAATACTAACAGGATGTGAATGGATTACCATTGCTGTTGCTTTTTGTGCCAACAGTGGTGAAGCAAAACCTCAAAGTCTTGTATCATGTAATTATAGAATACTATGGCTAGAAGGAACCTATTTTTCTAATTAATCAGAACTTCTTTATCCTGTATCCCATTCCTTTGGAACCATGATCTCCGTTTACCAATGTGAAAGTTTGGTAATACATGCTAAAATGCCCATGTCCCATAAGAAAAAGAAGAGCAAAAAACGTTTTGTTTTTCCTTTGTCTTCAGTGGGAAGGGACAGAAGGGAGAGAAGGTAAATTTTCATTAATTGAAAAATAATAAAATTTAATACCAAAAAAGGAAAATGGGTTTTACCTGAGAAGATGCCTCAGCTCAACGGTGAAGTCTTTATGAGGTTCGATATTTGGAGGCAGAGAAATATTATTTAATAACCCCATCCTTGATGATGATGATGGAGAAAGAGATGAAGAAGAATAAGGGATAAGAAATGCTTTAGAAACTCTATGTCCAAAGAAGGATAGCGGCAAACGGCAACATTGTAGATTGACAGCTAGAAGGGACCTTAGAGGCTATCCAGTCCAACCCCTTCATTGTACAGATGAGGACAGTGGTAAAGAGGGGCTAAGTAACTTGCCCAGGGTCACACAGGCAGTTTGATGTGGGAATTGAATTCAGATCTTCTTGGCTCTCCAAGATGAATCCCTATCCACGAGGCATCCATAATAAGCCAAGGAGTAGCTCATTTCTAGTTTGTCATTTCCCAGGCAAACACACACACACACACACACACACACACACACACACACACACACACACACACACACACACACATACACATTTAACATTAACATCAGACCAGTCCTGGAATCTGCCACTGCTTTGATAGGACACTCACTTGGAAAAAAAACACTGGTGTTGGTTTTTAGTGTGTGGCTACTACTAGCTGATGATATGACTTTACCCAAGTCATTTCCCCTTTTAGGTCTCCAGAGTTCTAGTTTGTAAAATTAGGGAGTTGGATTAGATCTCTTACAAACCGCTGCTCAGCTCTGATATTTTAAGTCCAAGATAAATGTATTCATCTCACCTTTGCCCAGATTGCTGAACAAATACACATCTAATCTTCCATCCCAGAACTTAAACTTCCATTGCTTGGTAGCATCTAAAGGAAGGAGAGAAGAAATAAAGAAAGAAAAGGAAGGTGGAAGGAAGAAAGAAAAGAAGGAAGAAAGAAAGGAAGGGAGGAAGGAGAAAAGAAAGAAAGAAAAAAGAAAGAACAGACTTGTTTGCTCATACTTAGATTCCTGAGGACTGTTTCCCTCTTGCGGTCTTGCCTTGTTATTACAACTGGCTGGTTATAATAATTCTAGAAGAGAAAAGTTGCTCGTATCCTGTCCAGTAAGAGTGAACACATTTCCTGTTCAGATCCGGCCTCCCTTCCTGTGGACTCTGCCTTCTTGCGAAGTGTGGGAGAGCGCTTTGTGGATTTTGCTGTCCCCTTCTATCCCTTGTTCCAGGTAGCAGTATTGCTGGGATAATTGCTAAACTGGACCATTAGCTGCTAAAGTCAGCACGATCCTCTATCATCTTAAAACAAGTATTTGCTGCATGGATTACTCTGCCCAGAGCTTAGCTCCTTTTGCACCTGACAGCAGAAGGGGACAAGGCAGTATGTTTCTAGTTCCAGATAGGGAGCAGCCTGAATGTGAACACCTGATGAAAAGAATTCCAATTGTGAAAAAAAGAAAGGTAAAGAAATCTACTTCTGGAGGATTTCAGGAGCTGTGGTAGTAGGGATGTGACTCCTGGAGCCTTGAGCCTCAGTTCTTGACTCCCTTCTGGAAGAACGGAAGTGAGAGGGAGCTGGGAACTCAATGACCCTGTCCTGCAGTTGGGGTTTCTCTGAAGTTTTCTAATCCCCCTTTCCTTTCCTCTTCTCCCACCCCTTCCCAAGGATCAGATTTCTCTCTACGACTTATCCTCTTAAGATTCTGGGACACACGAGATTTTTCTCTACTCTCCATTAAAAATGAAGTCATATGGAACAGGTTTATAACTTACTTAGCTAAGCTATTTAATTTATATGTTGTATCTTCTTCACTCATTTTTCTTTCCAGCTAGCACAGTGCCTGGCACCTACTCATTGTGCTTAATAAAAGTTTGTTAACTTGACTTATGGGAGGGGGATGGTCCTGTATACATACACAAAACTATTTCACAAGGCAGAATGTGACAGAAAGAAAGAATGGATCCAGACAAAATCCTTAAAAGCAGCTTGAGGAACGCAAAATCTTTTTCTGCTGGATTGGGGCTATGGGATCAAGGAAGGCTTAGCACCTGATCTAAGGCTTGAAAGAAGAGAAGGATTTTATCAAATATTGGATTCCAGGAATGAGGAATAGAAAGCTGAAGGGAGACCATGTTGTAAAACCAGGTTAGGGCTTAATTATTAGTCCAGATTGGCTCCAGTACAGAGTGATTAAAGAGTAAGATATGAAAAAAGGCTGATATTTTATCACAAAAATGGTTAGGGAGCCAATGTCTTATTCTGATGGTGACACTGATGGGACCATGCTGGTGCATCAGGAAGGATCTTTTTGCTGATATAGAAGGGATGATCAAAGAGGAGGAAAGCTGAAGATAGGGAAAACAGTTAGGAGGTTGTTAAAAGGACTGCATTGATCTAATACAAATTATTATAGATCCTTATGATCTCAAAATATTTTCATATATAGTATCTCATTTGATTTTGACAATAATCTTATGAAGTTGACAGGGGAAATGTATTTTCTTCATATGACAGATGAGGGAATTGAGGTTCAGAATGATTAAATGACTGACCAAAAGTCGCAGAGCTATGTTGTTTTTATGGAACCCAGGTCTCCTAACTCTCAGTCCAGTGTGATTTCTACTATATCACATATATAAGTACTATTTCATAATGGTATCAGAGTACAAGAGCCCTATATTAAGGAGGGTATGGAGAGAGGACATCCTTTAGGTCTACATGAAATTGTTCATAGTCAAAACTGTCAAGTCCTTGTTGTCTTCAATATCTGAGTCTTCACATTTTGTGCCCTTTAATCCTTGGGGTGTCTTCTTTGCTGGGTGTTCAGTGCCCTCAACCTAAGTTCCTAACCTTTCCTTTGTATACCCTCACCAAAACTTGTTCTCAGATTTCTACTTCACTTCAATATACTTCAACAAATTCATGATCTCATTTATGTGAGTACTTGGTTCAGTATTTGGTACAGAAAATAACTCTCTCATGCTTTCTTATACTGTGTGACTCTTGTCTGTGTTGTCCCATGAATCCTTCATAGACAATCCTCTTAGTGACTTGGAGGTACTCTTCTGGTCTCTTGCTTTTCTGTGGGTATAAGAATAGTATTTAGACTTTCCTTCTGTTACTCTTCACTTTTGTTAATTGACCCACCTCTTTTTCTAATAATGTATTTCCTGGCTATATCCCTTATGCCACTTCTTTCAGGCAAGTTACCATTGGTAATATACTGCAGCCTAATTATGGCTGTCATGGACCTGTCCATTGATTTGAGTCACATACAGTTTTGATTCTTTGTCAATATGGTATTCCATGATTTATAGCCATATAGCTTTGCTGGAAGAATGTTGGAGAGATCCCTCTCAAATAGATTTTCATTTTAATATGGATGAAAACCTATAATTGAAAATTTGACTTTGAACTGGGAGTCAGTAGACCTCATGATCAATTCCAACTGTACCACAGATCAACTGTGATCTTAGGGAAGACACTTCCTTTCTTTGAACCTCAATGTTCTTGTCCCTAAATGAGGGGGCTGGACATCATATTTAAGATCCCTTCTAGTTCTGGCATCCGAAATGGAAGAGAATGAAGTCAAAGACGACTGAAGTTTTGAACCAGGTAAATTGCAAGAATACTGAGACCCTTAACAGAAAGAGGGAGTTTAGGAAGAGTAGGTTTAGGGAGAAAAATGAATTTAATTTTGAACAAGGTGGAACTGTCCAGCAGCTTGGCGATATGAAATTAGAATTGAGGAGAGATATAAGGGTTGCATATGGGCTGGAATCCATAGATTCGGGAGTTGTCTGAGAAAAGATGAATGCATGGGAAATTCTGAGGTCACTAACAGTGTACAGAGAGAAGAGAAGAGGGCTACTCTACTGTGAGCCAGGAGAGAAGGTACTTTTATCGGCTCCAGGTTGTAGTCAACCAATCTATCAACGAGCATTTGTTAAGTATGTGCCAGGCACCATGTGTTAAGTGCTAAGGATTAAAACGGAAAGAAAAAAAGAGTAAAAGCAATCTCTGATCTCATGGTGCTGTATTCTAATAGGGCAACATTTATTTAAATAGGTGCATGCAAGATCCACAGAGAGCCATGAGAAGGTAATCGTAAAGGGAAAGGCACGAGCAGCTCAGGAGGAGTGGGAAAAGTTATTTACAGAATATGGTATTTGAGCTGATTCTTCCTAGAGGAAACCAGAAATTTTGGAGGGAGGACATTCCAGGCATGGGGGGTGGGGGTGGGGCGGGGAGTAGACCTTGCAAAGTCATAGAGATGGAGAAGAGAAAGAAGCATAACTTGTAGAGCATGTAGAGAGGAAATATAGCCTGTAAGAGGTTTGGAAAGGTGGGAAGGGTCCAGCTTGCTAAGAGTTTTAGATGTCAGACAAAGGAGTTTATATTTGATCCTAGAGATAATAGGGAGCCCCTGAAGATTATTTAGTAGGGGTGACATGGTTAGACCTAGAGTTTAGGAAAATCAGTTTGACAGCTACGTGGAGAGTGAACTAGAGAAGAGAGAAACCTGATGCAGGAGACCAGTTGGAAGGCTATTATAGTCGTCTAGGCTTTTGGAGACAGCTGAGGCAGCGACCTGGAATCAGGAAGACGTGAGTTCATATCTGGCCTCAGGCACTTAATAACTGCATGACCCTATCGCCTGCCTCAGTTTCCCTCATTTGTAAAATGAGAATTCCAATTGCACCTCCCTCACAGGGCTGTTGTAAGGCTCAAACAAGATAATATTTGTAAAGCACTTAGGACAGGTGTGCTAAATGCTCCTGGGACATAGTAGGACTTTAAAAAATGCTTATTTCCTCCCCGCCTTCCTCCCTCCCTCCTTTCTTTCATTCCTCCCTTCCTTGTGAAAGGTAATGAAAATCTGAACTTGGATGATGGCTGTACTAATAGAGAGAAAGGGGTAGATATAAAAGATAGATAAAGAAATAACAAAGTTTGGCAATTTTGTATACAGAATGAAATAAGAGTGAAGATTTGAGGATGACACCAAGGCACTGAACATGGGTGACTGGAAGGATAGTGCTGCTCTTGAAATCTGCAATAAGAGAAGAATGTAGAAAGATCCAGGAGAGAACAGTGTCAAGAAAATCCAGAGAGGAGACCTTATCCAGGAGGAGAAAGCCATCCACAGTGTCAGATGCTTCCAGGAAGTTAAGAAGTATAAGGATTGACAAAGGGTCATTGGCTTCCTCAATTAAGAGATAATTGGTAATTTTGGAGAAAGTAATTTCATTGAAGTAATGAGGTCAGAGTCAAATTGGAGAGAGTTTAAAAGACAGTGAATGGAAAGGAAGTGGAGACATCTAGTAAAAGTCCAACACCTGGCATAGCTAATTTTTTCAAGATGTTTAATTTAGAAAGGAATGAAAGATACAGAATGATAGAAGGAATGTTGGCATCTTGTGAGGGTTGTCTGGGATGGAGAAGATGTGGGAAGGAAATTTGTAGATAGAGAAATACTGAAGATTAGAGAGAGTGGGGATGATAATGATGCAATTTGCTTGAAAAGATGACAGAGGAAGGGATTAATAGTGTAGGTGGACATAGATTTCCATGAGATCAAAAAGATGGAAGAAGATATGAAAAGGTCTACTATTCAGGGAATTTTGGTAACAATAGAACAAGGTGTGCCATAGGGCATGATGGAAGGGTAAGTCAGAGCAGGAAAAAAGATTTGAATATGAAAAGGCTGAGGTAGACAGAGATAAAGTAACAAGAGAGCAGTGGGAATTTTTTTCCTGGGCAGTCTCATATTCTGAGTCACAAAGATGAATAAATAAATTTAAATATAATATATTTAATTAATATAATTTAATATCATAATAATAAATAAAATTACTGGTTCATTTATTGGTTCAGATATTTTTTTCTGGGAGGTTTTTATGTTCTCTGTTAATGCTATAGTCAAGATGTAGCCCCAAGAGAAGAAGATAGAAAAGCTGGTTAATTGGAAACCCAGATTCTTTTTTGAATAATCCAACAGGTAAAGGAACATTTGTTTCTTCTGTCAAAAATTTCATATATCTTATCTTTAAACATACATAGTAAATGCCCAGTAAAAACTTGCAGATAGATTGATATGATTGACTAAACCTTTGTATTTTGGGATGAGCTGCATTACTGAAAATGCTAAGAGCCTTCTAGACCTCTAAACTATGTAAAAAGAGAATTCAGCCTTGTGTATATACTCAGTCATCAGGTTAATGGAGACACTCAGGACCGAGGTATAATCAAATTACAGAGGTGGAAGGGCCATGAGAATGTAGAACATAGAAAATTAGAGATTCAAGGGATCTTAGGTCTCAGAACATAGAATTTCAGAACTGAAAGGAATCTTAGAATGTAAGAACAGTCAATCAGTAAGAATTTATTAAGCTCCTATTCTTTGTCAAAGACTGTTCTGGGTATCAAGAGCGCAAAAACAAAAATGAAATCGTTCTTGCCCTCAAAGATCTTATATTCCATTGATGAAATGTGTAAGTAAATAAAAGTAAATAAAACATATTAAGTAAATCAAAAGTAACTTTTTGGATAGTTACCAGCAACTGGATGGATTATGATAGATGTTCTATAGGAGGCAGGATCAATCTATTCAGCAAACATTTCTTAAATACCTACTATGTGCCAGGCACTGTGCTAAGTGCCCTGGACACAAAAAAAGGCAAAAGTTCCCACCCTCAAGGAGCTAATGAGGGAGATAACAAACAAATATATACAAGGTAAACTATATAGAATAAAAAAGGAAATATTTAACAGAGGGTAAGCACCAGGATTGAGAGAGATTAAGAAAGGCTTCCTGTAGGAGATGCAATTTTGGTTGGAACTTAAAATAGAAGCTAGGGAAGCCAATGGATAGAGATGAAAAGGGAGAACATTTGAGATGGGGGGACAGCCAGAGAAAATGCCTAGAGCAGAGATAGAGTGTTTTCTTCATGAAACAGCAAGGAGGCTAGTGTCAGTGGATTGAAGACTGTGTGGTGGGGGGAGTAAGGTGTTAAGACTGGAACAGTAGGAGGGGGCTAGGTTATGAAGAATTTTGAGTGCCAATGAGAATATTTTGCATTTGATTCTGGAGGCAATAGGAAATCAATGTAATTTATTAAGTTGTGTGTGTGTGTGTGTGTGTGACATGGTTGGATCTGTGCTTTACAAAAATCACTTTAGTGACTGAACGGAGGATGGATTGGAGGAGAAAGAAATTCGAGGTAGGCAGATTCACCAGCAGGCTATTGCAGTGGTCCAGGTGTGAGGTCTTAAGGACCTGCACTGTCATGGTGGCATGTGTCAAAGGTGGAAGGCGATGTATTTGAGAAGTGTTATAAAGGTGAAGTCAACAGGCTTTGGCACATATTCTGTATGGGGTATCTGTGTGTGTGTGAGAGAGAGATTGGGAAGAGTCAAGAATAATTCCTAGGTTGTGAGCCTAAGGGACTGGGAGGATGATATTGCTCTATACAGTATTAGGGAAGGTACGAATAGGGAGAGGGTTGAGGGGGAAAATTAATAAGTTCTGTTTTGGACATATTGAGCTTAGGATGTCTAAATGGCATTTACAGATGTAAGACTGGAAGTCAGTAGAGAAGTTGGGGCAAGACAGGTAGATTACAGAATTATCAGAATTGAGATGATTATTAAATCCATGAGAGTTCAAATGAAATAATGAAATAACATAGAGGGAGAGTAGAAAATGACTCAGGACAGAACTGGTCCATGTTTTGAGGGCAAGGTCTGCATGAAGATCCAGCAAAGAAGACTTGAGAAGTGGTGAGATAAGTAGGAGGAGACCCAGGAGAAAGTGTATCCTGAAAACCTAGAGAGAGGATAGCATCAAGGAGAAGATAGTGATGAGTAGTGGAAAAGGCTACAGGGACTTCAAGAAGAAGGAAGATGGAGAAAAAGTCATTGGATTTGGTAACTAAGAGATCATTAGTAATTTGACTTTGGGCTGAGCTTTGAAGGAAGCTAGGAAGTCCAGTGTACGGAGGGGAAAAGGTTCATTCCAGGTTCAGAGCAGGTAGAGATCTTAGAACACAATACAAAGAACTTTGGAGTTGGAAGGGACCTTTAAAATTAGCACCTAGAACCTTGTAAGTAGAAGGGCTTGTAGATCATTTACTTCAGAGGTTCTTAACGGTTTTTTTGTATGTATCCTGTGCCCCTTTGACATCAGGTGAAGTCTATGGATCCTTCTTAGAATAATGGTTTTAAGGGTATAGGATAAAGTACAGAGGGTTACAAGAAACCAATGATATTGAAATAGTTATCAAAATATTTTTTTAAAAAGTCCAGATATGATTTTAAGAATCCTATGGGATTCTTAATCAATCCCCTTCATTTTGAGAGGACAAAGGCCTATTTGAACTATAAAGTGGAAATTAACCAAAGCAATCTAAGGTAATGCCATAGAAAAGAATGAATTTTCTTTCAGACTTGTTTTCATAGTAACAAGATAAGTCATCCTAGCTAGATCACATTATGTGTAAGTAGATATCTGTAAGGGCTCTGTTAAAATTCATATTTTGATGATATATAATTACCTTTTCTTATTTCCCTAGGACTGGTCATGTTCTGTCATCATGGCGTCTCTTGTTGGGGCCTTTGGCTCTTCCTTTCTCTATGGTTACAATCTTTCTGTGGTCAACGCTCCTTCCCAGGTCAGTACTGAAAGATGATTAGATAATCTGCCCAGCAGAGGGCCACCTTGTATTATCCACAATTTCAGCTGCAAAGCAGGGCCATTTTATTCTACATAAACACTGTACCATAATCCTCTAACTACCTTTTGGACAGCTCTGGTTTTAGACCATTCAAAGACTCAATGCCAATGCCTGCTGGAGAAGAACATTGCACGCCAGCCAAATTGAGTAGTCCATTTTACTTTATTTTTAAATAAAAAAAATGCATTGTTGCTATTGGTTTTATGCCTTAGTTTTTTTTTTTTTACCTCCCCCATCCTGATCCTTTCCTTCCTGACTACTTACTCAGTCAAAAAACATTTATTAATCACTTTCTATGTGCCAGTCACTGTATAGGTGCTGGGATACAAAGTCAAAAAGAATTCTTGTTTTTAAGGAGTTCATTATCCAGTTGGGGGAGAAGAAGTTTCATATAGGCATGTACTAAATATATATCAGAATAATCCAAGTTCATTTTGAGGAGGAAGACACTTGCAGCTAAGGAGATCAGGAAAGATTTCCTAAAGAAGGTAACACTGAGCTGACCCCTGAAGGATTCTAAAATTCAGAGGCATAGAGAGAATGTATTTCAGGCATGAGAGACAGCCAGTGCAATGGATGGAGATGGAATATGGAATATCAGATATGAGAAAGAATAAGACAAGCTTAGCTAGAATAGGGTGTCTAATCAGAGAAGTAATATGTTATAAGGTTATAAGGTCAGTTGGGGAAAGGTTGAAAGGTTTTAAATGTCCAACAGCAGAATTTAGAAGTAATAAATCAGTTAAAAAGCATTTATTACATACCTAATATGTGCTAAACATTGAGACCACAGAGCTGTTTTTAAACAGGGAAACAGTTTGAAGTAGATGTATCTAATTAGATCATAATTTAACCTCTACCCCTTAAACTTATTCCTTTCTCTCATTCCCTACCGCATTTTAATGGAGGCCATTTACAAAGGCATAATAATATATGGTTCTTTAATAATATTAGAAAAGAATAAAAATAAAATACATTTAAGTTCCTACTGTGGGTATCTCCTCTGAGTGCACACAGTTCTCTGCATGCTAACCTCCCTTTGGCAAACAAACCTAGAACCCAAAGATCAGTTTATTTTTCTATCTACTCTCGCAGTAGGATATCCACCACTGTTTTTTCCTATTCATGGCCAAACCACCTAGCCAGCAGAGATGACTCTAGAACTTAGGACTTTTGGTCTCTCTCTCTTTTTTCTTCTTTCAGGCATAAATACTTTTTGCTTTGATGACTCCTTGGTTTTTGTTATCCTTCTGGTCTCTTTTCTCAATGATGTTTTTCTCTTTCAAGATACCTCGGGTCTGGTTCTTCTAGCAATCTGAATTGAGTATTGATTCCCTTGTTTGAGTCCCTGCTCTTGTGTAATTGTGTTTATGTCTATGTTCGCTCTGGCAGATATAAGGAGAGGATTTCTCTATATGGAATAACAGGTTTTCTCTCATTCCTTTCTAGGCGCCAATGCTGTCAGTTTTTATTTCACATTATTTTCAGTCTTGTTCTGTTTACTCCTGTTCTGTTTACTTCATTCTGCATCAATTCGTGCAAGTTGTCCCATGTTTCTCTGAATTCTACAAATTCATTATTTCTCATAATATAGTATTATTGGACTCCCCAGAGAACTTTTGTTGGTATGGATTCTGTTTATTGATATTTATCAAAATCAAAACGAAATCATCTTAGTATTATTTTGAAAATGGTTTTGATCTAGTGAACCCCTTAAAAAGGTCTTAGGGATCCCCAAAGGATGCCTGGACCATACCTTGAAAACTACTGATGTAATGAATAGGACATTGAACTTGGAGTTAAGGAAGACCTGGGTTCAGATTCTATCTCAGATACTTACTGTCACTGAGCAAGACAGTTAATCTTTTTGTGCTACAGTTTTCTCATCCATAAAATGAGGAAATCAGGCTCTTTGACTCTGAAAGTCCTTTCCAGCTCTAAATCCTATGATTCTGACTTCAGATCTGGTATTTTATCCATATCCTTCTGCTTTGGATTGTTGTATATATCATATGGATATGCTGTTTGCATAGCTCAATTTATAACCCTACAATACAGAACCAGGCGGAAAATAAAAAAAATTCCATTTCAGTATCATCTAACTTAGCCATGGAGTGCTACCTGATGGCATCAATGACCAATCTTTTACAAACCTTCTTCAGTTGGCCACCGAGTGAAATTAACTAGGAAAGCTTTTGTGCCAGTCTGATATCATTCAATAGCCTGCTCTGTGTGAACAACGTTAACTCAGCTGTGTAGAAGCCTGATCTTCTTTCCTCCCTAAGACAATCAACTAAAATTTTACCTCAGAGACTGGCAGAGATATGGGGAAAAAAAGCAGCAATCTCAGACAAAAATTGTTAAACCCAATCATCATGAAAGATGAGAATTATTTTCTGCAAAATGTTTTATGGATGGTTTTGTTATTTTTTTTAATATCACTGTCAGTTCCCAGGACCACGACTCCCTTCCCAGCTGCAAAACCCTCCCTACTGAAAACAGGTACAAAACAAACCAACTTATCAACTGTCAGACTTTATATGCAGTAGTCATGTCTATATTCTTGCCTCTTCCTGTTGAATATGAAAACACCTATTATTATTATAAGGAGGGAAATATTTCATTAGCAGCACTCTGGAATTGATTGATAGGTATAGAACTCTAATACTTTTAATGTTTTTTTTCCGTTGCTTCATTATGGTCATTGTGTATTATTGTTCTCTTGGTTCTGCTTTTTATCCTCTGCATCAGTTTATGTAGGTCTTCCCAAGTTATTACAAAGTCTTCACTTTTGCTGTGTCTTAGGATTGGGTGATCATTTTGGCTGGTGACACTCTTCTTCAAATAAGTAAAATTATGTCTTCCCATAACCTTCCCATGGCAGATCTTCTCTATCATCTGGAAGCCTTCCTCTTAGTAACATTCCATGGTTACTAAGGAAAGCAGGAGGGTTGCATTCTATCTTTTATCACCTTGTTCACCTATATAACTGGTCTGTTTGTCTTATTTTCTCATAATATATTTCCTTGAAATTTTTTCATATAAATTGAATTATTTTTAATTTTAAACATTCAATTCCACAAAATTATGAATTTCACAGTTTCTGCCTATCTCCTCCCTCCCCCCTTCCCAGAACAGCATGTATTCTGATTGCCCCTTCCTTCAATCTACTCTCCCTTCTATCACCCTCCCCCCTCCCATTTCCTTCCCTTCTATTTTTCTGTGGGGTAAGATAGATTTCTATGCCCCATTGCTTATGTATCATATTTCTTAGTTGCATGTAAAAACAACCTCTAACATTAATTTTTAAAACTTAGAATTCCACAGTCTCTCCCTTACCCCCTCCCCATTTACCCTCATTGAGAAGGCAAGCAATTTGATAAAGGTTATGCATGTGTTGTGAAAGACTATATTTCCTGCTATCCTGTGCACTCTCTATTTGATTTTCTCCTTTGACCTATCCCTTTTCCAAAGTGTTTGCTTCCAATTACCCCTTCCTCCAATCTGCTGTCCCTTCTATTGTCCCTCGCTCTTATCCCCTTCCCCTCTGCTTTCCTGAGGGTAAGATAAACTCCTATACTGAATTGAATGTATATGTTATTCTCTCCTGAAGCCAAATCCAATGAAAAGAAGGCTCACTTATTCCCTCTCACCTTCCCCTTCTTCCTCTCCATTGTAAAAGATTTTTCTTGCCATCTTTTAAGAGTTGATTTACTATATTTTACCTCTCTTTTTCTTTTTCTCCTAGTACGTTCCTCTCAACCTTTAATTTTCTTTTTAAGATATCATCTTTTCATATTCAACTAACCCTGTGCCTGCTCTCTCTCTCTCTCTCTCTCTCTCTCTCTCTCTCTCTCTCTCTCTTTCTCTCTCACTACACACACACCCATATATGTCTATATATAGATATACATATATAATGCATCCATCCATACATGTCTATATCTATATCTATATCTATCTATCTATCTATCTATCTATCTATCTATCTATCTATCTATCTATCTATCTATTCATCTATCTATTCCTTCCAATTATCCTAAAAGTGAGAAAGGCCTCATGAGTTACAAATACCATCTTTCCAAGTAGGAATATAAACAGTTCAGCTTTAATAAGTCCCTTATGGTTTCTCTTTCCTGTTTACCTTTACATACTTCTCTTGATTCTTGTATTTGAAAGTCAAATTTTCTAGTCAGCTCTGGTCTTTTCAACAAGAATGCTTGGAAGTCCTCTACTTCATTAATGACCATTTTTTCCCCTGAAGTATTATACTCAGTTTTGCTGGGTAGGTGATTCTTGGTTTTAATCCTATCTCATTTGACCTCTGGAATATCGTATTCTAAGCCCTGTGATTCCTTAGTGTAGAAGCTGCTAAGTCTTGTGTTATCCTGATTATGTTTCCACAATATTTGAATTGGCTGATTATAATATTTTTTCCTTGATCTGGGAACTCTGTAATTTGGCTACAAGGCAGTTTACCTTGATAATTTCTTGAAAGATGATGTCTAGGCTCTTTTTTTCATCATGCCTTTTAGGTAGTCCTATAATTTTTAAATTATCTTTCCTGGATCCATTTTCCAGATAAATTGTTTTCCAGTGAGATATTTCACTTTGTCTCCTATTTTTTCATTTTTTCGGTTTTGTTTTATAATTTCTTGGTTTCTCCTAAAGTCATTAGATTCCATTTGCTCCATTTTAATTTTTAATGAATTATTTTCTTCAGTGAGCTTTTGGACCTCTTTTTCCATTTGGCACATTCTACTTTTTAAGGCACTTTTTTCTCATTGGCTTTTTGGACCTCTTTTGCCATTTTAGTTGTGTGTGTTTATCCTTCGTTGCCAAAGAAGACCATGCCATCAGAAAAATGATGACATGACTTGCATTTGACTTTGTTTTGAGTGAGTGAAGGCTGTGCAGGTTACCAGCCTCACTTCTCCTCCAGAGCCATCTGAATCCAGGGACCAGATATTCCTCAGGATGCCTGGAAATGATCCAAGATGAGGCAGTTGGGGTTAAGTGACTTCCCAAGGTCACACATTTCCCAAGGTAAACCATTTCAAGGTGTTATTTTCTTCAGCATTTTTTGGGGGTTTCCTTTAGCAAGCTGTTGACTCATTTTTCATGATTTTCTTGCATTGTTCTCATTTCTCTTCCCAATTTTTCCTCTACTTCTCTTACTTGATTTTAAGAATCCTTTTTGAGCTCTTCCATGGCTTGAGACTAATTCATATTTTTCTTGGAGGCTTTGGATTTAAGAGCTTTGGCTTTATTGCCTTCTTCTGGCTGTATGTCTTGATGGTCCTTGTCACTGATGATGTAAGAAAATACCTCTTCACCAAGAAAGTAAGAATCTGTAGTCTGTTTCTTTTTCTCCATTTGCTCATTTTTCCAGCCAATTACTTGACTTTTGAGTTTTGCTAAGTGGAGGACTCCATAAGTAACCTCTGCTTCAGCTGTGGCTGCAGCCACCCTGGGACTGGCACCTGGTTGGGCAGGGGCCAGGCCATGCTCCCCTCTCAGTCAGGTGAGAGACCCTTCCCACTGACTTTTGAAGCTGTTTTTAGCATTTGTGGGTTGAGAAATCTGGAACCCCCAGCAGCCACCGGTGATTCAGGCCCCTAAGGCCTGCTCTCTCTCACTGTATGCCAGCGTGGTCCATGCCAAACAGCACTCTGCTCCTAGCCTGGTGGAATAGACCCTTCTTGTCAACCTTGTCTTGGGCTGGAAATTGCTTCAGTCTGTCATTTTGTGGCTTCTGCTGCTCTAGAATTTGTTTGGAATCATTTTTTTACAGTTTTTTTTGAGGAATTTGGGGGGAGAACTGTAGCAGGTCCCTGCTGGTACTCTGCTATCTTGGCTCAGCCCCTCTCCTTGAAATCTTTTAAGCTGCTCGTCATGGCCACACAGCATCACTGATATTGTGTTTTGTCCTGCTTCCATCCTGTCTCTCCATCACTCTTTTGGGTTATCTGAAGATTTAATCCTTTTACAATCCATGATTTGAGTCTCCAAGTTCAAATGCTACCTTCTCTTCAGGTATGAGGGAAATAGCCCACAGTCTTGAGCCTGAAGCTGAAAGTGGTGTCTGGAGCTACAGCAGAGTCAGTGTCAGCATCAGCAGCAGTGTTCAGAGTTCAAATGAAGAGATGTATGGTCTTGATCAGGCCATGATGCTTCAATATTGATACAAGCAATAGGAGTAAAGATTAGAGAAAGAATACTCAATGAGCTACGATCTATGCTTTTTTTTTATTTACCCCTTTCCTTCTTCTAAATTCACCATGGTTGGACAATGATGCCTATCACCAACACATTCTCAGTATCAAAGTCTAACTTTCAGTAATCATAGCCACAGAGATTCTAACAAGTAGTAAACTCTTCACCATCTTCCACTTTTCCTTATTGAGCTCCAGTTTTCTCCTCTGCAAAACTGGGGTAATTGTCACTACACCATCCACCTTAAAGGATCCTTGTCAGAGTTAAATGAGAAAATCGATGTCAAGCGCTAGATAAGCTATTTTCATTTAATTGCCTTCTGTAAATGAAATTGTATCAGAGGATACTCTATTAGTACTTGCAAAAGGTGGGCTATCATGGCTCTTAATAAATAGAGGGGCTTTTCTCTTAAGACATCTTGCTTCTAGGCCCTGGGGAGATGTACAAAGAACAACTTAGGTTTTATCCATGCTCTAGGACTATCATTTCCTTGTGTGCCAATCTCATTTGTTTTCATGGAGCAGTAATTGTGAAAGGTCTCATTTCTAACTGTCACATCCCTGCTTTTACTAAAGTGCCCTTATCATATAGTAGCTATGAAACTCTCATTAATTCTTTCAGAGGTTAATGAGCATGTCTGAGAAAAGTTGCCCAGGGAAGTGAGCTCAGGTATCTTATTTTATTCTTAGAGTGAAAGGTTGCATTGTCATCAATGATCCATTTCCCTAAAAATCTAGGTACATTTGTTTTTCTAAAGTGAGTACACTGAATTCTTTCTATGTGGCTGTCTTTGGGGTTAAGGTAAATAAAATGTTGCCTTATGAATGAGACTAGATCTATTTTGTAGGTATATATGAAACATATACAATATATTATATACCTGTTTTGTGTATGTGTGCATACATTAAGGATCTGTGATTTCTTCAGTGCAACAGTGATAGATGGTTGCCTAACTACACCTTAGTAGATGAGAGTTTTCTGATGCTCAGCCAGACTAAGTGACTTACCCATTGCTCACAGGGCTAGTGTGTGTGTGTGTGTGTGTGTGTGTGTGTGTATTCATATATATGGTTGCTGACATTTGTATACTATTTACTAGTTTACAAAACATTTTACAGGCTCAAATTTATCCTCAATAAATATATAGATATTATAAGCATTATTATTAATAATGGCTTATATTAATATAGTACTTTAATGTTTGGAAATTGCTTTATTATATATTATCTTACTTGATTCCCTGTGATTCCCTGCTACTAATATCTACATTTTACAGATGAGAAAATCAAGACCAAGAGAAGTAAGAGACTTATCCAGGTTATCGTAGCTAGTAGGTGACTAAGATAGAATTTAGACTCAGGTCTTTTTCATTCGACGTCTAGAACTCCAGCCATGGTACCACCTTTAAAGATAACTAAATTGAGCTTCAAAGAGGTAGATGACTTATCTGAGGTCACACAAGCAGTAGGTGACAGAGGCAGGATTAGCACCCAAGTTTTCTGATACCAAAACCAAATTTTCAATATATTGCTTAAAATGCCACATATGCATGAAAATGTTATATGTGTGTGTTATAAATGAAATAGTTTGGAAATTTCTTATTAGTCTATATAAAATTCAAGCTAAGTCTTGAAGGTAGGATACGGAGAGTTATAGAAAAGTACTATAGTATAGTAATATAGTACCATATGAGACACCTCGGGGAAGATGTAATTTATTTCATTTCAGGAAAGTAACATTTAGTCAGTTAACTAGCATTTATTACAGCATGTTCTATATGCTGAGCATTGTGTTCTGGGGATACAAAAGCAAAAATCGTTCCTGATCCAAGGATCTTGGAGTCTAAAGTTTACAACTGGATTAAATCAAATATATATATATATATATAATCTTTTATTAACTAATGAATATCATGATGAAAATAGCACTTAGTATAATTATTAAGGGCAAAAGAACCCCATCACTGGGCATAAGGGAGAGGCATTTTAAATTCCACCAATTAAAATTGTAAACATTTTATAGTATCTTGATTTATTCAAGTTGGACACATTGTAGAATGGCAATAACAATAACTTTTAAAATTAAGGATATAGTTAATCACACATATATACATAATATAGCCACATAACCCTAAATAAGTAATCTGTTATCTTCCTCATTCCATTTACCATGGAATCTAAGTCAGATCTTTCTGAGATGGAATTGTATGTAAACATTTATACATCTTTTTGGTCACTCGGATTCAGTCAAAGGGCAACGAGATGGCCGCATGTGGCCTCGAGGATGCAGGTTCCCCTCCCCTGTTAATCACTTCAGGCTTTCAGACAATGGTTGTATATTCCTAATAATTTTTGACACCGCCTCTCTCAATAGGAACAATTGGCAGTGATTTGAAAGGCTTCTGCCAGTCTCCATAATCATGGTGCAACATGAGGATAATAAAATATATCTTTCTACATAATGATATCTCTTTGTTTCCTGAGGTACATTGCATGATAAGGAGGTTTCTGGGGGGTTATTAACAGTTAGCTTATCTTCTCTGTTCAGAATGGGTTTTAACGATCTCTTCCCCCCGCCAAACACACACACAAACATACTTTTCATTTTCAATAGACAGATATAAGCATTTCAATCAATGCTTGATTGTCAAGAGGGCCAAGATGATTGCTTCTTACAGTGAACTCTCCCATCAGAGAAACCCATGCACACATCTGAGCTCAGTGGAGCTTAAAGGAGTTTGACCCAGAAAAGATCTTACAGGTCATTTAGTCAGTCCAATCTTCTTACATTATTTTCGTTGCCCATCTCATAGGATTGTTGCAAGAAAAGAGACTTGCATCGCAAGCGACTGTAGAAATGAAGAGTTACTACTGTTGGGAATTAACAGTGAGGGAACTAAAGTTCAAAAAGTTTAAACTCAAAATCCTATAGTTAGTAAGTGACAGAGCCAGGAGGAAACTCCAATGTTTTGAAACCCAGCTCAATTCACCTTTCACTCCCCAAGAGGTATCTCATCTGTAAAACTGGTAGTGCCTTTATAGATTTTTTCTTTTTAAACTTATTTCCATAGCTTTTATATCATATTTATTCCTAAATATTCCCTCTCCTTTACCCAGAAGACCATATCTTCTAAGATAGATGAAAAAGAAAAGGGGAAAAGAAATAGTTCAGAAAATTTAACCAATCAAGGCTAATCTTATGTGGAATATTCTATGCCCATAAGTCCTTCACCTGTTGAAAGAAGTGTGTACCTGTAGGGGAGGATGGTAGAAGGAGTGTGCTATAGGTATATGTGTACTATATATACATACATATCCATATACATATGGATATACAAAAACATATCCATATGTCTCTCCTTTTAATCATAACCCCCTTTCTCTCCTTTAATGTTGAACTTGGCCAGTGTAATTACACAGTGTTTGGTTATGTTTTGTTTTTGGTGATTGTATTCTTTCTGTTTATATTATTGTGGTCATTGAATATACTATTTTCCTGTTTTTCATTACTTTACCTTGCATCAGTTCATACAAGTTATCCAATATGTCTCTGAATTTTTCTTGTTCATCTTTCTTATTGCATAATAATATCCCCTTACATCCATGTACCACCACTTATTTAGTCATTCGCCCGTTTTCTTTGCTACTACACAAAGTGCTGTTATGAATGTTTGGGTATATGTGGAACTTTTCTTGCTGTCTTCTACCTCCTTGGAGTGCCTAGCAGTGGGATCTCTGGGTCAAAGGGCATGGATATTTTAGTTACTTACTGTGATTTTAAATTGCTTTCCAGAAAAGTTGGACCAACTCACAGCTCTACCTGGGCTATGACAGTGTGCCTGTCTATTTATAGCCCCATCCAATGTTACCATCTTTTAATCTCTTTGTCATTTTTTTTGAGGGGTGGGGAAGGGCAATATGAAATGAAATCTCAAGAGGTGTTTTGTGTTCTTCTTTGTGATTTGGAGCAGTTGTTCATATTGTTAATCCCGATCAACCATTTCCAATTCTTTTGAGATCTGCTTTGTTTATAGATTTCTACTACTCTTCCACTGGCTTTGTAGTATTCATTTGATCCTCTCCACTGCCCTATAAAGTTAATAGGAAAAGTTTCATTTCCCACTTTAACAGATCAGAAAATTAAGACTTACAGAGAATTATATAGCTAGTGGCACAAGTGGGATGGGAATGCAATTTTATTCAAATTTTGAAATATTTATTCAATTCCCTTTATTTGTAGGTCATTGTACTAAAAGTAGAAAAAAGAAAAATTTAACTATTTCCTTCCTTCAAGGAACTTATATTTTATGTGGTGGATACAATGCATACATAAATAGGCAAAGGAATTGGTGGTAGACTAGAGCTCACAGGAGAGATTATGGTTGGATATATGTATATGGATATGTTTTTGTATATCCATATGTATATGGATATGTATGTATATATAGTACACATATGTGTTTTTGTATATCCATATGTATATGGATATGTATGTATATATAGTACACATATACCTATAGCACACTGCAGATATAGTGCATATATAATATGTACTTTTACATGTACATAAATATGTACCTATAGAAACATATGCACATGCATATGTTTATATATATGCACCTTTATATATATTATATATATATAAACAAATAGGTAGGTAGATGATAGATATGTGTAGAGATGATAATTGCTCACATTGGTATTAATGGGAACTTAACAGAAATTATAGAGTCAAGATAAGGGCCTGAAACTTTGGGGGATGCTAACTTTTGGAAGATGGGATAATGATCCTGCAAAATGGATTAAGAAAGAATGGTCAGCTAAGTTATGAAGAGAAACAAGACGGAATAGTGACATTGAAGTCAAGAGGAGTATCTATTCAAGGAAAGGGGGATGGAAGACAGTGGCAGGAACCGAAGTCAAAGAAGATTTGAACTGAAAAGGGCCATTGGATTTAAGGGAACTCAGAGATCATCTAGTCCAGCTGTCTTAATTACAGATGAGGAAACTATAGCCTAGGGAGGTTACACAGATATTATAAGAGATAGGATTTGACCCCGGGTCCTTATTCCAGAGACGTTGTTCTATTTACGGTAACAAATCAGGGCATAGTAGAGTGGATGAAGAGTGGGGGGACAAGGCAGGATAGGAAGGAATAGGGGGTTATGATTAAAAGGAAGAATTTTATAGTTCTGCTTCATGGCGTTAGCTCTGCTATTAACAGAGCATAATAACAAATGCTCTGGTTGCTTGATTAATGATGATATCCGAAGTGTCATCATCCAGCTGGGGAGTTTGGTGGAATGATGCAATGAGGAATGCTTGAAGAAGCTGGTCTCTGACCAGCATGGGGTAGAGTAACATGGTATTGACTGACTCCTTGTGAAAGAAAAGAAAATGACCTGGACATGGGTAAATGAGGTCAAAGAACGATAGCTGGATAAAGTGAACCTCTAAGATAGGAAGTTTCTGCATCAAGGTGACAAACGGACAGTCTGGGAATAGGGTAATAGAATCAAGGATACAAGGATTCTTCCTACTTCTCCTGATCTAGTGTGTTAAGGATATGAGACAAGGAACATTTAGTCCTAAAGGAGGACGGTGAGGGACAGTCAAGTTAGTCTTGGTACCAGAAAATGGCAAGAAATGGAGGTGAAGGGATTTAGGACGTAAGAGAATCTGATAACAATGCAGTAAGAGAACAGAATAGAATAGGGTGTGTGCAAGGGAAGGATAGAAAGAACAGAATAGAATAGGGTGTGTGCAAGGGAAGGATAAGCTTAGGTAGACTGAGGAGAAGAAGCAAGGATTTCAGATGTCACCTGTGAATCACAGGGAGAAGGGGAGAAGGATCCAGAAGAATCAATCAGCCCCTGTCCTCTAGGATCCGACAAAGACTGAATGTGTTGTGTATGTAGGGGAGGCAATGGCCTTAGCCACTCTAAACACAAGGGATCCAGGGATGAGAGCCAGGTGGAGGTGCCAGGGAGTTGATTTTCTCATTTTTTTTTAGGCTAGACCGAATACATGCTCAGCATCAGGATTATA
Source organism: Bettongia penicillata ogilbyi (assembly GCA_023548195.1). NCBI lineage: Eukaryota > Metazoa > Chordata > Mammalia > Diprotodontia > Potoroidae > Bettongia > Bettongia penicillata. The sequence goes on along the minus strand of JAJHZJ010000177.1, from coordinate 20,986,606 downwards.
GCCTCGTCCCAAGACATCAAGATACAAGCAACAAGCCCTCAGTTTTCCATCATTAAATTCTTCTCTTCCTACTCCTCAAACATTGAATGAGTAGGTTTTTTGTGGGGGGGGGATCCCTGGGTTTCCCTGTTGGTTCTAATTGGAAATGATCTCTCCCTTGTCTGATTTCATCTTTCTGCATTCCTCTTACTTATTAATGACATTGCACATCATTGTTATATATGATAGTATATATTACATTCATCTATATACTAATTCCTTCTACTGGACCTTGAGGTCAAGCATCACGTCTTGTTCATGCAGCATCTCCCTCAGTACCTGGTACAGTGTCTTGAATATAATAGCCATGCCAAAAATATTTGTCAGTGAATTCATCGTTTTCACTAATATGTGTTGCTTTTTTCTTTTTATCAGTTCCACCTTGATGTCTTTAGCCATCTCCTTAATATGATATTGTGATGTAGCACAATACTTCTTATCTTTAGCAGGGGTAATAAGTTATTCAGCTTTTAAAAGTGTATGGAACATTCAAATTAAAAACTTTAAAAAAAATCTGACTTAAAAACTTCAGCCTAAATGTTTTCATTGTTTATCCTAGGGAGGAGCAAATTACTTCCTCTCCCTGGTTAGCATGAGGCCCTTTGGAGAATTTGATTATCTATACATTTTGTATATCATCAGGGCAGGGTTTTTTATGTGGGTGTCAGTTATAATTTCACTCCTAAGATCCAGAAATAAGAAATAACAATATGTTATTTATTTCCAGTATATCAAGACTTTCTACAATGATACCTGGGAAAAAAGACAAGGTCACTCAATAGATGATAATACTCTAACGCTGCTGTGGTCTGTGACTGTGTCAATTTTTGCTATTGGTGGCCTAGTGGGCACAATGATGGTGACTTTGATTGGAAAGGTTCTCGGAAGGTAAGAATAAAGCTAAATAAGCTGCTTCTGTTTGCTAATCTAACAAAGTCACTAAACGAAATGTAAAGTTATAGCATGTGACCCCTCCTCCTCAAAATTTGTACTGTGTTGTCTCATTATTGGCAGAGTTTGCTCCATCATGTGCCAAAGGATAATAGGAAACATCAGTTCATGGATACTTAGTCACCATGCTTATAACAAGCAAGAACAAACATGCTACCATGATGATAATTAGTATGTACCCATATCCATTACAGAGCAAGTACATAAATGCTATAAAAAGCTGAAATGATGCTCTGAACTAAGTCAGTCTATACCTTGACATGCAATGACTTCAATGTGAATATAATTAATTAGGAAGACAAAAATTATGTCAGAATAAAAAAGTATAAAATTCAAAAAGTGAGAGATTAAAGGTTTGTAGAGTACATGGACACTTCACACCTATACATCTTGAATGCTGTTTTCAAAAAATGAGTAAGAAAGCACTGCGTGTTGTGAGCAATCAAAAATATTCCCACATGACTTCACCTTAACAGTCAGGAAACAAGTGGTTACTGATATGAGAGTCATTTTGAGACGCTGTGTATGATTATAGCAACTTCATGCTGTTGATGCTGAGAGATGGAAAATCGACAAGAGTAGAGACCTTGATTAACTTTGATTATCCCACTTTTTAGAGGTAACTAACCAATGTAAAATAGTTGCTAATAGGGTAACACTGAGTACAAGCTCACTTATAAAGTATTACAGAAAGGAGGCAGGGAATATTTAAGTATTGTCACACAAATAGTGAAGAATACTTGAGAAGAAAATGAACCTTCAGAAAGCTCAACATAAAATCCAATTAAACAAGATTATTCCTAATGAATTTATAGAAGAAATTAAGAGGACAATAAATAGATGTGAAATATACCATATCTGTTGATACTTTTATAATAATTTCTTCGTTTATTGAGAACCATTAAATTTAGACTCCATCATTTTGTTGGGGCATGGAGGAGTGTGTTGGAAAGATCACAGGACTTGGAATCAGGAAGACTCATCTTTATGAGTTCAATCTAGCCTCAGAAACTTATTAGCTATGTGACCCTGGGCAAGTCACTTAACCATGTTTGCTTTAGTTCCTCATCTGTAAAATGCTTTGGAGAAGGAAATGGCAAACCACTCCAGTATCTTTGCCGGACAAACCCCAAATAGAGTCATGAAGAATCAGATGCAAATGAAATGACTCAGAAATAACAACATTTAAGAGAAGGAAGGAAAATTTACAGGGAAGTTACTAATTTCATTAATCCCTGGAATATTAGAGAGCAAAGAAGGCAAAAGAGATGACCTCAACCATCCACTTTGGAAAATACCAAAGTGAATAAAAATCACACATTGCCCAGATTATAAAATGCAGGTGGATGAGCTCCCTGTCAGATTAGTCAATCGATTTCATCTTAACAAGTGGAAGATTTAATATGCTCCTTGACCCCTCCCCATTCCACTGCTAGATCTTGCCTCTGCCACCATTACTACGCAAATTCACTTGCTTTGAACTATAGGTCTATATGAACATGTTAAGCCCCTTGTTTACTTATTAGTTCAATTCCGGAGAATTTTTCCTTCTTTCTTAATTATTTCAGCAATTGTATCAAAATCTTTCTCTCCATCCCAAACCCTACTCTCATATGGAGAATTTCAATATTTTTAAACCATTTTTTCATTTCCCCCCAATATTTTATGTACATTTCCCAGTGATCTAATTTTCAAGGTCATTAATCTCCCCAGCTTTCATAACCTATGTATCTCCATTTTGATTTAGTTATGCACTAGAAAGGGTACACACTAGACCACACCATCACACTAAAGCACTGTCTTGAACTATGATATTGAACCATGGAATAAATTCCTGTCTCTGATGATAATCACTTGTCCTTTTTTTTCTGCGCAGTCTTTTTAAATCTGTTCTTTATCCTTACTGTGACTCTTTGACTCTCTGTGTTTCCCCATGCTCTCAATGTCTCGCCCTTGTTCTTGCCTCAGAGTCTTCCTCTCATACTTGGTCCCATAGTTAATCAGTTGAATGACACAATGGTCTGCACCCTTGATTCCCTTTCTCCTTTAATTTTACACCATTCATTCCCTAACAATTTTCATCATTAAAGGAACCCTTTCATACATATTCTCTGCCAAAGTCCTGTGACTCAAATTCTAGTGTTCTTTCCGTTATATAGCACATTTGGGTCTGTTTTCAATGGAATCATTCTTCATGTTTTACAAAACTTGTAAAATAGGCATGACCTATTTCTTTCCCTCTGTACTTAGTCTATATGATTTCTCTTGGGCTAGAACCTTGGGTTTTTCTTCCTAGTCCAGGAAAAAGAAACATATACACCTTTGTATGCTTAGGAAAGTAAAGCTTCCTTTAAAGTCTTTGTCTGTATCTGAGTTGGGCTGAGTTGATCTATGATCCCATGTTCCTATAGAAGCAAATATATTTTTAATAACCTGTCCTTTGCTTAACAACAAGGGGAATAACTGGATAAGATATAAGCAACTAGGTGGCCTAGTAGTTAGAGTGTTGGACTTAGAGTCAGGTAAACTTGAGATCAAATCTTGATTCATACACTCACAGACTTTGTGATCCCAGACAAGTCAGTTAACCTCTCAGTCTCAATTTCCTCATCTACAAGGTGAGAATAAAAGTCGCACCCACCTCCCAGGATTGTTGTAAGGATGTGAAGGTCAAATGAGAATTTATATATAAATATGGCTTTGGGAACCTTAAAGTGCGTTATAAGTTGTTATTATTACCATCATCATCATTATTATTATACTATGATTTCCCAACAGGCACTGACACATTCATATCATCATGTCGTTCTTGCGGTGCTCCCAATCTCTTGGCCGCCACTGGAGTCCAGGCTATTCATATGTCATAGCTATTTCCCCCATAAGCCTGGGAAAGCTAAAACTTCTCACAAATGTCAGCATCAGGGTCCTCATCCATTATCGGCTCTTATAACAGTCTAGAGTCTTAAACATAGAATGACAATGCCAGGGCATCATGGTAAATTGGCTGGCCTGTTTTATAGCAAGTTGTCTAGCTCCGTGTCACTAGTATTTGGCTGTGAGGTTATATAGTAGTAAGCTCAAATACTTTATATATTCATAGAATTTTAGAACTGGAAGAGGCCTTAGAGGTTATCCAGTCCAACTCCTTAATTTTATTGAGATGGGAGACCAAAGAGGTGAGTTAACTTGCTCAAGACCATGCATCATTTGTGTCAAAGCCAGAGTTGGAACCTTTCTCCTGACTCTGAATCTTCTTCTGACTCTCCTTCATCTTGCTTTCTTTCACTTGATTTGTTGAGGACTGATTTCATGCAGTTGCTTGGCGCTATAATGCAGAGAGGTAAGTAGAATATCTTGATACAACTGTACTGATGACACTTCTCTCATTCATCTAGGAAATATACGTTATTAGTCAACAATTCATTTGCCATTTTAGCAGCATTGCTCATGGCTTGCTCAAGCATAGCTGGATCCTTTGAGATGCTAATCCTGGGTCGGTTCATCATGGGCGTTGATGGAGGTGAGGTGGCTATTTGAATTATTTTATCGATTCTGCTAACAGGGAAAGATATCCTAGGAAAGTATGTGACCACTGGCAAAGTCATGTCATCTTCTGACCTTTCATTTCTTCATCTGTATAATGGAATTTAATAATCTTTACACTGCTTATCTTAAAGAACAGTTATACAAAGAAAATGCTTTATAAACACTGAAGTGTGCTAGGCTTTACAGGACCGAAAGTTGGAAACAACCATAGACATCACCTAGTCTGATCCCTTCATTTTACAGAAACTGTGATGTAGGTGAAGTGATTTGCTCATGATGGCTTGTTAATAATTTGTGAAACCAGAACTTGGAAACCACTTTTGTGACCCTGAAGTCCAGGGTTCTTTCCTCTTTTATATGTACACTGCTTATTTTGGGGATGAGCATGAAAAGGATACCTTTTAAAGTTCAATACTTAGTCAGCTGCAAGCTAAAATGGGGTGTTGCAATAATATTAGGATGAAGTCTCCAGAGGCAGTCAGTCATTTGTAGAAAGCATTTTTCAAGCTATAAAATCTTCTGCTTTATCAGCTTTTTCAGTCAGCTTAAACCTTTAGATATTCTATATTGCCCAGAGGGCTAGTGGGTAGTTTTATTTCCTGTCTGAATAACTTTCCCAGCACATTTATTATAAAGAGGATGAAAATAAATTTCCCTCAAAGCACCATTCTTGTTTAAATGTGTGATTCTTCCCTTTTGTTGGACAGTGCCACATTTTGGCAAGGCCACTGATAAATGCTCTAGTATCTCTAGAGGCAGGTGACCAGGATGACTAAAGAGACTGCAAATTGGGACGTGAGGATCATTAATGTAGGTAAGGATACTCAGAACAGGAAGAAAGGACTTGATGAAGGGTGGAGAGGCAGAATGCCATCTTTACTTTCAAATATTTGCCAAATTACCACGTGGAAGAAAGAACTGAACTTATTCTATGTGGCTCCATAGGGCTAAACTAGAATCCACCTGCCACATACAGGGGCAGATTTTAGTAAAATAAAGAAGAAAGAACTTTCTAGCTTCAGAATTGTTTGATAGTATAAATCACTGCCCAGGGAGGTAGTGAGCTCCCTGTCTTTTGGTAGAAGCTAGTAGTCTACTTGTTAGATGTTGTAGAGATATTTCTTAAATTGCGTGGGAAGTTTAATTAGATGACTGGTATGGAATTTAAATAGAAGCAGGACCACTTAACTGTACATAAGGATCCCTGTGGGCCACATATTAAATTAGAAAATGGTATTAATGCTATCTATACTGTCAAGTTTTTATTTATTTTCCTAAATATTTCCCATTTGCAGTTCAATCTGATTCAGCGTCATTAGGGAGTGTTGGCTGAGGCCCACACAGCCCCCCGTTTGACACCTCTGAATTAGATGATCCTTAAGGTCCCACCTTGATTCTGTCATTCTCTTCTTTTATTGTTAATGGCCTCCTTTTATATCCCACTAAGCATCTTACATAATGCCTTTGCTGTCTTATTTGGAAACCTAGCTATTTTGGGAACTTGTATGCTTCTCACACACAAACTGGTAGCCGTCTTTTATCCTTCAAAAGTACGCTTGGCTTAAAGATAGATGTGGTTGTGAAACGAAAGACTCCAAACAAATACCTCAACATGCATTGTTCCCGGGATGTATTAATAAAGAATAAGTGAAAGAAAGGGAAAGTGACTAGAAAACAAAATTACCATTCCTCTACACTTCCAGAACATCTTAGGTTTTCATAACTTTACACATCATGCTGTTAAATCTTACTCAATCTCTGTGAAATGGAAGAAAGAACTTTTTTCCCCTACAAATCAGAAAATTAAAGCTTTACACATTGAGATTATTGACCACATTCTAGGAAAATGGATCTAGGAATTAATGGACTGTATTATAACAGAATCAGAGACTCTTCGAATTTCAGAATACAAGGGACAACAGAGAAAAGGAAGTATGGTTCAGTAGAAAGAGAACTGAACCTGGCGTCAAAGAACCTAGATTCAAATTTTGTCTATGCAGTTTCCTACCCATGTGACCTAGAGCATGCTACTTTTCCTCTGTAAAATGAAGAGATGGAACCATTGGTGTCCAAGGTCTCTTAGCACTGAGTCTTATGAAGTGATTTAAGGAGCAGCAAATTCCATAAACTCTAAACGTGTAAAATGAGCTAGAGAAGGAAATGGCAGACTACCCCAGGATCTTTGCCAGAAAAATTCCAGATAGGGTCATGAAGAGTCGAACAAAAATGAAATAATTGAACAACATAAACATAAACACACTGATAGAGAATAGCCTTGTTTTACTTCCACCTTTTCTGGAGTTTTACCTTTGGGGATTAAGCAGAATATGGAGGCTGGAGGAATTCTCTTTAGGAATGTAACAATAGCGTTTGAGCTTCAGGTCTGGGTTGGACTAGATGACTGTTGAGGAGCCTTCCAACTCTGAAATCCTGAGATTGGATGACTGGAGCCCAGTGCAATTCCCATCTAGAGGGCTCTTCCCTACTTTGCCTGGTAGCTAAAAGAGAGTAGCTAAGTCTCATTGATAATCATTTTCTTTCACAGGCATTGCTCTTAGTGCCCTCCCCATGTACCTGAATGAAATCTCACCCAAGGAGACCCGTGGATCTCTGGGACAGGTCACTGCCATCTTCATTTGCATTGGAGTATTTAGTGGGCAGGTCCTGGGCCTGCCTGAAATACTGGGTCAGGTAAGTGGTATATCTTTTCTTTGTCTTGTGTAGAAGCATGTTGGATACAAACAATGCAAAGGGTTACCTCAGAAGGCATTGTGCTCCCCGTTGTTGGAGGTCTTCAAGTAGAAATTACATGAGCAGCTCTGAAAATCCACCATTGGTGTCCACTTATCACCCAACTCTCACTTATGACTCCAAGTGGTTGTAGCATGTGCAGTAGTAACACCCACATAAAACTGACATGGCAGATGGGCTAAACTGGGTTGAGGGTAACTGACAGGCCTCAAACCAATTGGTGAGTTAGGGGAATGTCTACCCCATGCATATGAAGATTTTCCCCGGCAGAATGGATGGATGAGAAATTGTTTCAATGGTCTTGAAGACAGCTTTAGCATGCACTGCATGGTAATTAAAGCTTGATCAGACATTGAAGACACCAAGTTCATCCAGTGCATCACAGGCCATTACCAGTTTTCTTGACTTTTGTTCTGCCACTGGACTTCAATAACTCTGAAAAAGAAAGAAAGGCCGATGATTCTGTGCAACTCCAACTCCCTTACATCCAGTTCACACACAAGTCAAGGCATCACTTGTGATGTCATCAGTTTTCTATGAAAACTAAAAATAAAACAACAAGCAGAGATTGTATGAGATGTTGAATGTACCATGCTGGGATATATAGGTTGAACTAGACAGCCACTAAGGTCTTGTTCAGCTCTGAGGTTTCATGCATCTGATTAGAAAGAAGGAACACTGGTCATGTTGGCAGAAGGAGAGGTACCAGATAATTTAAGTGTTATGTTAAAAAAATTATTAAAATCACAAATGAGTATAAGCAAAATTACTTATAGCAACTCTTCTTAAAGAAATTAGCCACTAAGGGAAGTAACTGAATGAATGATGGCATATGAATGTAATGCAATACTATTATGATATAAGAGAAGACAAAATGATGATTCCAGATGATTCCAGAGAAGCCTAGGAAGACTGGGATAAATTGACATCTACTGAAGTAAACCACAAAACCAGTAAAACAATTAATATGATAACAGCAAAACGATAAAGACAAACAACTTTGAAAGACTTAAGAACCTGATCACTGCAGTGACCAAAAACAGTCCCAAGGGATTGATGCTGAAGATCTCCTTGTAGAGAGATGATGGGCTCACATTGTATATTAGACATTAATTTTTGTGTGACCTATGTAGGAATTTGTTTTACTTGACCATGCATATTTGTTACAAGAGTTTTAAAAAGAGTTTTTAACTGGAGGGAAAGGGAAGGAGAAAATAAATGCTTGTTTGTGGGAAAAATTTTAAAGTGTAGAAAGAAAGCAAAAAAGAGGCAGAGGAAGAAGGTCTCTAGCATGTTGCGTAGCACTGCTGTGAAATGTCTTTGGAAAGATATGGATAGGAGTTATACAGAGTAAGAAGATGTGGAAGGATGGCAATTTTCATTGGTAGAGGGAGAGCCCACATAGAGGAAATCACATATCCATCAAAATCTGAAACTATGTCTTTTCTATGCCATAGTACTTTCTCCATGAAACCATCCTCAATTCCCTAAGGAAATCATCTGACATCTGATCTTATAGGATTTTGACTCCTCTTATACAATTATCATATTCTAATTTGTATTACAGCAATTTGAGGCATCTGTCTTATCCCCTCTTTTAGGGCAGGGGATGATGTTTTCTTTATCTTTGTATCATTCTTATGGCTAATTAAAGCAGTAAGCTATGCTGCTAGAAGATGCTTAATAAACAATGACTGAAAATATAGTTAACAAATGAGAGATATAGTGAAAGTTGGTATTTCTATTTTAGCATCACTTTATCAGATGTTGGGTCAGTCTAACAATTTATTTTTAGGTTTTGCAAAAAGGAGTTTACTTCCAAGGTATAGCAAGAAACAACATACAATATTTTCCCCCAGCACCTGGGGGCATAATTCCCTTTCTAGTTTCTAGGAAGGAGAGAGGGATTCAGTTCATAGTTTAGCTCAGATTTTATAAAGCACAATCTCACCAATTTCCAAGTCCAAATCCCTCCCTAGCCTTGTGTCCTGGCACTTTGGGTTCCCAGGGCTTTCCTACTGTGCTGACAGCAATATTCCAGTCTGGAATGCTGGTGAACATAAAAGTCACCTTGGCTCAACTTTCTGGGTCCCTAGACTCTACTTCCCAAGCCTAGAATTGAAAAGGACAACTGAAACAGAACAAAATCCCAGTCTCCTTTCTTAGGATTAACGGCTTAAAGTAAGAGTGGGATAATAGCCCTTTCCCCATGCCCACCATCTTGCATGGTACCCATGCTTCAGCTTAACAAGAACTTCACATCCTGGATGCTATCAGAAAGCAAGCAAAAGATGTTTGAAGTGGTCCATGGGAGAATGCTCCAGCAACCTGACTACAATATGAGGAAGTATTGTGACTGTTAAAAGGATAGTCAATTTAGTTCTATTTTTTCTATAATATCCAGAGCACTGAGCTAAATGCTGAAGGATGATACAATATTTAGATAAGACTAGCTCCATGGCATTTAGAATATTCTTCAGTCCACAGTTCTTTAAGCAAAAACTAGGCCATGTTAGCTTAGGAACTAATGAACTACCTATATTTAGAGTTGGAAAAGACCTAAGAAATCATCTCGTCAAAGCCCATCACTTTTCAGATTGGGAAACTGAGGTACAGAGATTGGAAAGGACCTGCCCAAAGTTACACAGGTAGTAAGTGCCACATCAGGGACTTAAACTCAGGTCCCAGATTTTGCATTCATTGAGATGGTTCAGGGCTCTTTCCATTGTACCACACTGCTTTCTGAGCTGTAAAGTATCTTCTAGCTCTAAATCTATGGTTTCCTGATGTCTCCTTGTGGCTTGGAGGTGACCCTAGGTTCTTGAAGACTCTGCCACCAGAGTATAAGCTCTGGAAGGTTCTACCAGTATGAAAGATTTCAAGAATCAGACTGATGATATAATGGTATGTCTATTGTCTAAGGACAAGCCAAATTAAGTTGAGGTTCACCACCACCATGACTCATCTTTTTTATATGAGCAGCAACTTAAAGATGCACTACCAAGGTACAGATGGCCTGACACCTGGACTGAAGGAAGGAAAGCTCTAGATGAGATCATGGATTTTGAAAGGGTGAAGTATTGGAATAATGGTCCAGATACATGAGATACAATCCCGCTTCATCAGGGGATTGTTTGGATTTCCTTCTACCTCTTGGCTCTCTCTTGGGAGTTTGTAACAGGGTGAGGAGCCCCTCAAAACACCATAAGGCGTCAGCCTTATTATATATGGATGGGCTTTTGTGGCTCTGATTGTGTTTCTTTAAATTGATAAATGTTTTGTATTTGTTATCCTTCCCTGGAAACAGTAACTGGTCTTGTGCAATTCCATGCACTTCATCCATTTCAGAATTTTCTCCTTTGGATTTCTCTTTCACACTTGTTTAGACAGCAGAATATCTCCATGAATCTGAAAGGGTGGAGCAAGCCAAGAGATGGGGTCTTCCATGCCCTTGCCTTGGGAAACTTTGCAGTTTTTTTTAAACCTCTCACTCCCTTCAAAGCAATTCTCTTCTTTGAGTATTGCTTTTGGACACCTTGGAAAGTCATTTTGAAACATTCTCATCCAGCTCCCAAATAAAATTCCAGATAAGGCTTAAAAAAATTCAGATCCATTTATAGGGCCTTACTTGAAGAAAAAAACATGCACAGAAAATTATTCTTTTATACCCTTTGAACCAGGGATAGGCAGATTTAAGTATTAGCTAATTTCAGAGAAATTGCTTATCTTTCATAACTTTAGAACATGGTCAATAAAATTGTTTAAAAGGGATAATTAAATCAGCAAGAATTTATTGTGTATCTACCATAATAACCATAACTTGCATTAGCCTTAAAGCTTATTTATAAAGTACTTTCTTCATAATAATCGTGTGATGTAGATAGGGATCTGACAATCCCTTTCAGATGGAATAAAACTGAGTCGTTGAGAAGAAAAGTGAATTATTCTAGTTGTGTTTCAGAGGTGGAACTGGAATTCTGGTACCCCATTTCCAAGCCACTGTACCACACTGGCTATTTTTGTCTAACGCTATGAGACAAGAAAGTGATGATTGTGTACCTTCTCTAAAAGCCCTTATGATTTTAATGGGAAGATGAGGATAATGCATATAAAATTAATGATTTAGACACGGGAGTATTTAATTTCCTGATATATTTTCTGATAAATATCATTTCCTGGCTCTTAATATTAGTGACTTCCCTCTGAGATTATCTCCAGTTTATCTTGTATATATCTTGTTTGGACATAGCTGTTTGCAAGGGGTCTCTCCTGTTAGAGAGTGAGCTCCTTAAGGGCAAAGACTGTTTTTGCTGTTTTTTGTATTCCCAGTGATTGGCACAATGGTTGGCACATAATAGGGTTTGTTGACAAAGTGACTCACTGAAGGGAATGTTGGTTGACATTAGGGAGAAACCCTTCAGTCAATAAATGGAACTTACATTGATCCTTGAAGGATGGGCAGGAGTTGGATAGACTGGGAGAAAGTGGCTCCCTGTTACCTCCAGGATCAAATCTAAACATTTTTGTTTGGCATTTAAAGTTCTTCACAACCTGGTCCTTTCCAGCCTTTCTAGTTGATATATATGCTCTTCCATTTTTTCTACTGTCGTCATTTTGATTTATTTCTTTTTCCTAAATCATGGTGATGATGTCTCCTATTTCCATACCTTTGCAAAGGTTGTCTCCCCTGTCTGGAATTCTCTACTGTCCTTCTTGTGCCTCCTGAAATCCCTGGTTTCTTTCATGATTCATCTCAAGTGAGATCTCTCCTTGGCACCCTGTAATCTTAGCAACCAGCACCTTCCCTCTTTCTTGTTTTCGATTTGTTTACATCTGGCTACACCTAGTCATCTTCATTAGAATGGAAGGTCACTGAGGATGAAAACTTTCCTACTTTTGTCTTGGCAGCCCCACAACTGACATAGTGCCCAACAGTTAGTAAGTACTTAATACGCTGGTTGACTGACAGCTTCCTTCCTGATTCCAAAGTCAGTTGCACTAATCCCTGTGCAAAGTTATCTCTCCATAGCACTTATTTTTATGCTTCATTTGCTCCAGGTGATTTGGAAGGAATTTTTGTTTCCAGTCTTTTTATTTCTGTCGTGTGTTAGTTACTAATATTACAGAAACAAATAATACTTTGCAATTTCACCTGACATGCAAAATTAACACTATAATTAGCTGGACTTTTAAAATAGGCCTCGTCTAAGTGAAAATTCTGGGGAGAAAAGGTTTTCAAGTCTATTTCTTGACAAAAACAAAAACCTCTTAAACTTTGTTTTAAATGGAGAAAAACTTTTAAAAACACTACTTGGGTGACACAGTGAAAAAATAACAATTTCCTCTCCTCTTTGGTATAAAAATACATTATAAAGTCAGCCAAAACAACTTTTCACCTTCAAGAATAAATTATGAAATTCTGACTTGAAAACTGACTGTTTTGTATTTAGCATCTTTTTTGACTATCTTTCATCCCTGGTGTTGTCTGGATAGCCCTCCATTAGGTTCAGTCAGATTTCTCAGTCTTTCTTCTCTTTCCTGACCCTGGGCTAGTCATTTCATTCTCTGTGCCTCACTTTTTCATCTATAAATATGTAGGTTAGGCTAGATAATCTGTAATTTCTTTTTGTGACTGTAGCACTTCGCAATTTCTGTTTCAAGATCCTTTCCCTTTACAACATTCTATGTTCTAAGGGCCTTTCTAGTTCTAGCATTCTCTGAACTATGAACTGCACCCCTTTCTGCTCTTAAAATTCTATTCTGTTCTATTCTATTGTTCTCCTACGGTACCATGAACATAGGTGAATTTAATGAAATAAAGCCTATCCACACACATGCAGCAGAAATCAAAGGACTTTAGGAAAGAGGAATGGAAGATGAGAATTCCTTGTGCTTCTTCTGACTTTTCATTTGCCTTCTCTTAGAGCTCTTTCATCTTTTCTATAGAAAGAATTTGCAGTCTTTACTATGTTCCCATTGTGGTATAAGGTTCCAGACACAGAAGCATCAGGGGTCAGAAATGGGAAACAGGCTCAGAGTGTGAAAGCTGGTAGGGGAAGGGATGGATTTTCCACGGCAACCAGGAGAAAAGTGCTGAGCAAGTGGTCATTGCAGGCTTTCGTTCTGATACTGCATAAAGAGAAAAGTAGGGAGAAGAATTGATGTACAGCTCACCCAATGGAAGGAGAAGGGCACTTTGAGTCTAAAGGACAAATGATGGAAAAAACTTACAAGTTGTATTTTCTATGGTAGAGAAAAATCTATTAAAGGGTAGTTGCTCAGATGTGGTCACCATTTCCTTCTACATAGCACAAACACACTAATGACAACAGTTCATATTTATATTTACATGGGGCTTCATAGTTAGCAGTGTTTTTTATGCTTTTTATGAATTTTTTATTTGAAAATTATATAAATTTTTTATGAAATGTTTTTCATCTGATCCTTGTGATAATACTGAGAGATAGTCAGTTGAAGTGTTTTCTCTATTTTAGATAAGGAAATTATTTCTCAGGGTTTAAGTGATCTGCTTAAAGTTATAGACCTAGTAAGTCCCAGAATCAGAGTTCAAGTTATCTGATTCCAAATCCAGGAGTTTATTTCTTCCATTATAGCGCACTCTCTTTTGACAAGGGAATAAATATTTCTTGACATCTCATCTCATCTCCTCTCAGAGGAGACAAGGTAGTTATGCATCAATCAATGGTATAATTATTCTGAAAGGCATGACACTAGGACCAGCAGAGACTGCTGGTTCATTGGGAAGACCTTTCAGTCTCTTCCTAGTACAACTCATTGAAGGAGAATCATTCAAGACAACATTAAAACTTTGATTCTGGTGATTTTTTGAAGCTGACCTACTTAGATCTAGGTTTTTAAAAAAAGATTAGAGGATTCATCATACCACAGAGGTGTAATTACTGCTCTGAATGTTGGGCTGGGGTCGTGGATTCAAGGGAACTCTTGTGCCCATTGTTATCTTGGAGTTCCAGCTTTAGTCATCGTTGTGTAACACCCAGGGGTTTCATTTCACAGGATTCAAAGCCCAAAGAATTGGTTCGATAGCTTTATGACTGAAGCATGAACCATGGAGTAGGGATCTGTTTGTTTTTCTTTTTTTGTAGGTTGTGAGGACAACCTTAGGTTGTGCATCACCTGAAGGGAAAACAACCTTGGATACAGTTTGACCATGGTCCTGTTAACCAGCCAATGCTCAAGATTTATCAGTCTGAGGTTTCTTCTTATATTATGTAATACAAAGGATTCTAGGGACCCAGAAAGATATGTCCTGTTACATGGATGGTTGATAATAAGTGGTGCAATAAGTTAAAAGGGATTCTGTTATTGATTATTTAAGGTCTGGAGAAAAAGAAGGGGGAAGAAAATTGCTTTTGTCTATTCCCCAATCGACAGGGGGACGCAGCTACAGTGAAGGAGGATGGATAACAGTGGGGACAATTAGAAGGCTGGAGGAGACAAATATCCAAGAAAGTAGCCAGTAAAAAAAAAATGACCTCATGTCTAAACACGATTTCATAATATCAGTTAAGTCAATAACCACTTAAGTTCAGGGAACAATCCGTCATTCAACAATACTTTGTTAATCATTTATTATGTGCCAGTAACATAGTCCATGTTTTCAAAGAACCTATGTTCTATACTGGGGATACAACATATACATATATATGTATAGATACACACATGTATATATGTAGATATATGTATATCTACATATACACATACACTATATATGTGAGTTACATTCATATATACAAATGAATATAATCTATTATGTAACATGTAATATATATAAATATAAGTATATATATGTGTGTATGTACATACCCATATACGTAAACATACACATATACACACGTTTTAATGCCCCTCACCTATGTGAAGAGTGCAGCAGAGTTGACAAGAATTGGATTGTGGAGAGATCCTCTCTCTTCAGTTTCTTCTGGCCCTTTTGGCTTCCATTTCCAAGAGAGAATGGATGATGCCGACTCTCCTTCAGGTTGCTAAAGGGACAGTAAGACTCTGAGAAGCAGACACGAGAAGAGATGGCATCCTCATCATGTCTCTATCCTGGGCTTACTGCACTAGAGACTTGAGGAAATGTTCCCCTTTAAGTGAGATCTAGATTCTCTTGGTGAAGCTGTTATCTTGCTCTCTGTGGGAAGACCCTTTTAACTTAGTATATGTTCTATTATGTATACTTTCTCTGAATTCTATTTTTCTGTCTACTTGGATAAATATTTTTGGGTTTTTTTGCGCTATTTGTTTTGAAGATTCATTTTGAAACTAGTTTTTGGTAGAATTGGAGTCAAGCCTTGAATATAAAACTTGGGGTCTTCTTATCTGTGTTAATGAATAGACATGAGAAATTTAGCTTGAACCTGAAAACTGTATCCCCTAGACTAATAATTAAGGGAGCAGACACACAGAATTAGTCCAGTACTCCCTCTTTAGAGGAGAGCAGAGAGGCAACTTCCTGTCCTGGCAGGAAGTAAGTCTCCCTTACAGAAGACTTGAGATGTCTATTTTGCCTCCTTTTGAGCCACACCCTCATACTGCAGCCTCACAACCTGGCCATGTATGTGTATATATAAATATATATATATATGTTTGTCTATGTGTACATATAGACACACATACATATATACATGTATACATAATACATTTGTTTAACCATTCAGTCGTATCCAACTCTTTGTGACCACGTGGGCCATAGTGGGCCAATATTGTCCATAAAGTTTTCTTGGCCAAGATATTGAAGTGGTTTGCCATTTCCTTTTCCAATGGATTAAGGAAAACAGTGGTTAAGCGACTTGCCCAGGGTCACATACCTAGTAAGAGTCTGAAGTCAAATTTGAACTCAGATCTTTATGACTCCTTGCCTAGCACTCTATCCATTGTGCTACCTTGCTTCCTTCATATACATATATATGTGTGTGTATATGTATCTATATATCTATATAAGCTATACATACAATACATAAGCACATACGTATACAACATATACATACAACACACATGTGTGTGCGCATACATACATATACACACATATACATATATATACATATATATGTATATATATATATATATATATTATACAGAAGAGAGTAGTACTTCCTCTGCTTAGCCCAGAGGGCAACATCTGTTGCAACTTATTGAAGAGATTTTTATCTCTTTAAAATAGTTTTCTTTTTTTTTTTTAAAATAAATTTATTTATTTAACTTTTGACATTCATTTTCACAAAATTTTGGGTTCCAAATTTTCTTTCCATTTGTCCCCTCCCTCCACCCCAATACACCGAGCATTCTAATTTCCCCTATCACCAATCTGCCCACTCTTCTATCATCCCTCCCTTCCCTTGTTCCCATCTTCTCTTTTGTCCTGTAGGGTCAGATAACTTTCTATTCCCAATTACCTGTATTTCTTATTTCCTAGTAGCAAGAACAATGCTTAACAGTTGTTCCTAAAACTTTGAGTTCCAACTTCTCCCCATCCCTCCCTCCCCACCCATTCCCTTTGGGAAGGCAGGCAATTCAATATAGGTCATATCTGTGTAGTTTTGCAAATGACTTCAATAATAGTCATGTTCTATAAGAATAACTATATTTCCCTCCATCCTATCCTGCCCCACATTGCTTCTATTCTCTCTTTTGATCCTGTCCCTCCCTGAGTGTTGACTTTAAATTGCTCCCTCCTCCCATTGCCCTCCCTTCCATCATGCCCCCACCCTGCTTATCTCCTCCCCCACTTTCCTGTATTGTAATATAGGTTTTCATACCAAAATGAATGTGCATTTTATTCCTTCCTTTAGTTGAATGTGATGAGAGTAAACTTCATGTTTTTCTCTCAGCTCTCCTCTTTTTCCCTCCACTAAAAATCTCCTGTCAACCTCTTCTATGAGAGATAATTTGCCCCATTCCATTTCACCCTCTCTCCTCCCAATACATTTCTCTCTCAACGTTTACCTTCATTTTTTAAGATATGATCCCATCCTATTCAATTCACTCTGTGCTCTCTGTCTCTGTGTGTGTGCATGTGTGTATGAGTGTGTGTGCGTGTGCATATGCATGTGTGCGTGTGTGCATGTGTGTGTGTGTGTGTGTGTGTGTAATCCCACCAACTACCCAGATACTGAAAAGTTTGAAGAGTTACAAACATTGTCTTTCCATGTAGGAATGTAAATAGTTCAACTTTAATAAGTCCCTTATGACTTCTCTTTGCTGTTTACTTTTTCATGCTTCTTCTCATACTTGTGTTTGAAAGTCAAATTTTCTTTTCAGCTCTGATCTTTTCATCAAGAATGCTTGAAAGTCCTCTATTTCATTGAAAGACCAGTTTTTCCCCTGAAGTAGTATTATACTCAGTTTTGCTGGGTGGGTGATTCTTGGTTTTAGTCCTAGTTCCTTTGACTTCTGGAATATCATATTCCAAGCCCTTCTATCCCTTAATGTAGAAGCTGCTAGATCTTGTGTTATCCTGATTCTATTTCCACAATACTGAAATTGTTTCTTTCTAGCTGCTTGCAATATTTTCTCCTTGACCTGGGAATTCTGGAATTTGGCCACAATGTTCCTAGGAGTTTCTCTTTTTGGATCTCTTTCAGGTGGTGATCGATGAATTCCTTCGATACTTATTTTGCCCTCTGGTTGTAGAATGTCAGGGCAGTTTTCCTCGATAATTTCATGAAAGATGATGTCTAGGCTCTTTTTTTGATCATGGCTTTCAGGTAGTCCCATAATTTTTAAATTGTCTCTCCTGGATCTATTTTCCAGGTCAGTTGTTTTTCCCATGAGATATTTCACATTCTCTTCCATTTTTTTATTCTTTTGGTTTTGCTTTGTGATTTCTTGGTTTCTCAGAAAGTCATTAGCCTCCATCTGTTCCATTCTAATTTTGAGGGAACTATTTTCTTCAGTGAGCTTTTGAACCTCCTTTTCCATTTGGCTAATTTTGCTTTTGAAAGCATTCTTCTCCTCATTGGCTTTTTGAACCTCTTTTGCCAATTGAGTTAGCCTATTTTTCAAGGTGTTATTTTCTTGAGCATTTTTTTGAGTCTCCTTTAGCAAGGTATTGACCCATTTTTCATGCTTTTCTTGCATCTCTCTCATTTCTCTTCCCAGTTTTTCCTCCACCTGTCTAACTTGATTTTCAAAATCCTTTTTGAGCTCTTCCATGGCCTGAGCCCATTGGATATCTATTTCGGATGTTTGGAGTACAGAGGCCTTGACTTCTATGTCTTTCACTGATGGTAAGCATTGTTCTTCCTCATTAGAAAGGAAAGGAGGAAATATCTGTTCACCAAGAAAGTAACCTTCTGTGGTCTTATTTTTTTTCCCCTTTCTGGGCATTTTCCCAGCCAGTTACTTGACTTCTGAGATTCCTTTCCACCCCTGCCTCACTAGTGCTTGGGGTCTGAGATTTAAATGCTGCTTCCTAGCCTCAGGGCTTTCAGCGAGGGCAGGGCTACTATTCAGTGTGAGATTAAGTTCAGGTGCTCAGGTGGGGGCAGGGCCGCCACATGGGGCTCAATTCCCTCAGGGGGTTTATGTGGAGACCTTCAACAATGGATCCAAGCTCCTGTTCACTGCTGCCTCTGCTGCTGCCTCCTGAGGGGGCCTGAGTTATGGGGATACCCCGCTCCCCTCTTGGTGAGCCAGACAGGCTCTCTCACTAACCTTTGACTTCTGTGGGTGGATGGACCTGCACGGCCATTGGGGATTCCATCCCTGAAGCTTGCTCAGATCTGGTCCTCTCAGTGCCATGTGGCCAAGGCAGGGCTGGGCTCTGTACTGGGTCGGTGCGTGATGGACCTTTGGTGTCAGTTTTTCAGGGCTCTCTGGATCAGAAATCTCCTCCACTCCATTGCTGTGTGGCTTCTGCTGCTCCAGAATTTGTTGGGAGTTCCTCTTTACAGGCAATTTATGGGCTGTGGGTTCAGAGCTAGCATATGTGAATCTTTCTACTCTGCCATCTTGGTTCCTCCCCCCTTTAAAACAGTTTTCTAACAGTTGGACCTGTCCATGCTCTAGGGAGGGGTTGGACTGGATGATTTCCTAGGTTTTTTCTATGGTAATTCATTTTACACATAATTTTCCCTGACAATAAGGGAAGACTCTTTGATTATTCTCTGGCGTGCTTATTCCCTGCTCTCAAGCTTAGGAACAGGGACAGTCTGTTCTTATCATCATATCCCACAGTGTCTTGTACACTGGAGGGCTTAATCAATGTTACATTGAACTGAAACATGGGAAGAATAATATTTAAAGTCACACCACTGAACTGTCCCAATCCTTTCTTCATCTGATTCTGTTTTCCCAGATCCGGGGGAACTTGGTGAAGTAGTGTGGGAATAACTTCGATAAACTGCTTTTTAAAATTTGTGTTGCAGTAAGATAGATGATAGGCTGCTAGGATCAAGCAGAACATAAAATGAGAGATTTTCATTTGAACCCAGCTTGGATTTATAATGTGTGAGCTCCGTTACTGAGAGACAATGCTTCTCTTCCAAAGTGATGAAAATTGTGCTTCTTTTATTTTCTCTGTTTCAATCACATCTATCTTTCATCTTCAAAGTGAAAGACAATTGAGCTTTAAAAAATAATATTCAAAAGAAGAAATAGAGACTAGATCAAAACCCTGATTCCAGCTTTCCTTAGAAATTATATGGTTAGAGGAAGCTGAGTGAGGCAACCTTTTGGATATGATGGTCAAAAGATGAACTAGAGAAAGGGTATAAAATGAAAGCTTTTTGCTTGAATTAAAACAGATTATAACAGCTGAACATTCATGTGAGACTAGGCTTGCAAACCCTTTATAAGTCATTTGCATTATATATTTCTCTCATACAGTTCAAGAGGAAAGAAACTAAAAAGAAAATCAATAAAACTTTTAAGCAAAAAATTGAGATGCAACAAAAGGAAAAGACTTGAGATTTTATAAAGTCAGGGGAAAAAAATCAGTATTGAACTAGCCGGATGCTTTTCTCCATCAGGGGTCCAAAAATGTAATAGCTATTTCTGGGTCTGAAGGAAAGTGTCCTTTCTATAGATGAGGGGGTCCAAGTGAGTGCAAACCAAAGGCGAGACTAGGTCAGAAGTCAAAGTTTCTCAGCAACACTGAAGTCCAAGGGCTGAGATGGAAGTAAGTAAGTCAGGAACAAAGTACATTTAAGGCCAACTAGGGCTCAATGAGATTCAGTGTATTAGCAAAATTGTGATTGGTGTAATATACTATGCCTTCCCAAAGCTTGGCCTCTTATGATAGAGGCATGTCCTTTGTGCTTTAATATAAAATATTGGGGCATCATAGGTTAAAGTCAGCTGAGGTTGTAAGCATTGACAGGTAGTGTCCTCTCAAGGAAATTAAAGAGAAGATATGCTTTATAAAGGCATACAAAGTATATTGCTTTTTGACTTTGCAATTTAGAAAGATGTACTTTCACATATATACTCTCAGTAATAAAATTTATAATTGGATAAGTGAGTGAACAAATAAACCATGGGCAATGCACTATCTTAAATGTCAGGAAAACAAAAGAAAAATGAGAGAGACTGTTTTCAGAGAACTCCCTTTCTAATGGTGGAGACAAAACACGTGGAGAGCGTCAGCTACAAGTCAGCAGGAAGGGTCCCATGGTCCTTAGGATATGACAGCAAAACAGATGGAAAGGACTCTTTTCCTCTTCCTTTACGTAAATTTTTATTGATTTTGTTTGTTTTTTGACATTACCATGATTTCACTTAGTATTCCACCCCCTTTCCTTTCCAGAGAACTATTCCATATGACAAATAGTATTTTTGAAGGAAAAAATAAAATGAAAAAATCAGTATAACTGAAAATATGTGCAATGTGTAACCCTTGCCAAACTGCAAACTCCGCAACAGGGTGGGTTGAAAGTCTTTTCTCATAATTCTTTTTTTGAGTCTTCCTTGTTTATAATTTTTCAACATTCACTTTTGCTTTGGCGGTGATCATTCCATTTACATTGCTGTAGTCTGTATATTGTTTTCTTGGCTTTGCTTAATTTATCACATGTGCAATTTCTTACAGCACAGTAATATTCCATTACATTTATGTACTATAATTTGTCCCCCAATTGGTGGACATCTACTTTGCAGTTCCCCAATTGATGGCATCTGATTTGTTTCCAGTTCTTTGCTTTCACAAAAAGTGCTGCTATATGTATATGTATATGGTTGGTTGGTTTGGTCTTCGTCTTTGAAGAGGACCAAAATGACATTACCATTGTCAAATGAAATTTCAGTGTGTCCAACTGTGACTGATCAGACCAATATGAGTTCCAAATGCTCTACCACATATTGGACACAGATAGTCTGTATGAATATTTGGGGTGGATATCCCAAATGCATCCTGCATTTACTTTGTGCTGTCTCAACTCTGCTTTGCTCAAAGAGCACAGCACCTTTTCTTACGTGGGCACGCCATGCTGAACGGTCCTGTGCCAGTGTCTCCCATGTTGCACAGTCAAATCCAAAGTTCTTAAGAGAGACCTTGAGAGTGTCCTTGTATTGTTTCTTCTGGCCACCATGTGATCACTTGCCTCATGCAAGTTCTCCATAAAATAGTCTTTTTGGCAAGCGTACATTTTGCATTCAAATAAACTGGCCAGCCCATTGGAGTTGCACTCTCTGAAGCATGGTTTGAATACTTGGCAGTTCAGCTCAGGCAAGGACTTCAGTGTCTGGTACCTTATCTTGCCAGGTGATTCTCAGAATCTTCCTAAGACAGTTCAAATGGAAGTGATTCAGTTTCCTAGCAGAGCATTGGTAGACTGTCCATGTTTCACAAACATATAACAATGAGATCAGCACAACGGCTCTGTAGACCTTCAGTTTTGTAGTCAGTCTAATACCTCTTCTCTCCCAAACCTTTCTTCAGAGCCTCCCAAACACTGAGCTAGCTCTGGCAATGTGTACATCAACCTCATTGTCAATGTGTACATCCCTGAAAAGTATACTACCAAGGTAAGTGAACTTATCCACAGCATTCAAAACTTCTCCATTTGTTGTAACTGATGGTTCCATGTATGGATGGTGTGGTGGTGGCTGATGGAGCACCTGTGTTTTTTTGGTGTTAATTATTAGGCCCAAATTAGCACAGGCAGCAGAGAATTGATCCATACTTTGTTGCATGTCAGATTTAGAAGCTGAATTGAGTGCGCAATCATCTTCAAGCAGAAAATCATGCACCAACACTCTCTCCACTTTGGTCTTGGCTTGTAACCTTTTCAAATTGAAGAACTTACCATCAGTACAGTATTTGACCTTGATGCTGTGTTCATCCTCATTGAAAAACTTTGTCAGCATGGCTGAAAACATCATGATAAATAAAAAGCATGGAAACAAGCACACAGCCCTGTTTCACTCCCCTGGTGACTGGGAAGGCACGTGAGCATTGTTCATTATCCAGAATACGGGCAACATGCCATCATGAAATTGATGTACAACATTGATGAACTTCTCCAGGGAACCAAATTTTGACATAATTTTCCATAAGCTCTCATGACTAACAGTGTCAAAGGCCTTGGTCAGATCTACAAACGTTGTGTACAGACTTCTGTTCTGCTCCTGGCATTTCTCCTGCAGTTGTCAGGGCAGCAAACACCTTATTGACTGTTCCTTGGCCCTTTCTGAAGCCATACTGGCTCTCAGATATATGCCCTTCTTCCAGGTAAAGGATCAGCCTATTAAGGAGAACTCTAGCAAGAATTTTGCCAGCAGTGACTAAGAGAGAGATCCCCCTGTGATTGTCACAGGATAATCTATTCCCTTTATCCTTATAGAGATGGACAATGGAGGCATCCTTGAACTCTTGGGGGATAACCTCTTGCCGTATAACCTGGAAAATTTCAGTCAGCTTTGTATGAGCAATGGTCCCCCTACCTTGTAAATCTCAGCTGGAATAGAATGAACACCAGATGCTTTGCCACATGAAAGGAGCCTAATGGCCCTCAAAACCTCTTCTTCAGTTGGAAGTTTAGCTAAGGAGGGATTGACTTCAACTTGAGGTAAACATTCAGTGGCCTCAGCATTGATTGATGATGGTCTGTTGAGAACACTATGAAAGCGTTCAGACCATCTCTCTAGGATCATGTCCTTATCACTAATCAATGTAGCTCCATCAGCACTGAGGAGTTGTGATGCGCCATAGGTTTTTGGTCCAAATAGCTTTCAGGGATTCATAAAAGTGCTTTGGATTGTTACTATCAGCATAAAACTGAATATATATGTATATATGTACACGTACACATATATGTGTATATATGTATATATAAGGACTTTATGTTGATGGCTTTGTTGGAGTCTAAGTCCAGAAAAGGAATCTCTGGGTCAAAGAATATGGACATTTTAGTCAATTTATTTCTATAATTATAAATTACTTCTCAAAATGTTTATAATGTCTCTTCCTTAATGTCCTTTCCACTCACAAAATCATATCATTTTCTGATGTTGAACCATTTGACAATGCCCAAAACTCTGGAGGAAGGAACTCTCTTTTCTGGGTATTCAGTACTGTTGGCTTTAGCAGGTATCCTGGGCAGGCTATACCACCACAGAGATTGCTTCCCAGGATGATGACTGAGAACCTTGAGCTGGAGACATTGCTGTTCCAAAGGATCTTCAGGATCCTAAGCAATCTCCATTTGGGTCTGAGGGGAGATAGATGTGAAGGTAGGGATGGTGGTTTGACTTGCCTGGTATGTGCTACCTCCTGTCTTTCTCTCAGGATGCCTTGCCTGCTCTATATGGAATTGGTTAGCTTTGGCGAAGATGGCTGGCCCCTTCTTTACCAGAATTGTTTCTCTGGATGATAGATGTGAGGGCTGGACTGGAAGCAGAACTTGGTCTAGAACTTGGTGGTCTAGAGGTTTTTGCCACTTCCAGGATACCTATGTCTTTCTGCCTGTTGGTAAATAAAAGAATTTATAGGATCGAATTTGGCTTTAATTTGAGATCTACAATTGACTGAAATCTGACCCTAGGAAGTCATATTACTTCTATGAGCTTTATTTTCCTTTTTCATCAAGCTTTCCATCATGTATCTCAAAAGTATATTCTGAAAATTAAGTGTAATCATCTACGTTAAAATATTTTACATTGACCTGGAAGGGATTTGAAATACTATGTAACTCTCTTATTTTATAGGGGAAGAAACTCAGGTTTAGAAAATTAAAATGATTAACCCATATTGAACTGAATTTTTAAAACTGCTAATGAGATGGAATTTGTTCTGTATTGTAGCTACAACAAGCAGGTGTTGTACAGCAAAGTTTGGTAGGCAGTCACTCTTTTACACCTCTCCTCCCTCTAATAGGGAAAGGGGGAGGATCTGGGCCCTAGAAAACCGTGCCTTTCTTCTCTCACTGAACCACCCAGAGTTATAATCTCCCCTTTCCTGGCAGCCTCTATCTCACTCTCTCCTCTCCCCACTGGAGACTGACTGATCTTTTGCCTAAGGCATCTAAGTCAATGTTCAAAGTGATTCAGCTTGTCTATAAGGAGTGCATTTTTATCTTTGTTCCTAGGATTCTGTAATTCTTCCTATCTTCCTTAATGTTACTCTCCTCCCTTGGACATTAACCAATTTATCCTCTATGTTTCTTGTTTATGAATAGATATTTGCATGTTGTCTCCCCTAGTGAACTGAGCTCCTTGAGAGAGAGAGGACTGTTTTTGTCTTTCTCTGTATCCCCAATGCTCAACACAGTGCCTAACACATAGTAGACACTTAATATATACCTGATGAGGTTGACTTCTTAGAAATCATTTGTAGAAGTGAATGTTCTGAATGCCTCACTAGTTCCTATAATTCATCACTGAATATAATATGATCAGTGTTCTCAGTAAAGAAAAACATTAAAACTTCAAGAATAAGGGTCCTGTTCATAATTCTAATGGTACAGTCAATTATTCAATGGTTTAAAAGAGCTATTAAATCTATTGGCTATGAGCAAATTAAAATGTGTTGGAATTTGTATAAGCATAATTGAAATTCATATATCTTCTCTTTAATATCAGGGACCAAGGCTAACTCAACATTTTCTTATGCTAATAACTCTACTTCAGGTAGAAGGCCAGCTAGACCTTGATTCATTTTTCTTATAGTTTATCTCTGCTTCAATAATTTTTTGAATTTCTCTATTTCCCTATAACATGATACTATTAGCACTCCCCTTTCCCTCACTCTCAACACAGTGGTGTACATAGTTTTTTTCCTTCCTCCTAATTTCCAAGAGAAAAAAAATCTGCTTTCTGAATTACACTTGTACACCTCCCCAGCCAACTTGACAATGGGACTGTAATATATCTTTCTAAATGTTAGGATAATATGACAATTGACTGCCAGGGACTAGAGACTTCTCATAAAGGCACATCTGAGAGAATAAAATAGGATAGAGAGATATTGTAAAGGAAGTTACTATCACTGGCTTTATGGGTTAACTATCTAGATCTTTCAAGTCTTATGAGCAACCTTATAGTCAGCCTTGGAATAGACAGAAATAAGGGCTTACTAGCAGCAGTCCCTCTTTCCTGGTCCTTCAGGCCAATGACTGTTTTACTTTTGGTGGCAATACTAAAAAGTCAAACCATCTAAAGGCAAAATTCTAATATTTACAGCACTTAATATTGTTATCACTCAAAAGAAGAATATTTCACTTCAAAGGAAGCTCTCAGAGTTATAGCTTTTGACTCAGATGAAGACAGTCATTTTTTTTTTCACCACAGAAAAATTGGGTCATGACTAAGAAAGTTGATGCCTAATGCCTCAAGAGGGAAAAACAGCTATTCACAGATCACTGAAGTATGAAAATGATTTTCATAGAACAGAAATGATGTTGAATTCTTCAGGGCTGATTGCATTTCTTTTCACAGTCTTGACACAAAATAAAACAAAAAAAAGTGTATTCTTAGGCTAAAATGAATCTAGAGAAACTTCAGACCCAGATGGTCACATGAAATATTGTGTTATATAACTCTCTACTTGGACTAGATGTGCTGAAGCCTAGAGAAGAGTTTAATCTCTCATTAATAATTCTAAAGGTTGTAGTCTTCACAGCCTTGGAAGGGACTAAAGCCTTTTTGATCTTTCAACTAGAGGACAGTATTCTCATGGATCTAGCTTCCACGGAAGTTATTCTTTGACAGAGTAGTTAGTGAAACAGTAAGTCAGAGGAAAGTTAGAATTTGTGGAAGGCTAGGATGAATCTTCCAGAAAAATCAGAAGCTGGAAGTTAGAATGTAGCAGTAGTAGTACAGTGGAGAATATTTGCATAATAGACTAGCAAGGAGTGTTGAAGTGGAAAGAGATTCTCCTATTCTCTAATCAGTCTATTAAAAGGAATGCAGTACTAATGCATTGTGGAAGTGATCCAACCATTCTGGAGAGCAATTTGGAACTATGCCCAAAGGACTATAAAAGTGTGAAACCCTTTGATCCAGAAATACCACTACTGGGTCTATATCCCAAAGAGATCATTAAAAAAGGGAAAAGGACCTACATGTACAAAAATATTTATACAGTCATTTATTTGGAGGCAAAGAATTGGAAACAGAGGGGATGCCTATCAATTGGAGAATGACTGAACAAGTTGTGGAACCAATGACTATAGTTGGTTGAGTCCCATGTGTTCCCCCATTGATTTAGGAGTTGATAATAGGAGATAATCTTGTTTTAATAACAAGGGGCAATGTGATGTATTAGAAAGAGAATTTTGGAATCAGAAAGTCTTAAGTCTGAGTCTTGGCTCTGCCATTTGTTAGCTGTGGGACCTCGGATAAATCATGTAGCCTCTATTCACTTCAGCTACCTCAACATAAGCTGTGTTCAAAGCATTTGCAATCATAATGTGCTAGGCAAGTATCATCCATCATTGTCACAAGACCTTCTGTGCCCAGGAATGTCTAGACATTTTTGCATAGCCATAAAAAGTGAAGGTGAAGGATGTTAAAGATAAGATTTAACCATCCTTGAAGTAATGTCAAGTGGAATTACATATAAAAATGTCCTTTCAGGTTCCTTAGCATTATTTTCATGTCAAAATAGCCTTGGGGTGGGGGTAACCCATCTGTTTGACATTACGAATGATCCGATTCTAATTTGAGAGTTTTGGAAGGAGGTGCCTCACAGTAGGGAGTTTTCTTGTCCCTTTGGGCAATGACCTAAGATAAAATCCTTTAATAAGCTGCATTTATTCAGAACCGTCTTCTTATACTCATGAGAACACAGTATCAGGAGTAAGAAGACCTGAGTTCCACTCCCAGCTCAGTCACTTTCAGTGACCTTGGGCCAGTCACTGAACACTACTGAAGCTCAGGTTTGTCATCTGCAAAATGGGGCAAGTAATACTTGGACTGTCTGTCAGAAGGTTGTGTGAAGATCAAGATGGATATAAAAAGGGACTTCCAAACCTTCAGATATTCTGGAAATGCAAAACATTGTTAGCCATTTGTGTTTGAATAATGCTGAATGTGGAGCTGACATCGTTTGATAATAAACGATATCAGTTTATGTTGTATAGACATTGGTGTATGGAGTGGCAAGATTTCCAGTGTTAAATAAAAAATAAAACAATGAAAAAATATGAAAAGTACCATACTGATATTACTCTCCCTAGAGATTAACTCCAAAGTAAGATTTCTTTGAAAAGAAATATGTCCATATGGATAGACACAACAATGCTGAATTACATTGATTTAGTAAGGATGATGATAATTAGTAGTTATATAATGCTTTAAGGTTCGCAAAGCATTTTACAAGCATCGCTTTATCCTTACAACAACGCTGGCAAGTAAGTACTATTGTTTTTCCCATTTTACAGATAAAGAAACTGAGACAAATAGGGGCTGACTGACTTACTCCAAGTCACACAGCTAGTAATTATCTGGGACCAGATATAAATTGAAGTATTCCTGACTTTAAACCCACAGCTTTACCTACTGCATTGCCTTAGCATTTCAAGAGCTCATCGTTACGTCGGTAAAAGCTCATCATAGCTAGGTCTCAATTATTTGAATAATGGATCCCATGAAATGGTTGCATCATTTGAATTAGCACTGCATATTTCCATTGGACTGGAACCAATAACTAGAGTTTCCATCATGATAACTTCACAGGATTCATTATTTGCACTGAGACCTGCCTCATCACAAAAGATTCCATTTCCGTGCCCCCGAAGTTGGCCTGCTGATTGGTCTGATTAAAACACATATTTTTTTAACAATAACCATTCAGCACAACACATGCTTTATATAGTCCTAGCCCACGTAATTGTCACTCTATAATAAAAACTTTAATAGGTTAATAATGTATTGATTTAAAACTTTACAAAGCTTTCTCCCCATAAAAGGACGAGATTGTTTCATTCATTGTATCTGTATCCTTGGTGCTTAGTATGGTTCCTGAAATATGACAGGTCCTTAATAAATGCTTGCTTATTTGATTTATAGCACAAATATTATTATGTTAATTTAAAAAGTGAGGAAACTCAGGCTCAGGGAGGTTAGGTAACCACTTGTCAGTGGTCACACAGCGAGCAAATGTTAGATCTGACATCTAAACATCCATTCTCCTCCAGCTGCTGTGCAAAGGTTTCCACTCTATGGCATTCATCTGCTCTCAGTGAAAGAACCTAGAAAGAGGTTATTTTCAATGTCGTTTTCGGGGGAGGGAGCGACAGAAATCATCAAAAAGTAATTACTTTTTGAACTCTGCTCATTTCAAAATTCCCAACAACCCTTGAAAGAAAACTCTTCAGTTCCTAAATTCTTTCCCAGATATTAAGCAGCAACAAAAGGAAGGAAGGAAGGAAGGAAGGAAGAAAGAAAGAAAGAAAGAAAGAAAGAAAGAAAGAAAGAAAGAAAGAAAAGAAAGAAAGAAAGAAAGAAAGAAAGAAAGAAAGAAAGAAAGAAAGAAAGAAAGAAAGAAAGAAAGAAAGAAAGAAAACTGTTTAAGTAAATAAGTAAAAAGAAAAAAGCAAAGTCTGTTCTGTTTGGTTTAGAGCCCCTCTTTTCCACTGTAGTTTCAGGAAGGGTTGGCTTATGAATCTTACTCAGTCTGTTTTATGTCTAGCACAGGGCATTATATTTCCAGCACTCCAGCACTTTGTCAAAATGCCACTGTAGCAAGAGTTTAGAGTTATTTATAATTTACTTTACCATATGTAAATTTTTTAATGACTCAACAAAATGCAGCTAAGCAGCACAGTTGATAGAGTTCCATGCCTACAGTCAGGAAGACTGGTCTTTCTGAGTTCAAATGTGACTTCAGACACTTGCTAGCTGTGTGACCCTGGGTAAGTCACTTAACCCTGTTTACCTCAGATTCCTCATCTGTAAGTGAAATGGAGAAGGAAATGGCAAATAACTCTAATGTCTTTGCCAAGAAAACCCCAAATGAGGTCATGAAGAATTGGGTAAGCCTGCAAAACAACTGAATAATACCAAAAATGCATTGTAAACATTCAACCAATATGTGTTTATTAACAACCAGCTTGCTCCTGGCATTTCAATGCTAAGCAATACAAAAGTGAGGCAATCCTTGTCATTCAGGAGAATAGCCTTCAGATGATGCTTCTCAGAGCACAGTGGCATTTGACATACTGGGAGTTGATGACTTGGCATCCAGACAAGGCAGAAAAGAGCTGTAGTTCTGGAGTGAGAAGGCTCACTGTCTGAGCTGCAGGGCTTTGTTTTTACCATGAGGATTGGAATACCTGTACGAACGGCCTTACGGGCCTATTGTGTAGATGGAATAAGACTATGGAACCAGATACCAGCAAAAGGCTTAGAAACTGGAGCGACATCAGCTGGAATAAATCAGTCTTACAGACTCGCTTTTGCAGCACTGTTTTTTCACTGGTAATTTATGTGCTGTTTGGGTACCGGAATAGTCCAAGGTACCAACAAAGATACCTGTGAACAGCTCTTATACATCATTCCGCTGATACAAGGGCAGAAGAGCCTTGGCCAAAACATGGTGGATAATGTCCTGTATTTTCTCATCTTTACAATTGCAAGTATTCTGTTTCTTGTAACTCCAAGGCAAAAGTAATCCGGTAATGCTCATATGTCATATAGAATGCTATTTGCTCCTCTACTATCCATTCATAATACATCATTTAGAATTCTAGTTATTTGTCCCTTCTAGGATGTTTTGATGCAGAAAGGCAGTGGTTAGAAACATACCTCATTTTTCTATCTCCCAGAAAGCCCATTGTTCGAATTCTAGGTTAGCTGTACCTGGCAATATAGTAATTATTCTTCTGCAATTCATTATCCTTTTGGATATTTGGAATAGGGGAGAGCATAGTAGTTTGTCTCTCACCGTCTTGGCTCCTTTGAGGACGATGGGTGTCAGAAAAATGCAGACAATGATGGACCATGAGAATAAGCTGAAAAAACAGCTTTCTGCTGCTTTTAGGGTTTTCTGAGTAAAACTTGTTTTGTCCTCACAAAAGAGGCAGTACCCTCAGTGACCCTCAGCATAGGCCTAGACCCAATACTCTGCATAATGCCTGGCACATTAAAGGAACTTAATAAATGCTAATTGACTGACTATTAAGCCTTGGACAATAAGAAGGCACAGTTTTGCCTTCTACCTTCCTGGGAACCGAGAAGCAGGTGGTAAAGACTTCGCTTTAATAAGAATGTAATTACAGGTGACCTGACTAGCCCACAAGAAGTGGGAAGGATGAATTAATGTGTGGGATGGTAGAAAAGATGTTGGAATTAGAATCAGATGATATGATTTTAAATCCTGGGCTCTTCTACTTAGTTACCTATGACATCACTTATCTTTTGGGGGACTCATTTGTGAAAATGAAGGGGCACACAAAATGACCTCTGAACTCTCCTTTGTTTTGGAGTCCTCTAGTATTCTCTCTTAGTCTCAAGATGCCATGCCCTGAATCTTACTTAGCATTCTTCGGTGGTGCCAACACATGTAAGTTTTATATAAGCCAAATTTGGGGGGAAATTGTATTTGGAGCAATATGGTTCAGAGCAATTTAATGTCTAAAAACAAAGCTTGATCGTATGAAAGAGATGAACTTGTTGCATGAGTGCAAACTTGTTCAAGGTGTGCATTGTCTTGATAAGAAGTCTGTCTTGAGTCTGATAAAAAGGTCTAAAACAGGTGCTTTTTACATTACAGACGTGTATAATGAGGTTGTCGTGACTGAAAAGTCAATTTATTTTTCCCAAAATTTGAGACAATAACAGCTCCTGAAAATGAAAACTTGGAAATTGTTTCATCGTATTTAGAAAAGGAAGTGATTTGCCAAGAAATAAAATTGTAGACAGAGCCACATTTCAAGTAGGGACAGGGAGAAAATGGCTTGAGTCCAGAAGTGGGCAACCAGTGTGATGAGAAAGGAGAAGGTGGGGAGAGTGAGACACACCATTTCTCTTAATTACCTTCCACCTCTTTTTTCATGGAGTCTCCCTTATCATACCTTTTCTGTGGCATGACTTGGGATTTTGAGGAATTAGGAAACAGAATAAAAACCGAGGTATAGACAGAAGCAGATATAACTGAGATGAGGGTACAGGAGATCTCACAGATCTGATGATGCAATCATGCAGGAATAGTAAATATCCCCGACTCTAGAGGCCTGTTTTCCAATCCAATAAATCCAATCCAAAACATTTATTAAGTGCCTATTAAATACTGAGGATACAGTTCATAAGAAGAAAGACAGTCCCTTGCAATCTAAAGGGCCAAATGATACACGAAAGGAGGCAGGAAAGGAAAGGATTAGGGTGCCCATCAAGGGTATCTTCTTCCACAGAGATGAAACCAGGCACAGCAGCAGGTACAAAGTGGAGTGAGCTGAGTTCAATTTTTGCCCTCTATAAAGGAGGGCATTGCTTTGATACCCTACCCTCTAGTCCTCCAGTCAGAAAGGAGAGGAGGCCAAAAGAGGTTGTATCATTCAAGGCTTGAGTTAGTCCCACAGTGGTAAGTTTTAACGTGATGAGCTTGTCCTGAGAGGAACATCTTATTCTGTGGAGCTGAAACCAGAAGGGGCACCAGATGCAAAATGGACTTAGGCTGATAACAATGAGATTCTTAGATAGATACTGGAATCTAATTTTTCTTCTGGGTAGCTAGGTGGTACAGTGGATAGAGTGCCAGCCCCAGAATCAGGAAGATTCATCTTCATGGGTTCAAATCCAGACTCTAGCTGTGTGACCCTGGGTGAGTCATTTAACTCTCTTTTCCTCAGTTTCTCATCTGTAAAGTGAGCTGGAGAAGGAAACGGCAAATTATTTTGGTATCTTTGCCAAGAAAACCCTATTGGAGTCAAGAAGAGTTGGACAGGACTAAAACGATTGAACAACAAAAACTTTTCTTATACTTTTCTATGCTCCTTTTCATGATGGAGATTAAGTGCTATAAGTACTTTTTGATTCATAGAAGCAGCAGTACAATGGTAAGATACTGAATGTGGAGGCAGAGAGTTTGGTGTAAATCCCAACACTGTTGCTTACAGAGGTTCTGTTGGGTCTTGAGCAAGATAGTCCCCTTACCTGGACCTCGGTCCTCATTATAAAATGAAGGATCTGAACTACAGGACCTACAATCTTTTACAATTTTAACATCAGGTGCCAGCTGAACCAGACCTTGTCTGATGGAGAAACAACATGACTGCTGTTTTACTACCCTAGTAAGCACCAATTCCAGATTGGGGTAACATCTGCTCCCTAAGTAAAAGTGTCCAGTCATTGTCTAGACCAAGCCCCAGAGGGACAGAGGGCAAAAAATCTGTATAATGAGTTACATTATCATTGGAGTTTCCACAAGCATATTGTGATAAGAAGCCTTCTCTCTGAACCTCAGCTCCTCTGTAAAATACAGATAAAAATACCAAGAACTGTACTGACCTGATGATATCAGGAGGTTCAATGTGAAAAAGTCAATCATACTATGCAGATATGTCAAGAGGAATAATTCACATCTATAAAATGCAAAAGGTTTACACAGTCCTTTCTTCACAGTTACCCTGTGAGGTAGGTGATGGAAGTAAAGATGAGGAAACTGAGGTGCAGACGGTTCAAATGTCTTGGTCACAGTCACACAGCGAGTTGTATCTAAAGCTAAGACTCAAGACCAGCCCTTCTGACTTCCAGTCAAATGGTCGTTATACTAGACTATGTTCCCTCAGGTTTTTCTGTATGTGTGATATAGCTGGCTTCTTTATGGGAAAACCAGTCCCATTTAGAGTCCTAAATGATAAATATTTGTTAATTGTAAACAGCTTGACTACTTCCATGCCCCATTGCCAGTGCCACAAGATATTATTTTTTTAAATATTAATTTGTTTTTAGTTGTCAACATTTATTTCTATAAGATTTTGAGTTTTAAACTTTCTCCCCCTCCCTGTCTTCATCCCTCCCCAAGACAGTATGCAATGTCATATAGACTCTACATATATAATCATATTAAAAAATGTTTTAACTTTGGTCATGTTATAAAGAAGAATTAGAACCAATGGGAAGAACCAAAAGAAAGAAGAAAGAATGCAACAAAAAGAGAGCAAACAGTATGTTTTGATCTGCAGTCAGACTCCATAGTTCTTTCTCTGGATGTAAGTAGTGTTTTCCATCATGACCCTTTGGGAGTTGTCTTAGATCCTTGCGTTGCTGAGAAGAGCCAAGTCTATCAAAGTTAGTCATCACACAATGTGGCTGTTGCTGCATACAATCTTCTCCTGGTTCTGCTCACTTCACTTAGCATCAGTTCACGTAAATTTTTCTGAAATAGGCCTGTTCATCATTTCTTGTAACACAGTAGTATTCCATTACATTCATATACCACAACTTGTTCAGTCATTCTCCAACTGATGGGCATCTTCTCAATCTCTAATTCTTGGCCACCAAAAAAACAGCTGCTACAAATATTTTTGTACATATGGGTCATTTCCCCATTTTTATGATCTCTCTGGAATATAGACCTACAAGTGATATTGCTGGGTCAAAGGGTATGCATATTTTTGTAACCCTTTGAGTATAGTTACAAATTGCTCTCCAGAATGGTTGGATCAGCTCACAGCTCCACCAACAATGAATTAGTGTTCCAACTCTCCCACATCCTCTCCAACATTTATCATTTTCCTGTTTTATCATGTTAGCCAGTTTGATAGGTGTGATGTTGTTTTGATTTGCATCTCTCTAATCAATAATGATTTAAAGCACTTTTTCATATGATTATACGTAGCTTTAATTTCTTCCTCTGAAAACTGCCTGTTCATATCCTTTGACCATTAATCAATTGGAGCATGACTTGTATTCTTATAAATTCAAGAGTTCTCTATATATTTTAGAAATGAGGCCTTTATTGGAGACACTGGCTGTAAAAATTGTTTCCCAGGTTTCTGCTTCCCTTCTAGTCTACCACAAGGTATTTTTTTTTGGTTAAAAAACAGAACAAAACAAAAAGGAGACAGATTAGGATGTAAGGTGAAGTAGAATTTTCTAACAATCACAGCTACTTCAAAATGACAGGGGGTAATAACAATAATGATGATGGTGACAGCTAACATTTATCTAGCACCTACTATGTGCCAGGTACTATAATGAGCACTTTTCAGTGGTTATCACATTTGATCCTTAAAACAATGGCAGGAGGTAGGGGAGATATGATTGTTATCCCCATTTTATAGGTGAGGAAACTGAGGCAAACACTTTCATGAAAGGGTGAGTTCCTTTCCTAGCATGAGTCCAAGCGCAAGATTTCTTATCCATCAAGAAAGGAAAAGGATGGAAAGTTGGTTATAATTCCCTTCTAATTCTGAAAACCTGTAGTTCTGATCCTCCACCCTTAGGTTGTATGTAATAAGCAGCTTAATTTCAGTGATATAAGTCCTCACAAAGTGTGGACCACACCAAACAACATGTTGCACTTTAGGTTTGCCCATGTTATAGCATTTAATCTTTAATTGATAGAAATGATCACTTGAAGGTAGTGGAGATAATTAGCCAGTAGACGATAAGATTGAGGGGAGAGAAAGGATGTAGTAAATGGCTTCTATTCAAGAATTGTGATAGGCATAACAAAAACAGATCTGCGGTTCTTGGGTACCAGAGAGCAGAGGTAGGAACAAAAGGTGGAAATTGAGAAAACATAACTTTAATTCAATATTCCTAACAATTGAACGTTTAATGGACTGCTGAAGGGGGCATTTTGAATTTTCCATTTAAAGAGAAGTTGAATGACCATGTGTTAGGTGTGATTCATGATTTGGGAGACTGATCCTGGAGACAAAGGACCCAAGTTCAAATCCTGTCTCTTGCACATATGCGTATGCACATATGAATTCAGGCAAATACGCCTGGATTTTAGTTTCCTCCTCTGTAAAATGAGGTGCCTGGTAGGACCTCTGAGGTCCCTTCCAACTCTAAGTCAATGATATTATGATAGTGGAATTTTAAAGAAATAGATAAGGAACCTTTCATAAAGCTATGAAATATAATAGATTGTCCAACATCACAAAGATATGGCAGTAGAGATTTAATCCTACCTTTCAAATAAGAATCATAACATTTCAACTGCTAGAAAGGATCTTAGAGAGGAAGTAGTCCCTTTCCTAATTTTTACAAATAAGAGAAATGCTTTTTAACTCCAACTATGAAACTGGGCCCCAAAGAGGTTAAATATCTTGCTTATCAAGGTCACACTCTAAATTACTGTCAGAGCTGGGATTGCATCCTAATTGTTAAAGTCTGGGCAAGGCAGATCTCTCTTTTTCTCTCAGTACTAAGAATTTGATTAGGGCATCTAGCTGGTGCAGGAGATAGAATGCCACTGAATTCCTGAATAGAATTCCTGGAATCAGGGAGGCTCATTTTCCTGAGTTCAAATCTGGCCTCAGGGAGTACTAGATGTGGGACCTAAGGCAGTCCCTTAATCCTGCTTGTGTCTCAGTTTCCTCATCTGTAAAATGAGTTGGAAAAGGAAATGGCAAACTACTCCAGTATCTTTGCCAAGAAAACCCCAGATGGGGTCACAGAGAGTCAGACATGACTGAAATGGCTAAAGGATAGCAAAAAGAGCTTGATTATAAATATTTCCTTTTGATTTTCATTTGTTCTAGCATGTGTTGTTAAAACTCTAAATCTATGATTTTATGACTCTGAAGGTACTCTTCTCTCCCTGCCCCCAAGAGATTTACTCTATGTTTTTCTCAATAAAAGATTTCGGGACAGATGAAAAGAGAACACCATAGTCTATTATGTCTTCATATTCAGATGTTTCAGTAACAATCTAGCTAGAATTGGAGTCTGTGACAATATATTTAAATTCTCTCATGAATTAACAAAATGTTGAATCCTGGATAAAAAAAATGATAAGAACAGACCAGAAGACTGTTAAAAATAAAGGTCCTAGCAACAAAGAATGCAAGATCCCAATGTGTCA
Source organism: Bettongia penicillata ogilbyi (assembly GCA_023548195.1). Classification (NCBI taxonomy): domain Eukaryota; kingdom Metazoa; phylum Chordata; class Mammalia; order Diprotodontia; family Potoroidae; genus Bettongia; species Bettongia penicillata. The sequence goes on along the minus strand of JAJHZJ010000177.1, from coordinate 20,949,864 downwards.
TATACTCACATATTCCTGATATTTCCTTTTAATTGATCCTTCATTCCTGTAATAGAGAATTTTTAGGCTTTTCAGGCATCTCAGTCATGTCAGATGATTATGACCCCATTTGGGTCACAATATGCAAGTGTTTTGCCATTTCCTTCTCCAGCTCATTTTAGAGATGAGGAAACTGAGATGAAGGTGAAGTGACTTGCCCAGGGTCACACAGCCAGTAAGTGTCTGAGTCTGGATTCCTGACTCCAGGCCCAATGCAATATCCACCGCGTCATCTAACTGCCCCATACGTTACTGAGAGAAGCCAGATAGTCAAGTGTTAATTAGCAGGACAATGATTCTTGTATGGAAAGAGGACTCCCTGATGTGTTGCAAATAGTTGAAATTTACAAGTGGTGTGCAGAAATGCCAAGAAGCCCCTCTGTATTAGCCTAATAATTCTTAGGCATCACATCTAGATTTCCCAGACTGACCAGAAATAGAGACTAAATAGGGTATGCTCAATGATTGCCGTTTATGTAAATTAATACTCTTTCCAACTCCAATTTTAAAAAATGAATGTTAAAAAATTTTTATATGTAATTGAGAAATATTTAACAAAGAAAATAAAAATATATTAAAAAAAACTTTTCCAAGCCAAATGCTCATAATGTATTTTCTTGAAACAACTCTACTAGTCCTCTCCCTGTGGACCTCCCCCACAAGATGTTTCAGACTAAAATTAACCAGCTGTGTGAACTTGAGGACACAGAATCTATTCTCTAGCTGTCAGATGTCTTATCTATTAAATTAAGGGATTAAATTAGATGAGATTTTTTATTTGTTCTCATGCTAAAAAATGTTCTAAGGTTATTGGGGAACATCTCAGAAGGCAGAGGACTGAGTTAGGAGATAAAAATGTTGTGAATATAAGGAAAGAACAGAGGAGTCTGATAAAGTGGGGCCAAATGAAATATTTTGTTTGGATTTTAATGTGTCCACTCTCCTGTAGCAGAGTGAGCATATCTATTAAACCTGCATGTGTGATTTTCATGGGGAGAAAAAGGCTGCTCCGCTGCAATTATGTTGATTACTAAACCAGAAAGTCTAAATATTCTGGGGATGATTTGTTCAGATCACATCTGCAGTCTTTAACCAAATGGTGCATTCCATCAGAGGTATGATGTAGGTAGGACAGAAGAAAGAGAATGGAGAAAAGAGCCCAGTCCTAAGGGATGAGTCCTAGATTCTGTACTGGCTGTCTTAACTAGCTGTGTGACCTTTGACAATGTATTTTGTCATCTCTCTGGTTCTCAATGCGAGGTAGATAGGCTAGGATCCTAGGACCGTCTGGAAGGAACCTTAAAGTATTTAGTTCAGATTTCTCATGTTACAAATGAAGAAACTTGAGATATAGAGAGGTTAAGTTACTTGATTAAGGGCACACAGGTAATAAGTGACAGAACTGGGATTTAAATCTAGGGACCCCAACTCTAGATCCAGTATTCTTTCTGCTGTACCAAACTCTTTTCCTTCTTCCAAGAATTCTCTGCAAACCAAGCCCAGTCGTCAACACATCATCTCTAGAGTTTCTCCCCAAACATCTGTTTGCTGTGTATCCTAGAATTGCTCTGCCTCATGGGCTACACATGTATTAGTTATAATGCAATTGTTCTGGTTGTTTGATCTCCCTTTGAGTCTCTTTTTGTTAAAAATTTTTTTAAAAGCATTTTCCTCACAAATAGCACTGTGAGATAATTAGTACAAGTCTTATTACCTTATATTTTACAGATGAGGAAACTGAGGCCTGGGAGGAAGTGAACATGTTTCTAGGGTTGCACAGGTAGTAAGCATCAGAGGCAGACCTTGAATTCTGGATGTCCACCTTGAAGGCCGTGTCCTTGATGGTGTTGCAAAGGACCATTTAAAATTTACCTTTTACCCAATTTATGTAATTAGTGGTTTCTGATGGCTTTCCACAGTATCAAGCTGCCTCTGCTTCTGCCAGTTACTGGCTATGTGAGATTTGTTTCATAATTTCATCTCTTTGAGGCTTTTTGCATCTTTGAGTTTATGTGTCTGTAAAATGGAAAGAGATAAAGCACTCCTCTGACTGTGTTTGTTGTTAAAATCAAAGGAGATACCATGAGAATGCTTTATAAACTATAAAGTGCTACATAAGTATGAGCTATTATTATTGTAAGATTGAAAGTCAGACTATAGGGCACCTTCATAACTAATAAACACTCTATCATAAGATAGTTTAATAAATGACACAGAACTGTTCAAGGTAGAAACAGAGAAGGCTGATGAGTCCTGTGCAGCAAGAAGGGGACTTCTAAACATTGTACTGTCATGCTCCACTGTAATATTATTTATGGAAATGAAATGGAAATGACTGATCTCATTAGCCTTTATATCACTGGAAAAAATGTTTCAAGTGGAGGTATATGAAATTGGAAACTTGGAGAATGAGACAATTTAATAGAGCTGTCAGATGGGAAACTCCCTAAATTGGACAGGCTGCTTATATGTTGAGCTGTTAAATTCTTTTCTTCTTCTCTCCCTCCTTTCCTCCCTCCCTTCCTCCCTCCCTTCCTTCCTTCCTTCCTTCCTTCCTTCCTTCCTTCCTTCCTTCCTTCCTTCCTTCCTTCCTTCCTTCCTTTCCTCTTTCACTCTTCCCTTCCCTTCTCTTCCCTTCCCTTCCCTTCCCTTCCCTTCCCTTCCCTTCCCTTCCCTTCCCTTCCCTTCCCTTCCCTTCCCTTCCCTTCCCTTCCCTTCCCTTCCCTTCCCTTCTCTTCTCTTCTCTTCCCTTCCCTTCCCTCTCTCCATCCTAGGTAAAATTAAACATATATAAGAATTCTAAATCAAATAAATAGGAGGCATTGAACCATAGAATGTTAGAGCTGGAAAGGATTTTAGATCATATAATCTGAACCTCTCATTTGAAAATGGAAGAAACCTACAGCAAATGGAACAACAATCTTACAGACCAGATAATGTCTTGGGTGTCTTGGTAAAGGGTCATTGGCAAATATATCTTTGTAAAAGGTTTGTGATGCCATGATTTGTTTAAGAAGTAGTAATGGGATTACCACTTTAATGAGGCAAAGAAAAATAACTAAATCAGGCTGGGAGGGAAACAGCAACAGTTACTATTGATAATCACTCTTAAGCGAAGAGGGTCCAGAAAACATCTCTTAAGTGGATCTTGGGCAGGAGTCTAGTGTGGTAGGCCTATTCACTGAATAGGTATTACCTCACCCTAAGTGAGTACCAAATAGGCCTTGACCTAAAGGGGCCAAGATCTCCCATTGCATCCGGGGTCATTTCCAGTCATCCTGATGAACATCTGGTCACTGGATCCAGATGGCTCTGGAGGAGAAATGAGGCTGGTGACCTGCACAGCCCTCCCTCACTCAAAACAAAGTCAAATGCAAGTCATGCCATCATTTCTCTGATGGCATTGAAGCTGAAGAAGCTGAGACCCAGGAAGGTGCAATGAATTGCCCTACCACACATCTACCAACTCCAGATGTAGTCTTTTTTCTAGGGCCTGACAGCTGCTTCTGGAGTAAAGGGCGAACAATGAAAATAAAACGAACTTGTTCTTTTTTTCAAACTTTTAAAAAATATTCTATTTATGTTTTTTTCTTCTTTCTTTCTGAATAACTCTAATCAGTTCTCAATCACACTCTTTCCTTGTAAATAAGAAGTCTATTGTTCAGTCATTTTCAGCCATGTCTGAGTCTTCATCACCTCATTTAGGTTTTTCTTGGCAAAGATACTGGAGTGGTTCACCTTTTCTTTCTTCAGCTCATTTTACAGATGATGAACAAATAGGGTTAAGTGACTTACCCAGGCTCACACAACTAGGAAATGTCTGAGGCTGGATATGAACTCACAAAGATGAGTCTTCCTGAATTCAGGCCTGGCATTCTATCTACTGGACCTCCGAACTGCCCAAATAAGAATTATAGTTAAGCAAAATAAAGTGTCAAATTGATCTCATCCTGTTATTTATGTCCCATTCCACACCCAAAGTCCACCACCTCTCTACAGAGAGGAAGGAGGTCTGCTTCACTATCAGTCCTCTGGATTCAAGGGTGACTATTGAATTGATCTGAATTCTTATTTTTAGCCAGTTTCAAAGAAACGAAATAAAATCAGTGGTTCCTGTCCCTGGGTAGGATATTATAATATGCTGTCTGTGGGGAAACAGGACCTCAGCAAAATAAACATAGATGGTTTTGACTTGCTTCTTACGAAAACCTCATCACATCCCCATTTAATCATGAAAAAGGAGTCACTTAATACAGGATGACTTTCTTTCCCATGGACAGATAGTGTGAGATAAGAACATTAACTTAAAAGCAATTTTCTTGGCACAAAACCAGGTAAAAAAGTACGTTAGTAAAATGGCTCTCCTTCCTGTTCAGCTTCCCTGGAAAACTCGGAAACCTCTCGTGAAAAACTTGAACTTTTATTCATGCTGTCTTTCTTTAGCATGCTCCCTCCTTCGGTGCTTCTTTCCTGCAGCCAAGAACTGACCTCAAAGAAATGACCTGCAATGTCCCGTGTGTAATTTCCCATAATTAAGCATGTTTGTATTGACTAGTGAGAAATCACCTTCCTTCTTTTTTATGCCAAGCTCTTCATCTTTCCTGTGGAGGACTGTCTCCAGTTCTTTGTAGTTAGGACAGAGCAGCATTATCTTTCTGAGAGATGAGAGCTAAACTGGGTCCTTTTGACCTGGGTATCTTGGGTACCTTGGGTGTCCTCTGGTACAGGCAGGAGAATGTAAAAACCGCAGCATTAATAAGAATAGCAATAAATCGTCATCGTGCCCTGACAGCCCCCTCCATTGGTTGTATCGTGAGACTGAGGAAAAGGCAGTTAGCGTGATGGAAAATAGGGACCTTGCGTACGCCTCTGCAGTAGCTGTGAAGGCTTGAAGTGGACCATGGAGCAAGCAGTGAGCTCTCATTCTCTGGGTCCATAAGCAGGCGGGACGCATTAGAACAATAGTGACAATAAAACGTTAGAATGACAATAGCTAGCACTCATGTAACTCTTAGAGGTTGCAAAGCGCTTTATATATTGATCAAAGCAAAATGAATAATCAGAAATACCGGTGCCTTTGCCTACTGGAAATGCTTCAAGGCAAATGGCGCTGACTACTCAAGCAGACAATGAGGAGGGCACAGGGGGTGCAAATATCTTCATGATGGGTTAGACTGCTTTGTCATAAAAAACTAGAAACTGATGTCCCTACTGCATTCAAGGGTGTCAGACTACCCCTTATCCATGCTAGCCTCAGCTTCTGAGCCTGGAGGCAGGAAGACTTGTCTTCCTGAGTTCAGATATGGCCTCAGACAGTTACTAGTTGTGTGACCCTGAGCAAATCACTTAACTCTTCTTGCTTTAGTTTCCTCATCTGTAAAATGAGCCGGAGAAGGACACGGCAGACTACTCCAGTATCTTTGCCAAGAAAACCCCAAAGGAGGTCACAAAGAGTCAGTCTAAAAAGAAAAAACAAAGCCTTCATCTCTGAACCTAGATTAGATGAAATAAGAATTAAAATTGAGTAGCAAATAAAACCTAAAAAGGAAAGAGTTGAAGACTTCAATGTCTTTGAAAATCTTTAGCTTGTGTGAATTTCAGAAATTATGTTTAATAACAAAATAAAAGGCAAAACAGCATTAATATCGCAAATGATTTTGAAAAGAATTCTTGAAAAGCCATTTTGGATTTGATCTGTCATAAAGACAAATTGTGATTTATGCCAAAATAAAATTAAAATACTGATATCTATCATGAATGAGTGAATTCTTCCACAGTATTAAGCCAGAAAGTGTAAAAACATTTCAGGTTAAAGAGCACCTTGAGAGAGCTATTAAAGATCATCAGAGAAGTATTGGAAGATTACATCAATATCCTGCTGTAGTAGGAAATTTGAATGGCACAATGCCCGGTGAAAGACAACAGAAAGGAACCATGCAGAAAGTAGTTCAGAAAACAAAAGCATATCAGAAATTCTATTCCTTTATCAGTAATTGAAAGCAAAATTTAGAAACTTAAGGCAAGAACTAAGAGTCAAAGTAGCCCTCAAAAATAAAACAATTTACTATTGATAATATATATGTATATATATACATATATACGTATATATATGTATATATTACTGCTGAAGCTTGAGAAGCAAAGATATCAGAGATAAGACAGAACACCTAAAGAAGAAATATGTAGAGGGCTTCTGGTAATATATAAAGTCACAAGATATCCAATACATCAAAAAGCAAGCTCAAATAAATGAGAACCAGAAAGCTTGCACATCATTAATTTAAATGAAATAGATTGAATCTCTAGCTCCTTTGCCAAATGGGTAAGTGGTAGGATTGGATAAGAGCTATAATTATTGGTTCAAACAGTTCACATGGGACATGAATCAATCAATCAACATTGTCAGGCACTCTGCCAAGGACTGGGGATACAAAAAGATAGTTCCTGCCCTCAAGCAATTTACATTAACTATTAATTAATGTATATTAATATATGTACATTAATTAATGTGTATGTACATTTTATGTATACAATATATACATGTGTATATAATAATATACATTAATTAATATGTATGCATTAATGTATATGTACATTTTATGTATACAGTATATACATATGTACATAATAATGTCAGATGAAGTCAATGAAAGGAACAAGAGTCATGAGTGGAATCTAAAGGCTCTGTGCAGGTGACCTCTACATGAACTCAGTGAATAACATGTTGATAAAGAAATTTGAACAAATGGCTATCATGCAGATTTTCTTCTGGAAATGGAGGGATTTATGATGGCCATTTAAGACTAAGTCATTATCACAAGAAAATATAGAAGAGTTATGCTTAAAATCCTGGACTTAATGATCAACATAGCTTATTATGCAAAGAAATATGGAGACAGTATATCACTGCAGCAGGCTATAAAAACTCAGCACCTACGTAATCCCTAGTAAGACATGACCTGATGGCTAAAATTATACTTTAAAATGGTGCTGTTTTTCAGGGACTAACAGATGACAACACTAATATTGATAGCAACAAGAACTAGCATTTGTAAAGCATTTTAAGTGCTTTAGATATACTATATCATTTGAGCTTCCCAACAACTCTGGGTGGTAGTGACAATTTTTATTCCCATTTTATAGATAAGGAAATAGTCTGAGAAAGGGGGTGTTGTTCCCAGCATTACACAGTGAGTAGATGTCTTAGGAAGTATTTGAAATCAGATCTTCTCGACTCCAGGCTTAATGAAAGACAAGTCCCAATACTAAACTACACAAAATATGCCAGAGATATTTTATATTAATATATAATAAATAATTTATTAATTTATTATTATTTCTATTATATATTAATTAATATATTTATTAATAAATAATAAATGATATAGAACTCAAAACACTATTATGACTAAACTCATTTGAATTGCTCACAATCTCCTGGACATAACACTGATGAAAAAAATGTAATAACACTTTTTTTAGGAGATGTCATCACTTGTTATAGAATCAATATTTACCAAGGTCCTTCTTGTCATGTTATGAATTAGATACGGCAGAGATTATTAGCCCCCATTTACAGACAAAGAAACTAAGGTTGAGAAGGTAGCTGAGTTGCTTGTTCAGGGCTGTGCAGCTACTAAATGACAGAATTAACCAATTCTCCATGTACTATGTCATATTGCCCTCTCCACACACTTTGTGACATTGGCTATAATGCCGTGCTGCTTCTCAAGGCAGAGAAGGAAAAGAATGGGGCACCTGGAGAAAGGGAAAGTTTGGGCAGAGGAAACAGGGAAAAGGAAATGGAGAGTAAAATAAGAAAAAGAAAAAGATCAGAGTGGGCAATTTGCTGAGCCCCATTATATGCCTGGAAAAGTCCACGAGAGATGAACTACAAATAATATAATGATTTCAGATAAGTTTCCAGAAAGTCTGGCAAATAGAGTCTATTGTTCAGTCACATATTTTGGTTTCAGGGGCACACATTTCAGCTTGATTCCAGGAAGCAATAATAGTCACAATAAGAGCTTTCAAACAATGGGATGGACAGACAGACGTGTTCAGTGTCACCGGAAGCCTTTGAGCCAAGGAAGGTTGACCATTGTTTGGAATGTCTATAAAAGGGAGCCATGCTCCCCAAAGGGGATGGAAAAGAAATTGTCTAAGGCTCCTTATAGCTCTGAGATTCTATGATGCTGCTTTACAGCTTATAACCACTGTGAGGTATAGTACGGACAGCAGTCAGAGATAAAGTGCCTTACCTAGTCTCACACTGCAGTTAAGGGTCCAAGCTAGGTTTTGAACTCTGGTTTCTAGACTCCTGGTCTAACACTTTTCCCCATTATATAATACTAATACATACCTCACTGCCCAAACCATGAGAAATCTTTCTCTGGTTCTCTGACTGGGGCAAGGAGGCTGACGTAGGACTCTGTTATTTCTCACTGACTGACCAGCTATCTTTTCTGGCCACATTCATCCTTGAAGATTCATCCTTATTCCATTTCTTGTGTCTACACAATATCTGGTTATATATTGCTACCTATATATTACATCCACCATGCATCTGTTTCTCAATTGCCCTCTGGACCAGTGGGTCAATGGGTCACCTGTAGCTTTGACTTGAAAGGACCTAAGGGTTGTCATTATGGAGATCAGCTTTCTTTAGAGTGGCAAAATGGTAAGCAATAGTTAAATAGAAATTTGGGTAGCAGAATGCTTACTAACAAAGGGTTTAATGTGATTAGAAATAAAACCAGAAGACTCTGTAAATACATTTGTAAGTAGGGATATATATATACACACACACATACATATACATATACATACACACACACACACATACAAGTAGATATACAGGTGTGCGAAAGGCAGTGTGCTAAAGTGGCTTGAGCTCCAGCCTTGCTATCAGGAAGACCTGTGTTCAAATACCACCTCTGGGACAAATATATACGCTCTATATGATTCTAAATAAGTCATCTCATCTCTAGCACCTCCAGGCAATTTTAAAAACTTCTAAATTTCTGAAAAATGTTACTTTGGAGTGGTACAAAGGGACATTTCTTACCAGGGGTTCCCTACATCAAGTAAATTACTGGTCTGATGTGTATATATATCTATAGCTATATATATCTACGTCCATATCTATCTATATAGATATATATCTATATCTACATATATATCTATAGATACACATACATATGTATATACACACATACATATATGAACATATGCTATATATACATATTATGCATGTATATAATATATTTTATAATCCAGATTATACATGTGTATATTGTATGTATATGTAATATGCACATATATAGTATGAATATGTATCTATATGCATACATACATGTATATATGCATGCACCCCACTTCCCTGGAGTTACTCCTACTTGCACTTTTACTAGGGGTAGCTACAGCAGGGGACTGCTACCTCAAGTTCCTGCGGTAGTCCATAGGGATGCATTCCTAACACTTTTAGTTCACAAGACCCCTATCAGTATGCTTCTCATTAACAGTCAGGCAGTACTTGCAAAGCAAAGGCATTTACTAAGACGGTATTACAAGAGCAGTAGCTCCCCCTAAACCTGGGTCACACTCCCCCACAAAACCCATAGTAACCATGGGAAAAGTGGGCACAAACTTAGAGCACAATGGTAATGAGACACATACATTGTCACCAAGGCAAGTCACATCTATAGAACGGCAGGACCTTGGCATCCTTCTTGTCCTTGTGGAGTCCCTACACAGGTCCCCACCAGGCATAGCATCTCTTCAGGGTAGGTCACTCGTCTGGGCTTCCAGGGTCTATTTCTCTCCACGGCTTATCTGCTGATTGCCAAGACCAGCTCTCCTTTGAGTCCATAGCTAGCTCTTTTCTTTGCTGCCGAAGCAGCTTGAAACAGTTTCTCGCCTTGAGAAACGATTTTCTGTGTCTGGAGAGAGAGCGTCTGTTACCTCTTCGATGTTTCTGGCTCTCTCAAACTGATTTTCCTACTACTGGATAAGTTCTCATGTTGGATGAGTACCTTCATAACTAATTGCCATGGCTTATGGGGATGGAGAAGAGAGAAAAATCTCCTCCTGTCCCCCAAGAGGTGCAGAATTAGATGTGTCCTTAATTGCTGACTCCTACCTTTACCACCTCAGACTAGATTGTACCTTTTAAGAGTCACCCTTGGGCTATGGCCAGATGTTGTTCATGCAATGGAATGCCTCTGTTACGACTCAGGGAGAGATAATAATTCCTAATGGGATAATAGTAACACCTTGTTAACTTATTAACACCTCATCCTCTATAAAAATTACAATATGTGGCTCAGTGAAATTTGTGCGGGGTTTCAAGTTAGAAAGACCTGAGTTCAAATCCTGTCTTAGAAACTTATTGTCTGTGTAACCCTGGCTAAATCACTTAACGTTTGCTTCAGTTTTCTCAAGTATAAAATGGGAATAATGACAGCACCTACCTCCCAGGGTTATTGTAAGGATGAAATAAGATAATATTTGTAAAATGTTTAACATGGTGCCTGACCTGTAATAGGTATTAATTAATATCCATTCCTCTTTTCCTCCCCTCTCCCTCCCTCCATTCCTCCTTTCTTTCTCTCCTTTCTACCTTCTGTCTTTCCTCTCTCTTTTCTCTCTCTTTCCCTTTCCTTCCCTTCCTTCCTCTTTATTTCTTCCCTCCCTTATCTTTCCTTCTTCCCTCCCTCTCTCCCTTCTTTCCTCCTCTTTCTCCTTCTTTCCTTTCTTATCTTTTTCTCTTCCTTCTTCCCTTCCTTATTTTCTGTATATCAACTGAGTTGGGGGACTGGAGCAAGGAACCAAATCCTCATTCCCTTGCACCTATACATCTATGTGCATATAGATATACATGTCTATCAGAAACCATATTTCAGTTTATTTCACAATGTTTGAAGATTAAATAGCTATTTGAAGGCTAGCAAATAGTTACCTATGGGTGAAATCTGGGCTGGAAATCAAGAGATGAGAACCTGAGTCTTAGCTTTGCTTCTGAATAGTTGTGTGGCCTAAGAAAAATTGTTCACCTCTGTGAGCTTATGGTTCCAACATCACAGGATCATACTATTTTTCTTTTCATCTGGAAGGGATCTTAGAAATCATTTAGTTTAATCACCTAATTTTATAACTTTGACCCCCAAAAGTGAAGTGACTCCTTTCTGAAACGAGGAGCTGGGAATAGATTTTTCTAACTCTAAAATACAATTAGTTTATGTTTTGGGGTATTCCTAGCCAGTCACTTAAAAATCTCAGAAAATATGCCACATTGGTCCGGATACATATGCCAACTTCTGTTCAGTTTCTTTTGTCTACAGTGTTTTCTGAGAAATTTAAAAAAAATTTTTTTTTGGTGAAGAGAGTGGCCCTCAGCTAAGACAACTGTAGCAGCCACACCCCTCTTCTGACATTACTGGGACTAAACAAAAGAGATTCTTGGCTTCCTTGGTTTAATGGTTCATTCCTGTCTACAAGAACGTAATAAGAGTAAATAAAACACTGTTTGGTTTTTGTTGTTACCAGAGCACAAAAGTATGACCCTGAGGGCTGGGCTCTTCATGCAAGTTGAGCTGAACAAAACCAGAAGAGACGAGGTATATCGGAGAGGACACCGGATCAGGAATCAGAAGCTTGGCATTAAGTCCCAGCTAAGCCATTAGCTTTGAGACCTTGGGAAAATCATTTCAATTCAATGAGCCTGAATTTAGTCACTGAAAAAATCAGAAAAAAGGTTATATTTAGTAACATTTGGAATTCTTTCCACTTTTGACACTTACATCCTTTCCAGCTTAAAATCTTGGTCTCCAGAAAGGTGATTAACAGGGTTTTTTTTTCCTTTCTATTGGCTTATAGCAAATGTTCACAGAAGAATGAAATCCGTAGGAAATTCAACATTTGTCAGAGCCCCAGAGCCTTGCTTGGTACAGTGGAATCAGAAAGTAGCATAGCGGATCTGGGCCATAGTTTGTAGTGGGGGTGGAGAACTCAATCTGCCACCATAAGGCTTTGGGGGAACAGGTTGAGTCAGACCAACAGTCAGCTTATAGAGATCACTGCATCCTGCTTCCTGCTGTGATACTTCCTCTCTGCCTTCACTTTTGTTTTGGTATCAGTGCTTTACAAATAGTATTAGATTATATATTATTATTACATATATTATATATTAATATATATTACATATTAATATGTATTAATATTAATGTATATTATATATTATTATATATATTAATAATTAGAACTCTTAAAATTACTATTACCATTAGTTCATACAAGTCTTCTTATGTTTCTCTGAATGTCTCCTCTTTGTCATTTCTTATAGCATAATCATATTCCATTAAGGTTGTAACCCAAGTATCACCCTTTGCTATCTATCACTCTCTTGATAAGATAATTCTACAGAAAAAAGAGATTGGAAGAGGGGTTGTGTCTTAAAAGTGCAGGTTTGCTTTTGCCCCTCCCTGGGAAAGACTAGAAAAAAGTTCTTAAGCTTAACTGCAAATTCCAAGTGTTGTAGTCCCCAAAAGAGCAAATATTCTCCTATCTCCCTGGTAAGGACTGAGGCCATTCCAGCAGCTGTCACTGAGAAACCGTTCCCCTCTTAGCTATCATCGTCTTTGTACTTTTATCACAGAGTTATTTAGAAAGAAAGTGGAAATGTGGCCAGGTGACATCCATTCATAACCAAAAATTTGTTTAGCCATTCTCAATCACTTTGTTTCCAGTTCTTTGCGATCACCACCAACAAATGAACAGATCCCCCAATTTTGCTGTGAATATTTTGGAGTATGTGGGGTCTTTCTTCCTGTTTTTAGCCTTGTTAGGGGGATATGCTCAGAAGTGAGTTATCTAGTTCAAAGAGTATGAATAGTTTGTCCATTTGCATAATTCTACATTGTTTTCTGAATGGCTGAACTGATTTACAGTTCAACCAATACTGTATTCCTGTGCCTGTCTTCCTGCAGCCCTGCCAGCGTTGGCATTGACTGTTCTCATACTTTGTTATCTTTTCCAACTTGCTACTTATGAGAGACAGTCTCAAAGTAGTTTTAATGTGCATTTCTTTTACTATTAGTATTCTGGAGTAATGTTCCATATTGTTATCAACAGCTTACAATTCTGTTTGTTTATGATGAGGCAGAACAAAGTGAGCAGAACCTGAAGACAATATAAATAATTAATAATAGTAGTAGTAGTAGTAGAAGCTAACATTTATATAGCTTTCACTGTGTGCCAGGCACGGTGCTAAGCCTGTTAAAATTATCTCATTTGATCCTCATAACAACCTTGGGAAGTAGGTTTAATTATTATCTCCATTTTACAGATAAGGAAACCAAGGCAAACATATGTAAAATTATTTATCCTGGGTCACACAGCTAGTAAGTGTCTGAGGCCAGGTTTGAACTCGGCTCTTTCTGACTCCAGGCCCAGTGCTCTATCCACTGAACCACCTAGGAGGCCATATAATGAATGAAATACACAACAAATGCAACAGTGTAAGAGGAATAAAAATGAAAAGAAACTGAATACTGTATAATTATAATAAGCAAGATTGACTTTGGAGAAGAGGTGAAAAATTGTGCCTCCTTCCTCTCATAGGAGAAACCAAGGACTATGACCTGTGGAACACTTCATATATTATCAAACGCAGTCAATATACTGGTTTTACTGAATTTTTAAAACCTTTGTTGCAGAGAGGTAAATGAATATGATGAAAAAGTGAATGGTATCTATAAAATCTTCAAAGAAGAAATTTATTTATATCTTTTAACCACATTTTCAGTTATGGCCACAAATGGGACAGACTTTCTAGCCTACCCATCAGTAACCTGTTTTATAGTTGGAGGAGAGTATAGAATGAGGAATACCCGGTACTTGTTGCTATTTTCAATTACATCTGATTCTTTGCGACCCCAATTGGGATTTTCTTGGCAAAGATACTGAAGCGGTTTGCCATTTCCTTCTCTAGCTCATTTTACAGATGAGAAAACTGAGGCAAACAGAGTTCAATGACTTGCTCAGGGTCACATGGCTGGTAAGCATCTAAGGCCAGATTTGAACTCAGAAAGATGGGTCTTTCTGACTCCAATCTTCTGACTTCCTGACTCCAAGTGATTGTGCCACCTAGCTCCCCTATGGCCCAGTACAGCTCAGAGTTCATCTCATAGTGTTATACATTTACGGTTAGAAGGAGCCATCTAAACCCTTCATTTTACAGATGAAAAGAATGAGACCTAAGGGAGTTGTGACTTGCCCTAAGTCAGACCAGTCCTAAGTATCAGAAATAGAGTTTTTTCTATTGTAACACTACCACCACTACCACCATGGTAATGATTTTCATTTGGTCAGGTTGCTACTCATGGACCAATTTCCCTGCTCCTTTGGGTATGGACTTCCATCCTCATCTTTCTCCAGACAGACCACTTGCTAGGTCTCATCTCATCTCTCTCCGCTTCTAAGGGCAAATTTCTAGCAAAAGGTCATTCAGGAGTCGTCATACACTTTATGAATTCCATTTTGACTCCAAGTCAAATCAACAAGTATTTACCAAATGTCCCCTGTGTGCCAGGCTCTGTGCTAATTGTTTGAGAAATAAAAGAAAGTTAGAACAAGTAATCCTTGCTCTTGAGGAGTTCACAGTCCAATGGAGGAGGAAACATGCTGTGTACAAATAGGGTAAATTGGAGATAATCTTAGAGGGATGGCACTAAATTTAAGGAGGATTGGGAAAGGCCTCTTGCAAAGGCTGGGACTTTAGCTGAGACTTGAAGGAGGTGAGGGAAGCCTGAAGGCAGAGATGAAGAGGAAAAGTGGTTCAAGAATGGGAGATGGCCAACAATTTATGCATTCAGGAGATGGAGTAACTTGTGTGAGGAACAGCTAGGAGGCCGGTGATACATGTATGTGGAATGAGACTGGAAATGTAGGAGAGATCCAGATTTTAAAGATGTTTGAAAGCTAAACTGAGAACTTGAGAACCCCAGGGGCACCATACCATTCTTGGAGGTAGTTCAGATCATGATTGGTACCTACTTAGGTCTAGATCAATGACCCAAGAAACATCCTCTGTGGGTACAAATGTGGAAACATTGTGAAGTATTAGGCCTGAAAAATAACCTATTTCCTTTCTTCTTAATTGTGTTGGGAATTGTTTGGCTGCTGCTGTATCATTCACCAATTATGTGGGAGTTGGAGAAATGAATCAGATTCCACATCTTGCCCTGCCAGATCCGTTGTCTAAAACAGATGTAGATTTTATTGAGCTATATCGCTCACTCTTCAGGGTAAAGGCTGTTGGGTTGTTTTTTTAGTGCTGTCGTTGCAGAGATGAAACTTTTACGTATGATCTAAGGGCCATCGATTAAGAGCTGGAGCGACCACAGAGGCCATACAGTCTGCCCTCGTTATTTGTTAGATTGAAAACTTGAGGGTCATAAAAGTTGAGCAGCTTGCTTGAGGTCACAGATAGAACAACATAATTGGGATATAAATGAATCCAAGTCCTCAGTCACCAAATCCAACACTCATTTTATTGCATTACAAAATAGATATTGTGGGGAGATAAGACACTGAGACACACTTATAACGGAATGTGGTGGGGAAAAAAGAGACAAGAACATAGAATGCTTGATACAAAACGTAAATTGGTGGGGGGAGAAAATAGGCAATTAACTATGAAGGAAAAAGGATTAAAAAGACAGACAGGCAGATTAAGAACCAAGATGCAGATATCCAGACAGAAGTCATGTCCTCTTTTTCTCTCTCTCTTTTTAATATATATATATATATATATATATTTAATATATATATATATATATATATATATATATATATATATATATATATATATATAAATTGTCGAGGAGATGGCCTCCCAGCCAGCTTTGAGATTCTCTAACATTGACCTCTAAGGCCTTGCCTATCATTGCTGAATGGGCAGGTGTACATAGGAGCCTTGGAATACTACATTCAACACTGAATGAGCTGGGGAAGGAAGACTGAAATCCACATACAATGGGCTCACCCTAGATTTGGCAGAAGCTTTCAGCCAAGGCCATCCCGCTAAGTTACTGCCTCCAAGTTGAGGGAGAGATTTTCACGAAGCAAAATGAGGAATGATGTCTGCACTGCAGCATTTATGAGCTGGCTTTCAGGACAGGGTAGGATGACCACACCAATTTCTTAGCAAAAAGTGTGAAAGTGAGGAATATTTGGAATTGCCATAAAGGGCTGAATCTTTGTGGTTTTCACACAGAGCTTGCCAAAATTCCTGTACCTTATCTATTGACCCAGTACTTTTTTCCTGACTTGATGTTCTTGACTTCTGGATTTCCAAATCACTTGGATTTGGGGGTTTCTTGTCTCCTTTAGATCCTGACTCAGACCTCTTATTTTTTCTTCTCTAGGGAGGATCCCCTTTATTATGTCTTCTAGGAATGTCCCAATCACCAAGATGTTCCAATTTCTAAAATACCATTTTATACTTAAATATATCTGATTTTTCCTTTGCCATCTTCTCCTTGTACTTAAAAGACAAAATGCATCTTTGTCTTGAATTATTTGCTTTTGATCTATTCTTTCCCTGCCTCCTCCCTCTCCCAGCTGCCTTGTAATTGAAAGTCTCTGCAAACATCCCCCACAGTTCACTTATTTGTAATTCTTATAGAAAATGGATGAGAAAGAATGATGTCTCAGTTTTTATAATCAAAGGATTTTATTGCAATATTTAAAGCTGCATTATGCATAAAGGACATTGTGAGAAATGAATTAAAATGATGTTCTTTAGTTTGTCTTTAAGAACAAGACTTGTATTTCATATCCAGCAGAAAAGTTAAACCATCTTACAAAAGTAATCAGGACCCACCAGCCTGTGACGCTTCCACTGTTCCAACCGAAAAATATCTACAGTCATCTTTCAATTATCCACACCGTTACAGATAAACAGTGCCCCAAATAATGCTGTGTGTAGAATCAAATCTAAGTATTTTTTAGGCTCTCATTCAAAGGCTTTGGCCAGTTGAACCAAACTGTCTTTACCGTTTTTATCTTACACTTTTCTCCATGTACTGTAACATGTCCCAGCCAAGCTGGATAACTACCATCACTTTCTATGTGACCTACACTTTCTAACCTATATGTCTTTGTTCACCCCATATCCTAAGTCTGAAATACCACTCATCTCCACTGCCTCCTGCCAATCCTCCGCGGCCCAACTTAAAAGCAACCTCTTCTATGAAATCTTCTTTGATCCCCAGAATAGGAAATGATCTTTATTTCCTCAGAATTCTTAGAGCACTTGATTTTTTTAAAGAATGTTTTTATTTTGTCTCAATTACATATTAAAGCAATTTAAACATTCATTTTTAAAAATAATTTTTCAATTCTAAATTCATTCCTTTCCTCTTTCCCCGCCCCTTCATTGACAAGGCAAGTACTTAGATATAGATTATATATGTACGGTCATGTAAAATATTTTATATTAGCCATGTTGCAAAAGGGAACACAGACCAAAAAGAGAAAGGAAGGAAGGAAGAGAAGAGAAAAAAAATAAAAAAGAATGCTTTGATCTGCACTCAGACTCTTTCTTTCTCTGCCACTGGAAAGCATTTTCCATCATGAGTCCTTTGGAATTGTCCTAGAGAACTTTAAAACTCTACTGTGCAATTTCTTTCATCATCAGGAAAAGAAAGGGATTGAGTTAGATAATCTCCTTCAATGATCCATGATCTATGTTGTTTTATAGCTATTTGCTTATTTCTTGGCCCCTCTATTTTAAGCTCTGTGATGATGGGTATGCTTATAAAAACAAGAACTTACAAGACATTAACTCAGTGCCTTACAGTTAAAGTGTCCTGTATTTCATCTATACTTCTAAACAATTTATGAGATAAGTAGCTCAAATATTAGTGTCCCCATTTTACAGGTATGGAAATTGAGGCTCAAGAGGTGAAACTTTTGCCCAAAGTTGCAATGCTAGTCATATGGCAGAACCAAGTTTCAAACCCAAGTCTCCTGATTCCAAGTTCAAGACTCTTCCTGTTATGGAACTTTCATGTTTTATCTGCCTATCCTGTGCACATATCCCAGTATAATTTGTATTATAATTATTTCTATTCAATATTCCCTACTGCAAAAGAAACCCCGTAAGGACATAATTAAGTATAATTGCTTATTTGTAGTTATACTTTACTTAGAGTTTACAAAGTGCTTTATAGACATCTCATTTGTTGGTAGTGTAGGCGAGTCTCAAAGAACGTGAGAGTGGTGGCAGAAGACCCGGATCCTAAGGCTGGTTCTACCCTTAATTGATTGGGTCTCAGTTTCTTTGCCTGTTCAAGTATAATTGTTGAACAAGTCATTATCTAAAAGTCTGTTTCATCTCTAACTTTATGAATGTTTCCTATTCATCGGCCTCCTCCAAATCCACATTAGCTCTTAGCACAGGGACTGAGAGAGAGTAGACAAGGAATACATGTTTTCTGTTTGTTGCCATCAAATGTCTGTCCTCCACTTTCAGGGTCAGTGGCCAGGGGCGGTCTGATGGGAGTAAAATCAGCAAGCAGTAGCTTCACAGCAGATCATTAAGGGCCTTTCCAATACAGTCTTCTTTGGGTCTCATCACAGACCCTGAAGGCTTCATTGATCTGCCTTAGACAACAGATTGTGCCTTCTCAGTCCTATCTGCTGGCTAAAGGTCATTTTCCAACTCCTACCTATAATCAAGAAATATAGGTTGTGGAATAATAGACCGGAGAATGTGAAAACTGGAAGGCATTTTAAGGGATTGTTTGTTTTATCAAAGTGGAAAATTAAGCCCTCTTTGGGCTGAATAAATTGTGCAAGGTCACTGGTAGAATGCAGGAAGTTAAATATCTGAACTTGCACCTTTGGATTCCAAATCTAGTAATATTTCTATTTAACTCAACAAGCAAATGGTGTGGAACACCAAGCTGGGGAAAGTGAGGTATAATAAAGAACAAATGCAGAACCATTAAATGCTCAAGCTAGAAGGACTTTAAAATTTCTTCCATTTAGTACAAGTTTTTTGTTTTGCAGAGAAGGAAAAATAATACCACCAGATTCAATGAATGATCTGACTGAGATAAGAACCCAGGTCTTAATTTACTTTCAGTTCAATATACAGCATGTTCCAAACGTCTTAGTGCAGAGTTTAGCTACTAAAGTTTAAAGCTGTACTAAGGTTTTTTGAAATACCCTACCTCATTTATTCATTTAACAATACATTTTTGTTAGACACTGGGAGAGAAACCAGTAAGATAACACACACTTGCACACGCGTACACACATTTACATATATATGTATTTATCATAAACTTTAGAGTCTAGTATTAGCAGAAGACAAAAAAATAGATGATTATAACACATGCTAAGTGGAGAGATACAAAATAATGTGTTTTGTGGACTTTGAGAGAAAGAATTGTTCCTACTGGTGACCAGGTGACCAGGGAGGCAGCCAGGACATGACATTTGAGTTGGGCTTTAAAGGAAAGGTAAGGAATTAACATGAAGAAATCAGGAAGAAGGGCATCATTGGCATAGAAAACCTGAACAAAGACCTAGAAGAAGGAGGAGAATGTGCCCTATTCAGGACAGAGGGCTGCTGAGAAGAGCTGGGACAGAATAAGATGAGACGAGGCTGGAAAGATGTTCTGAGGGAAGCCATTTGTAAACTATGCCTCCTCACCAGGCATAGTTTTTGCCCTTGAGGAGTTTGTATTCCTTCTGGGGAGACGATATGCATATTCCGACATGAGACAGATGGAATCCTAAAAACATTATGTTTAGACTCAAGTACTGATTCTTTGTTGTATGTTCTAGTGTTCCTTTTAAGTCTTGAAAACCCTTGAACTTTCTGCTTAATGTGTTAAACTGGACATTTCTAGACATGAAGTCAGGATCACTGAAATCACTGAAAGAGAGATCAATATATATCTTTACAGTCAGGGAAGGCTTTATGGAGGAATTGAGATACATTTATTCTGGGCATCCATTCATGGTCAGTGGAAGTCAGAGGTATCCCATATTGCAACTGCTAAATAAGCCCAATGAACTTTCTTATTCTACTTGCCCTCTCCTGTGGAACAGAGGAGGAAAGGTCAAAAGTCAAGAACAGAGGTGGGAAAGAAGTGGGCATGGTGGCCTGGGCACTTTCTTACATGGTTGTCCAAGGCAGAAACTCACTAATCAGAGAAGAGGGCTGCAGAAGGGAGGCATCTGCAGAATTGGAACTTCTGTCTCTGAGTCAAATGCTCTAGACACTTGTTCCAAAGTCAAAAGCAATATTCAACAGGGAATAATTCTTCCTACCTCATTTCTCATAGTCTGCTCTAATTGCAGCTGCCTGCTAACTCACATGTGGTGGGAACTTGATAAATATGAACCTGACACTAAATGACTTTGAGGTCAAGTTTACATTGTCAAAATATGATCGAGGATTAAATCAGTTACAAAGGACAGCTTTGCCTATCGTCTAGAATAGAGTTTCTTGGCAAAGATGAATTCTGTACATTGCATTCCATATCTAAAGATGGATATATTAAACTGAATAATAGATTTACAGTCAAACAATTTGGGTTTGAGACCTGACTCTGCCACATGGTCTCTGTGATCAAGGGTAGATCACTTCATATCTTAAGACAACAGTATCCTCATTTGAAAATAGGGATAGAAACTTGTGTTACCAACCTCCCAGAGATGTGAGGAAAGTGCATTGCAATATTTAAAATGCTATGTAAATGTGAACTTTTATCATTATACCCATTGTACAGATGAAGAAACTGTGATCAAGAAGAGTTAAGAAATACATTATAGAACATGAGCTGCTCTTTGCTGGGATTGAGTTGGGTTGGGTGGGGTAGGGCACCATGGCAACTTGTCCAAGTGAGTGATAGATAGTGTTGGTACCTCAATGCTGATAGGTATCTCTGTTCCCCTCACTCAGAATGATTCTCCTAGTCATGCCCAAGGTAAAATCTTTACCAATTTCTTTATGTCTTATTTGAAGGAGTCGCTATGGCCTTACTTGTTTGGTGTGATCATTGTTCCTGCCTTGGTCCAACTTGTGATTCTCCCTTTTCTGCCAGAGAGTCCACGGTATCTGCTCTTTGAAAAGCATGATCGGGATGGTGCAGAAAAAGGTAAGGCCTTGTTTTGTCCCACACTGTACAGGACTGGGTCCTGTCCTTGAATCTGGGCATGTCATGGAGCAGAAGTATACACATACACACATAGACACACACATCTCTGTACCTATATACATACATATACACAGTACACATATACATACCTGTACATATATTTGTATGTATACATATATACATACATAGACACATAGACACACACAAACACAGATATACATACACATGCAAATACAAAGGCTTTCCTTTCCACTTCAAAGAAAATTTGAAAGAGAAAGAAGTAGATTTCTTTCTATTTGAGTGATTGTATTATGTGACACAATGGAGAAAGTATTGTCCTTGAAGTTAGGAGCCCTGCATCTGAGATCTGGCTGTGGGAACTTGGGCAACTTATTTAACTTAACTTCCAATTTCCTCACCTGAAAAATAGAGAGAATAGTGCTTATTCTATTAGAGAATCACACAGTGTTGGAGCTGGAAGAGACCTAGAGGTCTTCTGGCTCAACACCTTCATTTTATAGATGAAGAAACTGAGATGCTGAGACACGGAGGACCTACCCTAAATGTCTTGTTATCGTTCAGTCACTTTCAGTCATGTCTGATTCTTCATAGTCTGAGTTGGGGTTTTCTTGGCAGATACCAGAATGGTTTGCCATTTCCTTTTCCAGCTCATTTTACAGATGAGGAAACTGAGGCCAACAGGGTGACGTGATTTCTCGGGATCGAGATCAGATTTGAATTCACGTCTTCCTGACTCCAGGCTTGGCGCTTTATCCATGGTGCCATCTAGGTCCCCTCAAACCATAAGTTTACATCATAGTTAATGGAGAAGGCAAAATTTGAAACCAGATCTCTGCATACAAAGCATGTTTTTTTTTTGCTATACCATACTATCTATCTCATGGGCTATGATGATGTTCAAAGAAGATAAAAGTTGCTTGTGGCTTTTCTCACACCGAGCCTCAGTTTCCTTTTCTATAAAATGAAGAGGTTTGCTATGACCTCTAAGTTCCTTCCAGTTTTAATAATCTATGACTCTATAATACTGTGACTTTATATAATGCAAAATACTTTGTAAATTGCAAGAGTTTAATACATGTGGGACTACTTTTATTTTTGATTCTTACACTGCAAGTTCTTGTTCTAAGTTCTATAAGTGTACTAATGTATGTGGAGATATATCTATAACAGTAATTAACTATGGTTTTTGCCGTAAATCTACAATAACATTTTAC
The DNA here is from genome assembly GCA_023548195.1 of Bettongia penicillata ogilbyi. NCBI lineage: Eukaryota > Metazoa > Chordata > Mammalia > Diprotodontia > Potoroidae > Bettongia > Bettongia penicillata. The sequence continues at coordinate 20,927,411 of JAJHZJ010000177.1, read as the reverse complement.
ATAGTGTTTTAGGATTTATGTTCGGTTTGTCTGTGAGTTTTAAATTTCAAATACATAACTATACAGTGGAATCATTGACCCTATCCACATTTTCAGGGTCCTTAGGAAGATGAACCCAGCTGGAACCTGGGAATAGTTCTTTTAGATGGTATTAACACTTTAGCAAGTTGTTAAGGACTTCAAACATAGCCATAGTGTCTATGACATATGTGAAAAGGACTCTGGAACATATAACATAGAATATTACAGCTGGGAAGGATCTAAGGGAGAAATATTTTTTATGACCATCTCCTTCCACATGTACCACCTCCTTTTTCCAATGATACTGCCCAATAACTGTAAATATAAATGATAGAAAAAATGAGAGAAGTTGTATTAGCTCCATTCTTAGTTGGTTAAATGTCCATACCCCAAAGATCAGAAGAGATGAAGGTAGAATCTTCTCCCGTAGTATATAGAGGATGTTGATAATTCCTCTTGCAAGAATTGAGAATTAAAGACTTTCCATTCCCAAAACCATTGGAAATACTTTTGAATGAAGGTATTCTGACACTAGAAATTAAGAGAACTCTAGTCCCCTTGACTCTAGTTAGGTGGTGATTAAGACTGAGAAGAGGAGCCCAACTCTGTTATTTTGGGGGTTGGCTTGTCCTGAGTGGTCTAGGACTTAAGTCAATATGAAAGAATGGCCACATTCCCAGGACTCAGTGGGCTGATCACCAAGGAGTGAGGGAGGCACCTATATGGGTCATAAGATTAGGAAGAAGCCTGAAGAGACAAAGAGTGCAGTCTGAAAAGGTTAAGGAGATGAAATCCTGGGGGCGGAAAGGGGAAGGAGGGAAAGAATTTCCTGTTGAGGAGCAACAAGGAATGAATCTCTGTCTTGTTAAGCAATCCCGTACCTCCCCTATTATTTCTACCTTTCATAATGATCTTTCTGATAGTGAAATACTAAACTGGAGAGGATAGAGGGATGTAACAGAGACACCAAAAATATGATGTCCAAGGAAAATGTAAGAAGCAGATAAATCCTCCCTTAAGAGATATTACTCTATGTAATCTCAGAAATATAGAATTTGATTTCAAGGCCTTAAAAGGAACTGTCTTGTTGAATTTAGCTCAGAAACATTACTTGTCTTCATCCTCTTCCTTACTCTCACCCTTCCTCTAACACAATCCGTTTTTCCTTGACTGTCACAAGTCTTCTAATTGCTTTCCCTGATCCATTGGGCTTTTCCATTCCATCTGTCACCCAGCTGCTTAAATGATTATTTCTAAAGCAGGGATCTGATCATGTCATGCCCTAAAGCATTCTGTGGTTTCCTCTGGGATAAAATACCAACCACCTTACTCTGATATTAGAACATTCTACACCCTAAATCTGAACTTCCTTTCTAACCTTATTTCTCGTTCATTAATTCTTTCATACTCCAGTTTGTTTTTGTTACCATTTCCTGTTGGCTTTCCCCACTCTTTTTCTCCACATTTTTATACCATACTTCATGCTTGAAACAGATTCCCTCATCATTTCCTGGTAAACTCCTCTTCCTTTAAGGCTCATGGCCGATAACTTCTCATCTTTTTGCCTTCCCAGGTTACTCCAATGGAAAGTAATTTTTTGCTTCTCAAATATTCCTAGGGCACTTAGGTGACTTGGGTCTCCCTTTCTCCCCTGGTCACATTTTCCTTGTATATCATGCCTTTTTGTATATTTCTGTTGCATCCCTTTGTCCTTTCCCCACCAATTATATTATACTATATTATAATTAGGTCAAAACTATGTTGTTTTTCATTTCAATATCCCCAGCACTGTCCATGAGATCTTGCACTGTGTTTGTTGTTTTGAATGGGACAGAGAAGTCTTCTTTTTATCCATGGTGAGTTACTATGGCTTAGTAGAATAGAAGAAGCGGTGGAAGCAATGGAATTTGAACTCAGGCTTTGGTATTAACTAGGTAACCATGAACAGGTTGTTTAACTGGCCCTTCCCACCCCAAGCCCCCAGCTTCTGCCTCTTTATTTGTAAAATAGGAAGAATAACACTTGTCCTAACTACTTCATGGAGTAGTCAGGAGAACTAAAGACCTAGAAGTGACACTCAGACTAGAGTTGTTATTGTTATGAGGACATTGAGACTTAGTGAGGGGATACAGCTCAATTATGTGCCTTCATTGATTTCAGAATACCCTGGGAAAACTCAAAGAATAAAGAAATTCAGTGCAACATCCCCACCTCTGTAAAAGTCAAGCTTGCCCTTCTAACAGGAGCTTTGTGTCTTAAAAAAGGCTGAAACTGTCTACCTTAGGTAAGGTTTGCCTACGGTGCCCATCAAAACTTAGCCCTGGGCCTGCTGTCATGTCCTGTACAGAAGTACTCTTGATTAAAGAGTCATGCCAGGCTCAAGTCTGATTCATTAAGACACATCCTGGCTTACAGGCAAGTCACGATGCTTCCAACAGACCACCAGGAGGAGCAAACCATACAGCCCTGGATCATGAATCCTCAGATGTTAGCACACCTAGAACATCCAATGTTAGTGCTGAAAGGAACCTCAAGATAGAGAACATAGAATGCCAGCTCTACAAGGGACCTTATTGTGGTTTTTTTCCTCTGTTCTCAAAGAGGAGAGTGAAGGAGGGTGATGTCTTGACTTGCAAGTAAATTGGATTTAAGTGAGGCAGGGCTGCCAAAGTTACCAGCCTCACTTTCTCCTCCAGAGCCATCTGGGTCCAATGGCAAGATATAGATCAGAAAGACTGGAGATGATCCAGGATGAGTGATAGACCTTTATAAATTAAGGTCTTTTCCAGGTCTCAGGAAATACCCTTTTAGTGATTAAGGTTAGGTAAGAAAAGAGGCAAAGATGGCCTCTTTTTACCTAGCTAAATAAAGAAAAAACTGGGAGGGGAAGACCCTTGGGGTCTTTTATCTATTGGGGAATATCCATTGTTACTACATAGAACAACGGATGCTAGAACTATGAGGATGTGAGAACACCAAACATCTCACTCCCACCAGAACCTTCAAGGACTCCATCCTTGTATCCTCTGGTTCTAGGAGGTGAGCTTTACCCTTGCTGTGAAGGGATCAGACCTCTGGACAACTTCTTGGCTGCACGTACCTGGCAAGCACCTCCCTTTTGCTTTCTAGCAGCATCATTTAAAATGTTTCCCCCCTTTAGAATATAAGCTCCTTGAGGGTAGAGGCTTCTTTGTTTGCTGATATCTGTATTCCAATAACTTAGCACAGTGCCTAATGCATATTGAACACTTAATAAATGCTCTTCCATCTCTCTCTGTATGTATGTATGTATGTATGTATATATATATATATGTATATGTATGTATATATATACCTATCTAGCAATCTATCACAGAATGTTAGCTCTGGTAGAGACTGATAAAAAGAATATAGAATGTCACAGGTATAAGAGACCTAACATATTAGAGAAAGTAACATATTAGAGCTGTAAGGGACCTTAGAAAACAGAATATAAAGTAGAAGAATTTCAAGGGATCCTAAACTATAAAAGATACATCAGAGATGAAATAATCTTTAGTACCTAGAACATAAAATGTTAAAACTGAAAGGAAACAGAGTGTAGAATGTAATACAGCTGGAAGATACTTTAACTTATGGATATTATAGAGAAGAAAGAGACCTTAGATATCCTCTTCTCTGCTCTCATCATTTTACAGATGAGGAAGATGAGGTCAAGTGAGATAAATGGCTCTTCTTGGATGACATGGTGAATTGATATCAGAGTTCCTGACTAACCTTCTTTCTATCACTTTTCATCCTCTCATTCCTTTAAACTCTATTTTCCTTCTAAGCAGGAAAAGATGTGCAATGTTCTCATGAATGTGATAGCATCACCGCCACACTCGCCCCCACTGTTCTTTCCTTTTGGCTGACAGACGATTTCCCATTTCCTCACTATCTCATTTCAGCAGACCTAGTGCAGCCCGTTGCCTGCTTATGTGCATTGGTAGCATTTTAAAATCTCTCCTGTTGAACTCCAGACACAACAAATAGGGCCAGAAACATACTGTTACCATGGCATTTCAAAGATTGCTTTAGACTCCCATAAACATCTTCCACAGATATAGGTCAAGATAGAAATAATTAGGGTAGATCATGTTTTGCCAGAGACTGAGAATATATTTTTAAAAAGCAACAAATTTGCTTTTCTTCGGTTTTTGGTTGATTTTTTAATTATTTTAAAGAACTGTTAAGCCTAGTTAATATGGTATCATGGAAAGCCCTAGACTTGGAGTTGGCAGACCTGGGTTCAAACTCTGGCTTTACCATTTCTTGGCTCTGTGATAAGGCAAGTCATTTTATTTGTCCAAGATTTCATTTTTCTAAAATCTATAACAGGGGGATAATGATGCCAAACTATATGCCTCAGAGGCCTGTCAGGAGGATCAAAAGAGAAAATCCATGTGAAAACACTTCATAACTATAAGGCTTGTGACTTTAAGGAACTAAGAGTTAGAGTCGTCATCATCATCATTGAGTGTTTTGATCAAGTTCTTGCCTGTACTGTATTGTATAGAGCTATAGTGACCCATACAAACAAATTTTCACCCCACCAAAGAACATTGAGAATTGCAATTCAATCAATGAAATCAATCAAACAAACATAAGACACCATGCTAGGTTCTGGAGATACAGAAATACAAATTAAACAGTCCTTACCTTCAAGGAGCTTAAACTCTGCTATTGCCATAATATAGCTAACTCTGTATCGGAGCTTTCATATGGAATCCATCCTAAAACATCACATTAAGAAGCATCTCAAAACAACCTATCAACAAGTATGTATTAATTGTCTACAAAATGCTGAGAGAGAAGTCAAATTAAAGATGAAGGAACAGAAGAGGGTCCAACGAGTTAATGAGCTTCATTGCACTTTGGCCTTCAAAAAACAAAAAAAAGGTTGGCTTCACTGGAATGAGTGAACAGACAAAATCTTATTTGCCGTGATCTACAAGGAGACTTTTGAATTAATCCAGACTTTGATTGTCAGGCAGATTGCTGGTTGCTGAAGGGGTGGGGGAAGGGCTACTTCAAGAAATAGCACAGTGGAAAATTTCAACAAGATGAGAAACTTGGGTGAGTTGGAATTATTTCCTGAAAGCAGAAGAGAATAGTGTTATTGGGAAGCTAAAGTAACTAATTCTGTAGCCTCTCAGGACATGGAAAAATAACTCTTAACCTGTCTGAAAGTGACATGAAAGAGCTTTTAGGAAATTACCGTATTAAACACCATGCCTGTGGCTAGCCTTCACATGTTAATGAAAAGAGAATGAGGGAATAAGGGAAAATTTTGAAATTTCATTTCAGGGCCAGGTAGGATGGGAAATAAAAGTCAAGTTGTAATATCTCCTCTACTGCATAGTTAAAATAGTAAAAATAAAAATATTTGTTCCCTTTTGAAATTTACTTCAAGAAAATTCCATAAATATTTATTAAGTAGCTGCTATGTATAGGGATCTGTGCTAGGTTAAGTATTAGGGATGGTAATAAAAAGGAAAATCATATTATGTCTCTGTTATTAATTAGAATTAAACATGGAAGATGAGACATGTGACATGAGGTTGAGCATGGCAAGTGTCAAAAAGAGGGGTAGACAGAGAAACCATTTTGGACTGTGGTGATTAGGGAGGTCTTCCTGGAAGAGGTGGTGTTTGAGCTGGACATTGGAGAAGAGTTAGGATCACAGGATTTACAACTCAGTACAAACAGTAGTATTATCCAGTCTCACACTCTTATGTAACATCTGTAAGTGACAAAGATAGGATATCAAATCAGTTCTGATTCCCCTTGGACCTCACTCCTTGGAATGAGAATTTTGAACATAGTACCACAGTTAAAAAATGTTATATGTATGTGCATTTTAAGATGTCCAAAGGAAGTATGTGATGACTTATCTGAACTGATTGCATAGGAAACTAAGCAGAACCAGGGAATCACTATTGAGATAGAGTGGGAAATCTATTAGGGGCATCAGGAAAGATGTGAGCAAAGACAATGAGATAGGAAAATGTGGGAACTGCTTGGAGGATGAAAGTAGTCTTTTTTAGCAGGAAGGGAGAGGGAAAAGTAGAGGAGGAGAAGGAAAAAAGCTTGGAAGATTTTGGAGAGCCTTGAAATTTAGCCTTTGTTTCAGTAGATGACAGGGAAAGTTATATGCATGGATTTGCACATATGCTGACTAATTATGAAACTAGTGTAAACTTGACATCCATATTCTCACTTCAACCACTTAAGTGTCTGCTGTGTGTGCAGAACTGTGCTAGCCACCACAAACAAAAAGAATAAAAAATCTATGCCTACATTTGAAGAGTTTATTTGTTCATCCAGTTAAGGGTTTGGAGGAAGGGGAATAACCATTTATTAAGCACCTACTATGTACCAGGCACTGTGTTAAGGGCTTTAAAAATATCATTCCATTTGATCCTCACAATGATCCTGTGAAGAAGGTGCTTTTGTTCAGTTGTTTTGGTCATGTCTGAGTCTCCGTGACTGCATTTGGGATTTTCTTGGTAAAGATACTGGAGTGATTTGCCATTTCCTTCTCCAGTTAATTTTACAAATGAGGAAATTGAGGCAAACAGAGTTAAGTGACTTGTCCAGGGTCATCCAGCTAGTAAGTGTGAGTTTTCTTGGCAAAGAGACTGGGAGTAGTTTTCCGTTTCCTTCTTAAGCTCATTTTTTAGATGAGGAAACCAAGGCAGTGTTAAGTGACTTGCCCAGGGTCACAGAGCTAGTAAGTATCTGAAGCCAGATTTGGACTCAGAAAAATGGGTCTTCCTGACTTCATTCCTGGCACTCTATCCACTGTGTCACCTAACTTCCCCTGAGGAAGATGTTACCAGGTGAGTTTTGTATAAGGAACAATGTCAAGTGTTGTGTGACAGAGACTCTAAGTGCTATAGGTACACAGAGAAAGGAGAAATCAGATAGTCTATGGTACAAAAGGAAGGGTCTGTGAAAAAAATAGAATTTGATCTGGGCGTCGAACAAGTAAATAATGATTAACCTGAATGAAGTAGAAAATGCCATTTGGGAGTAACAGGAGATGAAGTTAAGTAGGGTAGGGAGCAGCGATTATTGAGGTCCTTATATATTAAGGTAATGAGTTTAGACTCCCAAAGGCAAAGGAGATCCATTGTAAACTTATTAACAAGGCAGCATCTTCAGAAATGTACTGGCTCCCATCAGGGTAACTTAATTAAGATTTAATGAAGACTCTCTCAAGGTGACCTCAGACATTTACTAGCTGTGTGACCATGAACAAATTGCTTAATCCTGTTTGCCTCAGTTTTCTCATCTGTAAAATTAACTGGAGAAGGCAATGGCAAATCTCTCCAATATCCTTAGCAAGAAAACCCCAAATGCATTCATGAAGACTTGGACATGACTGAAAATGACTGAAAAACAACTTGTAGGGTGACAGTGCTGTTTTTAAGCCTCTGTCCTAAGGCTACTCCGACTCACCTCCTTTACCAAGAGAAGTCGACAGGAAAGATAGCAACTGGAAGCTAAAGAACCCCAAGAGTTTAACCACAGCTCTAAGGTTGCACTTTTGTCAGTGACTTTGCTAATTTTAGCAGAACAGTTGAAACATTGAGAGTTTGTTAATTAAAATGGGCACATTAAATAATTGGGAGCCTGGTATAGGGGAAAGAGTGCTGGATCTGGAGGCAAAGAAGCTCACTTCCTATCCTAGATCTACTGTTCACAGTCCTGACCATAAGGCCTCAAGCAAACCATTTCACCTATTCTGTACCTTGATTTTCTCCTCTTTAAAATGGAGAGGGATTAGCTGACGGAGGCCAAATGCCCAAATAGACCAAAATATCCACAGCAACCAAGAACTTGAATCAAGTATCAGCCTATCTATTGGAGAATGGCTGGAATAGTTACGGCACACGATGGGGTCACTGTACCTGAAGAAATGATGAATATGAAGAATCCAGAGAAGATGGTGATGACATACAATAGGATGTATAGAAAAGTCAGCAGAACTGGGACTGCACCAGATGGAAATGCAAAGAATGACAAAGTGGAAACTGTGTGCTCTATAACCATAATGAGTAGGTTTTGCCTCAGAGAAGAGTGAAGAAAATGGATTTCTGTCTTTTTTTTTCCTGTTTGGGAAACTTCTAGGTTAGAACACTGTATACACTGTCAGATTCAGATGATGGGTTTGTTAGTTTTTTTAAACTGCTTTACTTTATGTAAAAGGGATGGTTCTCTACATAGGCAAAGGGATGGGATATAATACAAAACAAAGGCAATAGAAAAGCCAAAAACTATCAAATATTTTGTAAAAAATAAGAGAGTTGGAACAGATGGTCTCAAAGTCTCATCATTGAATCCTATGATTAGTGTTCTTTCTGGTGCAAAACTTCCTTAATTTGAATTCATCTCCCATGGTGGAATACAGTGGTAAGACAGCTGGTCTTGGAGTAGTTCAACCTCAGTTCAAATCCCAGTTCTGGAACCTATTAATTGTGTGTCATGGACAAATCATTTCATTTTTCTGAACCTCAATTTTCAAATTTTTAAAATGGGGTAACATTTGTTCTACCTATCTTATGACTCTGATATTCAGTTTCCAAGCATTAAAACTGCCTATAAATATAAGACTATTCATGGAAATTCCAACTTCCTGTCATAGACAAAAGAATCCATTATTGCTAGTTTCATAAGGGATTCCCTGGCCATGAAACAAAAAGAGAGGTGACTGAATGTGCCATTTTAGACTGGCCGTCATCTTTGAGAAGGGGGAAGAACACTTGGGCAAGATAGAATGAGCTGTTAAGGATAAACCCTTAGATTTAATCTAATTCAATAAATCCTGAGACAATAGACCTAACAAAGTGTTTTTCAACAAGGTTGGCCTTCTAAGAATACTAAATTAGAATGTGAAAAAGGGAATGTGGCAGCAGCTTCAAAAGCCTTACTTTGAACTTTGGAAGACAGAAGAATCAAAACCAAGAGCACTGAATCATTCATGTAGTTCATAAGCCCAAAGGGAATGATGGAACAGTTGAAGGCTAGTGAAAAAGACCTGTCTCATTTTGAAGTTAAAGAAATGTCAGAGCATGACGTGAAGGCTAAGGAGGCCCACCATTCTAAGTTGCATGTCGAGATGAATTTTCACCAAATCTCCAAGTTAGAAAGGACTGCGGATATCACCTCATCCTGCCCCTCTCTCCCACTTCCCTAACACGTAGTAGTTCCGTCTGAGGTAAATAACAGCACAAAAGCACTTCTCTTCTGAAAGTTGGCCATGTACTCAGGGACAACTGCCCCTGCCTCAGGGTCAGGCAGATGCCTTCTGTAGCTTACGTGACAGTATTATATTCTGTAGTATATGATATGATACCTTATGAAGGGAATAGATAATCTGTACCAGAACTGTAACTAGGAATATTGGTATTTGGGGCAAATTCAGTCGATAATCTGAAAGGGGTGGAGATGCATATCCAACAGGAAATCCCAAGCAGCATTCCCCCAAGCAGCATTCCTGTAGCATCATGTGGTTATTGGACAGTTAAGTGGATCACTGGATAGAATGCCAGGCATGGAGTCAGAAAGGCAACTTCCTGAGTTCAAATCTGGCCTCAGATACTTACTAGCTGTGTGACCCTGTTCAAGTCACTTAACCCTGTTTGCCTCAGTTTCCTCATCTGTAAAATGAGGTAGAGAAGGAAATGGCAAATCACTCCAGTGTCTTTGCCAAGAAAACCCAAAACAGGGTCATAGAAGAGTCCGACATGATTGAAAACAACTCAATAACATGTGGTAGTTAGAAAGGAGGGCCTGAGGAGAGACGCATGGTTATAGGAATGGCTACTGGGAGAAGAGATGATCCTCTGCATGGAAGAAATACCCACACGCCCTATGTTAGGACTGTAGGGACCTATATTTGACCCTGCGTCACTGCCCTGCGGCAAAACTGTTATGATCCTTGTTAGTTATGGAGTTACAACTCTCCTATGAAGTACAAGAATTCAGAGATGAAAGTGAGAGTCATTATAACCTGAGATGTGAGTTAGGGAAGATTGGTGCTGAACCTCAAGGCATGGTTGGGATGAAGAAGGAAAAAAAGGCTCAAATTTGTACAGTGTTTGACAATTTGTAAAATGCTTTCACAAAGATTGATCTATGGAACTCCTTCTCTGGTGGACATGACTTTGAGTTACTGAAAGCCACATCAGAGGAGAGTAAACTCTGGCTAGTTCCTACTAAGATGAAAAGACTTTGGTTCTGGTGAAAGGTTATGTGGTTGTCAACCAAGGACCAGATTGGCCAACACAGAGTGGCTTGTTACCTAGAGGTTGTCCAGCAGGTAATTATTAGTGTTATATTTTATCCAAGTTGGCTCATGTGGATCATCTCCGGAAGTCCTGAGGGGTTGAAATAAGCAGCAAGGAAGGACTAGGCACACTAATTGGACCACCTGCAAAACTTTTGAACCATTGAAGCATTTCTGTACATTATGAATAGTACGGTGCTGAACCCAGCATCAGGAAGCCCTAAGTGCAAATCCAGCCCAGCTTACCAGCTTTGTTTAAGCAAGTCACTTACCCCATCTTGGCTTCTGTTTCCTCCTGTGTGAAATAAGGATGATAACAATGTCTACCTTCCAGAGCTGTGGGAGGATCAAATGAAATATTATTTGTAAAAAGCTTTGCAAAATTACATTTACAGTTCATGAATATTATAAAAAAACTTTTATTTCCCTGAATACTTAGGAAACAGATAATTCTATTGAACTGTCTTTTCAGGTAAGCAGAAGGTTTGAACCCAAATCCTCCTGTTTGAACTTACTATTGGTGAAAATATTTATAATAAATGGGTCGACATCTTGTCGTCATAGTTAAAATTATTGTTGTTCATTGTTTCAGTCATATCTGACTATGACCTCATCTACAAAGATGCTGAAGTGGTTTGCTATTTCCTTCTCCAACTCATTTTACAGATGAGGAAACTGAGGCAAACAGGGTTGAGTGAAATTTACCCAGGGTCACACAGCACTACCTGTGTGTCTGAGGTCAGATTTAAGCTCAGGGAGATGAATCTTTCTGATTCCACACCCAGTGTTCTATCTACAATTGCTACCTAGTTTCCTTTCATAGTCAAAATATATAGGGCATATCTGAATGTATCTTAGATAATAGTAAGTCTTATAGGTCCTCAATGTCACTATTAAAAATGATTTTTTTGCTCAGGAATTCAGATGTAGATGTAAGATATAAGATACATACATGAATGTGAGTATAAATACAGATGTGAATGTTAATTATAGTGCTTCTGTAGTATGTAAAGTGTAGGTGTATTGATTGTTTACAACGGTGGAAGAGAAGGGAATTAAATTCTATTCTCACATTCTATCCCTACTCTCTCTTTTCTGAGGTCAAAAGTTTTGAGTAGTTTTGTTTTGTATTCCTTCCTTCCTTCCTTCCTTCCTTCCTTCCTTCCTTCCTTCCTTCCTTCCTTCCTTCCTTCCTTCCTTCCTTCCTTCCTTCCTCCCTCTCTCCCTCCCTCCCTTCCTCCCTCCCTCCCTCCCTCCCTCCCTCCCTTCCTTCCTTCCTTCCTTCCTTCCTTCCTTCCTTCCTTCCTTCCTTCCTTCCTTCCTTCCTTCCCTCCCTACCTCCTTCTTTCCTCCCTTCTTTCCTCCTGTTCTTCCTTCTCTTTCTTCCTCCCTCCCTTTCTTTCTTTCCATCTTTCCTCATTATGGTATTTAGTGTTTTTGATTTTTCACGTTCTTCTGAGAGACTATAATCTTTGAACTGCCTCCATGCATCCTCTTTTCAAGATCAATATATTTTGCTTATATAGAGATTGCATTTTTTCCCTGTTATTGCTTATTTCTTGTTCCTTCCTTGTTTTCCTGCTTGTCTTTCATTTCTGTGTAGTTTCATTCCTACTCAATTATTCTTTCTTTTGTTTCCTTGGTGAGACTCCACCGTGGGATTCAAGTTTTTCCATTCTGCCAATTATTTCTGCTGTGTAGGGCATAAATTCTACTTTCACAATTCTTACTTATCTTTTAAACCATTCCAGAACAATGTGCTGTTGTTCAGTTCTCTCTTTGAAATCCACAAGGTCCTTTGCCTCATCAATGGTTTTTACAATATTAATTCATAGATGTCTCAACTCTTTTACCTTATCTGGAGGCTCCCTTCTGCTATGAAAATCTTCCTCGTTGATTTGTCTACATATGTTTAAGATCTTTAATTGAGTTTTCTTTCTGCTGAGATCTGTAGTTTTCTGCCTTTTTTTCTTCTTCTTCCAGTCCCTCATCTCTCACTTTTGGATTCCTTCCCCTTTGAGTGTGGTTTCTTTAAAGAGTGGACTTTCAAATGATCTCAACTTCCTGATAGACCCTTATTGTCTGCCACAAGTGACTTCTGGTGTGGGGGGACAGAATTGGCTTCAATTGCATGCTGGATTCTTTCCTACAGGCTTAGTGAAGTACCTTACAGCCACACGTGATCAGGTACAGTTTCCTCTGTTCCTTGGTTCTTTCTTTGACTGAGCCCTGTTATGGTATAGTATCTCTGTACTTTAGTTCCAGCCTAAGCAAACTTGTGCTTTTTTGATTTCCCATAGTACTTGGTGGAGGGCAAGATATCAAGTTGAGTTCTGTTGCAAATCTTTGGTTTGGCTTATGTAGTTGTGGTGGCCTGAGTCAATGCATTATGCACTATTAGCCTTCTCTGCTGTTAGTACATTGTATTTATTAGCTTATCTGCGTCTTGGTGTCCTAACCATGGAGACAGCTAAAATCTCTTTATCTCTTGCACAAAGTTACTGTTTTAGAAAGGTTTGAGGATTGGAGGATTGGAGGAAATATCTGGTCCTATATCTTGTTAACCACTCGACTATTACCACTCTGTTAATAGAACTTGACAGACTTTCAATTTAAGGGTAGAACTCTTATGATTATCTAAGCATTGGTGGATGTAACACCTGAATCCCATAAAATGAAGATCTAATGAGAGGGAAAGGAAAGAGAGTGAGCTGGGAGGAAGAGGAATTATGAAAGGAGGAGGATGAGGAGAAGAAAGTGGAGGAAAGAGAGAGAGTCGGGGAAAGAGACAGATCAAGAACAGAGGCAAAAAGCTGAGACCTATCACAGTCATGCACTATCAGTTTCTTTATCAGTACAAACACATCTATCAAAATGATTTCTATATAAGCACAATACAATTCCTAATAATGCTAAAGAGGGAAAGCATATTTATTTATGAAATGATGAGAAAAAGAAAGCAGAATCAAGAAGCTATTTCTTTTGTGGATAACAGGAAGAGAAAAGAATGAATAAAGTGAAAGGGAGACCTCAGATGACCTGTGCCTTGAATCCTTTCTATTCCAGTCATGTTAGGTCACATACTCCTGGTAATTTTCCTCCTTTCCAGAATATAGGCCTACTCCGCTCTTCACTCTTGAGGCTAGAAATATCAATGCTTCTCAACACATAAAACTGCCAGCTTTGTAGGGTTCCGCTCCATTGATAAGAAAAGAGCTGCCTCTTCAATCCAGTCAACATGACATGTCGGGAATCACAACGTTGAATCAAGGCGGTCTTACCCATTAATAAGCAGCATGAACATCCCTCAATCTGTAACTCATTAGGGACCATTCTTTCAACACAGAACTCTTGTTTTGGCTGGAGGTTACTGAAAGAGAAGTGATTTATTTTGCCTTGACTTTCCATTGCCTACCCCATTCCAAATTGTTGATTGTGATATTGTCAAGTATGACTTAACTGGTAAGTCCCTTACACAATGTGTATGCAGGTTTAGGTATAGGTATATATGTAAATATAGAAGGCACAGGAGATGCAAGAGAATATCAGCTGGTCTAAGGTATCTCTGAGTTTAATTTTATTTTGCCTAAATCTTTTATACAAATCAATACATTTTTAAATTGGAATAAAATGTGAACATTGTGGTAGATTGAGAGTGGAAGTTCTGTTTACTAAGAAAGGAACACTAGTTACATCAGTCACCCTTCCTTGTTTTATAGAGGAGGAAAATAAATCTCAGAGAGGAGACTTGCAAAGGTTACATAGGTAGTAACTAGGAGAAGTAGGGTTTGAATCAGGGGTGGGGAATCTTCAGCCTCAAGGTCACATGTGGCCCCATAGGTTCTTAAGCACAGCCCTTTGATTGAGTCCAAACTTCAGGACCCCTCAGAGAACCACAAGTGCCCTCGATGACAAACATTCCCCACCTCTAAGTCCTAGACCCTTTGACTCCACTATACTATGTTGTCTTTCATAATTATTGACTCTGAGAAGTTCACAACTTCCCAGTGCCTGGGAAAGAAAACTTCCCAGTGAGTGAAACTCACTAAGACTAAAAGTTACAAAGGAGTTGCTGATCTGCGTTAATAGAGAGAATTTTCACACTGGGAATTCCCCAAACTGATGAAATTAAAAGTGGAGATCTCACACCCCTCAAAAAACAAGAAATTGAGTTATTTTTCTTCTGTTTCTGGAAATATGATGAATCATTTCATGTTTGTATGCCCTTGATTTTTTAATCCCCGCCCCACACCCCCAGACAGAATCTGTATTCTAGGTAAGCATTCAGTCTTGTCCCAAAGGATGATAACAGTGGCAGAGTTACTTGTCATGCATGTCTCCAGTTCTTCCAGGACAATCATTTTCCAGGATATAGCAGTAAAAAACCAGCTCTTTTCTGTCTCCCTCCTCTCTCCTCACCCTTAACACCAATTGGGGATCATAAGATGGAGAACATGAAAGTCTAATGGGTACAGAAAAATTTAGGTTCACATGTTAATGTGCCTGGTAGAGAGGCAAAAGATCTTAGAATAGCTGATGCAGAAATACCATAAACAGCTCACCATATATCGTGCATTTAATGAAACAGTAACTGTGCCCATTTAAATATTTTATGAGACTCCCAGCGCTAGAGGCTTCACGGGAAAGCAGAATGAGGGGGTTTAAATGCCACGTTTGGGCTTAGTAGTCATTAAGTTGTGTCTTGATACTTCCACTTGTGAAATACAGTTGAAACCATATGCTGAGAAACACAAGTCCTCAGATCATACATAGAATCTTGAGTTCTTCTTTAATGTTTTATTGCACATAAATCTTGTCACCCCAACCAGATGGTAAATTCCTTGAGAGAGGCTGATTAGTAGGGGTGGAGAGAGTGCTGGGCCAGGTTTTGGGAGACCTCTGTTCTCTCCCCAGCTCAGTATTACATTTGTGTGACCTTGGGCATGTCACATTACTTCCAGGCTGAGGGTGTAGGGGAGGTGCAGAGGGATCTCAGTTCTTCCACCTGTAAAGAAGAAGGAGCTTTGTCAAATGATCTTAGTCTCCTCCAGCTTTAACATTCTGTCTTAGCATGGTTCGGTGCAAGGGGAGCTCTGCACCTGGGATCCAGTGTTCATATAGCATCATCCATTCACTTGTTTTCCATCTGAGGAGCACTCGTTCTCCAACTTGCTCCCCAAGTTCTTGCTTTCCAAAGTGCCACTATGAATGTCTTAGCAGAGTGCCATAATGGATGGAGAGCTGGCCTCAAAGCAGGAAGGTCAGGGTTGAAGTCCTGCCTCTGACATCTGCAGGCTGTGTGATCATGAGACCATGGACAAGTCATCTAACCTAGCACTTAAGGCAAATTTCTAAAAGTGGCAGTTGTAGAGAAGGCGCCAGCCTATATTGTTAAAGGGAGTTTTCTACCCTGGGAGTTCCATATACAAATATCATCACAATCTGTATTCCTCCTTTGTCTGTGTTGGACTTTGCCCAAGATCAGACAGGTGTAAGGATTTTAATTAAGCCTTTTAAGGCTCTCTGATTCCAAAACCAGTGCCCTGTGCATTGTACCACATGCTCTTATTACGACTATGGATGATATTTCATCAATAGCCTGCCTGCTCCAAGTCAATATTCCCTGGTCAGAAAGTTATTCCAATTCAATAAGCTGTGCTTTTGAGGACCAGGAGATGACACCCTCACAAACATCCACAATCCCAGAAGATATCAGGTCAGGACATAGGATAACTGGAGATAAGCTGTTCTGGTTGCTTCTTGGTAGACAGCTCATGGTGGTAGGAGGGCATTCAAAGGATGCTTCACTAAGAGTAAACAGTGGATCCTGAAAACCCAGGCAGCATTTCAGTAGGCAGAGATGGGCTAAAATAAGCTATACAAATATACCTGAATAAGAAAAACGATGTCCTACTGAGACAATAGTGGCATTATCAGGGCACTGACATTCTCTCTAAATATCATTAAATGACCAAGAAATGGGCATGGGAAATTGCTAGTGTTTCATCCTGAAAAGCCAGCTTTAAAAGTATATTAAGTTGACTTTTGGACTTGTATAACTTATTTGACTTTTGAACACACTTTCATCTTTATTATCCAAGTTGATTTCCCTAACCAGCCTGGGAGGTTGAGTGAGGACAGATAAATGATCATTTCCATTTTCCTGATGAAGATGATGAAGCCCAAAGAGGAGAAAATGGGGGCATCCCCATTGTTACCTGGGGAAGTTAATGGCAGGTCTAAGAGTGTAGCAAAGTATGTCCTAACTTCCAGTTTGGTATTCTTTCCATTACATTTCATTGCCAAAAGAGGGTGTATCAATAAGTCAACTAACAAGTGTTTATTCAGCACCCACCCTGTGCGAGGCACTGGGCCCTGGGAACGCAAATGTAAAGACTGAAACGATCCTCACTCTCAAGGACCTTGCATTGTATCAGTGAAGGCGGATGAGAAATAACGCTTCAGGATCCGGTATAGATGGTCGGACTGATTCAACCACACTAGACACCTCAAGGACAGGGTCCGTCCGCTCTTTGGCCTGGGTTTGGCATCTTCCTTAGCAAAAAATAGAAACAGGAAAGTTGGTATGTGCCGCTTTCCAGAGAAAGGCAGAACATGGTTTCTTGTGGCTCTCAATTCTTTATACTTTAACCAAGTACCATGTGGAGTCTCTCAGAGCACCTAGCCCTCATAACCAATCAGTTTATTAATAAACATTTACTAAGCACCTAATGTGTCTCCAGGCTTTTATTCAAAGCCTCCCAAACACTGAGCTCTGAAGGAAAATGTGGGAGAGAAGAGGTATTAGACTGACTACCAAACTGACAGTCTACGGAGCTGTTGTGCTGACCTTTGTTGTATACCTGTGAAACCTGGACAGTATACCGGCACCATGTCAGGAAACTGAATCGCTACTATGTGAATTACCTTAGGAAGATTCTGAAGATCACTTGGCAGGATAAAATACGAAGCACTGAGGTCCTTTCTCGAACTAAACTGCCAAGTATTCAAACTCTACTGCAGAGAGAGCAACTATGATGGGCTGGCCACAGCGTTTGCATGCAAAATGTACAACTGCCAAAAAGACTGTTTTATAGAGAACTCACACTGGGCAAATGTTCACAAGGTGGTCAGAAGAAGCAATACAGTGACCCTCTGAAGGGCTATAAAGAACTTTGGAATCGATTGTGTGACATGGGAGACACTAACACAGGACCGCCCAGCATGGTGTGCCCTCATCGTAGAAGGTACTGTGCTATGTGAGCAAAGGAGAATTGAAGTAGCTCATGCATTCCAGATAAGGGAGACAGCCAGGGAAAATGCCCAAAGTAGAGAGATGAACTGTCTAGTTCATGAAACAGTAAGGAGACCAGTGTCACTGGATGAAAAATATGTGTTGGGGGGAGTAAGGTATAAGAAGACTGGAAAAATAGAAGGGGCTTAGGTTATGAGAGTTTTGAATGACAAATAGGGCATTTTTAAAATTTACTCCTGGAGGCAATAGGAAGCTGCTAGAATTTATTAAGTAGGCAGGAGACCTGATCAGACCTTCATTTCGGGAAAATCACTTTAGTGGCTGAATGGAGAATGGTTTGGAATGGAGACTTGAGGCAGGCATACTCATTAGCAAGCTATTACAAATATTCTAGGTGATGAGGGCCTTTACTAGACCAGAGGCCAAAGGAAAGACAGGGGGCATGTTTGAAAGTGCAAAAGTGAAACCAACAGCACTTGGCAACAGCTTGAATATGGGTAGAGTGGGGTGACAGTGAGGAATGAAGGATGACTCCTAGATTGTGGGCCTGAGTGATTGGGAGAATAGTGTTACCCTCTACAGTAATAGGGAGGATAAAAGGTAGAGAGGGTTTAGGGGAAAACATAACGAATTCTGTTATGGACATAATGAGTTTCAGTTGTCTACTGGGCATCCAACTGGAGATGTTTGAAAGGCAGATGTAAGTGTGAAATTGGAGGGCAGCAGAGAGATTGGGGCAGGAAAGGTAGATTTGAAAATCATCAGCATAAGTTGACCATGTTTGCTGCAAGACCAGGAAGGGTGGATTCTGTTCCCTGGGTGGCGGGCTCTAGGACTCAGTTATGACCCCGAGGACCTCATTGGTTGCCTTCCATACTTAACTACAGTCAATGATGCTCCCCTGGATTTCCATTTTCTGTTACTGCAAGGACATTACTAACTGAAAGGATTTGAGAACACTGCAATAATTGGGATGTTGGTGCAGAATGGTGGAAGCAGCAAGCATGGTTTATCATTCGTCTGGCTGTCTTTGTGTGAACGTTTCGCTCTTCCTAATTCTGGAAACCAGGGAATGGAGCACTGTACCAAGAACAACTGTTTGAGCAGCATAAATTCCAACTCAAATTGCAGTACAACCACATTATTGAGCTCCAGTATGTGAAGCAGTTGGTCAGTAATCTCAGGAGATTTGTGGAGGTGTTGCTCAATTTGAAAGAAACTATCTCTCAGAAGAAAGTTAAAATTGCATAATGTGGTTCATGAACACCTTGGAGAGCTGCTGCAAATTCTTCAGACCATGATGAATGAACGCCAAGTCCTCAGCTGATATCCTTAGTGCTACAGGAGAGGTAGTTATTGCAGAAGTCAAAGCTGTGAACTTCGGTGACATTAATGGAGAAAATGAGACATCTTTTCAGTGAAATATTTTCTTCTGTTAAAACACTGGCATTCATCTTTAGTAACATATTTTTCAGACTTCCTTATGGGAGATGTAGGCAGTGACACATCATTGGGACTTTCTGAGTCTCTAAAAAATTCAGCCCTTGGAAAGCATTTCTGTGGAATCAGTAGGATTGCTGCATGGAAAAGATAATTTTCAAGGACCTCTGTGGCCCAAAGAACTGGATAGCATGCTTGTGGGAATGAATGATGGAGATGAATTGGCTTTGACACATGCTAAAACATGGTCAAAACACACGAAGGATATAGTTGCATGGGTTGAGAAAAAAATTAGCTAGGAAGTGGTATATGTTAGAAACATGGCAAAGATAGCAGTGACAACTAAAGCCATTATTGGACTCCAAGAGTTTATGCCATTTGGGGTTTTACTCCAATTCTTTTGATAATGATATTGATTGCAGACAACTTTCACAACAAATAGCAGTAGCTCTTTAAGGCTACAAATTTGTTCAGCCTCTCCTCGGAAGAAGTGAACTGGACAAAGAGAGGAAAGAAATTGAAGAGCTCTGGCAAGAAGAAAATGCAAGTCAGAGGCACCTCTCAAAGAGGTAAAACTCTTGTGAATACAACAGCAAAATGAATACAAAAAAAGTCGTCTTCCACAGCGTATACCAAAGAGGAGCATCTGAACTCCAGTAGGGGCTCAGGAGAGAGGTCAACAAGGCAAAGTTAGAGAAAAAGCAAAGACTGGAAGAAGAGACTGCAAAAAATAGAAGCTGCAAATGAACCCTACAAAGTTATTTTGACAAATATGGAAGAAAGGTGAAATGATTTAGATGATGCTGAGTGAATATTTTCCTGTGGATCATTTATTTTATATTTTAAAATTTATTTTATTTTTAATTTATAGAATAGGAAAAACATGTCCATAACAATAAAATAAGGCTGCACATGAAACTGTGAATCTATTATGTACAACTTGCAATTCCTTTTAAATATATAATAAAATTATCAAGTAATTTTTTGTATATATATGTGTGTGTGTGTGTGTAAATTTATTCTATACATCTATTTATCAATTCCTTCTCTGAATGCAGATAGTATCTTTCTTCATATGTCCTTTATAGTTAATTTGGGTATTTATAGTAGTCAAAATAACTTATTCACTCAGTCATTTTAAAAATAATATCACTGTTACAGTATATGAAGTTCTCTGGTTCTGTTCATTTTTTACTCTTCATTATTTCATGCAAGTCTTTCCATGTTTTTTAAAGATCATTGAGCTTATCATTTCTTATAGCACAGTAGCAGATTCCATCACAATCATATACCACAACTTGTTCAGCCATTCCCCAAATGATAGAAATCCCTGCAATTTCCAGTTCTTTTCCATCACAAAGAGAGCTGCTGTAAACATGCCATTCACATTCAAAGTTATAATTACTATTTATGAATTTCCTTCCATCATATTTTTACTCATTATTTTTCTTTCACAGCCTTTTTGCTATCCCTTTTACCATATCTTCTCCCTCCACCTTCCCACCCCCTACTTTACCCATCCTCTTCCCTTCACTCCCCCAATCTAAGTCCACACACCCTTCTAAAATTCCCTCCCAGTCCTGTCCCCCAGTTTTCTCTTCTGTATACATATTCAGAAGACTTCCGTACTCCTCCAGATGTATATCTTGTTTCTTCTTCACTTAGATGAGAGCAAGGTTCCAACATTACCAGCTCTCCACCCCACATGTGTTAGTCCTTCATTTCATGCTCAATTTTTGTAATGTAATTGCTCCCTTTAACCTTTTCTAACCCAATTTATTTTTTAGAATCACCCTATCATACACAACTCAGTCCCAAACTTTCTTTCAAAGTACCTTAGTAATGTGTCATTTAAAAAGTCTAAGAAACAATTTCTGGCTAATTTAGTCATTATATTACTAATACCAGCATTTTAAAAAAATATATAATTTCAGTTTTCAACATTCACTTCCACAAGATTTTGAATTCTACATTTTCTCCCCATCTCTCCCCTACCATTACACCCCAGGACAGAAAGTACCCCAACTACTCCCCAATCTGCCCTCCCTTCTATCACCCCCCTTCTCCCCTTCCCCATACTTCTATTTTCCTGTAGGGCAAGATAGATTTCTATATTCCATTGCTTGTACAACTTATTTCCCAGTTGTATGCAAAAACAATTTTTGATATTCATTTTTAAAGGTTTGAGGGTAAGATAGATTTCCATAACCGATTGAATGTGTGTTATTCTCTCCTTAAGTCAAATCCAATGCCAGTAAGGCTCATTTATTCCCTCTCACCTCCTCCCTCCCCCACCTTCCCCTCCATTGTGAAAGCTTTTTCTTGCCTCTTTTATACGAGATGCTTTACTACATTCTACCTTTCTCTTTGTCTTTCTCCCACTACATTTCTCTCAAGACTTTATTTTTTAGGGAGGGATACCTCCCTTCATATTCAGCTCACCTTGTGCCATCTGTCTATATACACACACACGCATAATATACACATAAACATACACACATACATTTACATGCATACATATATACATACATGCATACTTAGAAATATACATACACACACAAATTAGAGCTCTTCTCTGAGTGTGAACAGTTTGCTGCTGACTTGGAGGGAAAGTTGAGCCAACATACAATCGACAACAATGGAGCAGAAAAGGAGTGGGCAGCTCCCAGGGATTTGGTGTACGGCACTGCATTTGCTCATCTGGGTCAGAACACTCGCAAACACCAACATTGGTTTGATGAAAATGATGGGGAAATTCAGAAGCTGCTAAATGAAGAACTTGAACTTCACAGAATTTACCAGCAGGATAGTTCATCCACTTCCAAGAAGGCAACATTTAATTCCATCAAAAGCCAACTACAAGCAAAACTTCAGAGATGCTTAGTAAGAAGGCAGATGAAATTCAGTTTTATGCTGCTAGTAACAATCCAAAGCACTTTTATGATTCCCTGAAAGCTATTTATGAACCAAAAACTTATGGTGCATGACAACTACTCAGTGCTGATGGAGTCACATTGATTAGTGATAAGGACATGATCCTAGAGAGATGGGCTGAACACTTTCATAGTGTTCTCAACAGACCATCAAATTTGTAGAAATAATAGCCATTCCCCAACTGATAAATGACCAAAAATATAAATACTCAGCTTTCAGATAAAGTAATTAAAACTATCTATAGGCATATAAAAATCCCCCAAATCACTTTTGATTAGTGAAATGCAAATTCAAACATCTCTGAGATATTACCTCATATCTGCTAGATTGGCTAATAGGACAGAAAAGGAAACTTGCAAATGTTGGAGGGGATGTGGAAAAATTGAGACACTAATGTATTGTTGCAACCATTATGTAGAGCAATTTGTAACTATGCCCAAGCCCTATAAAACTATGCATGTGATTTGACCTAGCAATACCAGTACTTGGTTTGTATCCTGGGAGAGATAAAAAACAAAAAGGAAAAAAGACCTAGGTGTACAAAAATATCTACCTATAGCAGTTCTTTTCTGGTGGCAAAAATTGGAAACTGAGGGGATACCCATAAATTGGGGAATGACTAAACAATTTGTGATATGTGATTGTGATGGAATACTAAGAAACGATGAGCTAGATGCTCTCAGAAAAACTGGAAAAGACTTACATGAACTGATGCAAAGTAAAATAAATAGAACTGGAAGAACATTATATAAAATAAAAGCCATATTGTGAGATGATCAACTGTGAATGACTTAGCTGTTCTCAGCAATAGAATGATCCAAGACAGCTCTGAAGGATTTATGATGAAAAAATGCTATCCATCTCCAGAGAAACAACTGCTGGAATTTGAATACAGAGCAAAGCAAACTTTTT
Source organism: Bettongia penicillata ogilbyi (assembly GCA_023548195.1). NCBI lineage: Eukaryota > Metazoa > Chordata > Mammalia > Diprotodontia > Potoroidae > Bettongia > Bettongia penicillata. Next base: position 20,904,534 of record JAJHZJ010000177.1, on the reverse strand, counting down.
TTTTTTTACTTTCTTTTTTATTCTTGGGTTACTTTAATTTATGTTTTCTTTTACATATGACTAATATAGGAATATGTTTTGCATGACTACATATGTATAACCTGTGTAAAATTGTTCACCTTCTCAGTGATGGGGGTGGAGAGGGAGAGAGAGAATTTGGAAATCAGTTTCAAAAATGAATACTGAAAATTGTTTTCACAGGTAATAGGGGAAAATAAAATAGTAAATAAATGTAAAATCCCTCTGTAAATCCATTAAAAATGGAAAAGATGTAGTAGAAATATCAAAATTCTCTGCACATAATATCAGCAACGTTCTTAAGTTATAGCTTCATAAATTACCCTAACCCTTATCTTTGTTTCGTCTTTATGAGGAGTTTATTGGCCTTGCCAAAGAAAGCCAAAATGAAATGAAGACTCAAAACTGGGAAGCCTTGAATTGTAGGTACTAAACTAAATAAAGTCCTGAGGAAAATCAAAGATTTCCTTTAAAAAAAATTTCTACAACCAAACTATAATACTACTGAGTACCTTATAGGACATCTTCATAGAGTGTAGAAAACAGGACACTGGCCAGAAATCTGGGAACAATATTTGGATCAACTTTGTTTGGGCCTCAGCAGATGCATGCTAAGGTTTCCCCTCCCTCCCTGGTACACTATCCTTCTCAGACTTGAATTGTGGAAGATTTTTGACATGTTCCTGCAGCCATTCTCAGCTTCTTTGTCTAATGAAAATGCCACCCTTGAGCCTAGGAAGCCCCAGTCATGTCTTGCTTCAAAAGAAGGCATATCACTTTCTCATCTTGAGAGTAAAACTTCAGAAATAGCTACATTATTTAAAGGATTACATGACAGCAAAAATGTAGTAAGGAGCTAATGCATCTATGATCAAAAATATTATGTCTTTAGTTTTTCATAAGAATGAAACCTACCCTTTTATGAACAAAGATAATTTTAAAGTTAATAGCCGTACAAATGCACAATGTAGTCAAATAACCTTGAGACTGTCAAGGATAAAGACATGAGTTAGACTTGTGAGTCTACCTGCAGATCAAATCCTTCCTTTTAAAACTTTTGAAATGAGAACAATTCTAAAATATGTGGGAAGTTTAAATTCAGACAAATCTGGCAGGAATACAACTATTGTCTGAAACAAAACCTTTTCCTAATTCACAGTCTAGACTTGTTATGACCTCAAAAGTTGGGGCAAGCAATTCAGACAGTATGATATTAATTACAAGGACTGCAGTGATTATGCCCATTGCACTCCAGGAGATCAGAGCCCAGAAGAGTTGAGACACTTGTGTTTTATCTCTAAGCTCCCATGATGTTTCACTTTGTGCCTTGCAGCCCAGTAAGTCAGATATGATATCAGTCAAGGCAGTTAGAATAATATTAGCTTTTCAGACTCTCATCCTCTTGATGCTTTCAGGGCATGGAGAATTTTTCATCCACCACCAGGGACATTTTATAAGCCACCTCTCAACAATAAGGTAAAGAGAAATGAAGAAAGTTTTCTAGAAACATACCCAGCAGCACCTGTTAATATCAAAATACTTCCATATATCTTAGATTTTCCCCTCCCTTCCTCCCTTCACCTCTACCTCCCCACTACCTCCGTGAGACAGCATATAGTTTTATATAGGTTCTATACATATATTCCTATTAAATCCATTTTCACATTAGTCATGTTGCATAGAAGAATTAAAGTGAATGGAAGAAATCATAAAATAAACCAAAAGAAAGAAAACGTTCTGCTTCATTCTGTGATCTAATTCCATAGTTCTTTCCCTGGATATGGAAGCATTTTGCCTTAAGAGACCATTGGGAATTAAGTCCTTGCATTGCAATGAAGTACTAAGTCTACCAGAAAAATTCCTTGCACACTGTGGTTGTTACTCTGTACAAAGTTCTGGTTCTGCTCCTTTCACTCAAAATCCGTTCATATAAGTCCTTCCAGGCCTCTCTGAAGTCTTCCTGTTCATCATTTCTTGTAGCACAATAGTACTCTATTACATTCATATACCACAATTTATTCAGCCATTCCCCAGTTGATGAGCATCCCCTTGGTTTCCAGTTCTTGGCCACCACAAAGAGAGTTGCTATAAATATTTTTGTACATGTGGGACCTTTTTTCATTTTTATGATCTCTTGGGGAAAAAGTACCTTTCCTTAACCTAAGTATAAATAAGTTATTTTGTAATTTCTGACCAAGGCTTTTTTAAAAACAATGACTCACATTTATTGGTCACTTCAACATTTAAAAAACTTCTTCATTATTATCTGAAGAGTTAGTAGTGTGGATATTAATATTATTGCTATTTCTGAGCCTGGAAAACGGAGGTGAAGAAAAGTGAACATGCTTACAAAGCCATTTCTTGAAACATTGTAGTGAATGTATCAAGAAATTTTGCTTATCAGTCATTGATATTTATGTCTTATAACTCTATTACACTATGAACTCTTTGGGAGAAGGGGCCTTGCGTTTTAATTTAAACTATTTTGTATCTCCCACTGCCCAACCCTGGACTCTACCAATAATAGACACTTGATAAAAGATTGTTAAATGCTTGAACTCAGAAACACTTAAGCCTGTTGGTTCTCTTTTATTTGGTGATAGCCTGACTTTCTTATTCTTCTCTTTAAGATATATGTGTCTCTCTTTTTATGTGGAAGGTCTGATTTGTTAAATGATTTCTTTTCAGCCAGATTCATAAAGGAGTGAGTCAGATCCCCCCATGGGTCTCTTTTCAGATGGAAAATGTTAATTTCATTCTCATGCCTTTTTCAAGTTTTCTTCAGATAGTCATTATAATCTGCATAGGAATACAAATGAACAATATTAGATTTCCTACTTCCCAAGGAGAAGGATCATGTTTATTAGATAAGATGAGATAGTTTGGGATTAGGGTAAAAACATCATGGATGTGCATTTGAATTGCAGGTAAAAAAATCACCTACTATAGGAAAGAAAAGCCATTTAGAAATAGCAAATATCCCTGATAAAGATCTAATATCCAATGTTAAAAGGGAAAATGATTCAAATATATATATGTATACATATATGTATGTATTTTTAAAAACTATGCTGTTCACTGAAGAAATTCAAGTAAATGAACAAATGCTCAAAATTGCTAATCATATGAGAAATGCTTATTGAAACAACTCTGAGGTTTAATCTCACATCCATCAGATTGACAAAGATGACAAAATACAGTAACTTTCCACTGCATATGTATATTATATATGCATATATATATATATATATATATATGTCTCATAGTTTTCAGCCATTATTGAATTGAGGAATGGTTTGATTATCTGAAGTCTTTCCATAGCTCTACTTATTAAAAGAAAAAATTTCAACATTACTCATATACTGTAACTCACAATACCCCTTTTCAACTTTTAAACTCAGGATGAGAGTAATGATTTAGTAGTGATGCTGGATCCATCAAAGATGGAGGGTTCTGCCATAGATTGGTATCCTTACACCCCTTTGCTTGGCAGTGAGCACTTGCATGAATGTTGGGAGAGTCATAATTTGTTTTATGGGATTACAGATTGTGAAGTTAATACTAGGACCGATTCAATATGTTCATTCTAAAGCTTGGAAGAAAATATTGGTACTGATGCCTTTACTGTACACTGCAGGTCTGAATTTCCTTCATGGGACTATAGAAATAGCTTGATGACTTTTTATTTAAAAAATAGCCATTTGTTTCCAAAGTGCTACTTAAGGGGAGTGTTCAGGAAAACTGCTGACTAGTTGCTTGAATAGCTTCAGTTTGAATTTAAACAGCAAAAGGGATAGCTTTCTTTCATAAAGTCACCAAAGGTCAATAGTAGAGGGAAACTCTGATGTAATCTAGAAGTGAAAAGGACCTTAAACAAACTGACCATAGAATATCAAACCTGATCAAGATTGCAGAAAGTAAGAATTGGAAGGAATCTTCAGTTACTGGTAAAGTTGGGAGAAAAAACACATAGAGTATATATAAAACCTCTCATTCAACTCCACTGTATGGATGACTAAATTTGATGCCCAAAGGGTTTAAGTGATTTGACTGAGGTCCCATAGCAAATTAGAAGCCAGAAAAAGAAAGTCAGATTTCTAGCTTCCTAGTCTAATTGTTTTTGTACTATAATACCGTACTGAGCTCACTCTGCTCTAAATAAAAGCTAATAGCAATAATAATTAGTAATCTTTCATATTTGCATGTCATTTTTCAGTTTTATATTCATGATTACATTTTGTATGATTTTCAAAACAATCTCAAAGGTAGATGGGATTGATATTATTATCATTGCTTAATTTATAAAAAATGACAGATTCAACGATTTGTCCCAGATTTGATATGAGATTTGATTTGATATGAGAAACAATCATACCAAATTTAGGATTGGGAGAGACCTAAAAGGACAGAGGACCCTGATCTTTTGATATCTAATCCAGCACCATTTTTGGTATAGTATAATTTGGAGAATGAAATTCTGGGACATTCACTGATGTACTCTTCCATTTATAACCTAGTTTCAATAAACATTTATTGAGATCCCACTATGGGGGAGCTAAGATTATGCTATGGATCTGAAAAAGCATAATACATAGCCTTTGTCCTCAAGGGGCTTAAAATCTATTTAATGAATTTTAATAATAGCAGAAATTCATATAATAGTTTTAAAAATATGTATATTTTTAAAAATTTAAAGTTCTTATTATGTATTCTGTTTTTACATCATCATAATTATTCCCAGTAATCTTTCTCCTCACCCTCCCAAAAAGCCATATTATATAACAAATATTCTTTTTAAAGATTAAAAAAAAGAGGGAACCTAGCCATACCAGATTTCAAATTGTATTATAAAGCGGCAATCAGCAAAACCACTTGGCACCCTCTAAGAAAAAGAAGAGTAGATCAGTGGAATTGGTTAGGTCCTCAAGAAGTAGTAGTCAATGAATATAGCAGTCTACTGCTTGATAAACCCAAGGACCTCAGATTTTGGGATAAGAACTCACTGTTTGACAAAAACTACTGGGAAAACTGGATAATAGTGTGGCAGAAACTGGGCATAGAACAATGCCTGACAACGTGCATAAGAATAAAGTCCAAATGGATACATGATCTAGGTATAAAGGCTGATACTATAAACAAATTAGGGGAGCCAAGGATAGTATATTTGTTACATTTATGGAGAATAGAGAAATTTATGACCAAACAAGAGATAGAGAACATTATGAAGTACAAAATAGATATCGATTACATTAAATTGAAAAGTTTTCGCACAAACAAGCCCAATGCAACCAAGATTAAGAGGGAAGGAGAAAACTGAGAAAGAATGTTTGCATCTAGTTGCCTGTGATAAAAGGCCTCATTTCTAAAATATATACAAAACTGAGAAATTTACAAGAATACAAGTCATTTCCGAGTTGATAAGTGGTCAAATGATATGAACAGGCAGTTTTCAGAAGAAGAAATTAAAGCTGTCTATACTCATATGAAAAAATGTTCTAACTCACTATTGACTAGAGAGAGGCAAATCAAAGCAACTCTGAGGTACCACATCACACCTATCATATTGGCTAACATGACAAAACAGGAAGATGATAAATGTTGGAGGAGATGTGGAGGAGATGTGGGAGAGTTGGAACACTAATTCATTGGTGGAGCTGTGAGCTGATGCAGCTGTTTTGGAGAACAATTTGGAACTATGCCCAAAAGTCTACAAAAATGTGCATACCCTTGACCCAGCACTATCCTTCAAGGGCTGTATCCCAAAGAGATCATAAAGGTGGGAAAAGGTCCCACATGTACAAAAATATTTATAGCAGCCCTTTTTGTGGTGGCCCAAAACTGGAAATCCAGGAGATGCCCATCAATTGGGGAATGGCTGAACAAGTTTTGGCATATGAATGTAATGGAATACTGTTGTGCTATAAGAAATGATGAACAGGAAGACTTCAGAGCCTGGAAAGACTTATATGAACTGATGCTGAGTGAAATGAGCAGAGCCCTGAGAATATTATACACAGTAACAGCCACAGTGTTCGAGGATTGTTTCTGGTAGACTTAGTCCTTCACAACAATACAAGGACCTAAAACATTCCCAAGGGACTCTTGAGGCAAAATGCCATCCACATCCAGAGAAAGAACTGTCGAGTCAGAATGTAGAATGAAGCAGACAATTTTCTCTTATGTTATGTTTTGGTTTTTCTCATAGTTTCTCCTGTTTATTTTAATTATTCCATGCAACATGACAAATGTGAAAATGTGTTTAACAAGAATGTATGTGTAGAACCCATATAAGATATGCATACCGTCTTGGGTAGGGAGGGAGGAGGGAAGAAGAGAAAATTTATGACTTGTGGAAGTAATTGTTGAAAACTGAAAACAAATAAAGAAAAGGGAAAATAAGTATAACTAATCAATATATTGAAACATATTATACTTTTATTTCTCAGTGGACTTAATAAAAAATTTTGGATACTTCTATTTTGATTTAATAGGCAGTTTCCAAAAAACTCAAAATAGCAAAATCTCAGCTGTTAATAGGAGTGATATGTCTTTTAATATTGATGACTTAACATTGACTTTTGTAATTGCACAGGGTTTTTGTGGGTTTTCTCTCACAAAAGCAGATTGTAATTCTTTTAGTAATAGAGAGATGTCTATGGGGCACCATATCCAGTCAGGCTACGAACAAAAGCCAGACGAGCATTCTAGGTTAAGAATGTTGATTCATTTTTAGAGTGCCTTTGTCTAATGCTGATTCAAGGTCGTTGGTCACAAATGATTGAATTGTGACTCCTATTATGATTGAACTCCTGTTAAGACTTCAGTTGTTTACATTCTCCAAATCTATTTTAGTCTCCTCTCTCCTTCCCTAAATCCCAACAACCACTGGGGCTGTATGAGAGACTGGGGCAAAGACATTTCTCTCATCAGATTCTCCCTAACTGATGGGCAAAACAAGCTGATACACATACAGTAAAGGTAACAATACCCACATTCCTGACTTTATTATGCATATCGATCAGCAATGAAATAGCTTAACTTTTTATATGTAACAATCCAGATTAGTGTTAACAAAATCTTTATTGTTTTCTAGCCCTTAACAAAGAATTTTCCGTCCATGTAAATTATATGGAGGACTACAGAATATCTGTAGACAGTCATTTGAGGCCATACATAAATTAGCATATAAACTAATCATGGGTGGTTATTCCAGCTACATAGTTCAGAGTACTATAGCCAACACATAATAACTACATAGAAATCCATGTGTTTTTAACTCATGTATATACCCTTCCTGTAGGTATGGTAAGGTATATAAGTATGTATGCCATTTGGACATGGTGGGGAAGTCTTTCTTCTTCTTGTTCTTTTATTTACTGTGCTGTTTGATTGAAACAAGTACCTATCATCCCCCTTTGAACTAGTGTGTCCTCACTGGCAAAGCACAAACATATTGGTAAGGGTTTATGAGCCCTGGTTATGAGTGTGTGTTGACTCACAGATTCCCTTTAACTTGGGTAGTTTTCCCAAGTTTGAGAATGCTTTAGATGTGACGTGTATACTGCCAAAACTTTAATATCCTTAAAGACCAGTCTTATTTCATTTTTTTAAATCTTTGAATACCCAGAAATATGCCTTACATGATATAGACCTTCATAAATGTTATTTAAATTGAATGCTAGTGATGACAAAAGGTACCTAGATGATGACTAGTGGGAGCTATGCTGGAAAGTGTGTAAAAGCTTTGGATTCAGGAAGACTTGAGTTTGAATCCTGCCCTAGATACTTACTAGCTGTGTGACCCTGGAAAAGTTGCTTAACCTCCATTTGCCTCCGTTTGCTCATCTGTAAAATGAACATAATAAGAGTACCTATCTCATAGGGTTAATATGAGGATCAAATGAGATAACATATACACAATGTTTTGCAAGCCTTAAAATGCTTTATAAATGCTAGCTATTATTGCTATTATGAAAATAGGCATGTTGTGATACAATAGAAATAGGACAGCTCTGGAATCAAAGGACCTATGTTCAAATTCCACTGTTGATGCTTACTACTCATGTGAACTTCAATCAATCGGTAAACATTTAGTAAGTGCCTTCTTTGTGCCAGGCACTGTGTTAAGTGATGGGCTTGCTTTTAGATTTTCCCTTTCTCCTCCTTCATGTATGCGTGTTAGTGTCTGGAGAGTTCTCTGCCAACAACACCCCTTACCAGTGTCCTTGTCTTGCATAACCTAGACATGAGCTGCTGCTGCTATAAATATCCAGTTTGGATCCCACTGACAGAAGGAAATAATACACAGAAAAATCATGGGCAACAGCAACATCTTCAAATAGTGAAGATGTGAGATCTATTTACCTGTCTAGTCAAGTTTACATTCCCTCAGAAAGTAGGGCTCAAAAAAAAGCCAGTTTCCTTAAGAGAGAATTCTTTGCATGAAAAGATACATCAGGGCTCATTCAACAGGTTATATGATTTTGAAAGGGCAATTTTGATGTCTAATGTCCTTTGGATTTACATTTGTGTTGCATCTGAAAACTTAAAAAAAAATACTGTTGATTCATGGTTGTTTGGCAATTTCATCATCATAGCTTCTAATTCAAAGCACTCAGTTCACAAAGGCATTTTCCTCAAAAAACCCTTTAAGTTAGAGAATGGAGAGAGTATGCCCTTTTTACAGATGAGCAACCTGAGGTTCATGGAAGTGGATTGCCCACGGTCACAGAGCTATCAAATATTTGAAGAAGTGGTTGATTATAAGTTCTTGGCTCCACATCCAGGATGCTTTCATTCCATGATCTATTCAGCACACTACCAAAGGTTTTCTAGGATATATGTGGAACTGAAACAAACAAGTGATTCTCCAGCCCCTGGAATCTTTACTACATCCTTTCCCATTGCTGCAAATTGGGAAAGTTCTTTTTTGGGGGGGGGAGGGGAGGAAACTCCATGTGCTGAATATTGACTGATGGAGGCCCAAAGACAGCCTGGAGAAACAAACAGGTGTAGGGAAACTGGCAGATAGTTTGCTGGCAAAAGACCACAGCCTGAAGATGACTAGGTTTCCTAAAATGCATGTGTTATCTTAAACCTCTTCCTCCAAAGGTAAGGCAGATGCAAACAGATTATGAAGGGTCAATTAAAAACTCTTTAGTATATAACGCTGCTCTTCTAAGAGATCCCATGGCAAAATCAACACAGTAATTCAGTGTTGTGTTTATAGGAACAGTATGGTATAATGACAAGGAAAGTAGGATCTTTTACTGTTTTTATTTTAGTATGATTAAGTACCTCTGACTGAATAGTATGATTAAAGATCTTCCCTACCCATTAATGGACCTGGAAAGATTTGTAGGAAGGCCCACACTTTTTGTTAATGAGGCACCAGTTCTCAAGGACTGTAATGCCTTCTGGCTCTAAAAAGTGTATAAAGATTCTGAGGTGCAATTTTACTTTGCAGTTTAGTTTTTGGAAGAAGCTTTGTGTGCTAGATGAGACTCTGGGAAACCCATAAGCAGCTCCCCTTGCTTTGAAAAACCAAATGTTGGTGCTTCCCTCTCTGGTAACTATGTGTGTATGTAATGGTCAGATAGTTGGATCTGTCTGATGATCGATGGTGTATGTATTGCTTATGTCAGACAGCTGGAAGTATGTCTGTAGATTTTGATTTTTCTGCATTTTCTCTGAAGTTCAGGATGCTGACTTTTTCCCTCTGAACTAAGTGGATGATACATGTACTTGATTAAAGTGGTTGTTGACCCCTTGAAAGTTGCTTTCCTTTTAGAAAAGCAGATCTAAAAACCAGTGATAGCATGTCCCACTGCGTATGTTGGGGTGTTTGCTTTGACATATGAACAAGATGTTAAAATCCTGGAGAGCAAGCTAGGAAAGGAGCAGTCTCAGTAAAAACTTGTAAAATCAAAGACACTATTATAGCAAATCTTTGTTTCCCCACAATTAACTTCACAGAATACCTGATGGGGAAAGTTATTTTCAGTCGAAGCTTCAAGAAAGGCCCCATGATGGAGGTAGTATTTGAGTTTTATCTTAATGGCCATTTGCTGTCCATTATTGTTCAGTGGTTTCAGTCATGTTTGACTCTTAATGACCCCCATTTGGGGTTTTCTTGGCAAAAATACTGGAGTGGTTTGCCATTTCCCTCTCCAGGTCATTTTACACATAAAGTAACTGAGGCAAACAGGATTAAGTGATTTGTCCAGGGTCACATTTGGCTGGTAAGTGTTGGGAGGTCATATTTGAACTCAGATCTTCCTGATTCCAGGTCAGGTATTGTATCCACTGCGCCACATAGAGGAATTCAAAAGGCAAGAGGGAGACATGACATTCTGCTCAATAGGGAAACAGAGTCTAGTAGCCTATTTGTTGACAAGCGCTTCTGCAATCAGAAATTGTTCTCTGTTGACTTTGGCTGGTCTTCTCCTACCTAAGTTTTTATTGGGCAGAGACTTCAAGATGATTCCTTAGTAGAGACCCTATTGCAATAAATTCTTCTGTGTTATTATATATTGCATGAGTGTCTGTACAAGATGGTATCTCATTATTATGGAATGTTTCAAGTGTCTGAAATCACATCTATAATCTGAACATGAGGAAGGACATTAGTCATGCTGTAAAGAAGAATTAGAACCAATGGGATGAACCATGAGAAAGAAGAAACAAAACAAAACAAAAAGAGGTAGAGTAATAGCATACTTTGATCTGCATTCAGACTCCAAAGTTCTTTTTCTGGATGTGGATAGCATTTTCCAGGATCATGAGCCTTTTGGAATTGTCTTAGAACTTTGCATTGCTGAGAAGAGATAAATCTATCAAAGTTACTTATCATACAATGTGGCTATAACATGTAATTTCCTGGTTCTGCTCACTTCACTCAGAATCAGTTCATATAAGTCTTTATAGGTTTTTCTGAAGTCCACTTGCTCATCATTTCTTATAGTACAATAGTATTCCATTACATTCATATACCACAGATTGTTCAGCCATTCCCCAATTGATGGGCATCCCCTCAATTCCCAATTCTTTGCTACCATAAAAAGAGCTGCTATAGACATTTTTGTACATGTGGGTGCTTTTCCCATTTTTATGATCTCTTTGGGATACAGATCTAGAAGCAGTATTGCTGGGTCAAAGGGCATGCCCAGTTTTATAGCCCTTTGAGCATAGTTCCAAATTGCCCTCCAGAATGGAACAGTTATTTAAAAAAAATTGATTTCCACTTTCTCTCCCTCTCTTCCTCCTGTCCTCCCTTCCCTGAGATAGTAAGCAACTTATGTTATGTATTACACTGACAAATTAACAATTGGCTCTCACCAACCAGTTTGAACTGGTTCAGTATAGTGAAAGAATGACTGTGGGGTCAGAGACTCAAGTTCAAATCATGTCTTTATTTGCTGTGTTACCTCTGTTAGACTCAGTTTCCTCATCTGTCAAATGAAAGCATTGGACTAGATGGTCACTGATATCCCTCTAGGCTTTTTATCTGTGAGACTGTGAGCCTATAGGGTTCAATTCGATGGGCACTGAGTTTCCCTCAGCCCTTGGTCTGAGATCCTATGATTAGAGATCTATTTTTTCATCAGAAAGAGATTCTTTTGACTGTTTCCTTTCATTGACCAGCTGGTGTATGTTCAGGGTTTGCAAATGTATTATTTTTATATTGACTGATAGTGTAACTTACAAAGGAAACATAATGCCAGCTATAGCTAAATGGAAATGACTCTTCTGAACTATCTGTTCTCATTCACTACTGTTAACCATGGATGCTTTAGGGTTGCCTTAACTGAATTCATACTAACTTTCACGCCCTCTCTAATCTACATAGTGTAGTGTGTGTGTGTGTGTGTGTGTGTGTGTGTGTGTGTGTGTGTTTGTGTGTGAGTGTGGAGGGAATGCAGTTCAGTGGAGAGGTAAGCATAAAGGGCTAGGATAAAGAAAAGTAGGCTCCAGTCTCTGTTCCACAACTTTGTTTGACTTCCTTCTCTCATCTCTAATAGGAAGAGATTAGATGAGATGAACTTTAAAATCCTTTCCATCCCTCGAGTTCTGCGATGCATTCCATGACCCTTGAATATTGCATATTCACTGAATATTGCATGATCACTTGAATATTATTTAGTTTCAGTAATAACAATATGAGTTTGTCTTTACATAGAATTTAAAGAGTTGCAAAATACTGTCATTTCATCAGTGAGAATACTGCCCTATCTAACTTAGAAGATGACATTTAAGATGTCCTATGACCAATCTCTTCACCCCTTCAAATCCCAAACAATAACCCACCATTAGCTGTTGGCCAAATTGACTTATGTGTCTTTTTATACTTTACTGTGCTGGTACAACAATCTTTGTCATCTCTATGCCTCAATGAGGTATTAAGGCTCTTAAAAATTTCATGAAAATCAATTTATTTTAGCCTCCAGATTTTGTTTGCTTTGCTTTTTAAAAAAATTGAGGAATTTTCTGCCTCTAGATATTTGTTTGGTTTTGCCTTTTTAAGATTTTGGTGTTTTTTAAATCATGAACTTGATAAACTTGAATAAAAATTAATAGTATTGTATACAAGGAACAGGAAAATAGAATTATATATGATTATATTTGCAACCATGATTATAATTTATTTGTCCAGATTCTTTTTAATGTCTATCATCAGCATTCTCTCAGCATTCTGTCTCTGCCTCAATCTTCCCCCTATCTCTCTCTCCCTCCCTTTTCTCTTCCCCTCCCCCAGATATGACAATCAACTACCTTATGGTTTCATTAACCATTTCCATGATTCATCAAACCCAAACTCCCCAATAATAAAAACCCACCACTCTCCTATAATAATGTAAGTTCCTTGTAGGTAGATACTGCCTTACTTTGGTAATTATATCCTCAGCACTTACCACAATTGCTGGCACACAGTAGGGGCTTAATAAATGCTTTTCATTCATTCATTCACTGGCCCAATAGAGTGCAACCTCAACCTACAATCTCAGCATTGGTCAATAACTGAGACAGTATATTTTGCTCCCATCTGAAAAGCAGTTTTTGTTATTACTGTTTCGGTTCCAAGGTGATCGGTTGAAATCTTCTTCCTGAGTACTGCCCTAAATAAAAACTACTTTTCCTGTTTCTTTAAAAAAAACTGGAAGCTTTCTAATAGCTCTCCACTGCTTAAAAGGAGCAATTTCATATATCCTGTTGTGAAAATAAATGTTTTTTAAGGATAAAGCCGACTGTGTTGGGAATGGACTGGCTGCAGGAGCCTTCACAATACCCACATTTCCCTGTAGGAGAACTAATGCCAAAGTAGTGAATATTTAAATTTATATTTTAAAACCTGCCTCCCAGGATAGGCTTATTAGGTTCTGGAAGATTTGAATCAGACAGCTAGTCATAAGCTGGACATTCATGGGGTGTTTCACAATTGAGGGGTCAGTACTGTCTTAAGAAACAGTTTACAAATACTTTTTTGAGACTGACAGATTACATTGTTGATTTGGAGGGAGAGTAAGTCATTTGAATTGGGTATAAGTTAATTCTTCCTGGGCAGAAACTTTATATTGACAAGATTCTAGTTTTCCTAGTTATCTTACAATTACTTTTTGTAGGTTATTCTCATAACGGTTAACCCTTCCTGGGGATTAGGGGTGTGATGCCCCCCCATCTGGAAAAATCTACATAAAATATTTTGGCCCTCCCTTCGTACCAGAGAAGTCTGAATTATTATGTATTTAAAAGATAAAACATGTTGATATCATACATACTATATATGTTAATGCATTCCTGAGTTTCTAAACTTTCCTGTGTCATCTGCTGGCCTCTGTGTGTCACCTGCAGCTTCAATAAAACTCCCCCCAAATTCCCGTTTAACTTCTTATGCCAACTCACAATATATTGAAATCACAATGGGAAAATTCACAATATGAATTGGGTACCTATTTAAAATGTGTCCTATGAGCTGAGAAAAAATCATTTCCTCTCTCTGAATTTCAGTTGTTTCTTTGTGAAACTAAGATATTATAATAAATAATCTTTCATGACACCTTTTATTCTTACTTTCTGCAACTCAGTGATGGACCCTAACTTGCTATTATCTATATCCTAAGGTATCTTTCTGTGTTATCTTTTTGAAGTCCATGCCTACAACTCAGGTCCTGTCCCGCTTTAACAATCTATGTTTTACATTTGAAAACTTTTCTTAGCTCTAACATTCTGTGGTTTTTAACTGAAGTTAATTTCTTTCTGCCATTTTGTGCTATGTCTCTAGGACTGAGTGGAATGGTAACTTGATTATCTTATCTTAAAGCTACCATCCTGTAAGTTTTCTTCCAAGATATAAAAAATATATTCTATAACCATTTTCTTTACTCTGTCATCAATATCACTTGCCATTTCCATCTATAAAATGGGAGTCATAATACTTGCTTCCTATGCTCACAGTATTGATATTAAGAAAAGAGCACTTTGTGTCTTCCAAGGCTCTAACCTGGATCATCTCTTTTGTCTATGTACTTTCTCTCTTAGAGATTTTATTAGTTACCGTGGGTTCAATTATTATCTTTATGTGGATAATGCCCAGATCTATATATCCAGCCCTAATCTGTCTTCCTAGTGCCAGAGCTGCATAGATAATTGGTTTTTTTCTTTTGCTTATCTCAGATTGGATGTCCAGTGGGCATCTAGAACTCAACAGATTCAAAACATAATTCATTTTCTCTCTCTAAAACAACCCACTTGCTTCCCAAAATTTCCTTTTTATGATTGGGAAGGTACTGTCACTCTCTGAATTAGGCTCACAATATGCTGTCATCCTCACCAGTATTCACCTTGCATAGTTAATCTGTTGCCAAATTTTGTCATTTCTATCTGTATAAGATCTCTGATCTGCTTCCCCTTCTCTCTACTCACAGTCATTATTTTATTTCAAGCCTTTATTACCTCTTACCTGGACTAAGGCAATAGTCTAATATTATCCTCTATGTTTTATTTTTCCCTAAACCAAAACATCCTTTTTTTAAAAAATTATTTGTAATTATGGGTTAAAACAAATATTTCCATAGTATAGTATAATAAAGAAGATAATTGCACATGAAACTGCAAATCTATTATGCACAACCTGCTATTTCTTTAAAATATGTAACAGTTAGGTAAATTTCTTTTTCCTTTTTTTCTTCTGTTCCCCCCTCCCCCACCCACATTGGCTACAGAACTGCTGGTGTTTTTTCTAAAGCATAGATCTGTCTGTCTTGTCTGTCTCCCTTCCTCCCTCTCCCTTACCCTCTTTCCCCCTCCCCCTCTCTCCCTCTCCTTCTCTACCTTTCTTTCTTTCCTCTTTCTCTGTCTCTCTCCTTGCTTTGCCCCAATAAGCTCCACTGATTCTCTATAACCTCCATGATAAAAAAGAAGTCATTTGGTATTTAAGCTTCTTCACAATATGCTCCCTTTTTACACTCTACTTCTCTTTGTACTCCACAGTCCATTGATCACATGGGTGCTGTTCTCATGACACTCCCTGCCTTTGCACTGATTGTTCCCCATGCCTGAAACGCTCTCGGTCTTCATCTTCGCCTCTTGGCTTCCCGGGTTTCCTTCAAGACTCAGCTCAAATGCCACTCTTTCTAAGAGTCCTTTGCTTATCTCCCCAGTCACTAGTGACTTCCCCTCTGGGACTAACTTCCATCAAATCTGTATGTTTCTTATTTGCATATGTCTCTCATTAGAATTCGAGTCCCTTGAGGGCAGGGATTATGGTTTTCCCCCCTTCTTTTTATCCCCAGTGCTTACTTAGCATAGATCTGAAACATAGTAATGCTAAATACATATTTTTCCACCAATATAGAGTCCTATATTGATACTAGTCTTTCCCAATTTGAGGAAAATCTGTTCTCTGCCCTTTGGTATATCTATTTTTCACTGGCAGATGTCTTTTGAGGCTTCATCATGGCATGAAGATGAGTTGTGGGCATTTCTAAGAAACACAAGCTCTGGTAGTCCAAAAGACTTCAAAATTTTGTGATGGACTCTGTGATCCTAGACCAAGCCTAGCTAAAAGTGGGGAGACTTGTCAGTAGGATGCGATTATTTTTACCCACATCTACTTTTAAAGATCCTCTACCAAAATGCTGAGAAAAGTTGTAGTCTGTTTTGGTACAAGAATGTCTACTGAGGCAAAACCTTACTCCTTCAGGTAGAAAGATTGAGTCATTTGGAAAGAAGAATCGGAAGAACTTTTAGGAAGGGTAAAAAGGATAAGCAGAAAGGCAAATGTTTTCTTTTTCTTCTTGCATTTCTAGAAGCAAGACTTTGATTTGATTGATATCCATAGATTGGCTAGCCTAGACAGTTACTTTCATTTGCTTTTGAACCTACTCCTGTTTTGTCATCAAATTACTTATATTTTAAAATTATACCTCTTTTGGTTTAGGCCAATTCTACAGGCAGCAAAGGTGCTGCATTTTATTGGGAGTGTTTCTGATTTTATAGGAATATCTTTGAGATATAGCCTCCTGTAGATAGCCTCCAAGGATCTATGCAAGCTTTTAATAGGGTATCCTCTAATCTCCCCAAACTATTTTTTTTGGAGGGTAGGGTGGAATGTGATATGGTATGGTTAATATTTGGGTTGAATGTTCTAGTTTAAATGGTCTCATAATGTACATATGCAGTCTGTATTTTAAAATATATTACATATATCTTTACTAAAACCATCTTCTGATGGCTCATTATGGTGTTGAAATGATCTCAGGTTCTTTTGGGTCATGTCAGTGGAAAGTAAGCTCTGGGACATTCTGGAAAGCCAAAAACAATGTATGAAGTAGCTAGGTGATATGGTGGATAGAGCATTGGACTTGGAATCAAGAAGTCTTGAGGTTGAGTCCCACCTCTGACACTTACTAGCTGTATGGCCCTGGGGAAGTCTCTTAACTTCTGTATGCCTCAATTTCCCCATTTGTAAAGATGGAGATAATAATAGTGCCTATTTCACAGAGGTTTTATGACGATTAAAATGAGATTCCTCATTTTAACATATGTAAAATACCTTGCAAATTTTAATCTATGTAATAGATGTTAGTATAATTATATTAAAGCTTTTTCTAGTCCTAATTAATCTTAGTGCCTCTCTTCTAAGACTACTCCCAAGTTATCCTATATATAGCTTGTTTGTACATAGTTGTTACTTATTGTCTCTACCATTAGACTTTGATCTTCCTGAGAGCAGAGACTATTTGTTTGTTTTACCTTTTTTTGTATCCCCCATGATTAACATTAAATGTCATTTAATTAATTGACTGATGTCTGGTGGAGTTGTTGCCTGCTTTGGGGAGAGTATGTAAATGAATGAAAAGATGGACCTTTGGATTATTGAACTAAACATCAGTTACATTATATTTTATTTTACAAAGATCCAAAAGTCTTGCTTTTTCTATAGTATATTTTTCTATAGTATAGCTTCATACCTTCAAAAGGAACAGTTCAAAAGAACTGACTTTTTTGTTTAAATGAGTCAGTCAGAATGAGTAATGGGGCCAAGATAGATTAAGCCACAGTAAGGAACACAAGGCTAAGTAGAAAGAACATGATTCCATCAGCTTGGAAGCCATGTTTCTGTTATCTGATCTCATGGCATTTACTCTTCTCTATTTCAATTTGTATTATATATTTTTGAGTGTATGCATTTTTTGTCTCTGCTAGATTGTCAACTCCTTGAGGGCAAGGCCTGTGTATAATCTGTCTTTATGTCTTTCCTAGTTTCTAGCATAGTGTGTTGTACATCATAAATACTTATTAAGTATTTAGGAAATGAATGAATATATTTATTCCTATGTATGAATCTTAGTACTCAGTGCACAAAATCCTAGAGAAATTGCATCTTGGGAGATTAGTGTTAGAAGAGATTTTAAACTCTCTAAGAAAATATTTCCTTGGCTAGATGGATTTACAAGTGAACCTACCAAACATTTAAAGAACAATTAATTCTAGTACTATATAAATTATTTGAGAAAATAGGCAAAGAAGGAGTCCTATGAAATTCATTTAAAACACAAATGTGGTTGATACCCAAACCAGTAAGAGCCAAAACAGAGAAAGAAAATTATAGACCAATTTCCCTAATGAATATTGATGCAAAAATTATAAATAAAATATTAGTGAAGAGATCACAACAGTTTATCATCAGGATAATACACTATGACCAGTTGAGATTTATACCAGAAATGAAGGGCTGGTTCAATATTAGGAAAAGTATCAGCATAATACATATCAATTACAAAACCAACGGGATTATCTCAATAGATTCAGAAAAAAACTTTTGACAAATTCAACACTGTATCACCAAGGCAATATTCACAGCACTGGTGGTGACTATGAATATGCCAGCATAGTTCTCAGTTGCCAAGTATAAAAAACTCTCCAGAAGGCAGAAGAAAAACATTTATTTAAATACCAGAAAAACACATCCCAGAACCAGAAAGCAAAATGTGTCATGGTGACCAGAAAGTTAATAAATATGATCACAGAAGGAGGCAAAGCCATTCCCAAACCTCCCCCTGCTCAACCAGGGCTTTCTTACTATCAATTGTCACGAACCTGAGCCTTGCTGTGTCTGTTGGCCTGCATTCTTTCCCTTCTGACCCAACCCTTCTCACTCACTTTCTCCCAGTTCCACCCTACCCTTCCTGTTTCTCCTGTTCAGCAAGCTCCTCCTAACACATATGACTTAGGTTTCCAGGTGATTTAAGCAAATTATATGGGAAATGATCCTTTTCATTTAAATTACTATTACAGACACCCGTTTCTATTAAAAAACACTAAAGAGCTTAGAAATAAATGGAGCTTTCCTTAAGATGATAAGTAGTATCTATCTAAAACCATCAGCAAGCATTATCTATAATGGGGATAAGTTAGAAGCCTTCTTAATAAGATCAAGAGTGAAGGAAGGATGCCCATTTTCACCACTATTATTCAATATTGTACTAGAAATGTTAGCTTCAGTAATAAGAAAAGAAAAGAAACAGAGGGAATTAGAATAGGCAATGAAGAAAAAACTATTAGTCTGCAGATGAGATGTTGTAAACTTAGAGAATCAACTAAAAATCTACTAGAAATAATTAGCAACTTTAGCAAAGAGATGGGTATAAAATCAACCCACATAAATCGTCAGTGTTTCTATATGTTACCAGCAAATCCTAGCAGCAAAAGATAGAGAAATTCCATTTAAAGTAACTGTAGACAAATAAAATATTTGAGAGCCTACCTGCCAAGACAAACTCTAGAACTATATGAACACAATTACAAAACCTTTTCACACATAATAGAATACTATTGTGCTATAAGAAATGACAAGCAGGTAGATTTGAGAAAAACCTAGAAAGACTTACACGAACTCATGCCAAGTGAAGTGAGCAGATCCAGGAGAATATTGTACACAGTCACAACAATATTGTGTGATGATCGATTATGATTGACTTAGCTCTTCTCAACAATACAATGACCTAAGACAATTCCAGAAGATTCCTGATGGAAAATACTATCTACATCAAGAGAAAGAACTATGGAGTCTGAATGCAGATCAAAGCATACAATTTTCTTTTTTTCCCCATTTTTTTTTCCTTTTGTTCTGTTTCCTCTTTCACAGCATGACTAATTTGGAAATATATCTCCCATGATTACACATGTATAAAACTATATCAGATTGCTTGCCATCTTGGGGAGAGGGGAAAGAAGGGAGGGAGAAAAAATTGGAACTCAGAATCTTATTTAAAAATTAAAGTTAAAAACTGTCTTTACATGTAATTGGGAAAACCTAAAATACTATTTATATAAAAAAGAGAAATTGTTGACTGCAGCGGGAAAAAGAAAGAAGAGACTTGATAGAATGTTGTTACTAGAAGGGACCTTAAATACAGTCTAGCATTATTCTATCACCTTCATTTTAAGGAGGAACCTGAGGTCCAAAGGGATTGTTAGGTACATAGTAAATTTTTAAATCCATTTTCCTTCATTAATTCCTTTATTTTTTCATTAATTTATCAAAGGTCACCTAGCCAGTCAGAGGAAAGGCTAGGACTAGAACCTCAGAATCTGAGTTTGGAGTTGGAGAGAATGCTTCTTTCTATTTGCAGCATTTCAAACTTTCCTTGGGAAAACGGATGTCTCTGAAGAAATCGAGGAGGCCCTTGCAGAGAGTCGGGTTCAAAGAAATATTCGCTTAGTCTCAGCCTGGGAACTTCTGACAAGGAGGTCTGCTCGCTGGCAGATAATTACAGTGATTATCACCATGGCCTGCTACCAGCTCTGCGGGCTTAATGCAGTAAGTACTGACTTTCTGTCTGTCCCTGCTTGCCATTTCTTGATAATAGGCATTTCAGATGGGGAAGGATTGTAGCTTTATCCTGGAAAGTATTTAAATGTCACGTTACTCAGCTCAAGAATTATGTAGGGGGACATTAGAGAAAGAAATTCACTTCAGTGAGCTAAATGGACTGTGGCAGAGCTATATGCCCTCTGTGCCCTCCCAACATTTGACCTCCAAAAGCCTGACTAGAAAGGAGAAGCGAAGCTGATTCATTGGTTATTATCTATCATCCTGTGACATCCGCCAAGACAGACAAGGAAGCTAGAATCCATTTGGGGGTGGTTGAAGGGAGCAGCTGGATTCTCTGGGGTGGAAGGTGAGCTAGTGAAGCAGCTGTATCTGGAACAGCACACCCGACATTTTTAGGAGTTAAAATCTTTCTTTGGTCTCTGCTGGTTTTTATTTGTTTACATCTGACAAAACAGTTTTATGTTAGGCAGTGTTGTGTAGGGGAAAGAACAGGGACTCAGGATACCAGGATTGTAGTCCTAGCTCTGGTACCATGTAACCCTGGGCAGCTCACTCCACCTCTCTGATCTCCCATTTTCTTCTCTACAAAATGGACTCCATATTATTTAGACCATCTATTTCAAAATGCAGTCAGGAAAGCACTTTGTGAAACCTTCAAGAACTATTGAAATATGAGCTAATTTTGTGGTGATGATAATGAAAAATAATAGCTAATATTTACATAGTGCATTAAGGTTTTCAAAGTCCCTTCCATATGTTAATCTCATTTGACCCTCAAAACAACATTGTGAGATAGGTGCTCTTATTATTCCCTCTTTACAGATTAGGAAACTGAGGTTGAGAGAAATTAAGTAACTTTCCCATAGTCAGAGGAAAAAGGGTTTCAATGCTGCTTCTTTAAAGTTTATTGCCTATGTGGTCCTGACCAAATCACTTAACTACCTAGGGCCTCAGTGGTTATGTAAAATGAGGGGGTATGACAAGATGTCTTCTGCGGTCCCTTTAAAGTCTAGACCAAGAGTACTTAATCTTGCATCCATTAACTTGTTTAAGTATTTTGACCACAGTGTCTCAGTGATTGACTTTGCAATCCTTTGCATTTTATTTTATGCATTTAAAAATAATATTATGAGACAGAATCCTTTGGCTTCATCCGACTTCCAAAGGGGTGCAGGACAAAGAAAGTCAGTACTAGAACAATGATCTTATTCTTTCCATTTCTCAAGATATCTCGGTCTTGTTTATCTTACAAATCTCTCATTCTCTTATGCTCATTCCCACTTGAGATCTCTTGGTACTTCTCTCTTGATGTTGCTGTACTTTTCTATCTTTATATTTATTGAGTGCTTACTGTGTGCCACACACTGTGCAAAATCCTGGGAATATAAATACAGGCAGCAAAAAAGACAGCCTTTGCCCTCCAGGAATTCATATTCTGACTGGGGGGTGGGGTCAGGAGGGCAGATAAAAGGATGCTGAAAAGGAGAGGGAGGGCAGGAGACCAGAATGGCACAGGCAGTCCAGTGCAGGGAGAAGAATGAAAACATGGAGCTTCTGGGAGTAGCCATCCAATCAATACATGTTCAGAACAGATCTGGAGGAGAAAGGTTAGAGTTTCATGACACTGGGGATTTTATAGTCTGTCATAGAGTGATAAGATGCATGCAAGCTATAATTCTGATTATATTATGATTGGTCCATTGTTGAAGTACTCAACTAAGTGGGATGTGAAAGTGGAAGGGTAAAGTTGTGCCTAACACAGATAATCAGGGAAGGCTTCAGAATGAAGGGGATGTTTCAGTTTGGCTTTTAGTAGTGCATCAGAGTTAAAGAGGTTTAGAAAGGGAGAAAGGCTAGCCAAGACAGAGGCAACAGCCTGAGCATGTACAGGAATGTTTTAATGAGATCATGTGACCTTGGGTAAGTCCCTAAATCTCTTAAAACCTCAGTTTTCTTGTCTGGAAAATGGAAATTATGACACTTTCCCTTCATCATCATAGGATTGTTATGAGCACCTAATGTTGTTTAGTCATGTTGCAGTAGTGTCTGATTCATTAACCCTTTCTGGGGTTTTCTTGGCAAAGATACTGGAGTGGTTTGCCATTTCCTTCTCTAACTCACTTTACAGATGTGGAAACTGAGGAAAACTGGATTAAGTGACTTACTCAGGTTACATAGCTAGCAAGTATCTGAGGTCAGATTTGAACTCAGGTCTTCCTAACTCCAAGGCCAATGATCTATCCGCTGTGCCCTATGAGAAGATAATTAAATCATGCAAATGAAAGCTCTTTCTTGCTAATGTTGTGTTTGTCCTTCATTTTCGAAGAAGACCGTGCCATCAGAGAAGTGATAGTGAGGGAGGGCTGTGAAAGGTTACCAGCCTCATTTATCCTCCATAGTCATATGAATCCAGTGATCAGATGTTCGTCCAGATGACTGGAGATGGCCCAGGATGCAGTGGGAGACCTTGGCCTTTTTAGGCTAGGCCTTTTGACTTTGAGGGAAGTAACTTTACGCCCATTGAGTGAACAGTCCCCTTTAAGAGGCAGTCAGGCAATGGTCCTTTTAATGAGCAAAAGAAAAAAAAATAAGTAAATTAAACTGAGAGGGAAAGAGAAACTGTTCTATTGACAGTCACTCTAACGGGAACTAAATGAGGGTAACTGTAAATTGCACTTCAGTGGGAATTGGGTTTTTCTAATTTGAGGCAATACATTTACTTGTTGAATCAGTACTTTTTTTTCAAAGTACTTTTTCAAAGTACTTTTTTACCCTTTACACCTGATTTTAAGCTTAGATCATTCCTATTTTAATATTTTAGGAAGTATCATTAATAAGAAGGAAGGAAAGAAGCAATTATTTGTAAGTGCCTACTATGTGCTAGGCATTGTGCTGAACACTTTATAAATATTATTTAATTTAATGCTCACAACAACTCTGGAAGATAGGTAGGTACTATTATTATCCTTATTTTATAAGACAGAAGTGAAGTGACTTGCCCATGGTAACAAGGTTGGGTTTTAATTCAGGTCTTTCTGGGCCCAGGACTGCTGCACCAGAAGTTGCCTCCAAGGCCTGGATGGATCATGCTATGTATCACTTGAGGAAACTGTAAGAATGGTAGATTTATTAAAGTAAATTATTTTCATTTTCTAGACCAAGAGATTAAGGCCCAGGAACATAAGCTTCAATTACAAATCTAGTTAGTTCTAGACCCAGAATTAGAACCCACATAACCTGAAGTCTGGTCCAGTGCTCTTTTTACTGCACTGTGTTCCTTTGAGGCCTTTTGATTTTAAATTTACTTAAGATGAACAGCTATCCAACAAAAGGAAGATCTTCCTGTGAAAGCAAAATTAGATTTGCATGGCAGGATGGATAGAGAGCTGGTCTTGAGTTGAAGTCTCCCCTCCGAAATGTCCATTGACCTTGTGACTCTGAGCAAGTCACTTCATCTCTCCATGCTCTACACAATTCTCTAGATTGGAGAGAAGATGCCTGTGTATATTGGTGGAGAAGTTCCCTACTAGAAATTTCCTATACCAATGAAATCATGGGTCCAGTCCCTCCCCTGCTTGTTTCCAGAGAGAAACTCTAGGAACAATGAGTGGAAATTATGGATGGAATGGAGTAGGTAGGGGATTCCTTGTTACTGGGGGAATCCTCAAACACAGGCTGGACATTGCAGGTGGGTTATTCTTCATGTAGTGTTGAACTCTCTGGTTCCTTATCATTTTGAAGCCCTTAGATCCAAAGCCCTGAGTTCCCTTCAAATTGTGGATTCTTTGTCAGTCAGCAAACATTTAAGTGTTTTCCTACGTGCCAGTTACTATACTAAGCGCTGGGATCACAAAACAAGGTAAAAAACAGTCCTGAACCCTCAGGGAACTCCTATTCTAAAGGAGGAGACAATATGTAAGTAACTAGACACATGAAAGATATCTATATCTTGTATAAGTTTAGTTATATATATATAATAATCTATTATATATGTAATCTATAATACTAAATGATACATTATAGATCATAATATATCATTTAATATATAATAGATTATAATATATACCACAGTTATAATCAATTATATATATATATATATATATATAAAACCAAGGGGACATAATTAAATGCATATAAGATATCTTATTATATATCATAGAAATTATATATATAATTATATCACATATTATATATGATATAATTATAATATACATATAGGTAAAGAGAAGACAAGTAAGTACCTAGTATATACAAGACATATATATAATGCATGTGTATCTTGTATGTATTTATATAGATGCATATATATATTATATTTATATATATATATATATGTACACACACATATACACACATATACATATATAGATATCTTGTATGCGGTGTTACTTACTTACCTACTGACCAATAAGAGCCTGGTCCTGAGATCATGTATGAGCTTGGGAGGTCACGGTGGGCTGCCTCTAGGACTGAGTCCTCACTGGACAATCTTCTTATTACACAGAGTAGACGAGAGGTCTTCTAAGAGGGGAAACTACTAGATGTTGAGTGGACCAGGAAAACCTCCCTGCTGAAGGTGAGATTTCAGCTGAGGCTGGAAGAAAGCCAGAAAAACCAAGAGACAGAGTTGAAGGGGCCAAGTGTTCTAACATGATGACAGCCATGACAAATGCACACAAATTAGATCGTCAGTTCCTTGGGGGGCAGGGTAGATGTTTACCTCTTCCTTATCCCCAGCCCTTACACAGTGCCTGGCACATACTATATGCACTTAATAAATGTTTGCTGATTGACTGGTTAATTAAGAAATGGAAGATGGAGTTCCATGCGTTAGAAACATTGGGGGGGCAGTGTAGCTAGATTGTAGAGTGGTTAGAGAGGTGTAAGGCCTAAGAAGAATGGGAAGGTAGGAAGAGGCAGGTTGTAAAGAACTTTAAATGTCAAATGGAGCAATTTAAGTTGGTAGAATTGGTAGGGAGGAAAACCTGTATCTTAGAGAAATCGCCTTGCTGAATGGAGGATGCATTGGAGTTGGACAGAATCCACACAAAACCAAGGAGGCAGCTGGAGCATGGCATGCCCCTTTGTTTTTCTAATAATTTCTCTATTTATTCATTTTGATCTTCACATCCTGTGGGAACGGTAAGAAAAGAGAATCTGGTAGCTTAAGCTTTTTCTGTCTCCCTCCAATCTCTCCAGTGGCATTCACATCCCTTTCCCTAAAATTAGATCTGTCACTTGGGATTACTTACATTATGCTCCAGCATTCTCCTCAAGTCACTTACCCTTGGCGTGAGAACCAGGACTCTGTTAATCCTGACTTTCACCAGATGTTAGACTTTCAGTGGCAAGAACTGATCTAAGAGCCTCAAAATGAGAAATCCCTAACTTGGCCCATCACTTAACAAACCAGAAACTGGTTCTACATACAGTCTTCTCCCATTCAACCCTACCCTCATCACATATTGTGTTTATTGAATAGGGTTTTGTTTAATCCAATCTAAGATTGATGTAGAAAGCCAACATAGGTGTAGTAGAACCTCAGCTGCCTAGAAATCCCTCAGCATGGGTTCTCCTATTAATAGAAGTAGAATATCTAGAATGAGGGAATGAATGGTGACTGAAGAAGTTCTTCTCACAGATGTTTTAGAGAAGGTTGATGTTCTAGTACAGATTGGATGAGATGGCCTCTGGTATCCCTTCCAACTCTGGCCTTGGTAGAGATTCAAATGTACTAGTCAGATAATGCCCAGAACATTGTGACTGACTCTGTGCCCTAAATTTTAGAAAGATCATTGACATAATGGTATATATTCCAAATGGAACATATGGAGGAGATTGGATGAACTTCCATACAGTAATCAGTGGGAGAAACTGAAAAATGTTTGACCTGGAAAAGAGACAGCTTGTGGTGTGGAGATAGAAGAGAGTGTCATGACAGCTGAAGTGTTAGAGGGATTAGCCTTGTTTTGCTTGGTCTCAGAGAGGAAAAAGTAGATAGATGTTTCACAGGCAGATGGTTGAATATAAGAACTTCCCAAGGAGCAGAGCTGTCTTGGAAACAAATGGACTGCCTAGCAAAATAGGTAACAGGACAACTAGGTGACTCAGTGGATAGAGAGTTAGGAGGATCTGAGTTCAAATACCGCCTCAGATACTTAACTAGCTGTGTGATCCTGGGCAAGTCACTTAACCTCATTTGCCTTGGTTTCCACTTCTGTAAAATGAGCTGGAGAAGGAACTGACAAACCAGTCTAGCATCTTTGCCAAGAAAACCCCAAATGGGGTGACAGAGTCAGATAGGACTGAAATGACTGAATGACGAAAACAAAGGGAGATAGGAAGAGAAATCTCTTCTTCCTGGAGGTATTCAGACATAGTACCCCTGACTTTGCTGTGAATAGTGTAGAGGGGTTGAGTCAGCTAGTCAACTACATGACCTCTTGGGGCCCTTCCAACTTTAAGATTCTCTGAGTCTCAGTTGTTTTCATTGCCAGGGTCTCCAGATAGTTTAGTATTTACTCATTTAATCACAAAAGTTCATTTTAAAAATAACAAATTTGATGGATGTTATATTTAAGGAATCCTTTTAAATAAAGACTGGTCAATGTAATTTAACCATGTCTGGATTGAACCTTTGATTCACCTCGTTTAAAGTAGAGAAAAGAACATTGGATTGGGATATAGGAGAGCTGGGATGTATTCCAGTTTCTGTCAATATCTGGCTGCAAATCATTTTAGCTCTCCAGACCTCAGCTTCTTTATCTTTATCTAAGGTCTCCTCCATTTGTTCCATTTTGTGTTCTAAAGTCCTTTGTTATTCTAATGTTTTATGAATCTAATATCCAATCCCACCCCCAAAAGCAATCCACCTCTACTTTAATATATGATTTTCATGAGAATAAAAAAGAACCATCTTCTAGAAACAGAATAGAAATGGATTGCTACAGGCTTTAAATTGATTTAGAACACCTCAGATTAACATTATCTATGCTGCATTGCATTTTTATTATTTTTGTTAAACATTTCCCAATTAAATTGTAATGTAGTTTAGGTTTAGCTGACTCCTTGAGGTCCACAAAGCACTAGTTTGACACTTCTGCTCCAGAAGAACAGTGTCTGCTAATGAGATGATTTCTTATGGTAGGTTGCCTTTGTCTTAGTATGACTTCAAAGCCATGTTTCAGATCTGTCCTTGTTTATTTTTACATTGGTAGAAAGGACAATTATTCCAGAATTTGTAACTCTGGTTTCAGAGTAGATAGGGAATGACTGAGGATCACATGGTCAAATTATTAATTATAAAGATAATTTTGGGCCTTAAAATTTAGAACCAAAGGAAACTTATCTAACCAGACTGTTAGGTTCCTCACCTAATCTTCATTTTATAGGTAAGCAAAAAAAGGTAAGTTGCCTAAGGTCATGCAAATAGATTCAATGTGGATGGAGAACTAACTTTGAGTCTTTAGGGTTCATCTCATTGCACACCTACCTACCTACCTACATACATACATACATAATATCATTATTTTTATTAAAATGTTCTATGGTGACAGTGTGGAAAGGATGAAGGGGTTGGAGCCAGAGGATCTGGGTTCAGGCTTTACCTTTACCCCTTCTTACCTGTGTGCCTGTCAGTGGGTCACCTCCTCTCTGAGATCTAGTTCTACCTCTGTCAAACTGGGATAATCCTATCTATAGTACCTGCCTTACGGGCCCAATGTGGAGACCAAATGGATTCATAGCTACACTCACTTTTGAAAGGTCTACTTTATATCTGTTACCTCCTTCTGCAAGCTCGGGACACCATTGGACAATAATTAGGATGAGTTCTCTTATGTGCTGTTTTCCCTCATTAGAATGTATTCTCCTTCAGGGCATGGACTTTCTATTTTTTAGTTGTGTCTCTACTTTACATCAGCATCTCTGGTTGGTTTGGAATCATGGAACATGGATCATCATACCCACTGGTTTCCCCCCAACCTTTTCAGTTTCCTTATCATTAGATTGCAAACTCCTTCAGGGACAGAGATTATCTTTCTTTTTCTTGTCTGTATTCCCAGTACCTAGCATAGTGCCTGGAACACAGTAAAATGTTCAACTCATATTTATTGAATTGAAAAATTAACAAAAATTACCAGGTAATAGTAAGCACTTAATGAAGGTTTGTTGACTGCTTGTGGACTGGATTACACAAGGCATTTTATAGAAAAAGAAGGTTAAGTCTTGAAGTAGAATACTGAATTAATGGTAGAACCAGGACCTATCCAGTAACATTTAATCCAATATTATTTAATTTTTACATGCTTGTACTGTTTGGTTGTCCCCACCTGGTCCTCTCTGTAGGACATTTTAATGTACTGTGTGTTTGCAAGGAAAAAGCAATCAAGCCCCTTCCCATGACAAGTGAGGCTGAAAGAAGGTCATTGTGAAAAATAATCCCTAATACCCAGAGCTTCCAGAGGTCATGGAATCACAGGACTGGAAGGGACCTTTGAGAGTTAAACCAATCACTTCATTTCACATGAGGATAATGAATCCCAGAGATGTTGAGTGGCTTGCCCAAAGTGATACAGTCAGGATCTGAACCCAGGTCCTCTGACTCTGGATATAATGTTCTATCTGATGTACCCTTCTTTGTGTGTGGGTGTGGGGAGGTCCCCTTATCAGAGGCTCGATAACAACTTGTTAGGTATACTATAGGGAGAATCCTTTTTCAAGTATAGCTTGAACTACATAGCTCTCAAGATCTCTTCTAATGCTGAAAATTTGTGATTTCATTATTCTTGTGTCCAAATTAAATTGGGGGAGGTGGGTAGAGGGGTCACTATTTCCTCCATGAGTCAGGTTTATTAGCTCTTAAAAAAGATCTAGCTGAGGAGAGCATATTCACAGTCAAGTCCACCAGAACAGTAAAATCTTCTAGATTGTCTGGGAGTTCTGAGACCTCTTTAAGAAGTACAATTTCAGAGAATGGGATCTCTGGAAAGAGAGCCTAATTCCTGAGGGAAGGAGGGGGGTCAACACAATATAAAACTGATAGGGAGTGGTATTGACAGGACTGACCTGAAACTGCTCCGTTGAATAAACTTCACTTAAACCAGCTGTGATTTACTTTCAATGGGAAAGAGAAGATCTTTTTTATCAAGATGAGAAGAGGAAAATATCTTTACAATGCCACCAAGTCAAGTGATTCTTCACTTAAATTGTTCTCGTTGTTAATAATAACTACAGTTAGGTGGGACAATGAATAGAACACTCTATCTGGAGTCAAGAAGACCTGGATATTACAGATGAGGCACTTAAGGCTGAAAGAGGTTCAATTTTATGAGGTTAAGTAAAATCGAGCTGAGTGACCATGGATGAGTCACTTAATTTCCTACCTTCAGGTGCCTCATCTGAAAAATGGGGATAATAACTTTCCTCCCAGGGTTGTTGTGGGAGTAACAGGGGGTAAGGAAGAAGTATTTATTACACGCCTACTGTGTGGCAGGCATTGTGCTAAGTGCTTTACCGATATTAACTCATTGATCCTCACAAAAACCCTAGGAGGTTAACATGAGACAAAATTAGATAATATTGGTAAAGCTTTACATACAGGCTAGTGATTGTTGTTATATAGGACTTTGGAATTTGCAAAATGCTTTATATATGTTGTCTCATTTGACCTTTGTAACAAGGTGTACATGTGAATGCGTGTATGTATAGAAAATACTTGCAAATATTTATATAGTGTCTAGAAGTAATGCTTCATATGTGTGTATGTATATATACATATCATTGCTAACTACTTTACATACATACATACACATGTATATATCACCTAACAGTGCTTTTAAGATGTTATATAAATATTAGCAATTATAATTCCCAGTATTTAAAACCAAGTAATCTAACAGACCTTTATTACGTACCTACTATGTAAGGCAGTTAGGTGGTACAGTGGATAGAGCACCAGGGCAGGAGTCAGGAGGACCTGAATTCAAATGTCACCTCAGACACTTGACACTCACTAGCTGTGTGACCTTGGGCAAGTCACTTAACCCAAACTGCCATATCCTGGATCATCTCCAGTCATCCTGATGAATATCTGGTCACTGGATTCAGATGGCGCTGGAGGAGAAGTGAGGCTGGTGACCTGCACAGCTCTCCGTCCCTCAAAACAAAGTCAACTGCAAGTCATGTCATTATTTCTCTGATGGTATGTCTTCTTTGGCAATGAAGGATAAATACATCTACTATGTGGTGAGCACTGTGTTAAGTGCTAGAGAGAGAATAAATAAAAAGACAGTTTCTGCCCTCAAGGAGCTTATAATCTAATGGGGAGAGACAGCACCACCAAAGGAGGCAGAGAAGCAGAGGCAGTGGTGGTGGCAGCAGCAGTAGTATTCTGTGGAATTGAAACCAAGGAGAGAAATAGATGCAGAATGGATTGAACTGAGAGACCAGTTTCTGACCTCTATAAAGAAAGGCATTGGGAGGAGTTCAGTATTCCACCCTCAAGCCCTCCAGTCAGAGAGAAAAGGAAGCTGAGGGAGGTGATGGCAATCAAGGCTTGAGTTGAGCTTGGTGTTGAGATGAGAGGTGATGAGCTTATCCTGGGGAGGCTCATCTTGTTGAGGAGTTGAAATCAGGCAGAACAGCAGATGCCAAGTTGATGTTTTAGAGAAGGTTCTTGAATAACTTATACTACACTGCATTCATATAGCATTTTATATTTTATACTTGTTTGTGTTCATCCTTCCTTGCCGAGGAAGACCACGCCATCAGAGAAATGATGACAAGACTTGCACTTGACTTTGTTTTGAGTGAGGGAGGGCTGTGCACGTCACCAGCCTCACTTCTCCTCCAGAGCCATCTGGGTCCAATGGTAAGTTATAGATCAGGATGACTAGAGATGGCCCAGGATGCCATGGGAGACTTTGGCTTTTTTAAACTAAGGTCGTTAAGAGGTTCTAGTTTCACTGAGCCGACACTCATTCAGTGATTAAGGCTGAATAAGAAATGAGGCAGAAATAGCCTCTGTTACTTAGTACAAAAAAAAAAAAATCTGAGAAGGGAATTCCCTTAAGGTTTCTGACCAAAACAGAAACAATTGCTGTTTACATTCACTTTGAACCAACTGGGGCCCAAACAGTGATCAAGTGAGACTTGGTCTGGGACCTGTTATTGTACAATTTGCTATTCCTTTTAAATATGTAATAAAGTTATCATGTAAATTTCTTTTTCCCCCTATTTTTTCCTTCCTTTCTTTCCCCTCCAAATCCTAGAGATGGCTACCATTACACAGAAACACATACACATTTGCAAAATTATTCTGTACATACTTCTATTTATCTGTTCTTTCTCTGGATGCAGACAGATAATATTTTGGTTCCCATGTTTGCCTTTTGGGAGGGTTCTCCCCACCCTACCTCTACTGGCAAAACATTTGAACTGGAGCCTAGTTCCTGAGTACTGTCGAACGATCCCACCCAACTCCTTAATTTTATAAATAAGGAAATTCAGGCCCAAAGAGATTAAATGAACTGTACAAAGTCACATAATTAGGTAATGACAGACATCACACTGCCTCCCTTTGTGTGTGTAGATAGATAGAGAGATAGATAGATAGACAGACAGACAGATAGATAATATTGATAACATTTATCTACAACATAGATAAATAGATAAAATATTTCTCAGATCTTTTTTAACTTTTGTGTGTGCATATGTGTCATAGACTCCTTTGGCAGTTTGGTGAAACCTATCAATCCCTTCTATGAATAATATTTTAAAATAAAATACAGAAAATTAAAAAGGAAAACAATCATATTGAAATAAAATTATCAAATATACTTTTAAAAGTTTGTAGACTCCCAAGTTAGGAACCTCTGATTTAATAAAATCCTTATATTTTTATATCAGTAACATACAAACCCCCCCCAAAATTGAGTATTTCCTTGGTTTCTGTAAATTGTTTCCAGGATTATTCAGGATATGAACACCCCGCAATCCTTAAACAAGAATGCACTAAATCTTCTTTATAGTCAATTTTTAAAAATTGAGGGATCCAAGATTTTGGAAGATGGTTTTTTCTCAATCTAACAAGGCTGCATTCAGTAGGGAAAAATGTAGTCTTACAGAGTTCAGAGAAGTAACCTTGTAAGTAAAGATGAGGAAGGACTATCTGGAAATCTATTCAGCTAAAAAGAGAAATGTGAGTCTTAGTGGACTTCAAGTACATATGAAGCAACATATGTTGCAATCAAATATATTCATAAAATATTGAACTGTACTGAGCGTCAGATTTTCCTAGGCCAGAGAGATGGTTGCTCCACTCTCCTTTGCTCTGTTCAGATAGCCAGTGACCAGGTAAGGAATTTTTTTCAGACAGAGGGATTCATGAAACCATTTTCCAAGGCATGGTAAGGCTATGATCTGCATCCCTAATGAAAGAGAGAAGTCATATATTGAAGCAATAGGGTTATCCGATAACCGTATGCACAAGGGAGAACCGGAGAGGGCTGAGATAGGAAATATTGATCTTTCACTAAGTGAAAGACGAATTGTGTATGATTCCTACTGGGGAATGGACACCAGAGGCAGTCATATTTCCTACCCAGCTCTTCCTGGGTTGGTAATCATTCCCCCAGATGAAAAGGGGTAGTCTGTCTAGTGGATAAGTTATTCAAGTGAGGGAGCAGCCTGACTGAACATGAGGTGTATGTCTGCAGAATCTCTACAGGCTCGTTAAGGTTCACTTGCAGTAACCTGGGGTACTTTCTGGTTTCAAGAGGTAGTGATCAGTTTTGTATAGGGGAAAGACGCATCATCCATGGAACCTGAACTTTGTGCTGTCCCAGGTCCATACATACTCACAGAAGGAAACATTTCAAGCACCCGTTTATTCTTCTTTCCAGGCTTTTATTAAGCAACTACTGTGTATGAGGTTCTCTGCTCAGTTACAAGGTTAC
Organism: Bettongia penicillata ogilbyi; assembly: GCA_023548195.1. Taxonomy (NCBI): domain Eukaryota; kingdom Metazoa; phylum Chordata; class Mammalia; order Diprotodontia; family Potoroidae; genus Bettongia; species Bettongia penicillata. The sequence goes on along the minus strand of JAJHZJ010000177.1, from coordinate 20,871,225 downwards.
CAAGAAGAAAAATGACACAATCCCTGCTTTTAAGGAGCTGCTAGTATTGGGGTGTGTGATGACATATGAATCATATAAATAGAAAACTATAAAAGAGAATAAAGTTCGGTGAACTTCAAGAACAATGCTAGGTGATACGAGAAGTATTTAAAAGAGAGAAAACAAGTTCAGTGGGGAAGAAATGGCAGAATCTCCCCCCTCTTACCCTTAGCACATCTTTAAAATGTTTGATTGATTCGTGGAAGAAGTAGACTTTGAGATGAATCTTGAAGGATAAGAAGGATTTCAACAGGCAGAGAGATGGAGGGGCACAAGACATGGGGGACAAAAGGGAAAGGGTGAGGTCAGGAAACATCTCATCCCCTTTGCCTGAAAAACAGAGTACATGAAAGAGGAAACAATACATGAAAGAAAGCTAGAAAAATACACTGGAGCCAGATTGTGGAGGATCAGATGTACCAGACTAAGCCAAAGGGAACCAGATTGTAAAGGTTGGTTGGAAGGAGACAGTGGAGGCATGGAGACCGGTTAGAAGAGTTATCTAAGCAAGAATCAAATTACAAGGTAGCAGGCGGGGCTGGGCTACATCACTTTGTCTTTACTAAAGGTCAGAAGTGCTGTTTAACCTGTTCATCAACTTGGAAGGTGATCCATCAGGCCAATCTTCACTTGAGAAGGCACCTTAGAAATAAACTTGTCTACTACTTTGACTTTGGTGTTGAAATCTAAGTAGAGATGCAAATAATACACTTTCAGAGAACCACTGTCTTCACCCCAGAGGGGATAATTCATTTGGCTTTGGCACCCTACCCTTGGACTGAGCTATCCTGACTGGTGGGTGAATGAGGGAAAATATATAATCTACCATTTCTAACTAGCCCCAAACCATACTTTGCGCCCCATCCATCCATAATCCTTAGACCACGGCCTCTCCAACTTGGAACATCTATCCTGTCCCATTCTTAACTATCTCTTCCCTACCTGAATCACTGATGTTCACCCCAGATTCTAGGAACCCAATAAAATCAATGCCACCAAAGCTCCTAGGAAGGATTTGCAAATTCACTGCTCTATGGCCCTTCGACAAAAATCTTTTTTATCCCCATTCTCCATTGTATACTGTCTCTTGCTATTAGGATGTAAACTCCTAGATAGGAGTTTCTGTATCCCTAGTCTATATCTCTATTTCTGTATCCCTAGTATCTAACGCAGGGCTTGGCACACAAAAGGTGTTTACCTAATGCTTATTCACAGAGTCATCCACTCACTGAAGGAGACCCTATCTTCTTAGGTCATGTAAGGTAGAAATTTGAAGTAGTTATAAAGATAGAATAGGCCTAAATCCTTACTATGGAAAAAAGGAGTATTCTTGAGGGAAATTTTACCATTTTTCAAGCTCACTGAATAATTGCTTGCTGTGTTTCATCAGTTTCTCAGTGAAGGTCTGACCCTGAGGTTATCATCCATGTTGCATACCTCTGATAGAAAGTAGGATAAATAGAAGGAACATCAAGAAGTCTAATTTGAATGGAATCCAGAGTGAATTACTTAGCATCCAAGCTATGATAATCGTGATAAAGAACCAGAGTGATGTTGGTATATTTGGGAGAAGCTTTTGATCTGGAGGCAAGGGAATTGATTTATGGTCTCTTGAGATGCTTTCTGTCCATAAATTAAGATCCTTCTTGGTCACCACAGGAGAGTGAAACAAACCTGTGCAGATGTAGAGGGAGGAGAACTCGACCTCAGCCTTTTTCTTCCCTCAGGAATTTCCATCTCAGAATGGATGAAAGGAAAATGAGGGGTACTGAATATATCTCCAGAGATTTCTAGGCAGTACAGTAGGATGATGGATTTGAAATCATAAAACCCAAGGCATCTCAGTGGTGCAGAGGTCAGGAGTCAGAAGACCTGAGTTCAAATCCAGGTATAGACACTTAACTATGTGACCCTGGGCAAGTCATTTAACCTCTATCCTCCTCAGTTTCCTCATAATAGGATCATAATAGCACCTACCTCCCAGACTCAAAGTGAGGACCAAATGAGATGATTTCTACAAAGCATTTAATACAGTGCCTGTCACATAGTAGGCACTTCATGCTCATTCTCTTCAAATCTTGGCTCTGCCATGTGACTAGATTAGAGTTTCTTCATCTATTAAATAAAGGGGTTGGATCTGACAATCTGTCAGTTTCCTTCTTCTTCTAGACCTATGACCTTACAGTTCACAACAATTAGTATCATGACAGATCTGTGAAAAAATAACAATAATGAAATAACTAAAATGCATATAGTCCTTTAAGATTTGCAAAGCACTTTATATGTGCTGTCGCCTTTGAGCCTCAAAATTATCCTATGAAGTAGGTGCTTTTATTATCCTCCTTTTACAGATGAGGAAACCAAGGCTAAAAGAAAGTAAGGGACTTTGTCAGTATCGCACAGCTAGTAAAGGTGGGAGGAAGGATTCAAAGTTAGGTCTTCATGACTCCAACTCCAGTCACCTGGCTGTGTCAGGGATAATCAACTGACAAAGCAGGGGAAAACCCTTTTAAAGACATGCAAATGTGTGGGAAAGAAGCAATGCACATACCCTGAAAGTACATATGGCATATATGGCTGCAGTAGGAACCAATTAAAAAACAGCAGTAGGTATCCGGCAGAAGCTACCTCCATTGAGGAAATAAAAATGGCAGAGGCACGTGTCAAAGACCAGAGAGAAACACACAAGCTCACTCTGAATCCAAAGTACCAGCTTCTCTCTATTGCAAATTGCCAACCCAGACAAGAAAATCCAACAGTAGTAAAATTCTGTTGCCCATGATCTGATCCTAATCTGGAGTGACAGTTCCGACCTTGAAGCTCCTATTTTGAGGGTGAGGCAGAGAAGCTGTGGGGATGTGCTGATGAAAGTTCATGTAAAGCTGATGTTCTTGGGATAATGCCCATCTAGGGTAGTCCAAGAATCCTGGTCTTTGTGAAGAATATGAGCCGATGTCCTTTTTGACACTCAGAGTGGTTTGATCCTAGGAAGAGATATTCTTGGGAAGGGCACTCCCTACTTTTGATTCAGCAGTGAGGACCTGGGGCTCCAGTCTGAGTAGGTCATATTACTAAAGGTAGCAAATGAGGATGAACTGTGACTCCAGACTGGGCTAATGCACCTTGGGAAATGAAGTGTATTTTTAGAATCCTCCCCATCACCACTTTCAAGGAGTTGAACCTGGGAAAGAAAGATGTGCACAGTCATTAGTATCTACTATAAAAAGCCTTGGTTTCAGTAACAGACAGAAAGAACTAGACTAGTGATTTCATTATTACAGGAAATTCTCTACCAATGCAGATCTGTTTAAAATCTTAGAGCCCAGAGCACAAGAAGTTAAATGACTTGCCCAGTCATATAGCCAGTATGTGTTAGAGGCTGGACTTGAGTCCAGGTCCTCAAGATCAACTATCTATCCAATATACCAGGCTTCACTTGGTTCTAAATGGGGTGTAGTTCTGACCTAGAATGATATTTCTTAAGTACAAGCTGAGAAGGACTGGGTCAGAGGGAAACAGTTATTTATTCACTAAACAATTTAGGAAGGCTTCATTCATTCCTTCATTGGTATCTTTTTTTTCATCTAAGCCACTCATTCAATCAGTGATTCAATAACTATTTATTGAACATTTACTGCATTGTATAAAGGACTAAGATTTCACAATATGTTAAAATAAAGCTGTAAAGTTTGCTTGATTGGTTTTGAAGGAAGAACATTCTAAAATTAAGTCCTGATGAAGAGGAAGTTCGAATGTAGAGGTGTGAGAGCACATCTTTGGACAGAAAACCCTCTAGAGGAGAAGATGGGAGTGAGGGAGCCAAAGATATTCTTAATACATGATTCCAAATTTATTTCAATCAATTGACAAGTGTTTATTGTCAATGGCCTACTGTGGGCTAGGCACTGTTCTAGGCAATGGAGACATAAATACAAAAAACTGAAATAATCCCTATTAAACAATGAGCTTACATTCTAATGGATGAAACAACAAAAGCATATAAAAATATGTAAAGCACAAATATAATGTTAATAAATTACATATACATACATATATTATATGTATATGTATGTATATATACATATAATATATGATTTAAATATAAATTATTGGGATGGATAACACTAGTAGTTAGGGGAGAAATCAGGAAAGGTTTTATGCAGAATATAGTATTTGGGATGCATCCTAAAGGAAGAGAGGGGCTCTGACATAAAAGTAGAGATGATTTGGATTCCACACATAAAAGAAGTCTAGTACAAAGGTGTGGAGATAAGAGATGAAATGTTTTTGTTTTTGTGAGAGAAGAGAGGCCAGTTTGATTCTATTGCAGAACATGGGAAAGGAAGCAATGTCCAATGATGCTCAGAAAGATAGATTTTGAAACCGAGACCAGGAAAATCCAAGTTTACATGAAATATTTTTTATAGTCAATTAGCAGAGAATCACAGAACCTTGGACCTGAACGGAAACATAGAGAGAATCCAGTTCAACCCCTTCATTTTAAAGATGAGCAAACTGAAGAAAAATGTTCATGGTCACACAACAGAGCCAAGCATAGAATACATGTCTCTTGATGTCTCCTCGAGGGATATTTGTACCACACAACTGTGGTTCATGCTTGTGACTTCCAGCATTGAAAATATGTCTTACACAAACCCCTGTTTTCTTTTCTGATACAGATTTGGTTCTACACAAACAATATCTTTTCTACTGCTGGGATATCTACAGAGAAGATTCCATATATAACCCTGAGTACGGGTGGTATTGAGATTTTGGCTTCCATCTTTTCAGTAAGTAGTTGCCTGCTACAGCTATGTAATGAAAATCAATCTTAGGAGTAAAACAAAGGGAGTTTTTCTGGAGTACTGTATTCTGTAAAGATGCCCTTTTCTGACAAAAGAGACCTTACATTTTAGAAGATTTCTAAGATTTACCTTAAAACTGACGACGACATTTTTTTCTGTCATTTATCTTCATTATGGGAACATAATTTCTTTTGTATCATTGTAGAACCTAATGGATTACTCCATTGATAAATTTCACATTTTTTTTTTTACTGTTTCTCTTACTGTTTTTTCTCCACCTGCCTCTTATCTTGATATAAACCATATGCAAATTAGGCAAGTGCTGGAATATAGAATAGATGCCAAATCAGTTTTTGTCCATCTTGGGGAATCTTTTCTTTCATCATTCTCTTAATCACCCTGAAACAAAACTTCAAAGTCACCTGGGCTTCTTCCATCTCACTCCACATCTAGTCAGTTGCCAAGTTATAACTATTCTATGTCTACAAGAAAGGGGTCTTCATCTTTTGTGTTTCATAGACTACTTTGGCAGTGTAGTAAAGCCTATGAACCCCTTCTCAGAATGATTTGTTGCCTGTATTTATAACTAAAGGAAATACTAAATTTCACTTTGAAGTTAGTGAAAATAAATGTTTATTTTCCCATCCAAATTCATGGACTCCCTGAATCTATCAAAGAACCCTTTGGATCCCAGGTTAAGAATCACAGCTCTACTGTGTATCTTACCTTGACTTCCTTCCTTCCCTCCCAGCCCCTGCCACACTTGTCAGCTTGCTCTTTATTTCTCATCTGGGGTATTGCTACAGGCTCTTAAATGGTTTCCCTGCCTGCATTCGATCCCCTGTTACATTCATACATGATTTAATTGAACTGGGCTAAGGGGTCCCAAATATTTTCAGTCCTTCATACCTGATTGGCTTTCAGTTAGCCTCCCTGTATTGTATCCCTTATTCAGTATACTAGATTACCATGCACAAGCCCATAAGAAGTTAAAAATATTGTTTTTATAAAGAAAACCTTGACACGTAACATTTTTCTCAATATCATAAGATTAATATTTATCTAAGCATAGTTAAATAACTTGGTGAGATCATTCAGCCTGTTTCTTTTCAACCCATAGCTTTACTTTAATATAGTTCTTTTGTTTTAATATTTTATTTTTTCCTAATTACATGTAAAAATATGTAAAAACTTTCATTTTTTACAACTTTGAGTTCCAATTCTCTCCCACTTTCCTTCTCTTTCCCCTCATTGAGAAGGCAAATAATCTGATAAAAGTTATACATATGCAGTCATACAAAACATGTTTCCCTATTAGTCAGGTTGTGAAAGAAAACACAGACAAAAAAAAAACCCCGGAAAAATAAAGAGAGGGAAAAAAACAACATGATTCAATCTGCATTCAGATTTCATCAGTTTTTTGTCTGGAGGTGGATAGTATTTTTTATCATAGGTCCTTCTGAATTTTCTTGGATCTCTGTATTGCTGAGAATATCCATGTCATTCAGAGTCGATCATTACACAATTCAATGTAGTTTTTGAAAGACATATTGACATTTCATTTTCTACCTCCTTTTTGTTTTTTCCCCTTCTGGCTTTGCTTAAGAACTGTACTGAGAATTGTGATTCACAGATAAAAGTTGCTATCAGTATAATGAAAGTTTAGTGAGTATCATAAGAAAGGGACGGACTTCTCCAAGGGCAAACCAAACTTTTAATAATTTCATTGATTGGAAATCAATTAGGAGTTTCTGGTTTTTGCAGAGATAGATTAGCATTCCCTCAGTCATTGTTGATATTTTCTAGCTCATTGTGAACTGAATGTCATATTCCAGTCTCATTCATTTGATTTCAGTCAGTAAGAATTATTTCTCTGGTCGTCTCAAAATTTTCAGATGTTCTATATTGTCCCCTCCATTTCTTACCCTGCTATTATCTTTCACCATATTTTCTTCAAGTTTTTCCCCCCCATAAGTGGTCCTCATTTTAGAATCTATAATAAGGTAAGATAGGTATTTATCGAATAGCCCCCATAAGCCTTTGACAAGTTTGTTGTACTCCCTTGGAATCTGAGAACCTCAGAACTAGACAGAAATTAGTTTCAGTTGTCACACTCAAATCACCAGTTGTCTTGATTTTTGTCTTACCACTGGACTTCAGTGACTGTAAGAGAGAGTGAGACTGATGACTCTGTGCAAGTCTGTCTCACTTAAGTTTAATCCAGAAATCAAGACATTACTTTTGCGACATCATTGTTCCTCTAGAAATGAAGGACAAAGGGAGTAGAGCCAAGATGCAGAGTAGAAAGATGGACCTACTCTAGCTCCCCCCCTATAGTCCACAGCAGCCACAAAATGACAGTATAAAAGAGATTTCCAGTCCAAGCCAGCCTGGAAGGCTGACAGGAAAGGTCTATCACCCCAGGCTCAGAGTAGAGTGCAGCCCAGCCTGGGCTATGTGTCAAGATAGGATTGGAACAGGTTTCAGGGCACAGATTCATGGGCAGCAGCTGCAGTTCCCATATTTCTCAGCCCACAAACACCAAAGACAGCTTCAAAGCTCTTTCACCTGGATGAGAAGGGAACAAGGTCTGGTCCCAGCCCCAGCCCCAGCCCCAGTCCCACTCACTTTTGGAGTCCTTGGCCTAAAGACCCTGAGGGAATCAAGTAGCTGATCTGGCTCTCAGTCCTGAGTGGCTGTCCTGGGTTGAGGAAGAATGCTGGCATGGTGGAGCTGGTGGAGGCTCTGGAGTGGGAATCCTACTCACAGTTCCAGGGTAGAAGAGTGCTTGTGGTTGCTCACAGTCCAGAGCACAGGTCAGGAGGGGAGTACACTCCTCTCACTTGATTGTGCCACCTTGGAGGAACTGAAAACTCACAGGTCCCTAGAGTATACCTTCCACTTGACAAAAGACTCAAAAGTCAAGTAACTGGCTGGGAAAATGCCCAAAAAGGAAAAAAAAAATAAGGCTACAGAAGGTAATTTTCTGACCTGGACAGGTATTTTCTTCCATCTTTTTGGATGAGGAAGAATAATGCATACCATCAGAGGAAGACCTAAAAATCAAGGCTTCTACATCCAAAACCTCCAAAAAATATAGGCAATGATCTCAGGCCATGGAAGAGCTCAAAAAGAATTTTGAAAATTAAGTAAGAGAGGTGGAGGAAAAATTGGGAAGAGAAATGAGAGCAATGCAAAAAAATCATGAAAAGTGAGTCAACAGCTTGCTAAAGGAGATCCAAAAAATGCTGAAGAAAATAACACTTTTAAAAATAGACTAACCCAAATGACAAAAGAGGTCCAAAAAGTCAATGAGGAGGAGAATGCTTTAAAAAGCAGAATTTGTCAATTGGAAAAGGAGGTTCAAAAGCTCACCGAAGAAAATAGTTCTTTAAAAATTAAAATGAAGCATATGGAAGCTAATGACTTTATGAGAAACCAAGAAATCACAAAACAAAACTAAAAGAATGAAAATATAGAAGATAATGTGAAACATCACATTGGAAAAACAACTGACTTGGAAAATAGATCCAGGAGAGATAATTTAAAAATTATGGGACTACCTGAAAACCATAATCAAAAAAAGAGCCTAGATATCATCTTCCCAGAAATAATCAAGGAAAATTGCCCTGATATTTTAGACTCAGTGGATAAAATAGAAATGGAAAGAATTCACCAATCATCTCCTGAAAGAGATCCCAAAAGGAAATCTCTTAGGAATATTGTGGCCAAATTCCAGAGCTCCGAGGTCAAGGAGAAAATATTACAAGCAGAAAGAAAGAAACAATTCAAGTATGGTGGAAATACAATCAAGATAGCACAGGATTTAGCTGCTTCTACACTGAGGGGTTGAAGGGATTTGAATATGATATTCCAGAGTCAAAGGACCTAGGATTAAAACCAAGAATCACCTATCCAGCCAAACTGAGTATAATGCTTCAGGGGAAAAAAATGGAATTTCAATGAAATAGAGGATTTCCAAGCATTCTTGTTGAAAAGACCAGAGCTGAATAGAAAATCTGACTTTCAAGTACAAGAATCAAGAGAAACATGAAAAGGTAAATGGAAAAGAGAAGCCTTAAGGAACTCATTAAAGTTGAACTGTTTACATTCCTACATGGAAATATGTTATTTACAACTCATAGGACCTTTTTCAGTATTAAGGTAGTTAGAGGGAATATATACATACATTCATATATATATACATATGTATATATATGTAGGTGTGTGTATATATATATGTGTGTGTGTGTGTGTAGGTACGTATGTGTATGTATGTATGTGAATATTATATATGTGCAGTTATATATGTGTCTATATATATTCATAGACAGAGGGCACAAGGTAAGCTGAATATGAAGGGAGAATATCTAAAAAAATTAAAATCTATTGTTGAATGGAATGTACTAGGAGTAAGAGAAAAAGAGAGGTAGAATATAGCAAATCATCTCACATAAAAGAGGGAAGAAAGCTTTTACAATGGAGGGGAAGAGGGAGAAAATGAAAGAAAATAATTGAGCCTTACTCTCATGGGATTTGACTTAAGGAGAGAATAAGACAAACAATTGGATATGGAAATCTATTTTATCATGCAGAAAGGGAAGGGGGAAGGGGATAGGAGAGGGAAGATAATAGAAGGGACAGTAAATTGGGGAAAGGGATAATCAGAAGTAAACACTATTGTGGGAGGTCAAGGAAAAAAATGGAATAAATGAAGGGCAGGATAGGATAGAGGGAAATATGGTTAGTCATTTACAACATAACTCTTATGGAAGTCCTTTGCTTTGCTACACATGTGTGACCCATATCGAATTGCTTTTTTTCTCAATGATGGTAGGTGGAAAGGGAGGGAGAGAATATGGAACTCAAAGCTTTAAGAATGAATGTTAAAAATTGTTTTAGCTTGCAATTGAAAATTAAATCATTCAGGCAATGATGTTTAGATATCTATTTTGCCTTACAGGAAAATAGAGGGGAAGGGGGATGGAAAAAGGGTGATGGAAGAAGGGTGGGTAATAGAAGGGATGACACACTGGAGGAAAGGGTGGATGAGGTACATGCTGTCCTGGGGTGGGAAGTGGGGAGAGATGGGGAGAAAATTTTGAATTCAAATTCTTATGAAAATGAATGTTAAGAACTGAAAAATAAACTATATATTAAAAAAACAAAAACAAAGGATGAACAACAGTGCATACATACACACATACATAGCATTTTCCATAGTCTCCTATGCCCACCTTTGCAATGAAGTCACTGGGTATCACAGTATGTGTTTTACTTTAATTTGGAGGGTCAATAAGTCATCCTTATACTAACTGATAATAGCAGTTATAATAATGTCTTAAAGGACTCTAAGGTTTGCAAAGTACTTTCCCAACATGAGATAGAGAGCACAAATATTATTATCTCCATTTTGCAGATAGGAATCTTGAGTCTCAGAGAAGTTAGATGAGCTGTCCATTGTCATATAGTTAGTCAATGTCAATGGTGAGATATGAACTTGGTTTCTCTGACTCCAAGTCCAGTACTAGGCTGAGCTGTAAGAAGGTTCCAAGCTATGGAGTCCTGTGACAGCATAGCAACCAATTCCCAAGCTTCATTGTGACTATCCATGTGATCTACCCTTCTCTGCTCCCCATACTTTCCACTCAAGGTCAGGATATACAAGTCTGAGAATTCTGGAGTTAGAAGAGATGGTATACATTTCTCTCTGTGTACAAACTCTTTTAAAAATGAGTTAAACAATTAAAATTAGAATGCTACCAAATCAAATTGCAAATTGTATTCAACTCAGAGAGGGACCTTCTTACTTATTCTAATTGCATTCTAACTTCAAGTTAGGATCTCTTCTGTTCAGGTTTCCAGGCATATTAACTGCTATAGAAAGATAAGGTGAACAAGTATTTTAAGAAAACTACCCGATTTCATGTTTAGCAAGTTACACATAACCTATAAAGCACTAAAAAGTTTTCAATATGGAGTCCATGAACTTGTTTATTTTGATATTTTGATAAAGATAATTCAATATAATTGCTTTCCTTTATTTGTGTATATATTATTATTATTATTATATACATTGTAAAGTATTATTTTGAGAAAGACCCAATATACTTTACCAGATTACCAAAGGAGTCCATTATGCAAAAAGAGATTCAGAACCTTTGAAAGAGAGAACATGGTATAGTGAAAAGAGTGAGTTTCATGGAATCAAAGAAAGTGGGTTCAAATCTTTATTCTGATTTTTGTTGGCTGTGATCCCAAGCAAGCCTCTTAGCCAAATTTCATGCAAACATGCCGTACTTTCCCAGTTCCTGATTTCAACTTCTCGTGATTCTTCTTCATCTCTTTCATATTTATAGAATATCAGAGCTATAAGGGAATTCAATGGTCAGCTAGCCCAACCCATAGGTGGAGAAAATAAATCTTCTTTACAACATGCCTAATGTTATCCATTCAGTTTTTTTCCAAGTATTCTTGTATGGGGGAACTGGAAACTTCCTGAGTCAACACACAGTTCTAATTGTTAGGATTTTTTCACCTTAAAACAAGACTATATTTGCCTCTTTATAACTTTCATGAATTTCTTTCCCACTGCTCAAGGCTTGGGATCTCTTTTACTTGTTAACCTCCTGCTACCCAAGATGGAGCATGATAAAAAAGGCTGATAAGCTTTACCAGTAACTGGGCTTATCCAAGAACCTCAGAGAGAAAGTTTTTGTCATTCCATTCACTATTTATGTGATCTTGGACAAGTATACTTTTTTTAAAACATGTATTCATCACTAATTTTTTCAATTAGCAAGCATTAATTTTCCCTTCCTTCTACCTTCCCACCCACTAGAAAAAATAAGAAAAAACAAAATCCTTGAAATAAAAATATAATCAAACAAAAAAATTCCTGTATTAACTATATCAAAAAATATGTCTCTTTTTACCCTTAGCCCGTCATCTCTCTGGTAACATCCTTGGTGGGTAATGTGCTTATCATTGACCTTCCAAAATCACTATTTGTCATTGCATTTTTCAGAAGTTTTAAGAACTTCAAGGTAACTTATATTTACAATGTTTTTCTAGGATACATTGTTCTGCTATTTCTGCTTCTTGCCCTCCATCAGTACATATAAGTCTTCTTAAGTATTTTTTCTGAAACTTTCCCTTTCATCATTTCTTACAATTCAGTGGTATTCCATTATACCCACACACTAATTTGTTCTTCTGTTTCCTAATTGATGGGCACCACTTTAATTTCCAGTCCTTTTTTTTAAATTAATTGGTTGATTTTTAGTTTTCAACATTCACTTCCATAAGATTTTGAGTTCTAACTTTTCTCCCCATCCTTTCCACCCCCGCAAGATGGAATGCAATCTTGGATAGGCTCTCTATATACATTCATATTATAGTTTCCAGTTCTTAAACGGGCAAGTCTTTTGGGACTTTCTCAAGCCTTAATTTCTGCATTTGTAAAATGAGGAGGTGGATTCAGTTCTAGATTCAATGTTCATTAAACAGAAGATGTTCATAGGATGCAATCAGGCCTGAAAGTCAGTAAGACAGAATCATTTGCTGGGCATTGATTTTGCCCAAAAAGTATCATATGAGGCCTTACAGGAATTTCAGGGGAATAGGAGAGTCAGACTATATGTGAGTAAGAGATAACTGTTTACCATCTAATAGAATAGAAGGATCCATCAGGGAAAAAGGAATTTCTGCAACTTCCTTGCCTTGGCATATAAATACCTTCATTCTAGAGGATCTGGTGATTAAGTCGAAAGAACTGGAACTTAAGTATCACAGTCCAATAAAAGCAACATAAAAACTTCCTACAAAACCACTGGTGTCCTTGGGGAAACTGGTGCAGTCAAGGCAAACCAAAGAGTAAGAACAATTAGTACCAGTGGGCCAACAAGCTGAACAATGGCTCTTGTCTAAAGAATGAAGACAGATTGCTGGACAGATTGCTTAATTCGTTACTGAAATGATCAAAGACAATTCGGGTCTCTTTCTGGACCCCAGTCTTCATGTAGACATAAGGAGGAAGTTGGATTCAACAATCTTCTCAAAGCCCAAAGTCATAGGATATCCTTTGATAGAGAGACATTATCATATAATGGGATTTAGCATTTAAAGGAACCTTAGTTGTCATCTAGTACAAGGGTTCTTAACCTATATTTAGGTAATGGACCCCACTGGCAATCTGGTGAAGCCTATGGACTCCTAAGAATAATGTTTTTAAAATGCATCACATAAAATACATAGGATTACAAGGGAAATTGAAATTTGGTGAAAATAATTCATTTTTTCTCAACCAAGTTCATGGACCCCTTGAAATCTACCCACTAAACCCTTGGGGATTCATAGACCCCAGATCAAAAACCCCTTATCTAGTCCAATGTTTTTGTTATGTATGGGGAAATGAGGCCCAAAGAGGCAGTAACTTGCTTTCTATGACCCAGGGAGTAAGTGATGGAGTCAAGGTTTGATTCTGCTTCCTCTGATTTCAAATATAGTCTTTTTCAACATCTTGATTAAAGTGGGTGGCAGATGATGTGGGGAGAATGAAAGAGGAAAACAAAGAAATAGTTCAGGTATGTTAAAAAGTGGGGAGGAGATGAAAGATAGATAGACAGATGAATAGATAGATATGATTGTTAGAGTAATGGAAAAACAAAGGTTTGGGGACCAAGATTTTTCATATTACCCATTCCATACAGTGTAGACACCAACCTACTTGTGTGAAATAAGAAGACCTGAATGAATAACTTTTCCTTTCTGGAGTCAGGAAGACCTGAGTTCAAATTCAGCCTCTGACATTTATTAGCTGCGTGACCCTGGACAAGTCACTTAACCTCTGTTTGCCTTAATTCACTAGAGAAGGAAATGGCAAACCATTCCAGTATATTTGTCAAGAAAACTGTGTAATAGCCAGTATTAGTGTGCTGTGGCTCACAGGGTCACTAAGAGTCACATGCAACTGAATGACTGAACAGCAGCAACAAATCATCAGAACCAGTGTTCAAAGCAGTATCCTTTATCCCTAGTTCTTTCATCTGTTAAATGGAGATAACAACACTTGCCCTGTTTACTCCACAGTATTGTTAAGAGGGCCAAATGAGAGATAACGAATGTGAAAACACTTAGAAAAGCCTAATGGCTGTTGGAGAGTAAGGTGGAAAATGAGATGGAGTTGGACAGAGGAAGCAAAGCCTCCTAAGATCACAGCTCTAGAGTTGGAAGCTGAGAAGTCATCTCGCCCAGCCTCCCAACTTTAAAGATGAGGAAAATGAGACCCAGGGAGGTTTAGTCACTTGCAGAAAGGCACATGGGTAGAAAGCATCAGAGACAGGAAGTAGCTGAAGATGAAAATCAGAACTACTAAAAATGGACTCATAGAAGAGACTGGCCCTTTTTAGAAGGGCTTTCAGTGCCCCAAATTAGAAACACAGAACAAAGGGTGTCAGAGGAAAAGAGAAAAAAACCATAATATCAGAGTGAGACATATTGTGATCCTGATTAAGCACGATTCATTTTGACTTTAGGTGAATGACTGGTCACGCCAGTGAGCAGAGGCAGAGACTCCAAATTGTATTTTCTATTTTGTTTTTCAAAATTGGAAACTTGATTCAGTCCCCTGGGTCTTTATGGGATGTAGACAATGAATGTACTTCCCTTTCAATGTATATCGCAAAAATGCTGAAGGAGATTAGCTTTACTCTCACAGGTCACTTTTCACAGTGAGAAGAAAAAAGATTTTCATTTTAAAATATATTTCAGCACCATCCCATCATAAAATATGTTTTAAAATAGCCTGGCCAAGTTGCAATCTCTCATAAACTTTTAAATTGAAGGTAAAAGAAGATTTCAATTTAAAAATCATTAGTCTTAGGGCAAGATGGACTATAGACTCTTAGAGCTAGAGGATACCTTAAATCAAAAAACATGGGATGTTAGAGCTGAAAAAGACCTTCCTTAGAATTTAAAACACTAAAGGACCTTAACATTTTAACATAGAATATAGAATATCAGTTGTCCTTTCTTCAGTAAGTTACTTCCACTGTCTTGTACTCAGTTTCCTTATTTGTTAAGTGAGAGGTCTCAACTAGCTCTTTAAGGTCATTCTAGTTCTGATTTTTTGACACTAAATAATAATGTTAGAACTTGTAACAAAGGATGTTAGTGCTAGAAACAGAAGATGGCAGAGGAGAAAGGCTATTAGAAGTCATTTAGTGCAAACCTCTCTCTTTTATTTTGTGTTTTTATTTTTTAGTTAAACTTTGGTGTTTAACTAAACCACCAGTTTCTCTTCCTTCCACCTTTCCTCAACCCTTTATTTTTTGAAAAAAAATAAAACAAAACCCCTATTTTAAAATATGTATACTATCCAATAGTTTCAGTCAAGTCTGACTCTTTGTGACCCCATTTTGGGGTTTTCTTGACAAAGATAGTGGTGTGATTTTCCATTTCCTTCTCCAGCTCACTTTACAGATGACAAAATTGAGGCAAACAGGCTTAAGGGACTTGGCCAGTTATATAGCTAGTAAGTGTCAGAGGCTGGATGTAAATTCAGGAAGATTAATCTTTCTGATTCCAAGCTCAGTGCTCTATTCCCTGTGTCACCTAGCTGCCCATAACACATGCAAACCAAATTCTCACAATGGCCACATGCAAAAAAAATATGTCTCAGTCTAGACTCTGATTTCATCACTTTTCTATCAGGAGGTGGGTTTTATCATGAGTTCTCTGAAACCATAGTTTGTCATTGCTTCAATCTGAGTTCTTATGTCTTTCAAAGTTGTTTATTGGGGGGCAGAGCCAAGATGGCAGAGTAGAAAGACACACATACTCTATCTCTTCCTCCACAGCCCTCAAAATACCTGTAAAAATGACTGTAAATAAATTCTAGAGAAGCATAAGCCACAAAATGACAGAGTGAAAGGGATTTCCAACTCAAGGTAGCCTGGAAAGCCTATAGGAAGGGTCTATCACATGGAGTACAGAGCAGAGCATAGCCCATGGAGCCCAGGCCATCCTTGGCCACTCATCATCAACAGGAACAGGACTGGAACAGGCCTTGGGGGCAGAATCCCCAGCAGCAGCTGTGGTTCTCAGATCCTTCAATCCACAAGTGCCAAAGAAAGCTTCAAGGGTCAGTGAGAAAGTTTTTTTCATCTGGGAAAGGGAATGCAGTCTGGCTCCACCAGCAGCAGCCCCTGCAGTGGCAGTGTCCATTGTTGGAGCCTTCCGCCTAAAGCCCCTGGGGAAACAGAGCAGCTGATCTGAATCTCAGCCCTGAGCCAGGCCCTGGGGTAAGGAGGAGGAGCACTGGCAGAGCTGCAGGTGGTTGTAGAGAGGGAATCATACTACTTCTAAATTCTGGGCAGAAAAGTTTTTGGTTGCTCCCAGACCAGTGAGCAGGACAGAAGAGGAGTAAACTCCTCTCCCTTGATTGTGCCACCTTGGAGGAACTGAGAACTTACAGGTCCCCAGACTACCCTCTTCTTGACAAAGGATTCCAAAGTCAAGTAACTGGCTGGGAAAATGCCCATAAAAGGGAAAAAAAATAAGAATATAGAAGGTTACTTTCTTGGTGAACAGGTATCCTTTGGATGAAGAAGAACAATGCATACTGTCAGAGGAAGTCAAGGCTTCTGCATCCAGTACGTCCAAAATTAATATGCAGTGGTCTCAGGCTATGGAAGAGCTTGAAAAGTGAGTCAAAAGCTTGCTAAAGAAAACTCAAAAAATGCTGAAGAAAATAACACCTTTAAAAATAGACTAACTCAATTGACAAAAGAGGTCCAAAAAGCCAATGAGGAGAAGAATGCTTTAAAAAGCAGAATTTGTCAAATGGAAAAGGAGGTTCAAAAGCTCACTGAAGAAAATAATTCTTTAAAAATTAGAATGGAGTAGATGGAAGCTAATGTCTTTATGAGAAACCAAGAAATTACAAAACAAAACCAAAAGAAGGAAAAAATAGATGATAATGTGAAATATCTCATTGGAAAAGCAACTGACCTGGAGAATAGATCCAGGAGAGACAATTTAAAAATTACGGGACTACCTGAAAGCCATGATCAAAAAAATCTAGACATCATCTTTCATGAAATTATCAAGGAAAACTTCCCCAATATCCTGGAATCAGAGGGCAAAATAAATATTGAAAGAATCCACCAATCACCTCCTGAAAGATATCCGAAAAGAGAAGTTCCTAGGAATATTGTAGGCAAATTCCAGAGTTCCCAAGTCAAAGAGAAAATATTGCAAGCAGCTAGAAAGAAGCAATTCAAGTATTGTGGAAATACAATCAGCATTATACAAGATCTAACAGCTTCTACATTAATGGATCAAAGGGCTTGGAATATGATATTCCAGAAGTCAAAAGGAACCATGATTAAAACCAAGAATCACCTACCCAGCAAAACTGAGTATAATACTTCAGGGGAAAAATAATTCTTTAAAAATTAGAATGGAGTAGATGGAAGCTAATGTCTTTATGAGAAACCAAGAAATTACAAAACAAAACCAAAAGAAAGAAAAAATAGAAGATAATGTGAAATATCTCATTGGAAAAGCAACTGACCTGGAGAATAGATCCAGGAGGGACAATTCAAAAATTCTGTGAAATAGAGGACTTTCCAAGCTATTTATCTTCACAGTATTATTCTGTGTAACATATATATATATATATATATATAATGTAATACACATATATTGTATAGAAGTTATTCTCCTAGTTCTGTTCCTTTTCTCTGTATTCATTCATATAAGAACTTTCCAGGTTTCTCTGAAATCATAACCTTCATCATTACAACACATTTCTGTATCATAACTCAGTCATTCCCCAATTAATAGTTACCCATCAATTTTTAATACTCTGCCACTGCAGAAAGAGCTGCTATAAATATTTTTGTTTATCCTTAGCATTTGTTTTGCTTGGGGCAAATCCCTTCCTTAATGTATCTTCTCTCTTATCTCCCATTTGCCTCCTCTTTTTCCTTCCTTGTTTCCCTGTTAAGTGAAATATATTTTGGTTCCAACTGTATATATGTATTTATTCTGCTTTCCTTTGACCAGTTCAGATAAAAGTAAGTTTTAAATGTGATCTACTCCCCCTACTCTTTCCTCTTTGTATATAAACTTCTATTTGTCTATTCTCTGTATCCAAGATCATTCCCCCCCTTCTTCTCTCTCCCTTCCCCCTACCCACTATATTCCTCTTCCTCTCCCTTTCCATTCTTTCATTAAAAACAGAATAGAACCACTCCCAGGTCCACTGTCTTAATTAGACTCCATTTATGATCCTTAATGATGATAGAGTTCTGAAGGGACAGATGTATCATCTCTCCATATTAGAATGGAAGGAATTTATCCTTGTTTATTATCTTATGTTCAGTCATGTTTGCCTATTTATGTTCCTCTTAACTCTTGTGCTTGCATTTCAAAGTTTCTACAAAGCCAAACATTTTTTTAAAGATGGGGAAATGGAGTCAAGTGAGATAAAGTTATCTGTCCAAAGTAATGAGCCAGGGAGTGGCAGGACTTCTAATTCCCAATCCCTTCCTCTTTCCACAGCATCACCATGTCTTCCATCAGTGCTCGCTATTATTTTCCTCCTCAGTGTGAAAATGACTGCTCAAAAGGGTATTCCCTTCTGAGATTGTAATCAAAGGAAGAAAATTGCAGTGACATTTAGGACTCCTGGTGTCCTCGATGATAAGAGAGGATCCTCAGCCAAATATATGTGATCTCCCTGTCCTTTGAAATGAAATGTCAGATAGACTGTCTTGGAGTGCTGGGTCATGTACTATTTGTTGGAAATGCTGCATTAACCTATTGTAAAAAATTCATTAAGTTCTGCTCTTTGCCTTCCATCAATATGAGTTTCTGTCGAAAAGAAATCCAATGAGACTCGAAATTGGCAGGGGGAAGAGAGAGGGATACGCGGTAGTAGAAACCACTGTCTACCTAGAGTCCAAAGACCTGAAATCTCTTGCCAACTCTACTGCTTACTAACTGTGGGATCTTGGGTAAATCACTTAATCTTTCTCACCCTCAGTTTCCTCATCTTTCAAAGGGACAAGATAATATTTTCACACTTCCTACTTCATAGGATTATTGGAATTAAAGAGATTTATTAAGGTGAGTTGAGAAAATCTTCATCACCAAAGTACATATTACGACTGTCCAATGGATTACCTCCAGAAGCAGATATAATTTTATTAATGGACCTGACATTAAAGATTTTCCTTGTCAACTGTACCCTAGGGATCATGGAGCCTTTCTGACTGACTTGTAAGTGAAATCTGTGTGTATCTTCCATTAGAATGTGATTTTCTTGGAATCAGGCATTGTCTTGATTTTCTCTTCCACATTCTCCAGTATTTAGCACCATATTTTGCAAATAAAGACTTCATTTTTTGAAAAAGTATGTTCATTCATTCACTCACTCATTCTTATTGGCAATAATGACGAAAATGTGCAATCTCTTGTCTAGCATCTTATAGAAGGAAAGAATTGGATTTTAAGATCAATATCAGAGCATAGGACAATAGCACTAGTCCCTTTCCTCCCTGCCATAAGTCCTCTCTTCTCTAAGGCTTTATTGTGGGTTTTTTTCCCTTTACACAAAATTTAACTTCTAAAAAATGATAGTTTAATCTACAATGTCAGTATAATTATGTTAATTGTTCTCTTGGTTCTATTTATTTTGTTCTCTATCAATTCATACAAATTTTCTCTTTTTTCGATGAATTCTTTTTTTTACTACACTGTAATATTTCATTATGTTTATAAGTTTTTTTCAGCCATTAGTTAATCAATGTGTACTCACTTTGTAGTTCTTTACTACCTCAATGAGTGTTGCCATTGCTATGTTGGCGTATATCAAAACTTTGTTTCATGGATTTAGTTTAGCTGTTTTGTATAATTTCAATCATGTCCTACCCTTTGTGATCCAATTTTTTTCTTGGCAAAAACACTAGAGTGGTTTGTCATTTCCTTCTCCAATTCATTTTATAGATGAGGAAGCCAAGGCAAACAGGGTTAAATCACTTGCCCAGGGTCACACAGATAGTAAGTATCTGAAGCCCGATTTGAACCTGGGAAGGTGAGTCTTCCTGACTTCAGTTCCAGTATTCTATTCATTGTGTCATCTAGCTGTCCCCATTTGTAAAATCAGAATAAGATAATTGGTACCTCCTGAAAGCATTATTGTGAAGAAAGTATTTTATACACAGTCAAGTGCTATAGAAATGTAAGCTATTTTCAAAATAAAGGAAGGCAACATGGTGTAGTCATGGAAACACTCATGGATTTGGAGTCCTAGACTCCAGTCTGGGGTTGCTTCCCAGATCTGAGACTCCTTGGTAATCTTGGGCAAATTACTTTGCCTCTAAAGTTCTTTTATCTTCAAACTGGGGATACAGACAAGATGACCTCTAAAGCCTGTTTCTCATCTTCCTCATCCATGTAATGAGAGGGATCACTAAAATCAATTCCTTCCTTAAGTCTATGATACTCTGAAAACACAAAAGCAGCAAGATAGCAGTTTTTATATCTTCATTATAATCACGTTTCCCAGAGTTTGAGTTTATTTGAAAAGAAATGAAACTCAAAATATAATTACAGGATCAGGAAGGTCACTTGAAAGTGCTTCTTGAAACCACTCAGCCTCTTGCAGATGCACCGCAAGCCAATTGACCTGAAAGCCTGGCTCTGTCCCCTGCTGCATGAGTGACCTGGGGCAAATCCCATAAGTTCTTGGGCCTCAGTTTTCTTATCTGTAACATAAGAGGTCATGATGGACTACATGGCATTTAAGGTCTCTTCTAGCTATAGAACAAGGGCTCATAATCTTTGTGGTATCATGGATCACTTGTACAATCTGGTAAAGCTTAGGGATTCTTCTGAATAAGGTGATAAGATGCAAAATATAAAATACGTAAGATTAAAAAGGAAACTAATTATATTAAAAGGAAATTGTCCATTTTTTTCTAAAAAAACTTGGGAATGCCACTTAAATTCCATGATTCTGTGGCTAATAGTAAAATCATTACTTCTTGTTTCAATAAATCAAGAATTTGGAATGCCATCTATGCAGGTGGGGACTCCCCTCCCCAATGTGGATCATAGCCCTCATACAAAGTTAGTAGGTGATCTTCTTGAATATGTGAAATTCAATATGTAAAATATTCAACAAAGTGATGAATATCTACAAATTTACATAGGTCCTTGCCTCCCCGCCCCCCCAAATGGCAATGAGTCCTTCCCTAGGAACAAGGCATGTAGATGGAACAGTGGATAGAGCATTGGGCCTAAAGTCAGGAAGACGTGAGTTTAAATACAACCTTAATCCAGTAGTAAACATATATGAAGTGCCTACTTTGTGCCAGGCACCAGGGGTACAAAAAGAGGCAGAAGATAGTACAAATGTCTTAGCTATGTGACCTTAAGCAAGTCACTTAACCTCTCTCTGCCTCAGTTTCCTCAACAGTAATGAGGATAATAGAAATATTCACCTCTTGGGTTGTGAGAATGAAATGATGTAAAACTGGTAAAGCACTCAGCACAATGCTTCTCACAGTAGGTGCTTAATAAAGGCTTGTTTCCTTTCTCCTTTCCTGGATGAGTACTTAAAGTTTGTGCAGTGCGGTGTAGGAGCTATAGAAGCTTATGCTTTTCTTGGATAAAAGTCCATAACCCAGGGTCACCTCCACACACAGATAGGCATTGCAAGTCAGACTTTAGTGGAAGAATCCATTATTGCTGGTTTATAACAAATGAAAAAGCATCACCAACCATAAAACATCTCCATTCAGTGACTGCCAACCAAAAAAAAAATGTTTTTGTTTCTTTTGTCACAAACCTACTTCTGCAATGACTTTGACAGCCCATTAAAATGACTTCAAGGTTTAATACAATTAAAAACGGAAAGGGCATTGTTAATTTTATCCATATGCAATTTTCACTTAGGACATCATCATTCATTACTTTTGGCAGCTTTAAATAATTGACTTCTTGCAAAAACAGCTGGTTTTGCAAATTGAATCTGTTCATGTAGCATTCAGTCAAAACAAAATGAACTTTCATTAAATTTCATTCTATCTTGCCAAAAATACAGAATCTAGTCTTACAATGTGATGGAAACCTTAAGAAATATAAAGAAAATCCAGGTCCTGTGCTGTGAGAGAAAGAGAATTGATTCTGCAGCCTGTGGCCCCAAGGTCAAAGCTTGTACTTTCAAATCTGCTACTTTATACCAGTGTAACCACAGGCAAGTAAGTCATACCTGTTCTCTGGGCCTCAGTTTCCTCATCTGAAAAAAATGAATGGGCAGACGAGATGCTTTATAAAGTCCCTTCCGAAATCTAAAATTTGTGATCCTATAACCTCTCTGAATAAAGTAAACAAGCATTCTTAGGTATTAACCATACACCATCCACTGGACTGAACCATGGGAATTCAAAGAAAGTCAAAACAGTGCCTTTCCTTCAGGAACTTATCTTCTAATAACTTGCATACAACTATGTACAAAGAAGATAGGTGTAGGGTAAATTGGAGGTAATATCAGAAGTAGCCACTAGTATTAAGGAGGACCAGGAAAGGCTTCTTGCCAAGGATGGAGTTTAGGTGGGACTTGAAGGAGGGCAGGAGGAGGGGATGAGGAGGAAGAGAATTGCAGGCATGGGAAAAAGCCAATGCCTTGCATAGAGTCAGAAGATGGCCAGCATCACTGAAGAGTGGGAGGATAGTGGAGGACAAGCTGGGAAGAGCCTTGAACACCAGAGTATTTGACATACAATCTAGGAGATGATAGGGAGCCACTGATGGTTCTTGAGTAAGAGAAGCACATAGTTAGGAAAATCACTCTGAGAGTCGAATGGAGTATGAGCTATAGAGGGGAGAGACCAACCAGATACTGTTGTTGTAGTCCATGTGTGAGGGAATGAGAACCTTCATCAAGATGGTGGCAGTTTCAGATGCGAGAAAGGGGCATATACAAACAAATGTCACAAAGGTAGTGTCAATACAACTGGACAACAGATTGAATACGGGAAGGAGGAAAGTAAGGACCTGAGGATAATACTTAATTTATGAGGCTGAATGATGGAAAGGATGGTAGTGATGTCAACAGTAAATAGGGAAGTTAGGAAGGGTGGGATTTCTTTTTCAGAGGTAATGGGGAGATAAGGAGATTAGTTTAGGAAATGTTGAGTTTCCAATGTCTATGAGACATCCAGTTCAAGATGTCAAGCAAACAGAGACTTGATACTGGAGGTCCTTTATGAGCCTCAGTTTCTTCAGCTGTAAAATGAGAGTGTTTGACTTGGTGCCCTTGAAAGACCCTTCTAGGATTAAGACTATTATAAATAGAAAGTAGTATAAAATAATATAAGTGGTATGTAAACAAATAAAGATATAAACATAAAATAAACATATAAAGAGAATGAACTTTAATTTTTAGTATAAGCTTATTGTTTGCTTCTAAGAAACAAAAAGAACTCATCATCAGTAATTGTCATTCATCAATGTGTCCCAGTGGTGGAAGTTTCTGCTGCAGATATCTGATGTTCTCAAGAATAAAAGGTTTAATAGACTCAAAAGGTATTTTACTTCAAACTAGCCTTTGCAAAGTGAAGATAAATGGCACACATGACCTTGGGTTGAATCTGTCTTGAAAGTGCTGAAAATGAGGAGAAAATGGTAATGTTCTAATAGGGTTTAAAAGAATGTGTTATTAATTGACATCTGAAATTCACTCCATTTCTTGGACAAATAATACTAGGAAGATTTATAAACTTTTGAATCCGAGAGATGCAGCTATTGTAACATGGGCTTCTGGGATAGTAGCAGTGATGATGCTACTGACAGAAGGAGGAGGGGGGAGACATTATGCAGCAGTGGAGGGAAGGCAACAGCATCTAACATTGCAGAGAATTTAAAGGATCATTGATACTGATCTGGAAGGGACCTCAGAGGCCTCATTTTATAGATAAAGGGAGATTAAGTCATTTGCCTAAAGGGCACATAGGAACAAGATTTGAGCCTAGGTCCTCAAACTCCAAAGCCAGTGTTCTTCACATGGTATGGCCCATCAGTCAAGAAGGATGGGGCCTGAAAGATCAGTGAATTTGAAGAATAAGTCACTTGTAATCTTCAAGAGGGCGGTTTTAGACAATTGGTAGGGAGAACAGAAGAGATTAATCATTTATATAGCACCTACTATGTGCCAAGCACTTGTAAGTGCTTTACAAATATTATCTCATTTGATCCTTACAAAAACCCTGCAAGGTAGGTGCTGTTATTATCCCCATTTTGTTTTTGAGGAAACTGAGGCAAAAAGAGGTTTAAGTGCTTTCCCCACACAGCTAATAAGAGTCTCAGACCAGATTTGAACTAGTCTTCCTAATTCCAGGCCTAACACCTTACTCACTGCACCACTTAACTGCCTCCAGAAATAGAAGTAGAACTGTAAATCAGGATCCTAGATTTAGAGTGGGAAGGAATTTAGAGGTCATCCAATCCAACTATCTCATTTACACATGAGGACACAGAGACTCAGAGAGGTTGTGTGATTTGCCTAGAGTCACGCAGCTAATTGTCACGCACACTAATTGTCGAGGTGGGATCCAAGTCCAAACCCAAATCCCATGTTTTATCCACTATGTCCCACTGCTTCTGTAGTACAATATATTAGAGTAAGCATTGTAGTTGGTGTCAGAATACTTGAGTTCAAATCCTACTTTTTCTATTTATTACCTTGGTCAAATGGAGCTAAGGGTTCGTGGTCCCTTCCAAAGGTAGAGCCGACAGTCCTTTATGAGTCTGAGATCAAAAGGAATACAGAGGTAGTGTAAGAAAATGGAGGCCTTGGGTCTAGGCCAGATTTTGTTTCTTTGTGTTTGTTCTTGATTTGTTTGGCACTGAGGGTCAGGAGAGGTATGAGATAGTGGTTGGATTGGGCAAAAAGGTAAAGGAAAGACTGTTTTGAGGGCGGAGGAGAAGACTCTTTGTAGCCATGGAATAGAGCCCATGAAGAGAGGACAATTTGGAGATACATAAAAAAAAGGTGACGCCTGGCACCAAGTCCTAGGGGAGGTGATAGGAAAGAGAATGAAAAGCAAAGCTAACGAAATTAGCCCTTGAGGAAGAGAAAGTTCCCCTTTTGCCACAGGGTGGCTAGGTTGTGCAGTCACTGTAGGCAGACTGCTGGGTCTGAGTCAGAAGACCTGAATTCAAATCTGCTCTCAATCATTTACTGGCTGTGTGACCCTGGGCAAGGCACTTAACTTCTGTCTGCTGGAATGCTCAAATGCAAAATGGAGATCACAGCACCTACTTTCCATGGTTGTTGTGGGGGTCAGGGAAGATATTTGTAAGCACTGAGCTTTACAAATATTTATATACTATTATGGAAATAGGCTTTCTATGACTACACATGTATAACCTTTATTAAATTGCTTGCCCGCTCAGTGAGAGGCGAGGAGAATTTGGAATTCAAAACTATAAAAAACAAAGGTTAAAAATTATTTTGTTTAATTGGGAAGAAATAAAATGCTAAAAATTTGAATACACACACACAGACACACACACATATTAATGTGCCAGTCTCCTGGCACATAGCAGACATTTAATAAATGTTTGTTTCCTGCCTTTCTTGTATGATCAGAGGGAAAGAGAAAATGGGGAGATCCTTCTAATATGATTTGAAAAATGAAGGGGGGACTAAAAGTTTTATCTGAATGGAATGGGAAGGATTTCAACCTTCATATTGCTCACTGTTTTTAAATCACCAAATATCTGAGATGCAGAGACCTCAAAGATGAGCTGACTCATCTTTGTTTTGCAGAGGAGTATCCTGAGACCTAAAACTGGGAAATAATCTAGGATTACATGAAAAATTAGAGGTATAGCCTGGTCTAGAATTAATGTCTCCTGTCCAGCAGCCAAAAGTCTTTTCAGGGGTAGGGACAAAACTCTCAAGTTGCTCCATTTTTTTCTTTACTTTCCCCTTTGATGACCTCTTCCACTCAAGAGTTTCTTCACCACCTACTGTACATGTGTTCAGGCCTGGGCTAAGACCGTTAGGGTAAACTGATTGCCAACACTGAGCACTTATTTCTCTGATGTATCATGATGGATAGAGTATTAGATCTGATGATAGGAAGACCTAAGTTCAAATACCATCTTAATTATGTGACCCTGGGCAAATCATTTCACCTTTCTCACTCCAAGTGTATTCATCTGTAATGTGGAGATAATAACTTCTATCTCACAGGGCTATTGTGAAGACAAAACAAAATAACATAATACACAGGTACAATGCACTATATTAACTATTTTGAGGGGGGTACTATGCTATGTGCTTCATAAAAAAGATAAAAGAAACAGTCTCTGCTTGCCAGTGGCTTGCAATCTTGGTGGAGAGACTAGACAAATAGCTACCAAAGGGGATATGCCAAGTGGAGACACTTGTGGGATTCTAACAAGAGCCATCCTTTTAGAGTCAGTGGCCCTGGGCTCAAATCTGGACTCTGGTAATAACTCATTTGCCCGATTAGAAGGAAAGTAAGTCAGTTCCTTCCTCTATACCTCAGCTGGCCTATACTTCATACAGGCTTAGCCAGTATTGTGGTCCTTCCATCTGCCCTGTCACCTCATACATAATATTACCACCGTCCCCCCCATTCCCTGTGTTCAGGAAAGAATAATCGGGGTCACCATTGCTACTGAATGAGGCCCACGTGCCTCCTTTGCAGTCTTGATCAGCTATCTAGGTCAAAATAGCCCTTGCTGACTACTACTTATAAACATTCACATATGTGACTGAGCATGTGCTATGCCTGTAGTTGACGGTAAGCCACTTGGCTGGAGGCAGGGACAGTCTCCTTTTCACGAGCACCTGGAACATAACAGGGGTCTTGTAAATTGCTGTTGATTTATTGGAACCCCCTGAGCAAGTCCTGTTCTTGGAACCGTACTTTTCCCATCTGGGATATAAAGAATAGTAGAATTAATCATCTCTAAATCTCCTTATAGCTCTAAAACTGTGCTTTAAATAACAAATCATTGGTCATCGTTCAGAGGAAGGAGACATAAGGACAAACACAAGCGCACCTCATCTAGCTAGTGGATAAGCTCTTCCTTATAACTGCATTTTTCAGATAATTGAATGTTACCAGCTGAACGTATGTGTTATTTTTATGATAATCTTTTCCAAATATGTTACATGCTTCTTGTCTTAGTTCCATATGTTCCACATCCTCATTCATCCTGATTTGTCCTGGGCCCAGAGCTCTCTTCTAAAAACAGACTGGAAAGCTCTCAAAAAGATATGTTTCAGATCAGTGATAGGATACCAGGTCTGGTCCCCCTCCATTCTCTGTCCTGGGGATCCTGGGGGCATGTAGTATAGTGCAAGGACATGGGGAAATGACTTAGATTCCCACTCACAATCCTTTCAGACCAGGCGCAAAGAATAATTGAGGATCCCCTTCCTCTCCTTTTGCCCTGCCATTCACCGTCTTATCCATTCATTTCCCCCTCCATTCACTCACTCTTCCTTCAAGCTCCATTGATGACAGCACCAGGGAATCATTCTTCCCATTCCGTACTTGCTCTCAGATTAGATTCTTTGGCTCCTCCTAGCCAGACCAGTCCCTATCACTGGCACTCAGGCTACTTCCTGATGCCTCTAAATACTCCCTGCAAAGTAAGGAAGTTGTAGATCTGACCCTGAAGCCTCAGGTACACAGTTGTTAAATCTCACAGCATCCTCTGACCCTTCCCCACATTCTTATTTAATATAACCTTCTATTTCAGATTCAGGATCAACCTTATTAACAATCAGTTAACTAGATGGCATTGCAACTTTAGTACTGGGCCTGGAATAAGAAAGTTGTTCTTTAGTCATTTCAGCTGTGTCTACCTCTTTGTGACCCCATTTGGGATTTTCTTGGCAAAGATGCTAGAGTGGTTTGTCATGTTCTTCTTCAGCTCATTTTACAGATGAAGAAACTGAGGCAAAGAGGCTTAAGGGACTTGCCCAGGGTCACACAGTTAGTAAGTGTCTAAGGTCATATTTGAACTCAGGTCTTCCTAATTCCAGGTCAGGCACCATATTTGCTGGGTCACCTAGCTGCCCTGGAGTAAGAAAGACCTGAGATCAAATCCTGGCTCAAACACCTATCAGTTGTGTGACCCTGAGCAAGTCATTTAATCTGACTGCCTCAGTTTCCTCATCATGGTTGTTGTGAGGATAAAATAGTTTTTGCAAAGCCCTTTGGAAACTTTAAAATGCTTTAAAAATGATACAATAATTAGAAATATTGGATTTTTCTTTTAATTGAAATGCATAAACTTTGTGACATTTTTATTGACTATTCAGAGGACGATTTTTGCTGTTGCTTCTTTCTCAGTAGCTGAGTCTAACCATTGTTCTGTAACTTCTAGATAAGAGAAATGTTCTTGTATAAGACGTCATTCCTGTCCTTTATATTTATGGCTAGGAGGCGTCACAACCAGGAGATTCACTCAGGTCTTCTGATTGTTCGTTGTTATGTCCATTACCCTGACTCTTCACATAATAGAAGACTCAGTACTAAACTGTATGGCCTGGGTCAAGTGTTATAAAAATTAGTCCGTCCTTCCTTCCTTCCTTCCTTCCTTCCTTCCTTCCTTCCTTCCTTCCTTCCTTCCTTCCTCTCTCTTTCTTTCCTTCTTTCGTTCTTCCCTTTATTCCTTCCTTTCTTTCTTTTTCTGTTTCTTTCCTTTTTTCTTTCTCTCTTCATCTCTCTTTTCCTCTTTCTCCTTCCCTTCCTTCTTTCCTTCCCCTTCTTCCTTTCCTTTCTTTTCCTCCTTCCTTCTTTCCTCCCCCATTCCTTTCTTCCTTTCCTCCCTTCCTACTTTTCCTTCTTTTCTTTCTTCCTTCCTTCTTTCCTCCTCAGCAGCACATAGACTCACAGAACTTAGACTGCATGGAATATGATCATGGCTAAGGACAAAATGTAAAGAAAAGCCTAGGACGTTATTCCATCTTTCTCTGACACAATCACATGTCAGACAGCCCCTCAGCAGGGTTCTCCTCATAGACTACATAGCATATTGCATGAGGATATATATCTGGAGAGTTTTAAAAAATTATTTTAAATGGTTTTTAAATAAATAATGTATTGAATGCTCAGTCATAAAGGGTATTATTTTTATTCATCAAGCAAACTAAAGAAACTAAAATCTAAACTTAAGCATAGACTTGGATAAAATCCAGCAATCTATCCATTAAAGCCTAAAGAGCACATTACTGCCTTTTCTCCATCAGCAAAATAGGAGAGTGTGCTTGCAATGCTTTTGCAATAGAGAAATGACTGCACTTTGCATGTAGTTCATAAGAATAGTTAGCTAAAATGGGAAGCTCTCAGCAACAGCTCTGTGATGGTCTTAGAAGCAGAAAGGAAGAAGGATAAGGAATGTTTTGTTTTTCCAGCCCTCTGATATCTGGAACATGTTTACACTGGGCCTGTAGCCTTTCTGAGAGTGAGGAGAAGGGTTGTCAATAATCTCTTTCCATGTTAAACTATTTTTTAAAATTTTTTTTTAAATATAAATTTATTTATTTAACTTTTTACATTCATTTTCACAAAATTTTGGGTTCCAAATTTTCTCCCCTTTTCTCCCCTCCCCCACCCCAATACACTGAGCATTCTAATTTTCCTTATCTCCAATTTTCCCTCTCTTCTATCATCCCTCCCTTCTCTTATCCCCATCTCTTCTTTTGTCCTGTAGGGCCAGATGACTTTCTATTCCCCATTAACTGTATTTCTTATTTCCTAGTAGCAACAACAATACTAAACAGTTGTTCCTAAAACTTTGAGTTCCAAATTCTCCCCATCCCTCCCTCCCCACCCATTCCCTTTGGGAAGGCAGGCAATTCAATATAGGCCCTATCTGTGTAGTTTTGCAAAAGACTTCCATAATAGTCATGTTGTGTAAGACTAACTGTATTTCCCTCCATCCTATCCTGCCCTCCCATTGTTTCTATTCTGTCTTTTGATCCTGTCCCTCCCCAAGAGTGTTGACTTCAAATTGCTCCCTCCTCCCATTGCCCTCCCTTCCATCATCACCCCCACCTTGCTTATCTCCTTCTCCCCCACTTTCCTGTACTGTAAAATAGGTTTTCATACCAAAAGGAGTATGCATTTTATTCCTTCCTTTAGTCGAATGTGATGAGGGTAAACTTCTTGTTTTTTTCTCAGCTCTCCTCTTTTTCCCTCCACTAAAAAGTCTCCTGCTTGCCTCTTGAATGAGATATAATTTACCCCATGCCATTTCACCCTCTTTCCTCCCACTACATTTCTCTCTCACCATTTACCTTAATTTCTTTTAAGATATGGTCCCATCCTATTCAATTCACTCTGTGCTCTCTGTCTCTGTGTATGCATGCATGTGTGTATGTGTGTGTGCGTGCATGCGTGTACGTGTGTGTGTGTGTGGTCCCACCAACTATCCAGATACTGAAAAGTTTTAAGAGTTACAAATATTGTCTTTCCATATAGGAATGTAAACAGTTCACTTTTGGTAAGTCCCTTATGACTTCTCTTTGCTGTTTCCTTTTTCATGCTTCTTCTCCTTCTTGTGTTTGAAAGTCAAATTTTCTTTTCAGCTCTGGTCTTTTCATCAAGAATGCTTGAAAGTCCTCTGTTTCATTGAAAGACCATATTTTCCCCTGAAGTGGTATTATACTCAGTTTTGCTGGGTAGATGATTCTTGGTTTGAGTCCTAGTTCCTTTGACTTCTGGAATATCCTATTCCACGCCCTTCGATCCCTTAATGTAGAAGCTGCTAGATCTTGAGTTATCCTGATTGTATTTCCACAATACTGGAATTGTTTCTTTCTAGCTGCTTGCAAGATTTTCTCCTTGACCTGGGAATTCTGGAATTTGGCCACAATGTTCCTAGGAGTTTCTTTTTTTGGATCTCTTTCAGGCAGTGATTGATGGATTCTTTCAATACTTATTTTGCCCTCTGGTTGTAGATTATCAGGGCAGTTTTCCTCGATAATTTCATGGAAGACGATGTCTAGGCTCTTTTTATGATCATGACTTTCAGGTAGTCCCATAATTTTTAAATTGTCTCTCCTGGATCTATTTTCCAGGTCGGTTGTTTTTCCAATGAGATATTTCACATTCTCTTTCATTTTTTCATTCTTTTGGTTTGGTTTTGTGATTTCTTGGTTTCTCAGAAAGTCATTAGACTCCATCTGTTCCATTCTAATTTTGAGAGAACTATTTTCTTCAGTGAGCTTTTGACCCTCTTTTTACATTTGATTAATTCTGCTTTTGAAAGCATTCTTCTCCTCATTGGCTTTTTGAACCTCTTTTGCCAATTGAGTGAGCCTATTTTTCAAGGTGTTATTTTCTTCAGCATTTTTTTGGGTCTCCTTTAGCAAGGTATTGACCCGTTTTTCATGCTTTTCTTGCTTCTCTCTCACTTCTCTTCCCAGTTTTTCCTCCACCTGTCTAACTTGCTTTTCAAAATCCTTTTTGAGCTCTTACATGGCCTGAGCCCACCGGACATCCACCTCAGATGTCTGGGATACAGAGGCCCTGACCTCCACGTCTTTCCCTGATGGTAAGAATAGTTCCTCATCATCAGAATTGAAAGGCAGGAACATCTGTACCTCATCAAAGTAGCTTTCTGTAGTCTTATTTTTCTTCCCTTTTCTGGGCATTTTCCCAGCCAGTTACTTGACTTCTGAGATTCCTCTGCACCCCTGCCTAGATCCACCCAGCTAGTGCTTGGGCTCTGAGATTCAAATGGGCTTTCCATGGTGGGCGGGGCTACTATTCAATGTGAGCTTAAGTTCTGGTGCTGGGGTGGGGGCAGAGCCACCTCCCAGGCTCAGTTCCCTCAGGGGCTTTATGCAGAGACCTTCAGTAATGGAGCAGGTGGGGGCAGGGCTGTCTCCCAGGCTCAGTTCCCTCACGGGTTTATGCAGAGACCTTAGGTAATGGCCCTGAACTTCTGCCTGCTGCTCCGGGTGTGCCAGGCCACCACTGCCTCTGCTGCTGCCTCCCAATGGGGCCCAAGTCATGGAGACACCCCGCTCCCCTCTTGGCCAGCCCAGAAGTCTCTCTCATTGACCTGTAGCGTCTGTGGGCAGAGGGACCTTCCTGGCCACCAGGAATTCCATCCCTGAAGCCTGCTCGGATCTGCTCCTCTGGGGCCATGCAGCCAGGGCATCACAGGGATGGGCTCCGCTGTCCAGGGCACGATGGACCCCTGGAGATGGCTCTCCAGGGCTCTCTGGAACAGAGATCTTTTCCACTGTGTTTCTGTGCACCTTGTAGTGTTCCAGAATTTGTGGGGAGTTCTTTTTGCAGGAAATATATGGGCTGTGGGTTCAGAGCTAGCACACGTGAGTCTTTCTACTCCGCCATCTTGGCTCCTCCCTCCATGTTAAACTATTGAAAGATTTTGAGGATTCTTGGAAACATAATAAAAGCTTATTAATTCAGAATCCACTCATTCAGAATTTGTAAGGAATTACAAATGGATTACTGGTTACCGAAGTAACTTCTAAGCAAATAATCAATCATACAAAACAAAATAGATGTTTGGGTAAATTTACTTAAAGACAATTGATGACCATTCATTTCTGCAGTATTCTTTGAAATGCAATTATAAAGCTGATTACAAAGAAGTCAGAACTGTGTCTTGCTTTTAAATTCCCCTCAAGACTTAGAACAATGCCTGATGGAGAGTAAATTCTGAATGTAGGAGTGCTGAGTTATTGATCTAAAACAGCAGTGTCAAACTCAAATGAACCTGAAGCAGCTAAACCATACGTAAGGATCCCTGAGAACATAAGTGAATTAGGAAACCACACATTAGCATTTTTTATGTTTTATTGTATTTTTATTTTCTTAAATATTTCCCAATTGCACTTTAATCAGGTTCTGTCCACATTCTGGTGGTCCTTGTGTATGACACCTCTGATTCAAAGTATAGTGTGGTGAAAATAGCATTGATTTAGTCAGGAGATTAGTGTGTTTTGGCTCCAGTGCTTATGAGCATTGTGACCGTAAGTTCATCTTTTTCTGTCTCTGACTCTTAGCTTTCTCATCTGTAAAATGGAATCATTAATACCTCTAATTTTCACTTCATAGAGTTGCTTAGAGTTATCCACTAATTGACCTAGGTGTCTGAACACCCATATTGTAGCCCCACTTTTGCATCAACTACTCATCACTGTGGGACTTTTGGACAGTCTTTGTCCTTCTGGAGTCATAAGTTTTTTTACATGTAAAATGATGGAGTAGGAGTTGATGATCACTAAGGGTTCTTCCTTTGACTATTTTAATTGTTTTATGTGGTTGATCTTTCTTTCCCCAATTACACTGTAATCTCCTGGGGAGCATCTCATTGCATTTTACTCCTATGGGCGTAGTACATGGTAAGCATTCAATTAGTGGGAGCTTCTTAGGGTCATAGAATGGCAGAGCCTAGAAGCTGTCCAGAATCTGGAGACCTGGCTTCAATTTTGGGTAAAACACTATATGATCTTAGAAAAGTCATTTGACTTCCCTGGTCCTCAAAATCACCATCCCTGCCTATCTCCCATGATTTGGGGGAAGATTAAAGGAGACAATGGATGTAAAAAAGTCATTCTTAAACTGGGAAGGATTTTTTTAACTTCACATGTACATTTAATTTTAAGACTACAAAACACCTTAGTAATCATTTAGTTCAACCTCTTCATCTGACAAATAAGGAAATTGAAGCCCAGAGAAGGGAATTGCCCTGTTCTAGGTCACACAACAAATGAGTGGAGGGACTAGAACTCAAGTGTTCTGACTCCCATTCCTATGCTTCTTTCGCGTTGACCCACTGCCTCCCAATAAAAATCTGTGGGATGATGATGATAAGAAATATGAGTGCCTAATGAATGGTACATGGAATATTTGTTACTTTGGATAACAGGGAAAACATTATGAGTTGGGAAGGCTTTTTTGAGGGAGGAATTTGTTCCTTCTTTACTGAGATTCTGGGCAAATGGGTGTATGAGGCGCTCAGGGAGGACTAGAACTTGGTCTTGCCAAACCTTTTTCAAGGTTATTCATTCACCTTTGGTATCCACCTAATTAACCTAACCCTCAACCATAGCTCCAAGAAGCTACAGTACGTACAGCAGTCACACACTGATAAAGTTGTCTTGGCAGACAGGCTAACCCAAATTGAGGGTAATCAACAGGCCTCAAACCCACCGGTGACTTAAGGAAATGTTTACCCCAAGCATATGCAAACATCCCCCAGTAGAATGGGGAGATGAGAACATGTTGTTCCAATGGCCATAAAGGTAGCTATGGAGTACTTAGAGCTTGGTCAGACATTGAAGGTCATCCATTGCATCCTGGGCCATCACCAGTCATCTTGATTTTTGTCTTGCTATTAGACTTTGATGAGTGTGGAAGAGAGTAGGAGGCTGACAACTTTATGCAACTCTGCTTCACCTCAATCCAATCCACATACAAATCAAGATGTCGTCCTGGTCCTATTGGAAAATAAAGGATAACCAACAACAAAAACCAACCCAGATTGTATTCTATAATGATACTAGTTCATATTTCCTAGTATTTTATTAACCAATTGGCCTATAACAACTTCTGCAGTAGCTAGTGATAACAATAGCTTGAACTTCTGTAGCTTTTTAAGTTTTATAAAAACAGCAGAATCCAGATTAAAACTAAGGTGTTCTGGAAGCACTAGCAGGGCAGATATTATCATCCTCTTTTTGCAGATTAAAAAGACCATAAAGATCATTTAGTTCAACTCACTTATTTTGCAGATGAGAAAATCCAAGGTCTTAGAGGGCAGTAATTTGACCAAGGTCATACAGAGAGTAAATAGCAGACCCTTTATACATACCTACGTTCTCTCATCTCCAGACCTAAAGTCCTGCTACTATGTTTCAAGTGGAGAGAAGTTAACTCTGGATCCTTGAAGAACGTATCAGTGGAACACATGTTTTGGTAGATTCTGCCAAGTTTCAAGGATTTCAAGGACAGGCCTAGTAATGGATGCCATGTTTGTTTGTCACCCAAAGGCCAGCATAGCTAAATTTGGAGTAACTTGTCACCTCTTTGACTTTAGTCGTGAATTTTTGGCCATAGGAACTCTTGGAATTCATCTACTACATCTGATCCTTTCCATTAGAGGGAGTATACCAACCAATCATGGAATGTTGAATTACTGAAGTACAGGTGAGGAAGAGAGGTTAAGTGACCTGCTTCTGATTACTTAGATCATCAGAGGCAGGGCCAGTATTGAATCCAAGTCTCCTAACTCCAAGTTTGGAGTTCTTTCTTCTGTACTCTTCTCTAAAATATGAAAGCAAATATCAGGTTATTATGAATGAGTTTCAGCATATGTCTGCTTTTCTCCATACATCTGAGTCATCACCACTCCCCCAGAGAAAATGACTAACTTTTTATCTGGTTCCTCTAAGAGGAGATTCAGAGAGAGGTCTATGAATAAATTCCATTTATAAAAATAGCACAAAATGTATACTCATGTTCTTGTTCTCTCCTACCTAATCTCCAGAGAAGAATATATAATATTTATGGTATAGTTTAGTTTTAATAGGAAGGATCAATGTTTTTATTTTACCTGCATTTAAACACTGCCTCCTTCTATCATGTTGACATCCTTTATCTGTATGATACCACAGAAGAGCTTTACAGCTCATAATAGATTTAAAAAAGTGTGTTTCTAAACAGAGGTTCACCTGGAAATTAAATCAACTTTTATGTTTCCTTCTACAACTTCTGTTTTAGCTTTTTTTCTTTTTATATCTTCTTCTCAAACTAGAAGCATCCACAATTCTCCTTTTTGCACTAATGTCATTCATTCTTCCCTACAGAATTATGTTTGCTAACATTCACTCTTTCATTTCATCACCAAACAATTCTTGGCCCACAAAGAATAGCATCTTTTCTGGACATAGGAAGAATTAGACATTGTTACCACGTCTAATGGGTGCCTGGTACAAGCCAAAGCTTTCTGCCACCTTTAGGTCTACAATCTAAATTGAGCTCAAGTGATCTTATTTTGTCTTCATTAAAAAATGTTTTAATTCATATCTTTTGTTTTTATGTCATTGACATTTCTCATTGGATCCTTCTCATACCCCTCCCAGTGAGTCATCCTTAATAATGATGAATTATTAAAAATTACATAAAATAATTATTAAAATAAGGCAAAGTTCAGCAGAATTAATCAAGACATCCCCCAAAGGCTGTATTTTTAAATAAACTGTTTCCTTAGTATATTTTATAATGTTCTTATGACTTCTACTTAGGGTCCCTAACCTTTTTCTTGTGCTTAGATTGGCAATCTGGTGAAGTCTATGGACCACTTTTCAGAATAAAGTTTTTAAGGGCATAGACTAAAATGTATAGGATTACAAAGGAAACCAAAGGTTAGTGAAGATAAAGCTGTAATTTTTTTCCCATCCAAATTCCCAGACCTTCCAACCCCCAGAATCTATTCATTGGAAGCTGATTTAACACTATTTGATGGCTACAGTACACAGTGTCATATTTTTATCAAAGATTCATTCCCTTGGAGAGGTAGAAGAAAACTTAGTGATCAAATATCCAACTTTCTGATTTTATAGTAGGGGAAAATGAAGTCCATAGGGCTAAAGTGCTTTGTATAAGCATAGAAAATGGCAGAGCTGAAACTTGAACCCAGAAGGTGATACAATAGAACACCAGGCTTGAAGTCAGGAAGACTTCCTCAGCTCAAATCTGATTTTAGACACTAGCTGCGTGACCCTGGACAAATCATGTAACCCAGTTTGCCTTGGTATGGCAAACCACTCCAGTAGCTTTCCCAAGAAAACCACAAATGGGATCACAGTGAGTTGGACAGAACTGAACAGCAATTTTTAATTCCAATTCTTTCAATTATATCAGGTCCCCGCAACAGTCTCAAGGCTGATAGTATTTTCCTTAGAAGTGATTCCTCTATTATAGAGAAACAATACAATATAAAGGGAGTGCATTTAGAAATGAATTGGCTAGGAACCAAAGCTAGGATTTAAATCGAATTTTTGTGACATTTACTAGCCCTGAGACCTTTGGCAAATGATTTAATTTCTCCTTACTGTAATCTATCTTTCACATAATTACCGGTGTTTTTGCTTAAGCATTAATTTGAGCATGCCACTGTATTATTCAACAAAATTCAATGGCTCTCTTGTTATCTCTAAGACAAAAAAAAAAATCCTGTTTTTTTAACTTTTTAAAAAAAATATTTTTAGCATTCTCTTCTTTTTAAATTTTGAGTTCCAAATTCTTTTCCTCCCTCCCAAACCTTCCCCCGCCCACTGAGAAAGCAAGCAATATATCAATTATACATGTGAAATCATGCAAAATATATGTCCATATTAGCAATATTTCCCAAAAAAATCAAGGAAAAAAGTAAGAAAATTATAATTCAGTTTGCACCTAGAGTTCATCAGTTCTCTCTCTGGAGGTGGATAGCCTTTTGTCATCATGAGTCCTTTGGAATTGTCCTGGATCATTGTATTGATCAGAGTAGCCAAGTCTTTGACAGTTGATCAGCATTACAACATTTGTCTTACTGTGCACGATAACCAAACTTATTGCTTCATTTTGGTTAATTTCATGATGTTCAGCTCATTGTAACTGATGACTGTCATAATGATGGCTAGTCTAACTGGCCTGACCCCATTGCAGACCAGTTCACCTACCTCATGTAGTCACAAGGGGTAGCTTGGGAGGGAATTTTCACAGGTCCAGGAGCAAGAATGTGAAATACAAATGATGTCTCCAACTTGGTGCCTAACGCAGCAATTTGTAGCCACCTTGTTGAGCTAATTGGTGTTCTGTTGTCCCTGTAAACTTTTCCCATCTGAAAACTAATCAATGATATTTTGGCATTTTGTAAGTAACTATGAGTGAGAACCACAATTAAACATGGAAAAAATAATATCTACTTAGCTGGAAAATATTCTATCATTAGTTATCACTTTTCTACCTTTATTACCTGCTATTCCATTAGCAGGTGAAAACTATTTACATTTGTAGAAATTAACACAAAAGTATTAAAATATAGGAAATCTTCCTGAAATTGGAAGAAATGTTTTTCCAATTTCACCAAGCCTGTGACTTAATTACATCTAACAATGTAAATTAGAACCAAAACTAAAGAGTTGCTCATGAAGGTTTATATTCTGGAAATAGTGAGAAATAAAGTTGGATAAAATTACTCATACCCTTTTACATGGACCTTTCCTTTGTACCTGTCTCAATTTTACCTGGATCACAGTTACTTATGTACTACTCTTTCCTCTATTTTATTGAAAGTTCCTTGGGAGCATTATCTGTGTTATATCTGTCTTTAGATTCCCAGCACCAAGCTCACAACCTTCCTTGTCGGAGTAGACGCATACTGAATGTTTGGTGAATTTGAATTTGCTTACAGACATGACAGGATGGCTTAATAATGTCCTATAGCTAACAATGATCATAGAACCTTTGGGCTGTAAAGGACCTAAGAATAAAGAACAAAAAAATGGTAGAACTGTTAGCTATCTAAGTGATCATCAGATGTCTTAATTATACAGATGATAAATATGAGGTCCAGGGAAGGACAGGCAATTACATGGTGAGTTGGGAAATTGGAGTAGGATGGGAAAGGGGAAGGGGAAGGGAACAAGAGAGGCCACTGCTTTCAGGTTAGAGGGCACCATAGCCAGAGAAGGGTCTGTCTAGTTAGTATCTGGAGTCCATCACAAAGGAGAGAAGTTAATTGGAATTAAATATAGAGTCTTGCTAGTAACTACATTTCTGCTTAGAATCCATTCACACACAGCAACTCAAGACAGCTTCTAGCTGAATTAGGGCTTGTTAGGAATCAGCCAATTGCTAATCAAAAGCAATTCAATTTATTAGCCTCAGATCTGAATATAAAGCCAGAAGATTGAGGAGTGGGTATCTCAATGAAGAGGTAGATAATTAGATTAAAATAAAGCCTTCTTGGTAATTAGATTCCTACTTGAAACTCTTTCACTGAAAACAGCAGTCAGGGCAGCTATTGCTTTCATTAGGGTTTGGCTGCAATCTGAAAAGTGCCAATCAAAGACAGCTGAGCAAGGTAACAAAACCCCTGGAAAGAAAGGTAGGGAATTAGTTTACTATAAAGAATAAAGACTGTAGGAAGCCCAGTGGCTGATCCCCTACAGGAGTGGGGAGTTTCCCAATGAGTGAAACTCTTTAAGACTAAAAGTTACAAAGGAGTTGCTGATCTGCATTAATGGAGAGAATTTTCATGTGGATGACTAATAAGTCATGACAATTCAGACAATAATACCTGAAATCAAAATTCAGAATATCAAATTATAGTCCTAAGAGATTTTTCCTCAGATCAACAATCAAAGCTTAGGTCCAGCTATTAATATTTTTTGTATTGTTGTAATAACAGTTAGCAATAAACACATACAAGGCTTATTTACCCCATCTTTTCATGTTTAAATCCATGCTAGAATGGACATCAGTAATTAGAAATTAAGAAAATAATACCATATTCTAAGACCACATCTATCCAATGAATACAAAAACCTGGAAAAATACCGGTTACGATAAGCCTTGAGACTGACAGGAATCCAAATCTGAAGCTATTACCTGTTAATCCCTAAGACCAAAATAAGCTCTTTAAATCAGAGATATTCTGATACTAGATTGACTCAAAGATGTAACTTCAATACATACTATCCCAGATGCATTACTTTTCATAATTTTCATAAGCAATGGTCAATCTATCAGATCAGAGTCACTATAAAATAAACTTGTAGCTTTTCTAATTCAGTTATGGGAGATCCTAGTTTCTCATTAAACCACCTCATTTTCTAACATCACAGCATTCTTCCAGCAACTTCTCTCATGAATAAGATTCATGATCTAACTAAGTGTGAAGATCCCAGTGGACTTAAATTCTGGCAAATCTCTGGAGAACTGCTCGAATATTTGCAAAATTTGTTACTTTCCCAAACTCTCAAGTTATTATATTATTCATTTTAAGTAAAAGATTCCCAACTAAATACTTAACAGGATCTTTTTTTAAATTGTAAAGACCACAGTCTCTATAAAAGATGGAGTTAATTTTTCAATGACACAATTGTATCAACCCCTAGGTTATCTATTATCAAATTAGGAGCATTTCTCATGCAGTGATTAATCATAATACATGAAAAATTAGAAACCTAACAATGGGAGAAAACTCCTCACATTTCCTTGCATCAATCTTCAAATCTGGCTAGGTTTCTGGGCAGCATAACCTAGGTCCTGAGTTAAAACAAATCTGGTCTCTAAGCGACAGGTCTGGTTTCTCAGCCAGCATCAAAATTTTCTGACAATCATGCCTTTTCACCCTTTCTCCCGTGGGCATTAAGACCTCACATACAATGCTGTTTGCCTGATGGTCTCAATTTGAATACCTCTAGTTATGTAAGTGGCATATGTATCTCCTGAGGAGCCAAGTGCAATTATTATAAATCTCTTCTTATCTTCAGGCCAGCTGTACCAATTGTAGTTCCGTGACAGTCAAAAGCTAAGAGAAAACATTTGATAGAGCTGTAAAAATTCAGTTGCCATGATTAAATATAAACTATACTACCTTGGAACGAAAAGTTTCAGATTCCATTATCTGTAACTCCTTTCCAATAAATCTCTGAAATCCTGGTCTGGATCTTTTCTTCCAACTCTGATTTTGTCTGTTAGAAGTCTGCTTTGTCTGGGTATCATGGACTTCCACACCTCTTTGCTCCATTATCGCACATTCCTGTGTGGCCTCTGCCTGCTTCAAGTCTCTGGTAGAGCTGCCTGAATTTCTTGTTCATCTTTCCCACAATGAGTTTGTCTTCTCTCATCTCAACCTCATCTTTGTTATTCAGTAGGCATTCCTGTGTTAGGTGTATTCCTTTCTCAAATATTTCTCTGGATTCATTTTTATGGCCAGTCCACATCACAGCCCATCCCATGAGTTTCTCTTTCTTTCTTTCTTTCTTTTTTTTTTAATATAAATTTATTTATTTAACTTTTTACATTCATTTTCACAAAATTTTAGGTTCCAAATTTTCTCCCCTTTTATCCCCTCCCCCCACCCCAATACACTGAGCATTCTAATTTTCCCTATCACCAATCTGCCCTCTCTTCTATCATCCCTCCCTTCTCTTGTCCCCATCTTCTCTTTTGTCCTGTAGGGCCAGATGACTTTCTATTCCCCATTAACTGTATTTCTTATTTCCTAGTAGCAAGAACAACACTAAACAGTTGTTCCTAAAACTTTGAGTTCTAACTTCTCCCCATCCCTCCCTCCCCACCCATTCCCTTTGGGAAGGCAGGCAATTCAATATAGGCCTTATCTGTGTACTTTTGCAAATAACTTCCATAATAGTCGTGTTGTGTAAGAATAACTGTATTTCCCTCCATCCAATCCTGCCCCCCATTGTTTCTATTCTGTCTTTTGATCCTGTCCCTCCCCAAGAGTGTTGACTTCAAATTGCTCCCTCCTCCCATTGCCCTCCCTTCCATCATCCCCCCCCCTTGCTTATCTCCTTCTCCCCCACTTTCCTGTACTGTAAGATAGGTTTTCATACCAAAAGGAGTATGCATTTTATTCCTTCCTTTAGTCGAATGTGATGAGGGTAAACTTCTTGTTTTTTTCTCAGCTCTCCTCTTTTTCCCTCCACTAAAAAGTCTCCTGCTTGCCTCTTGAATGAGATATAATTTACCCCATTCCATTTCACCTTCTTTCCTCCCACTACATTTCTCTCTCACTATTTACCTTAATTTCTATTAAGATACGGTCCCATCCTATTCAATTCACTCTGTGCTCTCTGTCTCTGTATGTGCAAGCACACGTGTACGGGTGTGTATGTGTGTGTGTGTTGGTCCCACCAACTACGCAGATACTGAAAAGTTTTAAGAGTTACAAATATTGTCTTTCCATGTAAGAATGTAAACAGTTCACTTTTGGTAAGTCACTTATGACTTCTCTTTGCTGTTGACTTTTTCATGCTTCTTCTCATTCTTGTGTTTGAAAGTCAAATTTTCTTTTCAGTTCTGGTCTTTTCATCAAGAATGCTTGAAAGTCCTCTGTTTCATTGAAAGACCATATTTTCCCCTGAAGTATTATACTCAGTTTTGCTGGGTAGGTGATTCTTGGTTTGAGTCCTAGTTCCTTTGACTTCTGGAATATCCAGAACTGCTCTTCGATCCCTTAATGTAGAAGCTTCTAGATCTTGAGTTATCCTGATTGTATTTCCACAATACTGGAATTGTTTCTTTCTAGCTGCTTGCAAGATTTTGTCCTTGACCTGGGAATTCTGGAATTTGCCCACAATATTCCTAGGAGTTTCTCTTTTTGGATCTCTTTCAGGCGGGGATCGATGGATTCTTTCAATACTTATTTTGCCCTCTGGTTGTAGAATATCAGGGCAGTTTTCCTTGATAATTTCATGGAAGATGATGTCTAGGCTCTTTTTTTTGATCTTGACTTTCAGGTAGTCCCATAATTTTTAAATTGTCTCTCCTGAATCTATTTTCCAGGTCAGTTGTTTTTCCAATGAGATATTTCACATTCTCTTCCATTTTTTCATTCTTTTGGTTTTGTTTTGTGATTTCTTGGTTTCTCGTAAAGTCATTAGCCTCCATCTGTTCCATTCTAATTTTGAGAGAACTATTCTCTTCAGTGAGCTTTTGAACCTCTTTTTCCATTTGGCTCATTCTGCTTTTGAAAGCATTCTTCTCCTCATTGGCTTTTTGAACCTCTTTTGCCAATTGAGTGAGCCTATTTTTCAAGGTGTTATTTTCTTCAGCATTTTTTTGGGTCTCCTTTACCAAGGTATTGACCCGTTTTTCATGCTTTTCTTGCATCTCTCTAATTTCTCTTCCCAGTTTTTCCTCCACTGTCTAACTTGATTTTCCAAATCCTTTTTGAGCTCTTCCATGGCCTGAGCCCACCGGACATCCACCTCAGATGTCTGGGATACAGAGGCCCCGACCTCCACGTCTTTCCCTGATTGTAAGAATTGTTCCTCATCATCGGAATTGAAAGGAGGGAACATCTGTACCCCATCAAAGTAGCTTTCTATAGTCTTATTTTTCTTCCCTTTTCTGGGTATTTTCCCAGTCAGTTACTTGACTTCTGAGATTCCTTTGCACCCCCGCCTAGATCCACCCAGCTAGTGCTTGGGGTCTGATATTCAAATGGGCTTTCAGTGGCAGGCGCAGCTGCTATTCAATGTGAGCTTAAGTTCTGGTGCTTGGGTGGGGGCAGGGCTGCCTCCCAGGCTCAGTTCCCTCAGGAGGTTTATCCAGAGACCTTCAGTAATGGCCCTGCACTTCTGCCTGCTGCTCCAGGAGTCCCGGGCCACCGCTGCTGCCTCTGCCTCTGCCTCCCGAGGGGGCCCGAGTCACGGAGACACCCCGCTCCCCTCTCGGCCAGCCCAGACATCTCTCTCACTGACCTGTAGCGTCTGTGGGCCGAGGGACCTTCACGGCCGCTGGAGATTCCTTCCCTGAAGTCTGCTCGGGTCTGCTCCTCTGGGGCCACGTGGCCAGGTCAGCACAGGGGTGTACTCCGCTGCCCGGAGCGTGACAGACCCCTGGGGATAGCTCTCCAGGGCTCTCTGGAATGGAAATCTTTTCCACTGTGTTTCTGCACACCTTGCAGTGCTCCAGAATTTGTGGGGAGTTCTTTTTGCAGGAAATATATGGGTTGCGGGTTTGGAGCTAGCATACGTGAGTCTTTCTACTCCGCCATCTTGGCTCCTCCCCCCATGAATTTCTCTTTCTCTAGCATTAGAAGTATCTGAACTTTTTGTACATTTTTGTTGCAAGATTTCCAAATTTGCTTTCATCTTCTTCCTATAGCGCAGTCACCACTGCAATGGGTCAATGTTATGTGGTACTTATGATCCTCTGATTTAGAGGACATCGTACAGAGTAAGGTCTTGTTATTATCCCAGAATACCTTCTGGTCTTTCTGGGGCATCTCATGCATGCCTTCTCCTTCAGGGTGTATGACAATTTCATCTTGAAGACTTCTCAACTGGGAGAATTCCCAGCATTCAGTGCAATATGAAGGTAGGGTAGCTTTCTTCTTGAGTCAAGACATCCAAACAGTGTGTCCATAGTCAGTGGTTATTGACATATGGACCTCATCACAGCAGATAAAACAGAGATGGCCTTTTTTGTCTTCAAATTCCAATTCCATCAACCTCTCATTTATTTCAAAATATCTGTCCTTCAGGAAATCAGCTGAGGAAAGCCTCTTAGCTCAAAGCAAGTGCACCAAAACTACTGAATGCTTGGAATTAAATAGCAAACATTAGACATTTTCTGTAGATCAGAGGTTCTCAAAGTTTTTGGTCTTAGGACTACTTTAG
The DNA here is from genome assembly GCA_023548195.1 of Bettongia penicillata ogilbyi. Taxonomy (NCBI): domain Eukaryota; kingdom Metazoa; phylum Chordata; class Mammalia; order Diprotodontia; family Potoroidae; genus Bettongia; species Bettongia penicillata. Next base: position 20,826,912 of record JAJHZJ010000177.1, on the reverse strand, counting down.
ATTCTTAGAAATTATTGAGGACCACCCCTCCATAAGAGCTTTGTTAATATGTGTTATATCTATCAATATTTACCATATTTGAAGTTCAGATATTGGTATTGTTATGAAATTAGTTTTGAACTTGGAGGCCCCTTGGAAGGGCTTGTGGAATCCCCAGGGGTCCTTGGACCCACACTTTGAAAGCTGCTGAAGCAGAACAAGAATTCTTGACCTTATTATGTATCATATGCTTCTCTGGTGGTCTGTGAAGCCTATGAATCCCTTCTCAAAATTGTGTTTCTGAATAAACAAGCAAACAAAATACATAGAATTACAAAGCAAACAAATTATTTTGAAGCACTGATCAAAATATATTTTTCTTCATAGAGGATGAGAGTGGTTTTGAGGAATAAATAATTTCATGCAGTCTAAAAAAATGCTGTGGCTCTACAGTTGCCATCAAGATGGAGATCATTCACCAGTGTAAGAAGACAGGAGTAGAGGATGCTTAGTCCCTTACCCGTGGTCACTGTTGAGTTGCTGTTGAGGGTCACTGAATCATCTACCTGTCAAATTGACATAAACACAAGAAACCTAATATCTTCACAGGTTACTGCTCAGGACTTCAGAGAAAGACTGAGACTTGTCAAACCTAACATTGCATTACAAAGGACATTTCTCAAAGGTAGCTAAGAAAAGTTGCTAGGAATTTGTCAGTCCTGGGCTGAAAATAAAAACCTTAATGGCAAAGACTCCCATATTCATGACTATTGCCATTTGTATATCAATCAACATTTTTTAAGCTCCTGCTCTTGGATCAGGCATTGTGCTAAGCCCCAGGGATACAAAAAGAGGCCAAAAAAATATATCCTACGCTCAAGGAGAATACAATCTAATGGAAGAGAAAACACACACCCAAAAATATACAAAACAAGCTATATACAGAATAAATAAGAAATAGTTTACATAGAGAAGGCACTGGAATTGAGAAGAGTAGGGGAATGCTGCGTCCCAGGCACAGCAAAGTTTGAACAGGGGTCACCTGTAAGGGGACAGGAGTGCATGTGGGAATACAAGAGAACACACAGACACCAAACTGTTCAAGGCATAGCCTCGGCAGGCTTGGAAGCAAGCGACTGCCCTGAACCCTTTCAGGAGTTAACTTTTACTTAGAAATTGACATCATGGTTACATCCCAAGATAAGGAGATGCAAACACAATGTATAACTTTTACGACCCTTACAATATTTAACTTTTTACTACCCATCATCCTGTCTTCAAGATATATTCTGCCCAGCTGGGTTCCCAAGTCCTGCTTGATCTCACAGTCATGTCCCTGATGTTGCAGGAGACATGTCCCTGATGTTGCAGGAGACATATACCTCATATACAACTTTTGCAGCTAATGAGATCAAGCTGCAGTAGGATGGAGTCCCGCAGGGAAGACTTCCTGTAGAAGGTGGGATTTTAATTGAGACAGAGAAAGCCAGAGAGGTCAGTAATTGGAGCAGAGGAAGTCGGGGTTGCAGAGCTTCCAAAGGGAAAGAAGAATTTGTGAGATAAATACCTGTCTGAGAAGATACTATCTGAGAATGGGATTTGAAGTTCTGGACCGTGACTTAAAATATCAAGATAACTTAAGACTCTCTGAGTAAAGGAGATATAAAATGAGATATAAAAAGATAGAACATTGTCCACAGATATTTTTTAAATTAGACACTTCTGAGGGTAGCACAAACAACATATAAAATAGATTATCCCTTTAAAAATCAGTAATTCACACTGGATATTATACAAGAAGAAAGCTAGCACTGAGATCTGTGACTTCAGATAGCTACACAGAGGATGGGAAAGAATAAAGAGACAGGAACCCTAAATTCACAATTAAAGACCTTACCATAATAAGATGAATTTAACCTGAAAGGCATCACTGAAGCTTGGTAGGATATGTCTCATGACTTGAATGTGACTGTGAGGGATCATACTTTATTCCAAAAAAAACAGTATAGATAAAAGGGCTGATGGAGGTAACCTTGTGTATCAAGAAGATCTAGTCAGATCTAGTCATATTAGAAATCCAGGAGCCAGTCTCCCCAGGCTAAATACTCCACAGTTCTTTCCAAGTCATTCTTGAATGTCACCCTGGTTACCCACCAGATGTGTCCAGTTTGTAAATTTACTTATGGGACCAGGAAATCACAGATTTTGAACTACCAGGAACCTCAGATATCATTTAATTCAAACCCCTCATTTTACAGGTGAGTAAAATAAAGCTCAGAAAAATTAAAAAAATAATTATTATTTTTATATTAATTCAATAAGAGACAGTGCCAGGTTTTGAACTTAGATCCTCTGACTCTTCATCTAGTACTCCTTCCACAACTTCCTGGACCATACGGAGTCGGACTGTAGTCAATAGTTTGTATTAATAACCTTCAGATGTTGGTATTCATATCAAATTAATGTCTGTGCTAAGATTTTAATAGTGACTGAAATGCGACTTTTACTCTAATCTCTTTTGACATGATAAACTTTGATGTGACAAGGAGAATAAGAAAGCTTCATTATAGGATAATGTAATTACCTATTGAAATGGAGTAGATCTAAACATCCTAATTTTACTTCTTAAATGTTTTTGTTAGTTTCATGTTCCTGTTTCATCAATGTCATTTCTCAGTTTAACATGATAGGTTTGTTTCAGATGTATATAATGAATTCTTTTTGCAAATATATGTATAATTATGAATCCACTATAATATACATGCATATGTGAATCTACCAGGCTATATGGCTTTGGGAGAGATGCAAATTTCCAGTTCAAAAGTTGGTTCAAAGCAGCAATTCAGACGTAGGATGAGGGTGGAGGAGATGGCATAGTTGAACTAACACAGAGTTGAGAATAATGAGAGACATTCTGTTCCCAGCTTTTTAAATAACTAGCCTTAAATCAGCTAATCTCTGTGTGTCTCAGTTTCTTTATAAATCAATATATGATAATATAATATCCATCCTCTTTACCTCAGAGGGCTAACATAAAGGATTAAATGGATAATGGATGTGAAAGCCCTTTAGAATGTAGAATGTAAGAAGTACTTGATACCTGTAAAGCTTACAGATAAAGTGACTCTCCAGTCCAAGTCATTGGTCATTCGGCAACTTTATTTTTTTTTATTAATTTTATTTATTTTCAGTGTTCTACAGTCACTACCATATAACTTAGATTTTTTTCCCCTCCTTCCCCACTACTTCTCTTCTCCCTTCCCAAGATGGCCTTCAATTTTATATAGGTTCTCTCTCTATATATATGTGTTCATCTTTCATTGCCAAAGAAGACCATGCCATCAGAGAAATGATGACATGACTTGCACTTGACTTTGTTTTGAGCAAGGGAGGGCTGTGTAGGTCACCAGCCTCACTTCTCCTCTAGAGTCATCTGAATCCAGTGACCAGATATTCCTCAGGATGACTGGAGATGACCCAGGATGAGGCAATTGGGGTTAAGTGACTTGCCCAAGATCACACAGCTAGTGTCAAGTGTCTGAGGTGAGATTTGAACTCAGGTCCTCCTGACTCCTGCAGTGGTGCTCTATCCACTGTACCACCTAGCTACCCCAGTTCTATACATACATTCCTATTACATACACTTTCACTATAGTCATGCTATGTAGAAGAATTAAAATGAGTGGGAGAAATCATATAACAAACTGAAACATAATATAAAAGAAAATGATCTACTGCATTCTGTGATGGAATTCCATAGTTCTTTCTCTGGATGTGGAGGCATTTTGCCTTAAAAGATCATTGGAAATTTTTTAAAGGCCTTGCCTTGCAATGAAGTTCCAAGTCTACCAAGTCTCACACACTGTAGTCATTGCTGTGCACAAAGTTCTCCTGGTTCTGCTCCTTTCACTCAGCATCAGATCATATAAGCCTTTCCAGGCCTCTCTGAAGTCTTCCTGTTCATCATTTCTTATAGCACAATAGTATTCCATACATTCATATACCATAACTTATTCAGCCATTCCCTGATTAATGGGCATTCCCTTGATTTCCAGTTCTTGGCCACCACAAAGAGAACTGCTATAAATATTTTTGTACATGTGGGACCCTTTCCCATTTTTATGATCTCTTGGGGATACAATCCTAGAAGCGATATTGCTGGATCAAAGGGTATGCATATTTTTATAGCCCTTTGGGCATAGTTCCGAGTTGCCCTCCAGAATGGTTAGATCAGCTCACAACTCCACCAAAGATAAATTAGTGTTCCAACTCTCCCACATCCTCTCCAACATTTATCATCTTCCTATTCTGTCATGTTAGTTAATCTGATAGGTATGATGCGGTAACTCAGAGTTGTTTTGATTTGCATCTCTCTAATCAATAGCAATTTAGAGCATTTTTGCATATGACTATAGATAGCTTTAATTTCTTCCTCGGAAAACTGCCTGTTCATATCATTTGACCATTTATCAATTGGGGAATAATTTGTATTCTTGCACATTTGATTCAGTTCTCTATATATTTTAGAAATGAGGCCTTCATCACAGACATTAGGTGCAAAATTCTTTCCCAGTGTTCTGCATCCCTCCGAATCTTGGTTGCATTGGGTTTGGTTGTGCAAAAACTTCAGTTTAATGTAATAAAAATTATCCATCTTGCATTTCATAATGCTTTCTATCTCTTCTTCAGTCAAAAATTCTTCCCTTCTCCATAAATCTGATAAATATACTATTCCTTGCTCCACCAATTTATCCATAGTATCAATCTTTATACCTAGATTGTGTACCCATTTGTACTTCTTTCTTGCGTACAGTGTCAGGCATTGGTCTATACCTAGTTTCTGCCATACTGTTATCCAGTTTTGCCAGCAATTTTTGTGGAACAATGAGTGGTTATTCCAGAAGCTGGGGTCCTTGGGTATATCAAATAATAGATTGATATATCATTGCCTATTGCGTCTTGAGCACTTGGCATATTTCACTTGTCTACCTTTCTGTTTCTTGGCCAGCACCAAGTGGTTTTGATAATTGCTGCTTTATAATACAATTTGAGATCTGGTAGCACTAGGCCACCTTCCCTAGCATTTCTTTTCATTAGTCCCCGTGATATTCTGGACCTTTTGTTCTTCCAGATGAATTTTGATACTATTTTTTCCAGCTCTAGAGAATCATTATTTGATAGTTTGATTGGTATGGCACTAAATAAGTAAAATAATTTAGGTAGAATTGTCATTTTTATTATATTGTCTATTCTGCTACTTTAGAGTAGTCTCATTGCTCATTAGATACTTCTGATCTCTTCCCTATTACCTCCCCACAGGCCTATAAAGACCTTCATATGAGGTTGGTCCTCCTTATGCCTAAGTTTTCATATCAAGACTTGACAGTCTTTCACATGTACTAACTTTGATGGCACCACGTTCCCTAAGGGTCCAGATAGTGACCCTCCATTAGACAGTTTCTTCCATACCCTCTAGCCCAGTGCCAGTAACTGATAATAGTTTTCTTTGTCCAACTTGGTCAGACAAGCTGTCAGAAAATGGATAATTAAGTGGCTTCTGCCAAATTCCCAACAGTCCAAGGGGTGCGGGGGATGGGAAGAGACAGTACAATGTGAGGAAAATTCATGAAATTTATATGTTTTGAATTCTGGGAACTCTACCCTCTATTGAGTAAAGTTTTAATAAGTCAAATCATATGTGATCTAGGGAAAGTTCAAAGTTTCTGTTTAAAAATGACAAACTGGGTTCAGGTTTTTCCCATGTAGGATTGTTTTCAGTTGCAAGTCTATATCTTTCAGAGCACAAAAGAAAACTCACAAGGAAGCAAAGATGGACAGCTCTGAACACAATGTATAGTTGTTTTTATTATATACGTTTTATTGAAATGGAAACTTATTGCTGATTATTTTGGATCCTCTGTTACTTTCAGATTTTTTCACTTATTTAGTATTTAAGTTTATAATGTGTTTCTTTTCTTACTGTGTATTTAAGTTTAAAATATATTAACAAAAACATTCCCTAAAATACTATATCTTTTGCCTTTTGGAATATCATATTCCATACTCTATGCTCTTTTTTGGATAAAATAAGCAGAGAAATGCACATTTTTAGATGTAGTCAATATGTCCCTTCCCTTTCCTTCCCTCCTTCCCTCCCTTCTCTTTCCTTCCTTCCTTCCTTCCTTGGTGATCCGCAATGTTTGGCACAAACTAGGACCTTGGAGCTGCCTGGCCTCTGCAGCTTCAGCAAGAATGCTCACTCAGTGGATGTCCTTTAAAGCACAATCTCTTTCTTTTCCCCTCCATTTTAGGGCTTGGTCATTGAACGTCTGGGACGCAGACCTCTCCTCATGGGTGGCTTTGGGCTCATGGCCCTCTTCTTTGGAATCCTCACTGTGACACTGACACTGCAGGTATGTGGCTATTGTTTGTGACTGTAGAGTAACACCGGGTGTTGGCAATTTTCCCCTTAACCCTTCAGAATATGAGATGTGCTATATTTTATATGGCCTGCTTGCAGCTCTCGTTTTAGTCATTCCTCAAATTATATATCTATTCTAATTCGTGCTTGGAGATCTCATGGCTGGAGTCAGAGAATTTAGTTGTTTCTTGACTCTACCAATGGCCTCAGTAATCATGTAGTTCACGTGATAGACTGTGTTTTTAGTTGAACCTTTTAAAAATGGAACTAATAATGCTAGGCTTACTGATCGCCACATCACAGTCATGCTTTTTTTGAACCTACAAGTTCAATAGGAATAGTAGGCAACACTTCCATATCACTTTAAAGTTTACTAAATACTGACACTAACCCATTGGGGTTGATGTTATGATTATTGCATGAGCCATTGATAATTTGAGAAAGAAGGAAGAGTCAGCTGCAGGATTATAGATCATAGCAAAAAGGACCAGGTGATAAAGCAGATGCAGTAAACTTCAAAGGAGAAGGAGGTTTCTGATTGATGGTGGCAGAGGTGCCGGAAAGGGACAGCAGAGATCAAGGGCTATGCTAACTCCTTTTCTCAGCCCATTTCTGCTTCTGCCACTACCTCTGTGGTAAGTCATTTACCTTCTCTGGGCTTTAACTTCCTTATCTGTGTGATGAAGGGACACAACTAGATAAGCTGGAAGTTCATTCTAGTTCTGGATCTGCAACGAGCAGGAGGATGCCAAGAAAGGTACAAAAGGAGAAATCAAAGATGAAGGAAATTGTGATAATAGCTGATACTGTTGTCTGTGAGACATCCAGTTTAAATGTCTAGTAGATAAATGTCTGGTAGTTGTTGAGGCTGGAGTGGAGCTCAGGAGAGAGACTGAGTCTGCATATATTGATGTGGGAGTCATATGCCTAGAGATAACCATTAAGCTCAAGATGACTCTCACTAAGAGAGTGTTGGAAAGAGAAGAGAAGAGACCCCAAGACAGAGATTTGGGTTATATTCACATGTCATTAGTGGATATGATATGAGCAATGAGTTATCAGAGGAGACTATCAAGGAATAGTCTAACAGATGGGGGAGAACCAGTAGAGATTTATGTCATAAAAACACAAGAAGAGAAAAGTATCTAAGAAGAAAGGATGGGCCACACTGTCAAATGATTTCAAGGGGGTTAGTTCAAGAGGGGAGTCACAGGTTCGGAACTGATTTGAAGAAAATTTACCTTGCCAGTAGTGTATAGGATGAACTAGAGTGATATGAAATTTGAGATAGAAAGATCAATTAGATCATGGATCCATCAGAGTATTAAATGCAAATTTCTTAAGGGAAGGGATTTTATCCTCTCCCTCCCTCCCTCCCTCCCTCCCTCCCTCCCTCTCCCTCTCTCTCTCTCTCTCTCTCTCTCTCTCTCTCTCTCTCTCTCTCTCTCTCTCTCTCTCTCTCTCTCTCTCTCTCTGTCTTTTATCCTAGCCCTCAGAAAAAGGAAAGCAGGAGAACATTCAGACAGTAACAACATTCTAAGAGGAAACAACTTTGAAAAACTTAATAATTGTGATGATTGCAGTGATCGACCATGACTTCGGAGGACTGAAGGACTTTTTGTTGTTATTAAATGGTTATTGTATACCTTTTGCTAAGAGAGAAAGCATGAATTTTCCTGAGGCAACTTCTGTGTTTGGGCAACTTAAAGTTAAGATGTAGATGAGAAGTCTGTCTAACATGGCCCCAAGGACAACTTGATGCCTTCTGAAGGTCGTGTGCATTGCTGGGCAGGCTAGCCAGGACTCACCATGTGAGGACCATGCATGTGGTCTTACACCCTGGCAAATTGAGGAGAAAGGGACCCTAGATAAGGAAATTGCACCTGCCACAGAGTTTTCTCTCCTAAGGAGTGGCCTGGGGGCTAGGACAACTTGGCTCAACATCAGTAGAGTGCTTTGATTTTCTCCGAGTGAAGCAAGGGCACAGGGGAATCATTGTCATTTCAATGTTGATTTCACAGCTTCTTTCTCAGATATGAGGAACAAATGTTATCAACACCGAAGTTATTTGTCATGTATATGAAAATATTCAAGGTTCCTGACATAAGGAAGTCTTGTGTTTCCCTGGAGTCGAAGTCAGTTTTGTCACCAACTTGTCTTGAGTTTCTTGAGTTATAATGAATAAGAGTAATTCAGTTCAGTAATTTGGTAAGCATGTATTAGTCACCTCTTATATACATAGCACTGTGTTAGGTGCTGAGGAAATAAAGGAGTTTGAATAAGACTCTAGGTCTTGCTCTCATGGAGATTATAGTCTAGTAAAAGAGTATAATGCATATACAGATAACTTCAAAAAGAAGGTACTACATTATTTTGTATTGTTGTCTGTGAGAAGCAGTGTGGCAAAGAGCACCATCCTCAGGAAGCCCTGAGTTCAAGTTCTGCTTCTGATATACACTAACTATATGTGGCTAGGGAAGTCACTTGACATCTTAGAAACCCAGGTGACTTTCCCACATTATACTTTGTGGAATAAGTGCTAACTCGCATTGGTATAAGGGGGTTTTCTTACCTGGGAGTTTCCTATACCAGAGAAACCACAGGTCCATTTCCATCCCAGTTATCTGTGATCCATGAAACACAGATAACTATAACATAGAATAATTCACAGAAAGTTTGTTAAGAAACACTGTAGTAGAGAAAGAAACTTATTTGGAAGGTAGGACACCTGAGTTCAAATCTTAACTCTAACACTTACCAGCAGTGTGGTCCTGGTCAGGTCACTTTCAGTTTTCAAAATCTGTTTATCCAACTGGAAAATAACAATAATAATCCTTGCAGTAGCAATTTTACAAGGTGGTTGTGAGGGGAGTACTTAGAATATCATCGTTCTATTCAAGTATTAGTGCTATTGTGAGTTGTAAAGAAAGATACATGTTTTCTCTGGGGAATGAATTTAAATTTGGCTTTAAAAGATAGATAGCATTTCAACGTGGGAAGAGGAGTGGAAGTTGGGAGAGACTTGTGGCAACCCTGTGAGCAAAGTCTAGAGTTGGGAAAGAAATGGGTATGTATATGCTACTGAGTAGTCCACTCTGTCAAAGTATAGGGGATCTAGGAGGTAGCAACCTAAGATAAGCCTGAAAAGGTAAGGTGGGTCTAGGTTGTGGGGTCAAGTGAATTTGATCTTGACTCAGTGGGCGATAACTAGCCATCGATGGCATTAGGGTGGCACGATCAGACCTGTCAATAAGGAAAATGAATTGAGTAAAGTGTGAAAGAAGACAGAGACAGAAAGACCAGGTAGAAGGATGAGAGTAATCTCTTATTATAATACCAGCTTACATTTGTATGGTAATTTATAAGCACTCACTTCATATTAGCCCTACCAAGGAAACAAGGCAGAGATTTTTATCTGCATATTAAAAATGAGGAAACTGAGACTCAGAGGGGTGAGTAACTGGGCCAGTATCACACATGTAGGAGAGGGCAGAGCTGAGATTCAAAATGAGTTCTGACTCCAAATCTATAGCTCTGTTGATGACATGAGCCAGTTGACAGTACAAGCCATTCCTCCCTTGAGAAATACTGCTTTGCACCCTCCTCCAGGACTGTGGCTAGTCTTAAATCTACTAGCAAGTGTAACCACCCTGCTTTCTCTTTAACCATCCCAATTAATTGCCACCTCCATATGCCAGATTGGCAATACAATTACTCACTTGCCTGTCTCTGCTGGATCCCCCTAATTACCATGCTAACATTTATACTCAGACAACTACAGGAGAGAGAAGAATTTAAGAATGAGAAGGAAGAAAGTCATCTCCCCACAAAGGTCATAAATTTTGCAGAGGTTCAGAGGCGAGACAGCTCAGTCATGATGCCTATTAGTAGTGGACACAACAAGGTCAAAACCAGTCAAATCCTTTGAAAATTATCTCAGAACAAAGAGACAAATTCAGAATGCCCAGAAATTAGACTGAAACCAAGACCTTGCTTCTTTCTAATCAATTAATTTTTAAATGGTCCCCCACTATTCTCCAGTAAAATAAGCTCCAGGAGTTTGTGGTAGCAGGTAAGAGTGTTGGATTGGGAGTTCAAAACTGGCCTTTAACATTTACTCTGTGTGCCTAGCAAACCACTTAACTTTTCTGATGCACAAGATAGGGACGTTAATAAACATAGCACTTACTTTATGTGCTTGCTGTGTGACTTAAATGTGGATCTTAAAAATGCTTTATACATTTTTTTTTAATTACTGAAATCCAGAATTGTTCTTCATTATGTCTTTGCATGCTCAAAACTTAGCACAATGTCTCCAACATAGTAGATTCTTGGTAAGTGCTTGTGGAATTAAATGGAACCAGAGGTATTTTTTGGATCACCTACTGTGTGTGTTGTCCTCTTTTCTGGGCACTGTGCGGTAAAAGAGAAATACATGACAGAATCCCTGTAAGTCAAGAAGTGATTTTAGTAACTGAGCTAGAAATCATTAAAATGGAAGTCATGGCTATTTCTCATTTGTTGAATGCCCCTCAGGTCCTTGATGCTGTCAGGAAAGACAATAATAATGCAGCAGTGGTTAACGAAAAAAAGATGTTATTACTGTTTAATGAAAGGAAGCTAGAAAGCAGTGTGATTGTATAGTTAAAAACACGGTGATGCATGAGGCAAAAAGCTACTGCTTGTTAGTAATGTGATGGGTCAGATTTGCCATCTGATTATATTAGACATAAAAGGTTACCATCAAGCACAGTTTGATTTGAGGTCAACTTTGTTAATTTTCATTTTCCTGGGGCTGTAACCTAAAGGACTGGAGATGGGAGGTTAGACTCGACAAGAGATGAAGATCTCTGATCATCATCTTCTCTGATGCATGTAATCAGCTCTTTGAAAAATGAGATTCAAGTGGCTTTCCAAACCTGCTACAATCATAATTATTATTGCATGTTAATAATAGTTTATATTTATATGTCGCTTTGCAGATGAGGAAAGAGGCTGAGATAAATGACCTTTTCAAGGTCACACAGCAATGAAGTGAGCTAGTCAAAATTCATACTGATTGCAGGTCCAGAACTACTTCTGATTCAGAGATTTTCATAGAATTTTGAATTATATAGAACCTCAGACATGTCTAGTTCAACATTTATATTTTGCAGATGACGAAAGCAAGGCCCAGATAGGTTAAACGTTCTGTTGCCCAAGAGACTTACCCAAGATCATGCAGCTTATAAATAGCCAATTTGAGCTTAGAACCCACATCTCCTAGCTCCAAATCAAATACTCTTTCCTCTGTACATAATTGCTTGCAAAACTGCCCTCACTTCCAGGGTCCAACACCAGCCTTTTCAGACTTCATTTCTTAATAAGGCTTCAGTAGAATAATGGAAAAGTGTTGTTCTGTTGCATTTCAGTGTAAGGAATTAACTAAATCTTTTCCCATATTCCTGATCCTTAAATCCAGGTAAAATCATATGACCATAGGATTTAGAATTGAAGAAAGCCTCCATGATCATTTAATAATTTAAATATTAAATTTTTAATTTTATTAAAATTAAATTAATTTATTATATTTATTTAATTTTATTTTATAGATTAGGACATTGGGGCTCAAAAAGGTCAGTGGCTTGTTCAGGTCACTTGCCCAGGTAATAGAACTGGGATTTCAAACTAGGTCCTCTGAATTTAGCCACAACATTCGTTCTTCCATATCATTCTTCCTGACTTGCTTGAAAGAATAGAAGGAGGATCTCTGTCAGTAAGTACTACGAGGCCCAAGGTCAGTTCAGTACATCAATCAACCAATCAGAAAGCGTGTATTGAGTGTTTTCTATGTGCCAGGCACTGTACTACGTGATGAAGCTGCAAAGAAAAGCAAAACCAGTTCCTGTCCTCAAAGAGCTTACTTACGTCCTAATAGGGAAGACAAACATAGAAACTAAATGTTATGTATCAGAGTAAAAGGAAAGGAAGTCTAGAAAAAAACCTAGGTTTTTTTAGAGTTTAGAGGGACTGGAAAGTATCCTGTAGAAGGTAACATTTGAGCTGTGTTGTAAAGGAAGCCAGGACTCTCAAGAGTTGACATTGAGGAGACGAAACATTCCCAAGATGGAGAAAGACCAGTGCAAAAGTATGAAGATGATGGACTGGATATATTCTTTGTATAAAGATCATTGAACTCACGGGAGCTGGTGAGAGCACCAACGGGGACTATATAGAAACAAAAAGTTGCCTAGGACAGAGCCTTGGGGGATAGCCATATTTAGGGGGCTTGATAAAACTGAAGATCCAGCAAAGGAGACTAAGAAAGATCATTTAAATGAGTAGGAGGACAAGGAGAGAACAATGCCACCAAAACCCGGAGAGAGAGAGAGCATCCAGTAGGAGAAGGTGATGAACCCCATCAAATGCCACTTAGAGGTTAAGAAGGATGAGGACAGAGAAAAGGGTATTAGATTTGGCGATTGGTAACTTTGGAGACAGCATTTTCAATTGAATGATGAAGTTAGAAGCCAGATTATAATGGATTTAGAAAACTGGAAAGGGAAGCATTGATTATAGATGGCTTTTTCAAATTTAGTAGAGAAAGGAAGGAGAGATATAAGACAATAGCTTGTAGAGAAGGTGGGATGAGATGAGGGCTTTTTAAGGAACACATGAAGGTGTTTTTAGACAAGAGAAGAAGAACCCAGAGATAGAGAGTGAATATTAGAGAGAGAATGAGAATGACAGGAAAAGCCATCTTCTGAAAAAGACAGAAAGGAATGTTATCAAGGGTGTGTGTGGCTTCATCAAACTGGAGTACGATGTCAGAGGGGTGTGAGAAGAGAAAAAATGGAGAAGAGCATTCTCAGCAAATGACTCTAATAGTTTTCAGTGAAGTATGAGGTTCTCAGTTAAAGAACTGGGGAAGGGATCCTGTGGGAGATTTGAGAAATGATGAAAATTTTTGGAATAGACATTGTGATGTGGGGCATAGAGAATCAATTAAAAAGGAGTAGAAGGGTTTCCTTTATGCCATGAGTTGCCAGGGGAGACTAGATAACATGAATTTTTAATGTACCCAATCAGCATGGTTTTGTGACTGTAACTGTGTTCAGCAACATGTGAAGAGGAGCAAAGGAGATGAATGACAGAAGTAAGCCAGGCCTGAGATTCAGGTCAGGGGAACTGGGAAAAGACAATAGAATCAATTGTCTAAGAGGCCGGTTGTAAGAGACTAGAAGACAGCCCGTTGGGGCTAATGGCCTGGGAAAGTATTGAGGGGTGGAGGTACTAGTGAGGATGAAGGACAGTGTCTGACATCTAAATGTATAGGAAAATGTGGAATGATAAAGATTATTATCAGATTAAGGAATCTGGGAGTTCATAGGACCACCTCTGTGTGTAACTGACGTGGTATGAAGGAATTGGTCAAGGAAATTGAATAGATTGAGGAAATGGGAAATCTGAACATTTGAGAAAACATCAGCCTGTGTGTTGAAGTTCCCCAGTATGAGGGCAGAAGTTGGGCTGTAGAGAAGGATAGGCACTGATTTCATTTAGGGAGAAGACAGAATGAATGATCTAAGGGCAGTGGGTTATGTCCACCAGGAATTGGCTTGGAAGTAAATTTGTATAGCAAAAACTTCAAAGGAATAGAGGTTGCTGAGTGATGGTGGTAGAGGGGGAGCCTAGAATGGGGAGCAAGGAATATTCTGACTCTTCCAATATAACCTAAAGTGGGAGAGGCAAAAATAATGAGAAAAAAACAATCTTGGTATGTCCCCAAATTTGAATTATCTCCTCCATTATGAAGAAAGCAGAAATATAAAGGGCTATCTTTCTGGTCAGAGAATTTAGCAACGAGAGAAAGAAATACAGTTCAAGATATTTATTAAGGTACTAGGCAGTGGGGAAGAAACCAAGATAATGAGACATCACCCCAGGCCTCATGGAGGTTATAGTCTAATAGGGACATAAAGATACAATCATAGATAACCATGACACACAATAACACATGGTTTATACAACAGAGAAGTGCATAACAAAATGTCATGTGAGGTCTGAGGGAAGAAGATTGTTTTCAACCAGAAAGCTTTATGAAGAAGGTTGAGTTAGCTTTTAAAGAATGAGTGAGAATGCACCAATAAATCATATGGAGGTAGATATGGGGGAAACATATACATGGCTATATAGATAGGAGGGTACAGAGAGTTTGGCTTAGTTTGGATAGAGGATACAGTGCGGGAAGGATTACATGTGATCTTGGAAATGCAGAGGAATTCCAATGGTGGAAGGATTAGATCTAGCAAAATGTTAAACTAAATTCAGTAGGAATTCAGAGAAGGGAGATATCAAGTGAACTGGGTGGGGAGGGAGGAAAGGCATACCTTGGTATGAGATGATCTGGACTTGATGAGCAAGATTTGTACCAGGAGCAAAATGACATTTTGAAAATGATGATTTCTAAATAAATAACAATGTGCCTAATCAAAGAAGCTTAGTGAAATCTTTTGAGAATGTTGGACTGGAGACAGTTGTCATATTTTTTAAGTTGAAAAATGATAATCAGAATTGCTATGTTCACAAGATGGTCAACTACCAATTTGACTAATTTGCCTTTTCACTGATTTTCAGTGAAATTCCGGTAAATATTGCTTGGCATCACATAGACACAACCTAATTCAAAATCTTGCCAGGATGATAGGAAAAGAAACAAGCTCATCTCTTTCATCTCATTGGTCCCTCATTGGGTAAAGTTGTTGGTGCTTTCTTTCAGGACAAGGCTTCCTGGATCCCCTACCTGAGCATCATCTGCATCCTGAGTATAATTGCCTCATTCTGTAGTGGACCAGGTAAGGTGCTTTTCTTCTCCCCTAATAAACCCTAGCATTGTTCAACACCTAGCCCCAGGGTTTACAGAAGCTTGGAACATTCCATTCAATTCAGCCAGCATTTATTAAATATTTAGGACATGCAAGACATTGTATTGGTTGCTAGCGTTACTATGTCAAAAATGACAAGAATTTCCTGACCTCAAGGAGTTTGTGGTCAACTGGGAAGATATAAGACGTACATAGTTAGGTCAATATAAGATCGATTGAGGTAGAAAGATCACTAACAGCTGAGAGGATCGAAGGAGACTTTGCTTAAGAGATCTTAGGTTCTTTTAAAAATGTATTCATTCTTTTTTTATTTTTTTATTTTAATTTTAATTGTTTTTTAATGTTTTACAATCATTTCCTTAAAGTTAAGATTTTATCCCCCCCCACCCTTCCCCCAATACCCCCCTCCCTCCCCGTGACAGCATATAATTCTGTTTAGGTTCTACATATACTTTCCTATTGAGCACATTTTCACTATAGTCATGCTATGTAGTCGAACTAAAATAAATGGGAGAAATCATATAACAAATCAAAACATAAAAAAGAAGCATTCATTCATTTGTCTATCTGTCCCTCTCACTATCCCTTTCATTTAATAATATAATAAAAGAAAACTCTCATAACAAATATGGATAGTTCATTAAAACAAATTTCCACATTGACCATGTCCAAAATCCTATGTCTCATCCTTCATTTTAAGTCCATCGCTTTTCTGTCAGGAGGTCAATGAAATGTTTCATTTTCAGTCTCTGGAAATGGTTTGTCATTACATTGAGTAGAGTTCTAAAACTCTTTAAAGTAATTTTCTTTATGATATTACTATCATTATAAAACTTATTGTCCTTGTTCTACTTATTTCTTTTTGTATTTGTTCATAGAGGTCTTCCCAGTTTCTTGAGAAACTGTTCATTTCATATTTCACATGACACAAAAATATTCTACTATTTCCCGATAAATGGGTATACTTTTAGTTTATAGTTGTCATAAATATTTTTGTGGCGTAAACATTTTTGTACATCTATATCCTTTGATCTCTTTGAGTAAAAGTAGTGGGATCGCTAGGTCAAAGAATATATACAATTTAGTTAACTTTTAGAGCATGTCTAAATTGTTTTCCAGAAGAGCTGAACCAATTCGCAACCTCCAACCAACATCAACATGCCTGTTTTCCTCCAGTTTCTCCAATATCTGTCATTTTCTTCTTTTTGCCATTTTTGCCAATCTGATGAGTGTGAGTTGGAACCTAAGAGTTGCTTTAATTTGTATTTCTCCAATAATTATTTGGAATATTTTTATACAGTTATTGACAGTTTGGCTTTCTTTTAACATTACTTGCTCATATTTTCTGACCATTTGTCTGTTGAGGAATGGCTTGCAAAGGCTTTTTATCTGTGAAGTAGAAGTTATGGCAGGTTCTATTAAGCTGAGAAAGCTTTGTGTATGGGTCGGATAAAGGGTCTAGGTGTGTGCCATCCCAGGTTCAGACACCTGTCGGCTGACTCGTCATCAAAAGTTCAACCATCAGGGGATAAATTATTTTTGGATCCAGCAACTCATGAAGACCATCTGTAAGGATACCAGGGAACTGTAATGTGCATTACCTTTGCACTTACTTTGTATATTCTTACATGTAGATATGTCTTCCCCAATAGAATATAGGAGCTTTCCCTCAAGGAACTTTTCTTGAGAGCGGGAAATGTTTCGTTTTTCTCTGTAGTTTCTGGTGCAGTGTCCTGCACTTAATAAGTATTTGTTGAAGTGGATGCTGCACTGATTAAAAAAACCACATACACACACACACACACCTATTATTGAAGTATTGAAATATTGAAGTCTTTCCTTTCTCCTATTCCCATACTCTTAGTATCAGTTTGAGTTTTAACTCCTGTGTAATATTCTTTTTTTTTAAAACTATATCCCACATAAAAATATAGAATGAAAACCTACCTAGTAGTCTCCTCTTAGTAATCTTTTGCTCTGTCTTCTCAATCATATTTTCTGTCTGAATTTCACTCCAGGCCTTTCTTCCTATTCCACAGGCACAAATGTCCTTGTGCAAAAGTGACTCGATACAGATATATGACACATACATATATATATATATATATATATATATATATATATATACACATATATATATAATAAGCAGGATTCTTTGATTATGAAGCTAAACTGGGGCCCCAACAGGTATCTATCACAAAAAGGCAATACATTTTTTAAACATTCCTTACTACTTATAACAAGTATGGGATACCCCAGGCATGTAAGAAAAATTGGCCACTACTGTGCAAGGGCATTTTTCTAAAACACATTTTTTTTTTTGCAGGAGGTCAATGATTTTGGGTTCTAATTCCTGCTTTTCCATGAACTCAGTGTGGGACTTTGGGCAAGTGACTTGGGTCCATAAAATGAGGCTATTAGATTAGCTAAGGTAGAAGACCTTGGGCAGTTTAAATACCCTAAGTTCAATGTCCTAAGGTGCTTTCCAAGTCTCCTTTTCTTTGTTCTGAAGTCCCTTCCATCATTTCATTCTGTGCCTTGCACTCTCAGGTCCCTGTCACCTTAGACATTCTATCCTGCGGTAGTTCCAATATTCTATGTCTTACAACCATTCCATTTTTTATTCTCTAAGATATTGTACTTTCTGCAAAGCATTGAGTTCAATCAAATAATCAACCTGCATTAATTAGTCATCTCCTTTGTTCCAAGCACTATGCTGTATAATAGGGTTTTAAATACAAAGAAAGAAATGATCTCTCATCCCAAGGAATTTACATTCTAATAGGGAGGCATGTATGTTCTATACAGAATGTGTTTGTCCTTCATTTTCAAAGAGACCATGACATCAGGGAAATGACATGACTTGCAGTTGACTTTGATTTGAGTGAGAGAGGGCTATGCCAGGTCACTAGCTTCACTTTCTCCTCCAGAGCCATCTGGATCCAATGATCAGATATTCATCAGGATGACTGGAGATGGCTCAGAATGTAATGGGAGACCTTGGCCCCTTTATGCTAAGGCTTTTTTAGGTTCTCACTTGGAGTGAGTTAACAACCATGCAGTGAATAGGTTTCTTTAAAAAGTAAGTCAAGGGATGGACCTTTAGTTAAAAAAAAGAAAAAAAAATCAAGCTGGGAGGGGAAGACCCTCAAGTTCACTCTTCCAAAGAGAAACAATTACCATTGACATTCACTCTAAGCCAGAAGGGCCCAAAATACAGCCATTAAGTGAAGCATGGGCAGGGCCCTATTATGGTCCAATCTATGAGCAATATGTAAGTTAACTGAGCAACTTCTGGTCATCAAAATTTACCTTCCTTTGTAGAGGAGAGGGAGATCTCCTGCAAGGATGATCTCATAGCCTCCCTTAATAGAATATACAAAATTGTCTCACAACACAAACAGAAAGAGAACAAATACAAGATGTTAGGGGGAGAGAGTGCAGTTAAGGGATCGTGTATATTGGTGTCTGAAAGGAAGAGAGGGATTCTTTAATACAGAGGTGAGGAAGGAGTGCATTCCAGGACTAGGAGTGCCACGTGTGAGGAACAAGAGGAAAGTTTGGCTGCACCATAAAGTATGAGAAAAGGAGTTCTGCAAAATAGGATTACAAAGATAGGTGTTGCTGGACTGTGAGGGGCTTTAAAAATCTAAACAGAGGAATTTGTATTTTATCCTTGTGGTTTGAGTAGGAAAGTGACATGGTCAGATCTGCATCCAAGGAAAATATTTTTGGCAGCTCTTTGAAGGATCTACTGGAGTGATAAGAGTCTTGAGGCTAGAAGACCAACTGGGAAGCTTTTACAATAATCAAGATGAAAAGTGGTGAGAGGCTGAAACTGGGTGGTGACTGTGTGAATACAGAGAAGGGATTGGATGTGAGTAGTACAGAAGTCAACCTTGTAAAAATTTAGCAATTGATCATTCATGTGCAGTGAAGAAGAGAGAAGGGTCCAAGATGACACTGGTGATGAACCTGGGAGCCTAGAAGAAAACAGTTTATTTCAAGACACACACTTAAGGAACCACCAATATATGTGTTTTAATAAAGTCCATCTGTAGGGCTTTGTGGAACAGGAAAGGATTGTCCAAATTGCTCCAGAAAACTTTTGCCCCCAGTGGCTTTAGGGAAAAGATGTTTTCCACAGTTGACAGACATGTCCCCCCTTCCTCTCGCCTTTCTCTCTGCCTTTCTTTCCTTTTCTGTTATTTTTTTTTACAAACATGCCAGGAATGGACTGAGGAGGAGAATCATTTTGTCACATTTTTGACAGTGTGCTAACTTGTCCTTGGTGAAACTAAGGCAAAGACTAATTAGCCACATAGAACCACACAAGATGTCACTTTTCATGAAATCTCAGAACATTAGAGTGGGGAAGCATCTTAGGGATCAACTCCTCCAATTCCTTCATTTGAAAAAAGGAGAAAAAGGGAACCCCACTGAAGGAAAATGCTTTGCCTAATGATATACAAGTAGACAAAGGCAAAGCCTGGATTTCCACACCAGCATCTATTATTTCAAATGCAGTAACAGAATGAATAAATTTGATTCTCCCCTTCAACTTAGGAAATACATATATATTTATATATTTTAACTTGTGGAATAAAACAATCATTTCCATAAGATAGTATAATTAAAAAGATGATATTTCTTAAACATAGAAAGTAGAAGAATTTTTACATATTGCCTAAAATGCCCCTTCATACCCAGGCTTACATCCCAATGCTTATGCGTTGCTACCATCTAAGCCAACTCTGGCAAGTTTAGTGATCAAGATGCAGAAATGGCCACCAGTCCTAACCTAGACATGATGGGATTGGGATGTGCATTCGTGATCCCTTGTTATGGGCTTTGAGGGAAACACTCTAGAGCATCAGTGCTAATCCCTGATCTAGTCATGTTAAGTTTTTCCAGTTGTTAACTGCCTACTCTGTGCAGGACACCATGGCAGGTGCTGCGTAGCATTACAAGAACGAATAGGCTATAGTCCTCATCTACCTAGAGTACCTTTGTACGGGAGGTAAATCATGGCAGAAAAAGAATAAGAAAAATCCTAGTGAAAAGCAGAAGGAGAAAGTGCATGAAAGTTCTCAGAAACCTTCTCAGGAACCCTCCTTAGACTAGGGAGGCAGCATGGTTCACTGAAAAGAATATTGACTCTGAAGGGAGGAGACCTGGGTTCAAATCACATCTCTGATGATCATTATCTGGGTGACCCAAGGCACTTTAACCTCTATAGATTTCAGTTTCCTTATATGTCATGTAAGCTTTGAATTCTAGTTCTAGTTCTAAATTATGAGCCTGTGAGAATGCCCCCTTGAAGTTTATTATGGTGTGATGGAAAGAGAAGACAGCTAGGTGGCACAGCGGATAGAGTGCCAGACCTGGAGTCAGGCAGACCTGAGTTCAAATCTGGGCTCAGACACTTACTGCCCATGTGACCCTGGGCAAGTCATTTAACCTCTGTTTTCCTCAGTTTCCTCATCTGTAAAACAAACTGGAGAACAACATGGCAAATCACTCCAGTGTCTTTGCCAAGAAAACCCTAAATGGGGTCACAAAGAGTTAGATGCCTGAAAAATAACTGAACAACAAGAAATGGTAAATGAATGGAAATGCATCAAATAAACTGGGTTCAGTTCTCACCTCTACTACTTGTCAGTCAAGTCTCTATTAGCTCTCTGGGTTTCCAGTGTCCTATTCTATAAAATGGAGTCAGACTAAATTATCTCTAAGGTCCCTTATTATTCAAATTGCAGCTGGAAGCATTCTTAGAGGTCACTTACTCTAGAGGGCTTACAACTTGAATGAAGGCCACAGTAAGGAGAGTTATAAGATGGTAGGGAAATGGGAAAAGGTGTGGCCCAGAAGAAAGGTGCCATGGTGAACCTGCCCTTAAGGGTGAGGGCCCAGGACTGAGTAAACATCTCAGCCCAGATTCTACTAATTACTGAGTGACTTTAATACATTATTTACTCTTTTGAGGCCTATAAACTCATTTGTAAAATGAGGGGCTTGTATTAAAGTATCTTTAAGGACCTTTGAGGCTCTAATAGTCTATGGTCTATAATTTGATTTATTCCTACTGCTTGAGAGGTAGGATGGATGTTTTGATTCCCAATTTGACAGCTGAAGTTTTAGGGAGTTTATGTTCAATGAAAAATCCTCAGTGCACTTTTAATTGCTCTTACTCCCCATTTAGGAAAAATTCCCAGCATCTAGGCAGAGGATGAGTTCTGTGCCCAACCATACATTTATATCTCTAATTAATACCTAGACTCTCTGTGCTTGAGGCAAAATTCAATTTACTAGAAACATTTGAGTAATTACACAGCAGAAAATATGTGTGTGTATGGATAGATAGGCATTGAGATGGGAAGTTGGAATAAGAGCCAAGATTTTTCTTGAGCCTTCCCTCAGCCTGGATCCTCCACTCTAGGCTGCCTATAGAGCCAAAGATGCTCTTAGCTAGCTTACTTCTCTGCCACAAATCATTCCTCTCTTTGTTCCCTGCCTTTCAAATTCAGATATTCAGAATTACTTCTTCTAGACAGCTTCTCCCTTTTATTGAAGTTCTGTAGGGCACAACTCAGCCTTTCACACAGTGACTTTGATTGATTCAAAGAGGAGTACAGGCCCTGATCACATTCAGTTGTGATTATTTGATTCAACTGATCAAAAATATTTGCATCTAGTTAAAGGATCAGAGTTGGATGGAGTGATTTGGAACCAACTCTTACAGTACTAATTAATAATTCAGGTGGCAACTATTTCACAAATCCTTCTTCTCTCAAATTTCTCTCTTCAAATTTATTGCAACATGCTGGTTTGGCCTCTCCTTTGCACATGACTAACAATTAATCGGCAAGTATTTATGCTTACTTTCAGGCTTCTACTATAGTATGTTCCAAGCATGGTGCTAGGGACTAAGGTTCCCAAGATAAAAATGAGATAGACCCTGTCCTCAAGAAGCTTATACTCTATCACTTTTATGTTATGCTTTCTTATATGATAATTAAATGTATACTTGCCCTCCCCATTAAACTCTAAGTTCCCAGAGAGCAAGACCTTTTGTGTTTCTGGCACCCAGCACAGGTTCTGATACATTCTGTGTTTATTTATTGAATAAGTATAAAACATTGCAGTTTACAAAGCACTTTCACATTTAAAAGAAAGATATGAAGGGAGACAAGACAGGTGGTAAGTAGATGATAGACAGTCGACATTTACATAGAACTTTAAGTTTCACAGAAGGCTTTGCATATGTGTGTGTGTGTGTGTGTGTGTGTGTGTGTGTATGTGTATGTAGCTGTTGTTGTTCACTGGTGTCTGAGGCTTTGTGACCTGGTGGACTATACTGTCCATGGGGTTTTCTTGGCAAAGATACTGGAATAGTTTATCCTTTCCTTTTCCAGTAGATGAAGGCAAACAGAGGTTAAGTGACCTGCCCAGGGTCATACAGTTAGTAAGTGTCTAAAGCTGGATTTGAACTTAGGTCTTCCTGACTACAGGCCCAGAACTCTATCCATTGAGCCATCTAGCTGTAGCTGATATATATATATATATGTATGTATGTATATATATACACACATATATACATATATATGCACACATATACACACATATACATACACATACATATATGTATGCATGCATACATATATACATACACATATATAATCACTTAATCTTACAGTAGCACTGTGAGATAGTGCATTTTACAGATGAAAAAACTGAGACTGAGAAAATCTTATACAGGGATCACCGAAAGGATCTGGGGATATTTGTCCTATAGAAACGATAATTTAGGTGATATATAATAGATTTTTTCCAGATGTTCAAAAAGTTAAATAGTAATTTCATGTGACTATGTATATTGTGTATATATATATATATATATACACATATAATATATGTATGCATAATATCTATTTTCTGCTTGGCTCCAAAGACAGAAGCTGGAAACAAGAGAATGAATTGCAGAGAAAAAGTTTAGCTTGATATAAGGAAGACTTTATTATAGAAGTTTTAAAAAATAAAATGAGGTCATTCAGAATATGATATATTCCCCTTCAAAGTGTGTGTGTGTATACATGTGTGGTTGTGTATATGTATGTTATAACTATACCAAGTTCCCACAGCTACAACAGAGTCAGGAGTCAACCCTAAGTTTTTGGAACTCTAAGTCCAGTATTCATGCAGCTCTCTTGCCTCTCATACAAATACATCAGATTTTGCTTATTGACGATATGCAGGTCACTTGAAGTAATTTCCTCATTTGAGACTGAATATGATTTGAATCTTGCACCATCTTTATCTGTAGCATTTTTTTGCCTGGGGATAATGAGAAGCATTGACATTCTAACTTAGCTGGATGGTTAACTTTCTAATTCTTCTGCCCAAGTTGGCTAAATGACAGCAGTGAAGAAACACTGTCAGAGCAGTACAGTGTTCTCAAACAAACAAATGACGATTGGCCTTGTGTTTCATAGCTCCCAAATCTCT
This sequence comes from Bettongia penicillata ogilbyi, assembly GCA_023548195.1. Lineage (NCBI taxonomy): Eukaryota > Metazoa > Chordata > Mammalia > Diprotodontia > Potoroidae > Bettongia > Bettongia penicillata. Next base: position 20,803,143 of record JAJHZJ010000177.1, on the reverse strand, counting down.
AGCACTCTCCATATCCTAATGAACAATAAACCTGGTGCTCTCTCATGATCCAAGACCATTTTAAGATTTCCAATAATGTAGGCATCAGGTGCTCTCCATCACTTTCCTCTGCATGCAGGGCAATGGTGCCATCTGGCTTCCCAGAGCTCAGATCACCTAGAAGCAATGGTGCTCATCCATTCAGATTTCCCACCTTCATGATGCAGCTGGGTTCTGACTCAATCTCCCCTTTACTAAAGAAAGTTTGTAAACTAAATACCTTCTGAGAAAAGTTTAGTTTTCCTTTGTTCATAGAAAAAGTACAAAAATTCTTTTGGAGTCATGTATTGCTAGAATGCAGAGGAAATATTCCAATCACAATCAAATTTGCATTTGGATTCTGATTTATTTTTGTGTATTTTTTAAATTTACAAGCATTTATTTTATCTCCTTCTTAATACCTCTCCCATGAAGAAAAAAAGAAGAAAATCCTTCTAAAAATATGCATAGGCAAGCAAATAAATCCCTGCGTTATCCATATCTAAATAATGTCTCACTCTGAATATTCATTTCATTATCAAGGCAGGTAGGTAACTCAATAAATAAAACACTAAAGTCAAAAGACCTGAGTTCAAATGTAACCTCAGACACTTATTAACTGTATGTCCCTAAGCAAGTCACTTGACCTCTGTTTACCTCAATTTCCTCCTCTGTAAGATGAGGATAATAAAAGCATCTACCTCCCAGAGTTGTGAGACTCAAATAAGATAATAAATGTAAAATACTTTGCACTGTGCCTAGCATTTAGTCAGCACTATATAAATGTGATCTATTACCATCAAATATTATTAGTACTAACTGTATGACTCTGGCAAGTCACTTAACTTACTTTCCTCAATTTCTTCATCTATAAAATGAAGATAATATTTATAGAGTGATAAAGACAAAAAGAGGTAAAATTTGCAGTAGACTTTGCAAACATTAAAGGAGTATATAAAAGTAAACTCTTTATTATTATCATTCAGCTCTCTGTCAGGAAGTAGGTAGCTTTTTTTGTCACCAGTCCTGTGAAATCATGGCCGATGATGGTGTTGATCAGAGTTCTCATGCCTTTCAAAGTTCTTTGTATTTTATAGTGTTGTTATTAGAGCTCAATTGTTTTCCTGCAAAATATTGTGGTGGTTGATGAGTAAGGTCAGAAGTGAACCCCAGAAAAAGGGCTTTGTAAATCTAATAAAAAGAATTTGAAATTGCTGTGATAAATCAGATTTGTATGGTACTTTCCTCCTACAACTCCATGAGGCTGGTAGCACAATTTTATAGATGAAGAAACTGAAGACCACTGAAAATGGATGTTCTTGGGTAGAATTACATGGCAGGCAAGTATACAGTTAGGAAGCACACACAGGTCTCATTCACTGTATGTGGCTGTGTCTTTGAATAGCAGTAACTTCTCCAATTATTGAATGTCGAAGATATTCCTATTGCTGAGAGAGAAAAAATGTGAATTGGCCTAAGGCAATTTATGGAGTAGGCAAATGAGCTAAACAGAAGAAGCACTGAATATGAGTCCAGAGGGATTTAATGAGCCTTCTAGTGCAATCTGTAACTGACCAAGAAAAGAATGCTTTCTACCATGACCATCATGGTAGAAAGTCATCTTATTTCCCCTGGAAGACCTCTAGAGAGATTTGCTGTTTAGTCATTTCAACCATGTCCAACTCTTTGTGACACCTTTTGGGTAGGCTTTCTTGGCAGAGATACTGGAGTGGTTTGCCATTTCCTTTTCTACCTCATTTTATAGATGAGAAAACTGAAGCAAACAGGGTTAAGTGACTTGCCCAGGTCACTTAGACACAACTAATAGGTGTCTGAGGCCAAATTTGAACTTGGGAAGATGAGTCTGATTCCTGTTTCCACGCCTGGTGCTCTATCCACTGAGCCTCCTAGCAGTCTAAGGCAGGTATCCCATTCTAACCTGGGATACTTCCAGTTCTTAGTTATGTTCTCCCTCCCATTGAGCGAAAATCTATTTCTTTGAAACATCTCCTCATCACTTTATTTTAGCATCTGGGCCCAAGCAGATCAGATCTATTCCATCTTGCACAGAGTTCCTCAGATCCTTCAAGAGAACTATTGAAACTGCCTAGCCTGACTCCCAAGACTCCTGCAAGTTAAACATCTCCAGTGGTTACAATATGCCTTGCACCAGCTGGGTCATCCTCCTCCAACTCTTGAAGGTCTGTATTAAAATAGGGAACCTGGAAGGAACACAATTCTACAAATATGGGCTGCCCAGGACAAAGGACAGTGGGACTGGCCTCATTTCCTTTATAAACACTTCTTTGAGTTTCATGTGGAGTATTCTAACAGCTGCCATGTCTTTGAAGAAAAGCTCTGTTGTGGAATCTGAAGTGAACCTGTTGACACCCTTTAAAATGTGAGCCTCTTAAGACAAGGGAAAGGTCTTCTCTTTCTGTCCCCCTCACTTAGCATGGTGCTTTTCGCAAAGCAAATGCTTAACAAATGCTTTTGTACTCATTCAGTAAGTGAACTTAGACAGTATGTATTTTTTACTTTTTTTAGCTGTTATTTATATGATACTGCTAAGATTAATGTGGGATGAAGTTATAGAAACATGTGTGTATGAATTTATGCATATACATGTATATCTTGTATATGTTTACATGTTGTTCCCCCTATTAAAATGGAAGCTCCTTGAGTGTTTTTGCCTCTCTTTGTATCCTTAGCCCTTAGCACAGTGCCTAGAAGTGCTTAATAAATCTTGTTAACTTACTGATTGATTATCCTAAGAGTTAAGGACCACCAAAAGAGTTATAAAATGGATGAGAATTAGAAAAGGAGGGAACTTTTAACATTGGGGTAATTAAAGGAGGTTGACCTTTATACTGTGTTCTGAAGAATGGAAAAGGATTTTTGACAATTACAGAGTCTAGAGTAAGGAATAGTGTGAGCCAGAAACAAAGGTGGAAAAGCCTGGGATTGTTGAGGAAGGAGTAAATAAGTCCAGTTTAATAGAATTGTTGAGTGGGTGATGAGGAGTGATAGGAGAGGGCCAAACATTCAGTCTAAAACTTGACAACTAAGCCAGGAAGTCTAGATTTAGTTGGTGAGGTCTCAAATGCTGGTGTTGGTCTAGATTGCTGAGGACCAGTATGGGTCTGCAGTAGGGATGCTGAAACTGGGTAACTGTTATTACTCCCTCAGCATTTCCAGGTCTGACTTTTTGTATCAAATTTTCAGAAATTAAAAGAGGAAAGAGGAAGGTAAGTGGCTTATCAGAATATTTGAACCAGTGAGGAAACACAGTCTGGGTTAGAATTTTGATCAAATCTGTCACCTAAATCTGCTGAGGTCAGTTCTCCTAGATTTATGCTAGCTTGATTACCAGTTCATTGACCTGGGGGGTCAGGCTCATGATTACAAATACCAGTCAACTAATCTATCATCTGATGACAAGAACCCTTTGAGTATATATTTGCATTAAATAAGCAAAACTATTCTGGTTTAACTGTTCAGTGGAAAATTAAGCTTTATTGACATGTATATTATAGCAACACCAAGAAGATTTTGTAATATATATATATATATATATATATATATATATACATATATATATATATATACTTGCCATATATATATACATGGCAATAATGTTCTCTGAACTTCACTTCATTTTTAAACTACAGTGGCTAAAACCAAAATGCCAGAGAGACAGAGACACAGGAATAGCCAGAATTAGACAGACAGGACAACAGAAATTGGGATGAGATAGAAACAGATAAAGAAGCTAAGAGTAAGCTGAACAAAGAAATGCAGAGACAAAGAATGAGGAGTGGGGGGCGGAGGGAGGGAAAAAGACCAAAGATTCTCAATCATATGTGTTTATATGTATATAGACAGGATGTAAAGCTTGATTGAAGGTCCATTTATGTAAAAGGAAGTACCATTAAAAATATTCCATCACTTATGACAAAAAATGCTATCCACCTCCAGAGAAAGAACCGATGGAATCTGAGCAGAGTATTTGTTTTATTTTTTTGTTTTCTTTACTCTTCTTTCTTTCTTCTACTTTCTTTTAAAACATGACAAAAGTAGAAATATGTTTCGCATGACTGGACATGTGTAACCTTTATCAAATTGCTTGCCTTCTCAATGAGGGGGGAGAAGAGAAAGTGTGGAAGAGAATTTAGAACTCGCAATTGTAAAGAAAAATAAAGGTTAAAAATTTTACGTGTAATTGGGGCAGATAAAATATTAAATTTTTGAAAATTCAGTCCAGTTTCCTCCAAATAATTGCAACATTAGGAATTATTTTAAACAGAGATTTTCTAATTGGGGAGACTATTTCTAAGATGTAAAACAGTGACACTCACTAATTTTTTGTTTTAGAATATATAGTTATTTTAAATAAATATATGTTATATTAACATGTAATAGTTTATTGTTATTTTAAAATTAATAAAAATTATATAACATCACTTATAATTTCTAATATCTTAAATGTCAATAGATATAACCCTCCCCCTTCCTCTTGCAAACTGAAAAATTCAGAAGACCAGCAGAATATTTCTTAGATGAAAGAATCACTTTTCAGATAATTGAAGTCTACTATCATTACTTTATCTTGATTCCATTGTAATTATTTTATGTTTCTGTAAGTCAACATTCATTCCCTCCTTCCTTCCCTGTCTTCCTCCCTCGCTCATGGGGCTGGAAACTCTAAGGATTCTTTGTTCTTGAGATTCCTCCAGCCTCAACTCAGGGAGACTTTTGGATTTAGGCCAGCAAGATTCAGAGTGACAAAGTACAGTCACATAGACTGAAATGCTTTCTGTGAGATAGGGGCCGCTTCTAAGGAGATAGGCTATGTTCGGCTTACCCATAAAAAACATCTCAGTCTTTCTTTAATTTTGAGACAAACATGCAGAGTTACCACTTATCTTTTTCCAGACAGCCTGAGACAAAATTAATTAATTGGCTCATCTCTTGAAAGTTTAATGTAAAAAAAAAAAGTTATTGTATTCTTTGTGACATTTTCCCAAACCACTCTTGAAACAAAGCCTGTCTCAGGGGTATTCCCATAGAGAAAACATTTCTGATGGAGCCTGGTCTCTATTTTTTAACTTTCTAATTGTCTCTTTTCAAAAGAAATATGGTTCTGGGTTCTGTCATTCTCTTAATACAATTAAAACTTCCCTGACTCTACTGATCCTTTTCAGTGACTAACAGATGCTATACTCCTAATTATCACTTAAGAAATGCCTCGTAGAAGAGCCAGAAAGCTATCACTCACTGCGATCTCTTGCAGCCGGTAAGCTTGCATTTCCCAGAGTTGTACAATTTGCTTTTTTTCCTAATCATATGCAGGTGATATTTTAACTGACATTATGTCATCTTTTTCTTCTGAAAAGACTTTCCTAATTAAAAACTCTGCTCATCACTCAATTCTTCTTAAAATCCAGCTTCTAGACAAGGCTCACTTGCTCTCATAATTCCCACAATATACCTATCCACAGTCTTTTTTCCTCTCTTCTGAATGAGTTGGATGTGCCTCATAATGTGATGAGTTAGCCATCACTGGAACTGTTAATGAAGAGCCCAGAGATCCACTTGTTGGGAATGATGGGACATTATTTATGTTTTCGTTGGAAGTTGAACCAAGGTGATCCGTAAGGTCCTTTCCAACTCTGGAATTCTGTGTTCCTATTGTATACATCTTATATAGTTATTTTCTTGTTGTCTTCTCCTTTAGAAGGTCATCTGCTTGAGGGCAGGGACTACATTTAGGACCACCTTTTTGCCTTTCTTTATATCTCCAGTGCTTACATAGCACAGGGTCTAGCACAAAATAGACTACCTGTTTTGATTTATAGACATTGCTCCAGTTGACTTGGAGAAGCTAAGCCATTTTTAATGGACAAATTACAATGGAACTGATCACCCAGTGCAGAGAAAACGTTAATCTTGGATGCCTTAAAATAACAAATTTAACTTATTGATTTCTGAAACTGTAATTTGAAGAATGTTTTATTGAACTGCTGAGAAAGTAAAGTAAGTAAAGCTTTAAGAAATAAATACGTCTATCTTTGAGTTCAGAAAATAGTGAGTCTGTTTTATTAATCTTTTTTTAACCTAGTAAAAGTATACTTTTAAAAAATTAACTGTAGTGTTTCTTATGCCCTTAATCACATCTTTCCCTGCCCTTAGACAAGTCCTGTCCATCTGAATTCAAAAAGTATGGTTCCTTTCCAAATGGACTTTTTTCTGCATGTAGGCTAAGACTCCTATGTGTACACAAGGGCAGTGGCAAGAATTCTTCAGCCATTACATTTGACCTTATACAAATGCCTTGTCTACCCAAGTACCCAATGTTGTCTACCCATCTACGCAATAGTAGTCATAGCTAGCCTTTGGGTATATACAGGGATATTGAAAATTTCCACTAAGAATGCAGTAAGTCTCAGACTGCAACATAAGGAATTTACATCAGTCCAAACCTCCTCAATGTTATGACTAAGAGACATTGGTAGGGTTTCCAAAAGAAGATATGGACTCACCTTCCTTGATTGTTTATAAAAAAAATGAGATTTTAAATTATTTTAAGACTCTTTACTGGTGATCTCTGAAGGACAGAGGGTAAACTAGATAAACTTGTAGGCTCTCTTCTATGCTACAGAATCTGAGCCATTTATAACTAGGCCCCAGATACCCAAGATGGCAGAGTAGAAAGACTCACGTATGCTAGCTCCGAACCCACAACCCATATATTTCCTGCATAAAGAACTCCCCACAAATTCTGGAGCACTGCAAGGCAAGCAGAAACACAGTGGAAAAGATTTCTCTTCCAGAGAGCCCTGAAAAGCCATCCCCAGGGGTCCATCGTGCTCTGGACAGCAGAGCCCACCCTTGAGCTGCCCTGGCCGCGCGGCCCCAGAGGAGCCGATCCGAGCAGGCTTCAGGGACGGAACGTCCAGCGGCCGGGAAGGTCCCTCCACCCACAGGCGATACAGGTCAGTGAGAGAGACTTCTGGGCTGGCCGAGAGGGGAGTGGGGTGTCTCCATGACTCAGGCCCCCTCGGGAGGCAGTGGCACAGGCAGCAGCGGCCAGGGACTCCCAGAGCAGCAGGCAGAAGTTCAGGGCCATTACTGAAGATTTCTGCATAAACCCCCTGAGGGAACTGAGCCTGGGAGACGGCCCTACCCCCACCTGCTACATTACTGAACGTCTCTGCATAAAGCCCCTGAGGGAACTGAGACTGGGAGGTGGCCCTGCCCCCACCCAAGCACCAGAACTTAAGCTCACATTGAATAGCAGCCACACCTGCTGCGGAAAGCCCATTTGAATCTCAGACCCAAGCACAAGCTGGGTGGATCTAGGCAGGGGTGCAGAGGAATCTCAGAAGTCAAGTAACTGGCTGGGAAAATGCCCAGAAAAGAGAAGAAAAATAAGACCATAGAAAGCTACTTTGATGGGGTACAGATGTTCCCGCCTTTCAATTCTGATGACGATGAACAATTCTTACCATCAGGGAAAGATGTGGAGGTCGGGACCTCTGTATCCCAGACATCCCAGGTGGATGTCCGGTGGGCTCAGGCCATGGAAGAGCTCAAAAAGGATTTTGAAAATCAGGTTAGACAGGTGGAGGAAAAACTGGGAAGAGAAATGAGAGAGATGCAAGAAAAGCATGAAAAATGGGTCAGTACTTTGGTAAAGGAGACCCAAAAAAACGCTGAAGAAAATAACACCTTGAAAAATAGGCTAACTCAATTGTCAAAAGAGGTTCAAAAAGCCAGTGAGGAGAAGAATGCTTTCAAAAGCAGAATTAGCCAAATGGAAAAAGAGGTTCAAAAGCTCACTGAAGAGAATAGTTCTCTCAAAATTAGAATGGAACAGATGGAGTCTAATGACTTTCTGAGAAACCAAGAAATCACAAAACAAAACCAAAAGAATGAAAAAAATGGAAGAGAATGTGAAGTATCTCATGGGAAAAACAACTGACCTGGAAAATAGATTCAGGAGAGACAATTTAAAAATTATGGGACTACCTGAAAGTCATGATCAAAAAAAGAGGCTAGACATCATCTTCCATGAAATTATCAAGGAAAACTGCCCTGATATTCTAGAACCAGAGGGCAAAATAAGTATTGAAAGAATCCATCGATCCCCGCCTGAAAGAGATCCAAAAAGAGAAACTCCTAGGAACATTGTGGCCAAATTCCAGAGTTTCCAGGTCAAGGAGAAAATATTGCAAGCAGCTAGGAAGAAAAAATTCCAGTATTGTGGAAATACAATCAGGATAACACAAGATCTAGCAGCTTTTACATTAAGGGATTGAAGGGCCTGGAATAGGATATTCCAGAAGGCAAAGGAACTAGGACTCAAACCAAGAATCACCTACCCAGATAAACTGAGTATAATACCTCAGGGGAAAATATGGTCTTTCAATGAAACAGAGGACTTTCAAGCATTCTTGATGAAAAGACCAGAGCTGAAAAGAAAATTTGACTTTCCAACACAAGAATGAGAAGAAGCATGAAAAAGTAAACAGCAAAGAGAAGTCATAAGGGACTTACCAAAGGTGAACTGTTTACATTCCTACATGGAAAGACAATATTTGTAACTCTTAAAACTTTTCAGTATCTGGGTAGTTGGTGGGACCACACACACACACACACACACACACACGTACATGCGTGCACGCGCACACACATACACACATGCACATACATACAGAGACAGAGAGCACAGAGTGAATTGAATAGGATGGGACCATATCTTAAAAGAAATTATGGTAAATGGTGAGAGAGAAATGTAGGGGGAGGCAAGAGGGTGAAATGGAATGGGATAAATTATGGCTCATTTAAGAGGCAAGCAGGAGACTTTTTAGTGGAGGGAAAAAGAGGAGAGCTGAGAAAAAAACAAGAAGGTTACCCTCATCACATTCGACTAAAGGAAGGAATAAAATGCACACTCTTTTTGGTATGACAACCTATCTTACAATACAAGAAAGTGGAGGAGAAGGAGATAAGCAAGGAGGGGGGGATGATGGAAGGGAGGGCAATGGGAGGAGGGAGCAATTTGAAGTCAACACTCTTGGGGAGGGACAGGATCAAAAGACAGAATAGAAACAATGGAGGGCAGGATAGGATGGAGGGAAATACAGTTAGTCCTACACAACATGACTATTATGGAAGTCATTTGTAAAACTACACAGATTGGGCCTATGTTGAATTGCCTGCCTTCCCAAAGGTAATGGGTGTGGAGGGAGGGATGGGGAGAATTTGGAACTCAAAGTTTTAGGAACACTTGTTGAGTATTGTTCTTGCTACTAGGAAATAAGAAATATAGTTAATGGGGAATAGAAAGTCATCTGGCCCTACAGGACAAAAGAGAAGATGGGGACAAGAGAAGGGGGAGGGATGATAGAAGAGAGGGCAGATTGGTGATAGGGAAAATAAGAATGCTCAGTGTATTGGGGCAGGGGGAGGGGATAAAAGGGGAGAAAATTTGGAACCCAAAATTTTGTGAAAATGAATGTAAAAAGTTAAATAAATAAATTTATATTAAAAAAATAAAAAAAATAACTAGGCCCACACATGTCATGTCTAACCATTTAGTATATGCCTATTTATTATCTGTTGTGTTGGTGTTTAGTTGTCTTTCAGTTATATCTAACTCTTTGTGATCACTTTCAGGGTTTTCTTGAAAAACATGCTGGAATGGTTTGCTGTTTCCTTCTCTAACTCATTTTACAGATGAGGATACTGAGGCAAACAGGGCTAAGTTTCTTGCCCAGGGTCTCCCAGCTAGTAAATGTTTGAGATTGGATTTGAACTCAGGCCTCCCTGACTCCAGGCCCACCATTTTGTCCACTGTACCTCTATTATAGCTGCTTCTATTATATGTCTTTGAAAGTAGCCTACAGGGAATATTTTTTAGTGACACATGGGGTCTTTGATTTATGTGTAATCATATCTGTATGTATGTATGTATATATGTATCATCTCTCACTCACCAGAGTTGAGTCAGCACATACAATTTCCATTCCTAATAGGCTGGAAAAAATATGCTGAGAATAGCTCATGTTTACATAACATTTTATACATTTATGAAACATTTTCCTCAAAATATTTCTAGGAGCCAGGAAGTGCAAATACATTAAAACCCATTCTACAGATGAAAAATTTAGAAGGAATATCACAGCCTTGTAAATCTAAGGCTGGAAAGGAGCTCAGGAGCCAACTGATTCAATCTCTCTGAGTCTCAAGGTGTGAAATGCCTTGTCCAAGGTCAAAAGGCTGGATAACCTACTATCCTCACCACCTAAGGACTGACCAATAAGCACGTAATAAGATGCTATTGTCCCACCAACCCCTACATGGTTGACACCATGTAGCTTAGTAGCAATTCCTTGTTTTGTTCTCTCTACAGAAGAGTTAAGGACAATGTGGAGAGTGGTAAGGGCAATGGAAAGAAAGGAAGGCCTAAAGATCACTGTAAATGAGGCTACTCCATGGAGGTAGCAAGATAAACTCGATTGTCTGGTTTTTTTTTTCTCCACTGGTGAATCACTGTAAATACCTTAGCACCCTCTAAATTTGGTATCCTGGAACAAAGCCCTGATCACCCATCCTAGTTACTTGTCATGGCTGTACTCTTGAAAGGTACCTGAAAACAACATTAACATTAATTAAATGCTTGTCATGGCCTAGATGCTGGAGATAGAAGACAAAAAAAGAAAAAAAATCCCTATCCTTCAGGAGCTTACCTTACATTTTAGTAGAGTGGGATCCAACAAGGAAACAAGCAAGAAAGTATTTCAAAGGGCAATAATACAAAAAAGTGGAGAAAGGACGGTGTTTAGGAAAGGCCCCATGTAGACTTGGGTCATGTAGTCTGTGCTTTGAAGCAAGCTGTTTAAGGGGGAGTCACCTCTGGAGTGGGCCACATGTGTAAAGGCATGAAAGTAGAAAATGGACTTCCATGTATAAAAAATAGACAGTAAACCAGCCTGATTGGAATGGAGAATGTCTGGAAGTAACATAACATATGGCTGGAGAGCTAGGTGGGAGCCCCATAACTGAAGGCTTTGACTGTCAAGCCTCATGAGAATTTTTGCATTTTATCCTAGAAGGACCCACTGCATTATTGCATGGTCCCTCTCTCTAATCGACTGGTTCTTCATAGAATTTCCATTTCAAGGAGGACACCCAGGTTACCTATATCGTCATTCTTTTCCACACTATACCTGACTTTCCTCCAAAACTTTTTCTCCAGTGTCCAGGAGTGGGATATGTTTTCCTTTTCACCTTTCCAGCCTCCTTTCATGTGTTGTCTTCTCCAATTAGAGCTTTCTTTCGATCTGTATTTGTATCTGTATTTCCACCACTGGTTCACAGTAAGCAATTAATATGTTTGCTGACTTGTTGACTTGAATAGGATTGTGACATTGATGTGTGCTTTAGGATGCTAGTTTGGTGACTGTGTGAAAGGTACATTGGAGAGGACAGAGGTTGGAAGCAAGCGCACCATTCAGAACATTCTTGCGTTTGTTCAGGTGATATGATGAGAGCCTGAACAAGAGTAGAGATTAATGAGTGTAGAGAAGGACCCATGTGCTGGAGATGTAGGTTTGACAAGACTTGATAACTGGATACAGAGGAAGAGGGAGAAGGAAGAATCAAGGATATCCCTAAGATTGCAAATCACGGCCACTGGGAGGAGGATCACGTTTCCTTCAACAGAAAGAGGAAAGTCTGGAGAGAGGAAGGAATGAATCACAGTGGCTTAGCCTATTACTAGCACTCAGTAAAAGATTATGATTACCTCAATACAAGAAAGTGATTTTATGGAGGCAAAATTTAACTCAACATAAGGAAGAGTTTCCAAACAGCAGCATCCGAAAGTGAAAAGAGATGCTTCAGGGAGTAATGAGCTCCTTGTAACTAGGATATTTGTCAGGGATTTTGTAGAAGTGATTTATACTTCTAGGAGGGACTTGGACAAGACAATTTCTAAAGTAGTATTTCTTAGCCTAGGGTCTATGAACTTCTTAAAAAGATATTTTAACATCTGTTTTCTAATATAACTGTTTTCCTTCATAATCCTAAATATTTTCTTTTGTTCACTTAAAATCATTATTCTGAGTAGGGGTCCAAAGGCTTCATCAGATTGCCAAAGGGATCCATGACCCAAAAAAACTTAAGAACCTGTGTTCTAAGGTGAAAGGTATTCCAACTCTGGAGTTCCTAATGGTGTTCCAAATCATCCATCAGCCTTATCCATAAGATCTTACAAATGCAGTTATGTTCTAAACTGCTGTTGACTGACATTCACCTCTCTCTCTGCTTGTCAAAGTGTTGGCTTTCTTTTTAAGCTGTTTTGAACTTGTTATTAGGAAAAGTGATTTGCACCAGTTAAACTTCTGTATCAAGTTATTCTAGTTTGTGATTACATCCTTCTTTTTGTCCATTACCCATTTTTTTATCATCAGTAGTTTAATTCAGTGGATCAGAACTGAGTTGTTTCATTGTAAACCCTCTTTTTCTCATTTTTATTCTTCTAATTTTGATCTTTACACTAAAGTCAGTGTTCTGACATTACAGAGAGCTGATTCAGAGATGATTTTCCACAGAATTAATGAGCTTTAACTATTTGTACAAGTATAATCAATTTTATTTTTAATGAAATAATACACAGCACATTCTTTTCTGGAAAAAAATATTCATTCTATAGGGATATAGTTCTATGAAGTCATAGGGCCAAAGTTCAAACACTCAAAGGGTCCTCATGGGCCATCTGGTCTATATTCTTCATTTTACAGTTGAGGCAAAGAGATATCAAGTGACTTTTCCAAGGTCACGGAGGTAGAATCTGAGGCAGGATTTGAACCCTGGTCCTCTTTCTCACGAGAAAAGGTTCTTTCCACTATATTATGCAGGTTCTTTGACCTCTCTCCTTGTTTATTCTGGACCCAAGTTTCCGTATGTCTTACCATTCTGATATATTTTCACTTTCCCATATAAGCTAATCAATGTGCAGTTGATTTAATCTGGAAAATCTTATCTAACATTTCATAGAATTTCTCTTCCTCTTTATCCTTTGTAACAGAGGTCATGTAAGCTACATTTTTAAGGTGATCTTTTTTTCCTCAAATGTTTATTGTGAGCACTGAAAAAATGAGATGAAAGAAGTCCTCTACAAAGTCTTCTTAGATGGGTTATGATGTGAAGATCACCCTGAGTTCTTAAAGGTTATGCTAGTGGAATGTAAGCTTGAAGGTCTGCCATCCTGGAAATGCTTCAAGTATAGTCCTGGCAACAGATCTATTTTCTAGTGATCAGCCTTGATAAGGATGGAGACTTCCATCATAGTTGTTTGGGCACTTAGCAATGAATTCTTTGGCCACAGAAATTGTTGAAAAAACGAAAAATACAAAGTTACCCTAAATCATGTAGCACCTCTTTTCATTTCTTTCATGATAGTGGCAAAATGGTAAGAAAGGAGGCAAAGCATGATAAAAAGCACATTTTAAAAGGACTATCTATGGAAACTTTAATGTGACTTCTGGTCTTCCAAATGTGAGATTCTTTTTTGGTGGCCAACAAGTGGATATACAACTACAACAGTAGAATCATATCAATCTTCACATTTTCACTATTTGCAAAAATAGAAGAAAGAAGGATGCTATGCCTATGAAATATGAGAGCTTACAGTTCTCCTTGGAGAAACAAAGAAAGAAATAGGCAGAGTTCATCTTATTGTACATCCAAAGGCAATAAGGAATGTAATTTCATGGGTTTGGGGTCACTTAAAATTAAATTGTCCACATGTGAGTAGCCAAAATGTTTGGGACAAATAGTCCTACTGTACTTACCTTAAACCAAACTGGAGAATTATCTTCAATTCTTGGCAGTTCATTTGAGGAAGGATATTGATAAATGGGCTAATCTCAAAGTTAGCTACCAGGATGGTGATGGTGCTAGAATCTAGATCCTATGAGTGTCAGTTAGAGGAACTTGAATTTTTAACCTTAAGGAGAGAAGACTTGAGGGAGGAGGGAGGTGAGAAGATACATGATAGCTATTTTCAAGTATTTGAAAGTTTATCATATGGAAGAAGGGATAAACTTATCTGCTGTGGCTCCAAAGGGCAGAACTAGGACCAATAGATGGAAATCATAGGAAAGCATAATATCATGTAAGGAATGATATAAGGAAATCTTAGGAAAAGATTTCTGATAACTAAAACCATCCTGTAAGAAAGTTGGCCTCCATATAAGGTACTGGCTTTTTGTGGAGGCTAGAGGAGCATAGGGTCATAGATTTAGATCTAAGAGAAGTCTTAGAGGCCATTTGGGTCCAATCCCTTTGTTCTACACATGAGGAAAACAAGGCCCAGAGAGATGAGACTGTCTTGCTTAAGGACACACAGTAAGTTATAAGGTTGGAATTAGAACCTAGGTCCTTGCTCTTATTCCAGCAATCTTTCTTCAGAATTACTTATTTAATTTGAAAGGGATAGTATAAAGGAGAGTCATTCTTTCTTTGATCTGTGAGGAATTAAAGGGGGCCCAGGAAGAGGAGGTATATCAGCAAGGGACATTCTGAGAGGTCTGACACAAGTAACAAGGCATCCAAGGTCAAATCTGACGCATGACAGAGTAGAAAGAGTCCTGGATTGGAAGTTAGAGGACACAAGTCCACATCCCAACGCTGATGCTTGCTACCTGTGTGTGATCATGAGCAGGTCACTTAAACATCTTCACCTGAGTTTGCTTTCAGTCTCCTTTCCTAGGGTCAGCCTTGATGAGATGAAGAGATCCATCACCAGTAGGGCAGAAACTTGGCATCTTTATCTTTAAAATGGAAGAACAGGATAAGATGTACCTCAGTTTCTTCCTGATCTAACTCTATGATCCTACACTAACTGAAATTGTTCATCCTTTGTTTTTGAAGAGGACCAATGACCTCACAGGGTGATGTCTTGACTTGTGTGTGAATTGGATTTAAGCAAGGCAGAGTTGCACAAAGTCATCAGCCTTAGTCACTTTTCCAGAGTCATCAAAAGCAAGTGGCAAGACAAAAGTTAAGGTAATTGGCGATGGCCCAGGATGCAGTAGATGAACAGGTTACTTGATTATTTTTCTCTTTGTAGTCTTATCTGAAGGCTTCATATTTTCCAGGGGAGAGACCAAAGCTGAAAGCAGCAGGAAGGAATTAAGGCTCCTAAAGCTAGCTCTGATGGAGCCTCAATCAAAAACTGAAATGAAAGTTCACACTATCTGCTCTCTCAAGGCATGCCTGATGAGCAGAGTCTGCAAGGACCAAGTCTTTCAATTTCAACACTGTTAAGCCCCAGGACAGAGGTGGCAAGTTATCTTCAGCCTGAAAAATGAAATCCCAGCTGAGACAACCTGGCAGTGAGAAGATAGTGATAACAGACCTCCAGAGGGAGTTTCTAGTTTAGCAAGATCTGGATTGCACACTGGAGGACAGGTACCCCAAAGACTTACCTAAAAATATAAGAATTGAAATGGTACAGAGAGAAAAACTGATGGGAGAGAAAGAATAATTGATATATAGAAACCGGGGTAAAGATGCCCAGTAATTCAACAGAGATCAAGTTAAAATCTGAAGAGAAAGAAACTCCAGAGGAGACTGGAGGTGACTAATGTCCTTTCAAACAAGTTCCATTTCTTTACATGATGGCGTAGAAAAGCGAGAGGCATTTCTTCCCCCACTCCCATCCATGCCTAGTAAGGTCTCTTTCAACTCTCACACTCAGATATGAGTTTATAATCACATATAGTAAAGAATATTGGACTTGAATTCATATGAACCTAAAAGATTTAGGTTCCTTTGCTTAGTTTGACACTAATTAAATTTGAGTGACCATTAGTAACTGCATCAACAATAATAACTTAAAGCTATATATTAAAACACTATATAAATGTTAGTTAATATCTCATGTAAAAGATAATTTGCAATAATGAATATTTATATATAAATATTTTCTATAAATATACAGATAATATTTTATCCATTTGTAAATAAAATATGAATTATATATGCCAGTATCATTTTCAGAACTGAACAAACTTCCCCAAAAGACAATTAACTAGTGTGGAGAAACCCAAAGAGAATTTCAATGTAAACCTTTGTCTGTGAGCAACTCTAATACACTCAAAAAGTGAAAGTAAGGATGCTTCTATATGTGATCTATATTGAAATACAGCCAGACTAGTCCTATTTTGCAGAACTATCTTGGGGGGGGGATCCTCTAAACCCTCTTTATAAAGGAATTACTCTTTAGGTTTCAGTAGAGAGCAATAGAAAAGACTTCCACTTAGTTTACTAAAAGAAATCGATCTCGTGTGTGTGTGTGTGTGTATGTGTATTAGGATAAATGTAAAGTTCTGTGCACTTTGATTAAAGATGGAGGAAAGGAACACAGTTTGTGTGGAAAGCTCTGGGTATTTTTAAAATTTTTGTTTTGTTTCGGTAGTAATTCTCTGCTATGATCTAAGGATCAATACGTTCCTAGAGTCCATAATCACATTACTTTCTGCTACAAAAGTTCAAGGTACCTGCAGTTATTGGTGGTCCTCCAGTGACTGTCCTCTCACTTCCACTGCCATCAGCCTCTACTGTTAGGGTAGCTATTGCTAACTGCTCCCATCCAGCTCCTATCACCAAACTGGATATCTAATGGAACCTATGGGTCTCCCAGATCACCTGAGCATACTCACCTTGGAAAACTCATTCACCTAAATCAGGAAAGAACAAATACTGAGGAGAAACAATGTCACCCTAGTTACAGGTTTACCTCAGCAGGACTGGTGCTTGAGGCTACCATTAGGCCAAGAGAAGACCAGGAAACAACACTTAACCTTTCTTGGCTCTCAAGAGGCAATCTCACACAGTTCATCCATCCATTTCAAAAACAAGAAGTAGAGAGAGATGTAAGGGTGAGTGACCTCTTTGGTACATACAACTATTTCTAAGTCAGGCACCACTTCTTTTGGCTACAGCAGCCAATTAGAAAACTGTTCATCATCACATAGAGCAAAGCCAAGAGTCATCATGGCTCACCTCCGTATTCCACATCTTCACATGGACTGAAACCATGATGGGAATGTTTACATATTCTTCAAAGACTCCCCCTCCATCCCTGAAGTAGGCCAGTCTATCCCCATTACCTTACCATATGCCACATTAAGAGAGCAAGGGAGATTACAGTTATATCCATATTATATTCTACCCCAGTCATACCACATCTGTGCATTATGTTCAGTTCAACAGACTACATTTTACAGAAGATATGAAAATGAAGCAGGCCCAGAGAATGGCACATGCGTAAAGATTGGTCAAATGATCTGGGACCCTGAAGAAGAGAAAATTTAAGGCAGATACAGCACAATGAACATGAAGGCTGTTAAAATGGAAGGAGGCCAAGCTTGTTCTGCTTAGCCTTGGAGGCAGAACTGGGGCCAGAGCTGAGAAGCTTCAGAGGAGCAGATTTAGGCCAGGTATAAAGAAAACTCCTTAAGAGAGTTAACACAAAGTATAATGGCTGACCTTGGGAGGTCATCAGTTCCTTCTCACTAGAGATTTTCTGAGAGAGGCTGTATGATCCCTTTACAGGGATATAGCACTAAGGATTCCTGTTCTGGCCTGGGGCGGACTCTGTGATCTCCTAATGCCAGATTCTGTGATTATCAAAAGACATTTTCAAAGAGAAATAAAACCTCAGTGGGTTTTTTTAAGTGGATAACTAATTCAGAACAATCAATGTCCTATTCTATCATGTAGATCTAATTTTTCCTTAGAATCAGAGAATTTGAAAAGGTCTTCCATAAATGGTCCTGTAAAATGTAACTATTCTGGCTATATTTTAATATTTATCAATTACAAAAACATCCTTAGTTTTATCTTTGGAGTATTGGCGTATATTAAAACTGATCCTAGATAAATGAAGGTCTGAAATTGAAATTCCTTTGAGATTTCTCCATGTTGGTCATCTGTCTTTTAGGGATTTTGTTCAGTCTTAAGAATCATATTAACAAGGTGGAATATGCCCAGGGAAAGCTGAAAGATAAGGAGGTTCTTTAACTATTCATCCATGTTTGATAATGAACAGTTAAAAGAGCTAGGCAGCTGAGCCTAGAGAGAAGGAGACTGGGACATATCACTGTAGTCTTCAGCTATTTTAAAGGTTACTCTCTAGAAGATATACACTTGCATTTTGCTCCAAAGGGCAGATCTAAACTGATCAATTAAATTCCATCTAGTAAAATCTAGCAAATATTTAGTAAATAGGGATCACTAAAATCTATCCCTTGTGGAGAATTTTGTCTTAATCTTTCCATTGCCCCTAACACTAAACTTTCTTTTGTTTTTAAATAATTTTACAATTATTACTTTTTGCTTTTTGTCATCTACCTTTTCACTGTATTCCTTCCCTCTTCTTCCAGAGTGCCAATGCTTATTTATATAAGAAAAACAAAGCTGAGCAAAAGTAATCAATATGTCAAAAAAATTTGACATTACGTATTCAGTAATTTAATAACATATATTAGTAATAACTGTTATGTATTCAACATTCTATAATCATCCATAGTCTCCCACATTTTTAAAGAAAGATATCTTCTCATATTTCTTCTTTGAGGTCAAGCTTGGTCACTGCAATTAAACAACATTCAATTTCAAATTTTGGTTTCGTTCTGTTAGATTTCCATTGTTGTTGTCCTTGCAAATTTTATTTTCCTGTTTCTGCTCCTTCATCTCACACCAGTTTATCTGTTTTTTCCATGCTTCTCTCTATTTGTCCATGTTCATCATTTCTTACAGCACAGCAGTATCCCATTACATTCATGTGTCACAATTTGGTTTGCCATTTCTTAATTGTTGGGCTTCTGTTTTGTTTCCAGTTCTGTATTACCATAAATATTTTGGTGTCTATTGGGTCTTCCATTTTGTCATTAACCTCCTTCTAGTATATGCCTAGCAACTGGACCAAAGGGTATGGCTATTTTGTCACCATCCATGCACAATTCTAAATTATATTTTCTAGAATTGTTGGACCAATTCACAGCTTCACTAACCATGCATTGGTGCACCCATATTTCCCCTCTAACATTGACTATTTCCATTTTTGTTTTCATTTTTAACAATATTCTAGGCATGAGGTGTAACTTAAGGCTTGCTTTCATTTTCATTTCTCTTATTTGTAAGCATTTTGAACATGTTCCTTATTATTAATAGCTTAGAATTCTTATTTTGAGAACTGCCTTTTCAAATATGTTGACCACTTATCTCTCGTAGCCCCTCTACATGTTGTATACCCTGATTGTGAATCATTTCATTTGGTGTGTGCCATAACCTACGCTACTTGGCCATTAGATTGTAAGCTCTTTGAGAATAGCTTTTTTTGTAGGTTGGTTTTTTTCATCTCTGTATAGACAGCTTTAAGCACAGTGCTTTGTACGTTGTAATAACAACAGAAATAGCCACAATAATTAACATTTATATAGGTTTTAAAGCTTTGTAAAATTTTCCCCCTACAAGCATCCAATCAAGTAGATAGGAAAATGTTATCATCCCTGTTTTTACATAGGAGAATACTGAAGCTCCGAGAAATTAAACGATTTATTTAAGGTCCTGCAACTGAATATCTCTGTCAGTAAGGTTTCATCCTTCCTTTGTCATCCCCCACAGAACTGATGCAAGGGCTTAAGAGATATTTGTTAATTATATGAATAGCATATTGAAGTCTAAGATCAAATGACCAGAACTGGTCAAATTTCCCCAAATTCCTCCTATATTGAATGTATATACTTTGAAAAGAGACACCTCTTTTTCTCTTAATAATTTGTACTGTCATCCTATTCATTGACACTTCTGGAAAGTAAGGATTTTCTGATACCTCGAAGCTGTCTTTGCACTGTTCTCCAAGGTCCTTGAAATGTCTGATACAAAGGGTCACACCCTGAAAGGTATGGCTGAATCGTGAGGAGCCATGGAAAATCTCATTCCTGATGGTCAAGGCAGGTTGCAGAGAGGGCAGAAGGTATCAGTTGTTTGAAGAAGGCAAGTTAAGACAGGAATTGTCTACTTCCCAGGTCTACCTACATTTTAAGCTTAATCCAGTGCAATGGAAATTCTGAGCTGAATGCTAAACCTAGGTTTCTACTCATCCTGAACCTTGGATTTTAGTGCCATGAGATACTCTGCTATCAAGCCAGCCTGATTTTTCTTTTAATCTTAATTACCTATTTGAATTGGATATCCTCTTTTACAAAATAGAAATTGCTCTTCTGTAACTTGTCTGTTTACCTAACCCTAAATTTTGTTACCTAAACAATATCCTATACATATTGATCCTGCCTCAAGTGGAACATTGAGTTTAATTCAACAAGCTTTCATTAAATGCCTATTATGTGGTAGGCATAGGACATACAAGCACACACAAACAAACCCCTCTCCTACTGAAACTTACATTCTACTGATGGGGTAGGATTATTACGGTGGCATGTAGGATTTATGAGATAGTCAAGGTATAAGAGGTGTAGTGGACAGAAGTCTTGTGATAGAAAATGATCATGATGTTTTACAGGAAGTAAGCTAAACTATTAATTCCACCCCTAACATTTACTAGCTGTGTAACCATGGGTAACTTACTGAACTACTCTGAGCCTCAGTTTCTTTATGTGTAAAATGAAGATGATGATAATGTTTTGAGATAATGTGAGGAAACTATTCTAACAGATATGTTCCCAAGTGCTTTGCCCATCACCGGAAGTATTCATGAGGAGAGGGGAAGACTACTCAGATGGAATATCTACTCAGGCATGGATTAGACTAACTAGCTTCCTCCAACATCCATTTCATCTCTGAGATTTTGAAATTCTGTGAACTAGAAAAAATGTTGAGAAAGCTCATTCCAATCAGGGATAATGGTTGATGTACTCTAACTCTAGCCCTATGTCTGTCATGACAACTCATTAACATGGCTTCTCTTCTTTCATAAACTACAAACTATAGAACAAAGTCAGGCTATAGTTGATCTCTTCCTTTGATATATAATTCCATAGAAAATTCCTCTAAATAAAACAAATGAATAGGATACATTCCTGACATATCTACTTTGATATATTTTAACTGTGGGTTTTTTCCCCATTCATTTATTTTCCATATCTGTCAATAATCAAAAGACAAATTTGTTTGTAATAGGCATTAATAGGGTCAAGCTATCTGTTTTTAGATCCCCTTTTCCCTTTATTCTTTCTAAACATTTGCTTTTCTGAAGAGAAGGAAAAAAAAACACTGAGAAGTCCAAATGGCATAATTCTGTTCTAAAAGCTTACTCTAAACACATCAACCAAAGAAATGATATTGGAATTCAGTGTGTGTCAAAATATGCTAATTAGTATTCGAGGAAGGGGCTTGCTCTATACTTCAGTGAAGAATTCATTTGGATGATTTAAATAAGTGCTATGATTAATCCTGGGCAAACTGAAGTTAGATACACAGAGTGTAGGTTGTTAACTGTTTGTTAATGAATGAACTAGAGTGGAGTTTTTTTCTCATAAATATTTCCATTTTTCCCTGGTATTCTTAATTGTATATGCATTTACCCAAGTACTCAGTCATATGGGAGCATAGGCTAAAGTGGAAAATAATAGTTTTTTTTTTACATGGCACCTCACTTTGTACTCTTTCTCTAAAACATTATTCATTTTATTTTGTTCTAATACTTACCACTCGATCTCAACCCCCTTTCCCAATCCCCACATGCATGCTCTTAGTATCTAGAGAATTACTTTCCTTAGGAATCCTTCTGAGCCTATCAGAATTCAAAGAGTACTGGACTCACCAGAATTCAGAAGACCTGCATTCCA
Organism: Bettongia penicillata ogilbyi; assembly: GCA_023548195.1. Taxonomy (NCBI): domain Eukaryota; kingdom Metazoa; phylum Chordata; class Mammalia; order Diprotodontia; family Potoroidae; genus Bettongia; species Bettongia penicillata. Next base: position 20,781,238 of record JAJHZJ010000177.1, on the reverse strand, counting down.
GTCCTGGCTATCTTTAATCATCAGGTGAATGTGGATGAGCTGCCAAATCACAGAAGCTGAATTGGGAAGGCCAAGATTGGGCATCTCCTCCAACACTTGCCCAAGTAGCCATGCCCAACAACATCCCCCAAAGTGCTCATCTGGTGAACTGCTTGAAGACCTCCACCAGGAAGGATCCTGCCATCTTCTACTTACTCATCTGCTACCTTAGAAGCAGTCTATTCTACTTTGGGAAACTCTAATTTTTAAGGAGTTTTTTTCTCATATCAAATCAATGTTTTCCTTCCTCTCACTATATGTAGGTATATTCTATAAGTACATAATTCTTCTGTTCAAAACTCTTAAGTAGATCCCTATTTCCTAAAGTTCACATTCTAGGAAACTATCCAGGCAGTTAGCTGGCTCAGTGGATACAGTATTAGCCCTGAAATTAGGAAGACCTGATTTCAAATCCTTCCTCCAATACTCATTAGCTGTATGGTCCTGGACAAGACTTGTAACCTCCATCTGTCTCAGTATCCTCTCTTGTAAAATGGAGGCGATAACAGCACAAACCTGACAGGGTTGTTGTGAGGATGAAGTAAGATAATATTTGCGAAGTGCTTTGCAAACCTTAAATGAGAGCTGTTATTGGTTATTTCATGCCCATTTAGTAAGTAGCCTGATGGCTTAGGATCATGATGGTTAAGTGTGTGGATTTGATGACTTCTGAGAGTTCTTCCTCAAGTTCCAAAACTCTGAAATTATATGATGCCCAGTACCTGGATCACTCCTAGGGCAGAGCACCAGAATTTAGAAAGTCTAGGAGGTCTTTGCGTCTACACGAGCAATTGTCACTATTATGTGGTTATTGTGTTATTATACATTAACACATAGTCATTCTATTATAGTCTCATTCTTCTAGCATTGGACTGAATGGTCCTAAGTGCCCAATTTTGTATTAGCAGAAATGCACCTAAGGGTGTGATTTTCTGGCAGGATACAGAGAAGATTTCACATTTAAGTGAAAAATAAGGGATGAGGAGCTATTGACAAACGTAAGCTTTCTAGTCATGCACATACATGCACATGCGCGCACACACACACATACACACACTCAGCAGATGATAGATTGATCGAATCATAAACATTTTAAATTGAAACTAGACCTGCACCATCAGGTGGTTTGCCTGAGGTGAATGCTGACAATGCCCAAATGAGAATCAAAGTCTCTGAACTGTATTCTTCCTCTGTACCCTCTGCTTTCATATTTCACAATGATCCCAGTGCCATTTCTTTCCCTCAAGGGGTCTATGAACTAGATGAGAAAAATTACATCTTCATTTTTCACTAATCTCTAGCTGAAATTTAACATTTTCTTCCATTGTGAATGTGAAACAACAAAACACAGTAAGCAGTTCTTGTGACTTTATCACCAATAGAAATCACAAGCATTTTCACATAGCGCATTAAAATTGCTGTAGATATTTCTAAATATCATTTATACTCATCACTACTTTGAAATAACCATAGTTATTATTCTTGTTGCCATAGATTTTTCAGCTGTTTTCAGTCATGTCCTGCTCTTTGTGACCTCATTTGGGGTTTTCTTGGCAAAGATACTAAAGTGGTTTGCCATTTCCTTCTCCATCTCATTTACAGATGGAGAAACTAAAGCAAACAGGGTTAAGTGACTTGTCCAGGGTGACACAGCTAGGAGGTATCTGAGACCAGATTTAAACTCGTGTCATCCTGACTCTAGACCTAGTGCTTTATCCATTAAACCACTTAGCTGTTCTGCAATATATTACTATATCATAAAATTCAATTTGTATATATTTTTAAAATCATTTCAATATATTTGGTTTCTGTTGCAATTATATTTTATACATTTTAAAACATTCTATGCTGAGTAGGGGTCCATAGATCTCACCAAACGCACAGAGAGGGACATGAAGTTGCATAGCTAAATTACAGTTGGGTTGTGAAGGATCTTCCAAAACCAAGTTAAGGGATTTAAATAGTAACCTATAGCTGATGCTAGGGACTGCACTCTCCCCTGGGAGATTCTATGCCATATCCCAACATTCCGAGTTCCACAGGACAATAAGGGGCCCACAAAGTATATGGCAATTCTTCAGGTGGGACCAATATTTACCATTAAGTAAGAATCCCTAAGAGCCTCAGCACTAGATATGGAGCGAAGAGAATGGAAAAACAGTATGGAACAGATTCCATCCAATAAATACATATTGGTTGGCTGATTGATCGAGTTTGACCTCCACTACTGATCTGTTGGGAGATCACAGGGACTCGCTGGTCTCTTTTTTTAACCATCTGTAAAGTTTTCATGATTAGCTTACTATTGTAACCTCAGAGCATCAAGATGTTCTATTTGAAACTAAGGGAAGGCCAATCTATTAAGAGAATTTGAAGATGAAGGCTTTTTCGTAGACAAATATTTCAGGCAGTCTTTTCTTGGGTGACTCAAATTTAGAGGAAGTTCAATACCTAGTTCAGAAATATCCATGCCACCTTGTCTTAGAATCAGGCTAGAGAGCCCTCAGCAAGTGGTCTTGCTCATTTCCTGAATATAGCTATTCCTACTGTACTTCCATATGTCAGTTACTATTCCCTTTTGAATGTACCCATATGACGCTACAAAGAGATGAGAAGTTTAAATTGAAAATCCCTTTGCTGACCAAACCATCTAGAATATTGCATTCATATCTGAGAATCTCAATTTGTCAAAAGCAATGAAGAACAGAGAGTGAGCAGAATGATAAAAATGAATCTGGAAATCATGGCATGTGAGAATTGGTTGTAGAAAATGGGTCATCTTGTGTAACCAGCATTTATTAAGCATTTACCCTGTGAAAGGCATTGAGCTCAGTGCTGAAGATGGAAAGTTGAAAAAATAGCATAGTGCCTGCCTTCAAGGAGCTGACAATTCAATATGAAATATATAACCTGTGTAAGGTGAAGTGGGAAAAAACAAAGGATTTTTAAACAAAGAGATTTAAAAAGAATTATCAGAAATATAGAGACATTTGGGGAAGGAGAAGATCTGTGATTATACTGGCACAGGAAACTCCTTCAACCAATGTGATGCCTCTATTCTGTGCATTAGAGTCTTAGAAAGTTCCCTGAGAAATAATTAAATACAAAGCAGATACAATATAGTTTTCTTGGAGTACTAGGAGTGGCTGCTCACCAAATGATCTTTGATTCCTTTCCAGTCTTCAAAATCTACATTTTTGTGCTTCGAGTACACCTAAATATACCCTTGTGTCTTTCTATACTTCTGAAAGAATGGGCTATGTCCTTATTCCAGAGCTAAAGAGTTCATAACAATGTGCTCTGCAAGTCTCTTCATTAAATCATTTTTAGAATTGTAATTTTAAAAAAAGAAAGTTATCTGAGGTAGTGAAAGGTTTAGCAGCTTACCTAGAATCATGCAACTAACATGTATCAGAGGTAGGATTTCAATCTAGGTCTTTCTGATTCCAAACTTGGCTCTTCCTACATTTTCACTACTTCACAGATACAAAGATGGATTTTGTTCTTTTTCTTTTGTCTGTAAAGGGTACCAGCCTATTTAAATGTGGTGATAAATAAAGAAAATTGAAAGTCAACTGCTATGTTACATCAGAACAAAAGAGCTGTGAAGATCTCAATACTTCTCAGGCATTTTTGGTAGAAAGAACCATTACCTAGACAATATGGCTAAGTGGATGGGTAGCTAGGGGGCGCAGTGGAGAGAATGCTGGGTCTAGACTCAGGAAGCCTCATCTTCTTGACTTCAGATTTTGGCCTCAGACACTTGCTAAGTGTATGACCCTGGGACAGTCACTTAACCCTGTTTGCCTCAATTTCCTCAGCTGTAAAATTGGATGGATATGGAAATGGCAAACTCCTCTATTATCTTTGCCAAGAAAACCCCAAATGGGGTCATGAAGAGTCAAACATGACTGAAATACGACTCAGTAACATCGTTAAGTGGAAAGAACTTTGAAATCAGAGCCAGAAAACAAGCTCCCACTCTGGCTGTCATCCTTCCTACCTACATAACTGTGTACAAATGACTTCATGTGTCCAAGTCTATTTGCTAATCTATGAAATGAAGAAAATGGTGCTTGAATTATGTATAGATCTGATGTGGCAAAAGCACTTGCAAACTTTCAAGTCCTATACAAATGTGAACCATGATGTGACTTTCCACTGACTGTCAACCCTAAGACATTAGAAAAGGACCCCAAACACTTTCATTTCTCTTAATTAGGTGGGTCTGTTATCTAGGAATTTTATTGAAATTTCTTTTAAATCTGTTGTGTTTTCAAACTGTGCCTATTTTCAGGGTCGTGGCCAGAATGTCCAAGAGGCAATATTTGAACTTAAGAAAACAAGCTTTCTGTCTACTATACTATGCTGCCATATTAATATTGACATTCTTAATATAAATGAAGTCAGAAAATATGAGAAAGTTGTAGCTAAAGGATAGATAGCTCATGAAGGGATCCCCACACTGATGAAATCAAAGGGGCTCCAAAGACTAGAATATGCATGTATTTCTATACTGCTTATTTAAGTGTCTACAGCCTGATGTAGGGAAAGAACACTGGATTTGGAGCCATAAGGTAATTAGGTAAATAGTGTTCTGGACTTAGGGAGACCTGAATTCAAATCCTCTCACAGACACTAACTGTGTGACACTGAACAAGTCACTTAACCTCAGTTTCCTCCTCTGTAAGACAGGGATAATAATAGTATCTGTCTCCAACAATAATGGCACCCATCTCACAGGGTTGCTTTAAGAATCAAATGAGGTAACTTTAAAACTCTATATAAACTCTAGCTATTATTTATTATTATTAACTATTGTTGTTATTATGCCTTAGTTGGAATCCTTGCTGTGCCATTTACTACTTAGGTGACTAGATGGAAGTTGTTCCTCCTCTTGGGGTCTCAGTTGCCTCCTCTGTAAAAATGAAAGGGTTGATCTATGTCCCCTAAGGTACACTTCAGCTCTGTAAACCTATACCATCATAACTATCTTATCCAATAACCCTGCAGGATCATAAACTCCATCAGGTCCTAGTTATATTTTTTTACAGTCTCCAGGCCCAAGCGCGGTGTCTTATACATGGTAGGTTTTTAATAAATTTATTGAATAATTGAATGAATCAGTTAATGAAGTGCTTTGAGCCATCTCCACATTCACTCTAAATTTTGGTTTTTTGGATGAAGTAGAAAAGCAACTTAGCACAGTGGAAGAGCCTATGGTTTGAACCTGGATCATGTCCTGGTTCTGTCGCTTTCTCCATGTGCAAGCTTAGACAAGTCACCTAACATTTCTGGGCCTCAGCTTCCCCATCTGTAAAATGTAGGGGTTGGTTTAGGTGACCTTCCTCTGAAGTTCCTCATCATTCCAAAGCTTTGAAACTATGGATCAGAAAACAACACAGGGTTTTCAAAAGCATCAAGGTATATCTTTCTTTGATTGCTTTCAACTTTGTCATAAGTTTTGGTTCAGTAACCTCTGGTGAATTACTGCTTCTTCATTTAAAGCTTTGTTCAATATCTGAAGCTTTTCTGTTGGATTTAGTGCTCCCTTTCAAATGCACTTGAAAAGAATATGCCGAGAGGACTTGTGAGTCTGTGATCAAAACAGGATCTTAGAGCTGCAAGGGACCTTTGAAATCACCAGTTTAATCTTTCATATAATAGCACACATTTCTATAATGTTTTGCAGTTTGAAAAGACTTCCTATGGAACAGTCCTATGGGGCAGAGAGTATAAGTATTATTGTCTGCATTTTACAAAGGTTTCTTCACAGAAGTTCCACTCCAGCAGCTACTCTAAGGCAGGGAGGTTGCCCTGAGTCCTTGTGAAGGCTGTACCAGAGGAGTCCTAGTTGAATCTCCTTCTACAAAGCTTCAAAGTCATTAGGCATGATACTGACCAGGTACCAAGGCATGCCATCATCATTAGGCTGATGAATTCATTGGCCAAGGCAACTTCTGAAACAAAGAAAAACATAAAGGAAGGGGAACACTGCCCTTTTCAATTCCATACTTGTAGTAAAAGAGGGAGAAAAAAAAAAGAGGACAGAGATGCTAATAAGCCATTCAGACCCTAATATAACTCTTAGGACTCTAAATATAAGATCTCTATTCAATAGCCAACATACTACTAGAAAGACTATCTTTTAGGTCCAGGCCTGTGATTTCATTGGTGTCAGAAGCTCCTGGTGAAACCCACCCCCCTCCCAAGATTGGCAAATGTTCTGTGACTTTAAGAGTCTTTAAGACTAGTGTGGGGCACCGAGAAGTTGAGTTCCATACATAGGGTCATAAGGCAGTACTTGAACTTAAGTCATCCTCATAATGAAGCCAGTTTTCTACTTTCTATCCCATTCCATCATATTAATATTGACATACTCATTCTAAATGCAGCCAGAAGATAGAAGCACATAGCAGTTAAATGGATGGATGTCTCATGAGATTCTCTTCAGAGAGGCAAATTAAGGAATAGGAAAACTTGGTTTCATAATGCATGCAAAGGCAACAAGAAAATGTATTTTATGGGTAGAGCTACCATGATTAATGGATATAAACAAAAACTTCTGTTGCAGAGGATGAGGAGATAGAGAAATTCTATGAAAAACTTGAGGAGATTCTCCCAATTAAATTAATGTGCTTTAATCCTCAGGGACCTCAATGCAAAAAAAGGGCAAAGGGAAGGACAGTGAAAATTATGTTGGCAAATATAGGATAAGGTTAATAAAAGAAAGATTCCAAAGACTTCTAGAATGTACAAAAATCTCTCACCTATATGTTATCATTATTTTCTTCAAGGAGAGAGTTAGAAGGCACTGGATATGATAAGCACTGAACTATAATTTAAACAATGAAGTCTATTGTCTCTCTTTAGCATGTGCTGCTTGCTATGAAAGCATCATTTCCCTCAGAATTCTGTGGTCTGGGCTGGGGGATAGTTGTACTCTCCCGTACTGGCAATTGTGGAGGCTGCCAGCAAGTTCATGTACTTGCCTCAGACTCATCTTGGATCCTTGGCTGCCTCTTCAGCTTTGTCTATTTTTCTCTGGTCAAATAGTGATGCTACAATAAATCCTACAATGCCTTAGCATTTAGCTCTGCAGTTCAATAGGTTCAAAGTCATTGAGAGGTGTAGATGCTGGCAAGAGAGAAGGTGCTTCCCAGATCTATGGTCTCTTAGATGAGATGACCTTTGACAGGAAGATGAATCATACATTCCTGACTGGTGAGAAGTTAGAGACCTCAATTAAGTTAATTGTATAATACAACCAGAGGCAAAATTACAAAGTTTGTTTAACAGTCCTACAAATTGTTCAGAGCTTTAAGTATGCACCTCCCAGGAAAGTATGATAATGTCAAAGTACTTGTCAGTGTGTACTTATAAGTATTTTGTGTTTTGAGTATCCATTTTGTGATGGAGGAAATAAATAGCTATTCAATATCCGAAAAAAAATTTGCTATGACTCAGTGACGTCTAAGTCCTGAAGCCAGATTCTCTGACTATAAATTCAGGGCTCTTTCCACTGAATAAAAGAATATCTGGCAAAGAAGTTATTTCTAGTTTATTTCTTCTACCACTCCATTCCATAATATTCCCTCAACCATTCTTGGGTCATTCTGGGGGAGTGGGGAGAGAATCATTTAAAGTTTCAATTGATACTAATGTAGACAGTTTGCACATGTGCTTGTAAACATAAAACGTCTGCCTGTTACATCATCTCACTTAATCTTTTTGGACTTCCATTTTCCTCCTCTGAAAACTAGGGATGAAAATTATGCTTCTATCACCCCTACTCCAGGGCTCTTATGGGGAAAGCGTTTAGTACAACTTAGGACACTACATAAATACAAGCTGTGGTTATTTCACCAACTTTCTGGCTCCAAATCCAGAGCTTTTCACCACTCTATCCCGCATGATACATGACATTGCCTCATTGTGAGAAAAAGAAATTCCAGGGAGAAGCTTGCTACTAACATGTTCTTAAACACCTTATCACACAACACTTCGTTGTTTTCTCATCTTGCAAGCTGGAAGAAATTAACTGCCTATCTCCAACTCTTACTCAGTAATGATGAGAGAACAAACCTGATATCTGATTGCATGGGGGACATGTTTGCTCAGAGATGGTAATGAGTTCCGCCAATCAAGTTGGCACCCCAGCTGATTATTTTTGTTTTAGATGTTTATAACCTTCTTCCTAATGGGCTTTCTGATTGGTGTTGCAGTCGTGACTGCTGTTACAAATTACCTGCTTGGGGAGAACGAGGTGCTTTCTCTAGCCGTGTTCAGATGTGTCTTTGTCTGTGGGGTGCTGGAGGAAGGCTTTGGAGTAAAATAATAGAATTCTTTATTGGATCTAGAACTTCAATGGACCATAAAGACCAGCCTCCTCACTGCATAAATAAGAAAAGTAGGTACACCAGAGAGGTGAAAAGATTTGTCCACAGTAACATGCAGACAAAGTATTAGAATCCATGACCTCTGACTCTAAATATGGTACCGCACCATGAAGGCTATAACTGCTTCACTGGAAGGGTCCTTAATAATCATTTGGTCCAATGTCTCTGATATCTCAGAGAGCAGAGGGAAAACAAAATAAAACAAACAACCATCATTGGATTTGGGATCAGTTCTAGCTCAGCCAGCTATTCTCTGTGTAATCTTACTTTTCTCATCTATATGAAGGACAGGGTCAATTGTCTAGGGATCTTGTACTGAAGATTCCATCGAAACTTCTGGAGATTCTAGCGATGGAGTGCCTCAGCATTTGGATATCTCATGGGTGACAGACTTACTGGCTACTTCCAGCCATGATTCAGCACTGAATGGCATGAGTACATAGAAATCATGAAATGATCTCATATGCTGATGAGTCAGCATATGAACTTTTAAAAACAATTTGAAATTTATGGACTTTTTAAAAGGGAGAAAAACTTCCAGATTGGTCTCTTTATTTCAACTCTCCCACGGGAAGTAGCGGATTCACTTGCTAGACACCCCATGAAGGAGCACTCTTTTTGTTTCATTTTTTTGTTTTTGCATTAAGTTTTTATTTTATTTATTTTATTTTTCTCAACTACATGTAAACAAATTTTTTAACATTCCTTTTTAAAAAAATACTGAATTCTGTACTTTTTCCTTCTGTCCTTTTCTCCCTCTTTGAGAAGGCAAGAAATTTGATATAGATTATATATATGTAGTCATGGCAAATATTTCCATATTAGCCATGTTGGAAAAGAAACAGATCCTCCTTCACCAAAAAAGAACCCAAGAATAATAGAGTGGAAAAATCAACCTCCATTAAAATTCCATTGGAACTCTTTGGAACCATTCTTTCCATCATAAGTCCTTCAAAATTGTCTTGGATCACTGTATTGCTGTAAATAACTAAGTCATTCTGAATTGTTCATTTATAGCATTGCTATTACTGTGTACAGTGTTCTCCTGGTTCTCCCAATTTCATTTTGTATCAGTTCATATTAATCTTATTAGGTTTTCCTGAAAGCATCTTGCTAGCCATTTCTTACAGCACAATGGTATTCCATCACAAACATATTACAACTTGTTTGGTCATTTTTCAACTGATAGGCATTCCCTCAATTTCAAATTCTTTGCCATCACAAAAAGAGATGATATAAATATTTTCGTTCATTTGTTGCATTGTTGTCCTTTTCTTTCTCCTTTGCTCTCTTAGGAGAAAGATTTAGTAGTGGTATTGTTAGGTCAAAGGATATATACACAATTTTTAGTCCTTTGGGCATAGTTCCCAATTAATCTACAGAATGATAAGTTCATCATCCTACCAATAGTACATTAATATTCCTATTTTCCCACATCCTCTCCAACAGTTGTCATTTTCCCTTTCTGTTACATTAACCAATCTGATAAGTATGAGATAATACCCCAGAGTTGTTTTAATTCACATTTCTCTAGCTGATAGTGATTTAAAACATTTTTTCATATGACTATAAATAGCTTTGGTTTTTCCATCTGAAAACTACCTATTCATATCCCTGGACCATCTATCAATTGGGGAATGACTCATATTCTTATAAATTTGACTCAGTTCTCTATGTATTTGAGAAATGAGGCCTTTATCAGAGACATGTTATAAAATTTTCCCCAGTTTCCTGCTTTCCTTTTAATCTTACCTGCATTAGTTTTATTCGTAAAAAAAATTAATTTGATGGAGTCAAAACTATGTGTTTTACATCCCATAATTCTATACTCAGGAAAAGAAATATAGCTATCTCTTGATATCACCTTTTATGTCTAAATCATGTAGTCATTTTGATCTTGGTATACAGTGTGAGATGATGATCTATACCTAGTTTCTGTCAAACTACTTTCCAGTTCTCCCAGAAGTTTTTGTCAAATAGTGATTTCTTGGATCAAAAGTTGGGAGTATTGTGTTTATCAAACCCTAAATTACTATGGTCACTTGCTACTGTGTATTGTGTACCTCATCTATTTCACTGATCCACCACTCTACTCCTCAGCCAGTGTCAGACTGTTTTGATGATTACTACTTTGTAATACATTTTGAAATATGGGATGGCTTGGTCACCTTTCTTTACATTTTTCATGGATTTCCTTGATATTCTTTACCTTTTGTTCTTCCAGATCAATTTTATTATTATTTTTTCTAATGTTATAAAATATTTTTGGTAAATTGATTGGTATGGCACTGAATAAGTAAATTAATTAAGGTAAAATTGTTGTTTTAAATGTATTGGCTTTCCCTACCCACGAACAATTAATATTTCTCCAGTTGTTTAGATCTGACTTTATTTGTATAAAAAGTATTTTGTGATTGTGTTCATGTAGTTCCTGGTTTTGTCTTGACTGGTTGATGAAGGAGCACTCTTTTCTTTCATTCCATTGCTGTTTCCATGTGGTTCATGAACTCAACTAGATGAGTGTGTGCCTGGGCTTCTGGCTGACTTTTCAATTATTATGTTCTTTTCCTGAGTACAGGATCAAATATTATTCTCAAAATGCATGTGCCTTTTTTGAATTTAAGAGGTCTAGATCCTGCATCTCATTAGGTTGGAACTGACTGGTAGGAAGCTGCTCTAAAGTTCTTGGAGAACAGTATCACAAACAAGAGGATGGGCCCTAACATAGAGCATTCTATTAGAAGACATAAATCATTCAGACAGTGCAGAGATGGGATGAAATATAAAATGCATAATAAAAAGTCTTGCAAAATTCTTTATGCTCTATGAGGATTAAGAGTCATCTTCTTGAGAGTATCTGATAGTAGTTATAAATTTAGTTACTATATCCCGTTTACATTCTATCCAATATAATTCTCTTTTCAGAGAGGAAACAAACATCTCTTATATCTGATACACAGCATACACTAGTTGCCTTTATTCTCCCTCACTGAGGATGCTTAGACAAGAGCCAAAATCTAAATTTTAAATAATTTTCCCTAGGGTACTCAGATAGGAGCTTAACCAGTCTAGTTTGTGAGGAGAAAGCATATACAACCTTTCTTATTAGAAGCTGGCTTACCAGTATTTAATCCCATTTGGATGCTATGCCTGAGTTCAGAGGAGATGGGTCCCTGAGGGAGGAAGCATAGCATCCTGCATTTGTTTTTATTGATTATACTTACTTGTTATGAGGGAAACTTTTGTTTGCAGAGTGAGAGGAAGTTACAGTAATGGAGGGAGGAAGCATCAAGAAGTCACTTGATAATTGTTTGGTGAGAAATAGTGGGGAAATTTTATCTTCTTTTAATATATGATATCAGGGCAACCCTTTAAGACTGAATTAGAGAGATGTCAGTGTCCTTTAGCAGAAGATTTCATCACATATGAGTTCTATGTATTAATAAAATCATAGATCAAGTCCCTATTCCTATCCATGTTATAAAAAATAGTATTGCACGATGGCTTTTCAATCCAGTTGGATCCTCCAATATTTCACTAATCTTCAATCTCTCCTTGTATTGTGTGGTTCCCTGCCTCCTACAAACACACCCATATCTTCTTAACCCTTCAAGCACCTTCACTAGAAGCATCTAAACCTGATAGCCTTCATCCTGTATCTCTTTTTCCTTTTATAGGTAAACTCCTTAAGAAGGCCATCTATGATCAGTGCCTCCTCTTCCTTTTCTCTCACTCACTAAACTTTCTACAGTCTAGCTTCTGATCTCATCATTCAACTCAGACTACTCTCTTCAAAGTCATGAATGATCTTTTATTTGTCAAACTGGCCTTTCCTTAGTCTTTATTCTTCTTAACGTCTCTGAAGTCTTGCATATTCAATCATCCTCTTTTGCTTGACATTCTCTTTTATCTCAGGTTTTCATGGTGCTGCTCTCTCCCAGTTTTCCTCCCTATCTAACCACTCCTTATCATTTTCCCTTGCAGGGTTTTCATCCAAGTTACACTTGTTAATTGTGGGTGTCCACCTTGACTCTGTTCCAGGCTTTCTTCTCCTCCCTCTTTTCTATTTTACTTGATGATCTCATCATCTCTCATGGATTCATTTGTTATCTTTATGCTAAGGGTTCTTAGATCTACTTATCCAGCCCTAACCTCTCTCCAAACTTCCATACTCCCATCTCCAACTGCTTATTGGGCATCTCAAATTGGATGTCCCATATACATCTTAAGTTCAATATCCTCCAAATTGAATTCACTATCTTTTTCTAAAAAACAAACAAACAAAAACACTTCTCTTCCAAACTTCTATATTACTGTCAAGGGCACCCCTATCTTCTCAGTAAACCAGGCTCTCAACCTAAGTGTCATCCTCAAATCTTCATTTTCTCAACCTTTCCCCAAATCCAATCAATTGCCAAAATTTGACAATTTTACACAACCTTTCATAAATATATATTTATTTATAGCTTACAAAAATAATAGTATATATTTGTGCATATATGTATGTATATATAGATATATACACATATGCACACACATTAACATACATATGCATACATACATATATACATATACATGTGTGTATGTGTGTGCATGTGTGTGTAGCCCCTTCTCTCCTCTGACACTGCTACCATCCTAGTGCATGCCCTCACCACCTCATACCTTGATTATTGCAATAACCTCCTGGTTGGTCTCCCTGCCCCAAATCTCCGCCCACAACCATCCTCTGCTAGCTGCCAAATCGATCATCCTAAAGCCCAGATGGACCATGTAACCTCCCTATTCAAAAACTTCAGTACATCCCTCTTATCTCCAAGATCAAATGTAAAATCTTTTATTTCACTTTGAAAGCCCTTAATAACCTGATCCCATTGTACCTTTCCAGGCTTCTTATACTTTATTCCTCTCCATGTATCCTCTAATCAGTGACGTTGACCTCCTTGCCATTCTTTGCACAAGACACGCTGTGTCAGAGCTCTGGGCATTTTCACTGACTGTCCCCTTATGCCTGGAATGCTGTCCCTACTCATCCTTGCTTCCTGATTTCCCTGTATTCCCTCAAGTTTCAGTTAAAATCTCACCTTCTGTATAAGCCTTTCTAAGCCCTGCCCTTTCCCTCTAGATCAATTCCCACTTCCACTGTGTGTCTTGGATGTAAATGGTTGTTTGCAAGTTGGTTCTCTCACTAGAATGTAAGTTGTTTGCTGGGGTTTTTGCCTCTTTTTTTATACCAGCACTTAACACGGAACCTGGCACGTAGCAGTTGGTGCTTAATAAATGTACATTTACCGACATACTGACTGACTGAATAGAGAACTAGCTTTGAAATCAGGTAGAGTTAGATGCAACATTTTTACTAACAGCATGTCCCTGAGTAAGTCATTTAACTTGTCAGTAGTTCAGGTAACTCCCTGGGACTTCTCTCCTGAATCCTCTGCTGTTCAGTGTACCAAAAAGGAGAGAATTTCCCATTCTCCAGAAATCATCAATCCTGCATCAAATTCTAGAATGAGAGGTTTTCAGATATGCCACACTAAATGCTACAAGGAAAGATGACTCAGGTGAGAGTCAGAAAATGGAGTCCTAGATCTACTATTAACTAGTTGTAGGATGTTAGGCAAATCAGTTTAGTTCTCTGAACCTCAGTTTCTTTACCTGTGAAATGAGGTGATTAAACTAGGTTATTATGCTCACTCAGATGTATATATCTGTGCGCTTCGTACTTTCCTCGCAACAACTCTATGAGGTTAGGGGTGTAAATATCACAAGTCTCTGCCATCCCTTGAAATCCAAATATTCTATTCCATGTTCTAATGTCTCTTCTACTTCTAATGTTTTATGTTCTCTGTGATTAGGTCTCTTTCAGCTCTCACACTCTATAATCCTGCGGTTATATCTGGAAGAGAACTTCCTTCACCCCGCTGTTTTAGTGTTAAAATTACATTTTGTCTAATTGATTCTGGGACTAGTGGAAACAGATTGTGAGAATCCCACATGTATTCCCAACCATGTTTAATTTCAAGCCTTGAGGGCTCATTTGAATAAAACCATTAGGTTCTCTGTACTCAGTTCAATCTAGAACCTTAACTAGGAATGAATAACTAGAGTTTTATTCCAAAGGACTGAAATTCAAAAATGAAACCTAGCGAATAGCTAGGATAGTTAGCTATTACAGTGGTTAGTTAAACATAACACAGTTGACCATAGAATAGTTATAATAGGCAGCTAACAACAGCTTCCTTCTCCCAGTAGTTGGACCCAATTTGAGTTCATCCCCAATTCCCCAACCCTCTGTTCCCCTCTCCCCAGTATGAGCTTCTTTAAAAGTTAATTTGGGGACATATTTTGGGTCAGTTCCCTGGGGCATATTTTGCATCTGCTTGCTTATAGCATAAAAGAAATTGTTCATTGTATCTCTGGTCCAACCCTTCAGAGTGACTAATATTTCATGTTTATAGGAAACTTTCCTCCAAGGAATTCTCAGAATCATAAATTCTATAGCCAGTTGGGACCTCAAGAGATCATATAGTCTAGCCTTTGCCTTCTGGCACATAATGTACTATTACGCTCATTGTGATGAGGCTTCTGAAACCCAGAGAGATTAAATTAGTTTCCCAAGATTACAACTAATAAATGTCTGAGAGAAGATAAAACACAAGATTCTTTTTCTTCCTATGGCAATGTTTTTCTTTCTTTTCTCTTGTCCTGCTAAAAAAGGACAATTCAAAGCAAGCTCCAGTTATCATCCATATTATCCAGTAGAAGGTTTCCCTCATATTCACCTAAGCGTGGGCACAGTTAATTTAGTTTGATATACTAAATATTCATGGGATGAATTAACATGTATGAAGCATGTTGCCAACCTTAAAGCATTACATAAGTGCTAGCTTTTATTACTGCTACTACTATTATTATGAGACTTTCAATACTGAGCAAACTTGGGTCATCCCTACCTTTCCAGCTTTATTTCATGTGCCCCATTCTATCCGCTCTATACTCCAAGGCAAAGTGTATTTAATCCCTTCACCATTTATGCCTTTATGCACACCATTTCCTATACCTCAACTGCCTTCTCCTACCATTACTTCTGTTGAATTCATATAATCAGCACTCATATTTCTCGGAACATGGTAGGTGCTTAATAAATGTTCATTGAATTGAATTAATCTCCATAGCAAGGAGTCCAAAAGAGTCAAGGAACTACCTCAGCCATCAACACTTAATCTCCTTGCCAAGTGTAGACAGACATGGCAGCTAAGAACTAAAGCACTTTAGATTATAAGTTTACTTCCAAAACATGGAGCGAGAGAGGATCACAAGTTATAAAACATCACAAAATAGCAAAAAGAAAACAAACCTACAGAAAGGTCATCATGGAAACCAGCCAACTCAGATCATCCAGAGATCATTTATGGAAGAAACCAAAAGAAAGGACAAAAAAAAATGCCAAATGGAACAGATCAGCTGCATCTCTAGGGATCCATTCTCTTAAGTGGTAGCAATGGAACCATCCTATCTAGACTCATCACTTCATTACCCAAGAAAATATGTGAGAAACTATTATTGCTGCTCCTACCTCCATGGCTGCTCTTCGAAAATGAAGGATGACTACATTAACAATGCGAAGAGCTAGCAATAGCATTTAAGAAAAAGAAATATGGAAGAGCCTGGTACCTGACCAGCTACATATGGAAGAAATCTGTGTTTGAGGATCCACAATTTTAAGGATACTCAGGAATAAATTTCTAAGTTATCTTAAAGGGAGGGAGGAATGAAGGTAAACAACCCATAGGCATCCATGGAATGTGCCAGGACACCATGTGATGTTGTTTCCTTCCTTTGAGGTGGAAGGAAATAGTAAAGAGTGTGCCAATGCACTGTGTATATTTATGTGATAACTCAGATGCCACACTCATAAGTCCAAGTACTTATGGACTCTGGACTCTGGAGGGAGGCTCCTTTAGGTAGAACATAAGGAAAGACATGAACAGGAATAGAAGAGGATGAGAAATTATGGTCATCATTGATAGACATAATTACCAGACTCCACGTAAATACTTATTGCTTCCCCTGTTCACAAAGTGCTATCACTGGGGATAGAAAAGCAGGGATCATCCCTATTCTCAAAGCATTCACATTCCAATGGGGAAAAAAGATACAAACACATAAGCTAAGTACAGAGTAAATGGAGGCTCATATCAGAGGGGAAAGTATTATCAGCTGAGTCAGATCAGGATAGGACTCCTCTAGACTGTGAGCTTTGAGCAGAATCTTGAAGGAAGCCAGGGTAGCCAGGCAGTAGAGGAGAAGAGGGAGAGCTTTCAGAGCATCAAGGAAATCAAAGACGTGGAGACAGGAGACAGTTGTGTGTATTTAACTGAGTCATAGAGTTCATGGAAGGAAATAAAGCACAAGAAGACTGTAAAGTAGGAGGAAGCCAGGTTATGAAGACCTTTAAGTGATATGAAGGAGTTTTGGGTTTTAAATCTTGGCAATAATAAAGAGCTACTGAAACTCATTGATCAGGAAGAGATCATCAGAAAAATCACATTGATAACAAAGGAGAAGATGGATTCAAGTGGGGGCAGGCTTGGGGAAGAGAGGACAAGGAGAAGTCTATTACAACAAGTCAGGGGAAAGGTACTAAGTCCCTGAACTAAGGTAGTGACTGTATGAGTACAGAGAAGATGTTATCTACGAGAGTGGAGACAGAAATGACAACACCGATAAGCAACTGGATATAGGGACGGCAAGACACATACATAGATGTATATAAAACAAGTGAGAACATGATAAGGGTGTAAAACAAATATAAAGTGCTTTGAGGTCAGATGAGAGAAATAGCATTTCCATCTCAGGGAATCACAGAAGAGAGAGCATTGAAGAATTAGTAGGATGGGTGTCTATCACTTGGGAAGTGGTTAAACAAGCAACACATGTATGAGTGCAATTGAATACTTTTGCGTGGTAAGAAATGACAGTTATGAAGAACTCGGAAAAATATGTGAAGATTTATATGATGTGATGCCAAGTGAAATAAATGGAGCCAGAGGAAAAATATACACAATACTATAATGATATGAAGGAAAACACCACTAAAAGGAAGCCAGACTTTGAATAACTGGAAAACCAGGAATAGTCCCAGGTAATACACCTCCTTCTCTTGTGGAGAGGCAGGGCATGACAGGGGCACAATGCTTCCCACATTTTCAGGCACAGTTCCTATGCCAGTTATTTTTGTTTTAACTATTCCCTCACTACAAAGGGAGATTCAATCCTCAGTAAGGGCTGTATATAGAAATGGGATCTAAATATATAATTTCAAATAAATTTAAAAAAAGGAAAGGGGGAAGATAAATCAGCAGGAAAAATAGGTAAGATGACAACAAGTGGAGTTTGGGGGCAGGACATAGTTTGCAAGCCATTCCAGATAAATGGAAGGAAATGGCAAAACTAAACAGAAGAGCATGAGGGAAGGATGGTGAATAATCCAGTTTGACAGCCGAGAAGATGGGGCTGTAAAAGTAAAATAACTACAGAAGGTTTTGAATGCTACGGTAAGAAGTTTGGAGTTCATTCAGTAGGCAACAGGGAGCCACTTAAAGTTTTTGAGCAGAAGATTGATGTGGATAAAGATATGCATCAGAAAGACAGCAATGGAGGCATTTGTGAGGTGAGCCAGGCAGACTATTAAAGGGATTGTTCCTCCCCTAAAGTTTACTGTCTCATTCATTTGATGCTTAGCTGGTTCTTAGGACCTTTCCTTCCCTTCCTTCCCTTCCTTCCCTTCCTTCCCTTCCTTCCCTTCCTCCCTTCCTTCCCTTCCTCCCTTCCTTCCTCCCTTCCTTCCTTCCTTCCTTCCTTCCCCCAGTCTGGCAGTAATATAACGAGCTCTCCACTGTTAACCTCCCCATATTAATGCTGAACATAGCGCAATCACCTGATCAGAAGAGATCACTTTGGCTTTGAACTCTCAAGCATAAGAGAACCTCCAGCCTCTGCCCCCTTGGCAGCTCAACTGTAGGTTTGCACCCCTACTCTGAGCTTCTTGTGTCATTTCTTATATCATTCCAAAGTTCTTTAACTTTTCAAGTTTGTGTCATCTCCAAAAGCCTCGGTATCCTATCTCTCCACTTTCCCGAGCACCTAGTAGAATACTGAGCAGAAAGTAATGTGTAAATGAATACGTGCTGATTGAGTGAAGTCTACTTTATAAGTAGAAGCAATTCCTTTTCTCCTAACAAAAGACCCCACGTTCTGAGGAGAGAGAGAGGACTCTGTTGTCCCTCAGAAGGAAGTGGGGGGGTGGTGGTATGCAGTGATAACAAATGCCAGTAAGACACACTAACCCCCTCCAGGAAAGTTCAGCAGATACGTCACCTTGCAGAAGACAGCCTGAGCCCATTGACTACAGCAGCTTTATTCAAATGATCTCTCAGAACTTGAAATTCATTTAAATTCCTGTGGTCTGAAAACATGTTGTTATTTTTTTCTACTATTGGTAAGACTTTTCTTAAAAATTTCACTTATTAGCCAGTGATTATTTCTATTTTCCAAACCAAATGAAGTGAAGGGATATGAGACTCTTACCATTGAACTGGATCTGGTTAGCCGTAGTTATTTTTCAAAAGCATTCATGCTTAACAAATGAAACACTAGACTTGTTGGCAGGAAAATCCGGTTTCAAATCCTGTCTCAGATCTTAATCAGCTGTATGACCCTGGGGAAGTCTCTTAACCTCTTCAAGTCTGTTTCCTCACTAATAAAATGGGAAAACAATAGCACCTACTTCACTGGGTTACTGTAGGAATCAAATGACTTAATGTACAGAAAACACTTTGTAGACCTTGAAGCTCTCTACACAGATGAAATCTATTATTGTTTTTACCTCCTCGGGCCTCATTTGTTTCATCTGTAAAATGTGGGGCCTGGACTTGGGAAGGCCAAGGTTCTGTCTGTTCTGAAACTCAGGATGTGTCAACTTTTCTGTGCTACTTTTTTTTTAATTGACCAAATGGGACGTTCAATACTCATACCTGCCTCAGGTTGCTATTTGAGTGTGAGATGCTGTAGTGGATTCCCTGTTGGCATCGTGCAGCCTCCTGAAGCTCTCCCACTTCTCATGGGGGGATTATTTCTCTGGCAGCAAAAAGCAATCTTCTATTTGCCTGGAGGCCATCCACGATTACTGCTGTCTGGTATTAGGAGGATTATTTAGTGGACCATACTCTGAAAAGAGAAGATACTCAGACTATTTCTTTGTAGATATCTAGTTTAATACAATGAATTGCATCACAGTGGCTTGGTAATCAATTAGTGTACATAGGGACCTCCAGTGAGCAATGTAATTTCTATTACAAATTGCAAGGCCCTGGAATTTCATCTGAAATCATTTAACTTCTCATCACATCAGTTTTATCACACATATAGTAATGGGAAAAACCAGACTCATGGAATTTTAGAATTGCAGAGCTGAGAAAGGTTCTTAAAACCATCTGCCAGAGGTCAAATCAGCCTTCAAACACAGAATGGCTAGCCAGAACAGATCTTACTGGTCACCTAATTCCATACCACTATCATTTACAGATGACAACTTGGAGATAGGTCAAGTGTGTGACTTGTCCAACAAGTTAGTAGCAGAGTCAGAATTACAATCTGTGTCTCTAGACTTCCAGTTGAGTGTGTGTGTATGTATGTGTGTGCACATGCACTTTTCCTCCCTCCATTACACTGTCTTCATGTATAAAGTATTTCTAAAATCCCCAGAATTTTTCAGGACAAACTCACCAGACAGGTTATCTTAGACATTTTTTGGAACAAAATGGGCAATACTTAATAACCTTGGATTAATGGAACAGTACTTGTTTTTTTGTGGAGGGGGAAAGGTATGGGTGTGGATGTTGGGTTTTTCTTTACAGAAACTAGATCCGGAGAATGAGCAGGTGGTACAGAGAATTATCAGTCACGGAGGATATGGTAAAAGTAAAGTAAGTGGAGAAGGGAGGATTTGAAGTATATTTTTAATAAAACCCATTTTGACAAAGCTAGTTAGTAAATTTTAGAGAAATCCTAGTCCCTGACTTAATAGAGCTTATAGTTGGTGAGACGAAAAGATACAAACCTATACATTATTATATGCTATATAAGTGGATTAAATAGTTGTTAACAGGGAATAGCCTTGGAGAAAAAAATGCCAGGAATATTCTAGAGGGGTCGATAAAGAAGGCAACCTCTGAGTAGGGCCTTAATGGATGGAAATCAATTTAGTAGGCAAAGAGGGAGAGCATGGGCTTCTAAAGGCATGAAGGTGGAAAGTAGGTTTACATTTTTTTTTAAATCAATGTCAAGCAAAACATAAGAAGATGTGACTTAGAAGATGTTCACATGGAAAAATCTTGGGGTTTTACTTAACTACCTCAGTATGCATAAACAGCATGATATTGCCTTGGGAAAAAATAAAACTAATATAATTTTAATTTGCATTAAGAAAAGTCTAATGTCCAGAATGGACCCAGAAGCATTCACAGTATAGAAGAAAGGGAGCTGACCTTGGAGTCAGGAAGACATGGGTTCAGGTCCCATCTCTGATCTCTATAGGGACACACAGATGTGTGTCCCTGGATAGGTCACTTAATCTCTTAGTGTGCTAAACAGCTCTCCTTTTTTTATGAAAGATTAAAAGTTGCAGAAAAAGTGTCATCTTTCCTCTGGTAGTGGGAATGTCCTCTTCCAGGAGCTCTCCATACCATGGAAGTCAAAGATCTGATACCTACTGCATCCCTGTCCTATGGTCTAGAACAAGGAAAATACACCATGCAAAGTACAAAAACCTAATGAGACCACCTCTGTTGTATTGAGTCCCATTTTAGGAGGGACAGAGTTTATCCCAAGAAGGTCAGTGAGGGATGATGAGGGGACTTGAAATTCTCTTGCATGAATATAGAATCAAGTTCATTGAGAATAGCAGTTAGGTGGTACAGTGGGCAGAGTGCTGGGCCTGGAGTCAGGAATACCTGAGTTCAAATTGGATCTCAGACACTTCCTAGTGGTGTGACCATTTGTAAAGTGAGCTGGAGATAGGAATGACAAGTCATTCCAGCATCTTTGCCAAGAAAATCCCAAATGGGTCACAAAGAGTTGACAGAACTGAACAACTCTTTGAGAGTAAGGATTATGTAAATTCCTTTTACTTTTTATCCCATACCTACCATAGTACCTGGAACATAAGAGCTACTTAATAAATTCATGCTAATTATAGATCAGTTGAAGGCACTGTGTACAGTTCAGTGTGCAAGAGACTAAAGAGAAATATGTCCTTTGAATATTTGAAGAGCTCTTGTATGGAAAAAGAATAGATTTGCTCTTTGTTTTTTTAAAGATTGGGACTAGAAAAATGGATAAACATTACAAGGAGGCAGATTTTGAATCACAGGGGAGAACTTCCTTGCAGTTAGAGCTGTCCAACAATAGAACTGGCTGTTTCACGAAACAGCAAGTTTTTGTCACTAAAAATTTCCAAGCAGAAGCCAAATATCAGTGATGCCTCAGGAGTGATCACTGTATTGTGTGAAGGGTTGAATTGTCTGGGCTGGCTTCAAAGTCTAAGAGTTGGAAGGAAAATTAAAGATTGTTTAGCCCAAGGTCCTTATTCTAGAAATAAGCAACCTGACAATCAGTGCAGGAAATATAATTAATAGAAGAGTGAAGTATTGAGGCCAGATGGAGTGAATCCTATTCAAATACTCTTTCTAATGTACCTACGAGGAGCTTTCCAAATCTGAAACTGGTTCTTGAATCCAGAAGAGAACTGGTTCAAATCCCATTTCTAACACTTAGCAATTTTGTAACCATGGGAAGGTGTTGTAACTCCTTTAAGATTTAGTTCTTTATCTAAAAAATAAGAACATAGGAAAGGATTGTTTTCTAGGGAATCTAGGTGATACAGCAGATAAGAATGCTGGTCCTGGAATCAGGAGGACCTGTGTTCAACCAGCCTCAGATACTTCTAGCTGAGTGACCCTGTGCAAATCACTTAACCCTATTTGCTTCAGTCTCCTTATTTGGATGTAAATGAGCTGAAGAAGGAAATGACAAACCACTTCAATATCTATGCCTAGAAAACCCCAGATAGGGTCATGAAGATTTTAATAAGACTGGAACAACTCAATAACACAGATTGTATTAAGTTTGATAAATTTATATTGGATGGTGGAATGATTTTTGTGAATACAAGTACTCTGAATAATCTTGATTCAGTTTTCTTTTATGTGACCCTTTAAAGGAACATCTTAATGTCTGGGTTTTAAATTATCCTTTGGAAGCTAAATATGTTATAAGCCAGGAATGTAACAGGTGGGCAGTTTCCAGGCACATGGAATTCCAGTACAGTGTTACATACCCAGGGCATCTTCATAATCCACCAGAGTCAAGACTCTCTAGTAATAACAAAATATATTCTTATATAATAGGACGTGATCAAAACTTGCTTCCTCATCCTCCTCCTTCCCTTTTTTCTTTTTCTTTTCTTTTTTTCTTGGAATTTGTTGTTTTCTTGGTTATTTATTGTTATTTTCAGTCATGTCTGACTCCTCATGACCCCTTGTTGGGAGTATTTTGGAAAAGATTGTAGAATGGTTTGCCATTTCCCTCTCCGGCTTGTTTTACAGATAACAAACCCGAGGCATACAGAGTTAAGTAAGTTACCCAGGATCGCACAGTTAGTAAGTGTCTGAGGCCAGATTTGAACTCATGAAGATCAGTCTTCCTGACTCCAGACCTAATATTCTTTCCACTCTGCCAATTAGCTGCCCTAAACTAATCATAAGTTTCATTTAATGGTGAGACTTTGATCTATTTTTTCAGAATATCTTAATCACTAGCATGAATGCTTTATTTATCTAGCATCCATATTCAACACTTAAAGAAACCATATTGATGCATACCACCTAGAATTAGGTTCTGAATGTATATTCATTTATTATTATATATTATTATATTATAATATGTTGTATAATATATTATTACATATATAATGTTATTATTATCTGTTAGTTAAAATATAGGTGATAGTCTTCTTTACCATGGGTTGTAGCAAGGTATGGTAGAAGGGACCACTGAATTTGAGGTAATATGTGGGGCTTGAGTTCAAATCCAACTTTCCTACATCACACCAGTTTGACCACCACTGATAGGTCTCTAAATTCCTCTATTCCTTACTTTTCTCATCTGTAAATAAATGGGTTAGACTGGAGGACCTCTTAGGTCCTTTCCATCTCCAAATCAATGATCCCTCTTTCCTTTTTGAATGTGTGAACATTGTAAACTTTATATTTTGATGTTGTGGTAATTGTTGGATATCATATTCATAATACTAGGACTCCTCTATGGAATCACTTAGGCTAAGTGGTCCTGCTGACACCCATAGAACTGTTAGACAGTCTGTACTTTTCCACTGTTAACTCCATTAGGCTGAGGAGACTTGAAGCTTTTTGATAGGATGAATTCTTGACCTGTTTACAAGATCATTCAGCCTTAGTTAACATTAGATCCTCCTACTAGTTACGAGTATGTTTCCTCCCCTACACATCTCCTTCAACCTGAGACTGGGATAAATTTATTTTATGTGGGGACAAACCTCTGTCTGTTTATATTGCCATAGTGTGTGTATTTCCTTTGTTTGCCTGCTTGCTGCATCCCATAACAATAAAGTTAGTGATTATATTTCTAGAAATCCCAAATCCAGGTATTTTTCTTAATCTAACCCTTGAGAGACCAAAAAGCATATTATCATTCAGGAATCCTCCTACAAGATAATAAAAAGTGAGAGTTGATAAGAGACCTCAGAGGTAATCTCATCCCCTAAATTCTACAGACAAGGAAACTGTCCCAAAGACTATCTGTGGGATGTTTAAGGTCATACTGCTGGTCGCTGGCAGGGCACAGACTCAAATTCAAGTCTCCTGTCTCTCAGTCCTGGCCTCAATCCACTGAACCGAGCTCCCAAACACATTTTTCACAGTCCAGTTTTTAATATCTATCACTCTATTCAGTGACACCCTAGGCAAGATCCACAGTACATCAGGGAGCACTCGGAATTTTGTTTGGACAGCAAATGAAATTTGTGATGAACGTGCCAAGGCACTGTTTAAACATTCAAGATGTAAATGATATTTAAAGGAAGCAGGAATTCAGAATGTTCCCTTTTCACTCAAACATGAAGACCTAGTTCTTGTCATGAGGATCCTGTGATGTGAATATTTGCCCAACACTGACATTTGAATGTTGATGCTGACGGAATGGCAAGCAACGGGCTTTTATTAATTCAGCATCTTGATTTGTCCATTTCAGGTGGAATCCCATTCATCTTGACTGGAGAGCTTTTCCAGCAATCTCAGCGGCCAGCTGCATTTATGATCGCGGGGACAGTCAATTGGCTTTCCAATTTTGCAGTGGGGCTCCTTTTCCCATACATTGTGGTATGTACTGTGATAGTAGCTATTTTCCTTCCACTTTTTCCTAAGAATCTCTGCAGCTCTAAGAAAAGGGAATGAGGAACAAACAGCCAGAGGAGAAATGATGACCTTCTATATAATGATGAAATTGGTTAGGAAAATGGTAATCAATCTTTCCAAATCACTCATCTCCTAAAAGAGGAGAGTAATTTGTACTTAAGCTTAAATACAGAGAGAAAATCTCTACTTAGCATGTCGTAATGGAAAGAATTAGAGGTCCAGGGTTCCAATTCCACCTCTGAGGGTTATTAACTGCAGGATCTTGAATAAGTCGCAGCCTCCCTGGGTTTCAGTTTCCTCCCCTATAAATGAGGGGGTTAGGTCAGATGGTCTCTGGGGTTCTTTCCAATTCCAAATCTAACATTCTGTTTTTATTCCCCATTTTGATATTGGAAAGAAACTTTATTTCTCTGACCCTCAGTTTTCTTATCTATAAAAAGAAAGGTTCAAATTATATTAAACCACCTTCAAATTCCTAACATTCTATCCTGTGTTAATTCCAAATAAAAGTATTCTCTCCCTCCTCCAATTTTTCTGCAGTTCTGTATCTGAATATCAATCATGGATTGTCATATGAATATCTATATGCTTCCCCCTCAAAAAATGAATTATAAATTCTTTGAGGAAAGGGCCTGTCATTTTTTTCATTCTTTTATCATTAGTACTTAGTATAGGATTACTGAATGAGTGACTGAGAAAGCATTAATTAAGGTTTACCATATGCCACAGTTATATGCTGAGCATTGGGAATGCAAATGGAAGAAAACAAAATATTTCCTTCCTCAAAGAGAATATGTTCTAATGGTCAAAGACTATACATAAAGGAGAACTAGAAAGAGCTATGGTTTGTCAACAGTCAAAAAGTGATGTGGAAGCCTGGTTCCAGACAAGAGGAAGTTAAAGCTCCCCTATCATAATCCAGCATCTTAAGACAGAGTTCCAAATTCTAATGGAAGGAGAATGAGGACAGTGAAGACAGTGATGATAGTGCAGGCAGCATGGTTTGCAGGCAGCCATGTCAGAAGCAGCCTGGTAATAAATGTTAGCTGAATTAAACTGAATTCCAATTCTAACAGTCTCTCCATTTTAAGCCCCTGTCAGCTTTGACATTCTCTGCTTTTAAATTAATTTCTTCCAGCAACTTTAAATGGCCTATCTCTGACACACATATAATCTAGGTACATGCCTTGGAATGTGGAATTAGGTAGTCACAAATTTCATTTAATATTTTTCTGGAGTCAAACAAACTCTCTTAGCTGAATTCATAAAATGGATCGTTGTCTTTTCAGTCAAATTAAAACTTTAAATGACTTTTCCAGGTTTGAAAATTTTGTACAAACTTAATACAACCAAGAGTCACTGAAATATTCATAATGCTTAGGGAGACCTACAGGATGAGATTTCATATCTTCTCTAAGAATTAAATTGAATGTCAGTTCATCCTTCCCCACATTCTTTAGTTACCATATGTAACAACAGCACCAGTCCTTGAGATGAGGACAGACTGAGGAGGTCTTTTGTTTCTTCATCTGGCACTTGAATGCCAGGAATAGACTCTAAATGACTGCTAAGGTTTCCTTCCACCCTAACATTCCATGGTTTCTCTATGATTTCAGCTGTATCTTTGCAATATGGTTCTCCAGAGGGTTGGCAATGAGATGGATTGTATTGGAAAGAGGAGTGGACTCCTGGACACTGATCCCAGGGACCTGGGATTGAGGTCCAACTCTTCCAGCTGTGTGACTTTGGATAAGTCAGTTAATCTCTCAGATCTTGGTTTCCTTTATCTATAAAATGGCCCCTTTGCACAAAATGGTGGTCATTTCGCAATATAAAATTCTCTGAATGAAAGTGGGTCTATCAGGCAATTAAAAAAAAGATATAGCCTTAAATCATACCCTATTTTAAATACATCTACCTCAGTCACAAATGACATTTTTGAAAACACACACAACTGTAATCAATTCTAAGGGAGTAATGAAACAAAATTATCCTCATGATTTCTATTTCACCAGCAGTAATGATGGTGGTCACTTCTCAGTGGGTATAAATCATTCTCAAGTTACCTTCACATCTTTTGGTCCCTTTCTCCCAAAATGATAGATATATGTACAGAAAGAGGAAAGAGTGAGGCATAGTGGGTAGAACACTTAATTTACTTGAGTTCAAACCCTTCCTCAGACATCTACTATCAGTGTAATCCTGGACAAGTCACTCAACGTATATGTGCCTCACTTCCTTTATCTGAAAGTAAAGATAATAATAGCATCTATTACACAGGGTGGAGCAGCTAGGTGGCTCAGTGGATAGAGTGCCAGGGCTGTTTTTCAGGAAGACTCATCTTCCTGAGTTCAAATCTGGCCTCTGATACTTACTAGCCATATGACCCTGGGCAAGTCATTTAACCCGATTGGCCTCAGTTTACTCATCTGTAAAATGAACTAGAGAAGGAAATGGCAAACCAGTACAGTATCTTTGGCAAGAAAATCCCCAAATGGAGTTACAAAGAGTCAAACATGACTAAACAACAGAACAGCGACAACATCAAGGATTGTTGTGAGAATCAAAGGAAGTGATTTTAATAAAGAACTTGCCAAATGTTAGCTATTATTGCAAGTAGGTATGAGCAGAACATCTTAGATTTCCTTTTATCGATTTTTCCTCTGCCCTCATCATTTCTTTCCATGTATTTATATATAGTTATAAATAGAACCATTACTTAGAGGCAGATGGGAAGATAAAAAGGAAGTAGAAATAATGAATTTGGTTTTTTTTCTGTTTGCATTCTCAAAGAGAATGATGTTCAAGTTGGGAAGTAAAGACCAAAAATGGTTATTAGGCCATTGAAATCCAATATAGTATTAATAATACTCATATTTCTATAATGACTTAAGTTTTAAAAGAAGATAGGTAGTTCACTTATTAATATTCCCATTTTACAGATAAAAGATTGAGGTTCTAAAAGTTTAAGTGATGGGTCTAAGGAAAATGAGATGAAAAGAGAGTATCTAGTTGTCCTTTGAGATCCAATTACCAAACCCTTACAAATGATATTACAGTGTTCTTTAAAAATGAACTGATGGTTGTCATTTTTTCATTGATTTTTGAATAAAAAATGGGTGGTAACAAGATTAGCAAATATTCTGATTTTCCAAGAAGAGAAAAAGGTAGATTCTCCAAACTAGTGACTCTGGAGTTGATTAGCTCTAATGCCTGTCAACATTCTAGAAATTATAAAAATTGCTTGAATTCATATACCTTTTTAAAAGATTGCAAAATGCCTTCCACATACAAATTCATTTGATTGTCACAACTAGCCTCTTAGGAAAGTACAATAGTTAGTATTATCTCCATTTTGTAGATGAAAGAAATGAAACTAGGCGATATCAACAGATCTGCCGATGGTCATAGCAGTAAATGTCAGAGGCAGGATTTTCTGATTCTGGAAGAGAAGTTCTTAACAGGGGTCCATGAACAGATAGATAGATAAACAGAGAGATAATAGTTCAATATAATTGGTTTCCTTTGAAATCATATATTTTATTTTATGCATTTAAAATATTTTGAGAAGGGGTCTATAACTTTCACCATACTGCTAAACAGCTTTCTAACATTAAAAAAAGACAATCTGCTCTAAAAGGCTGGGATAAATCTAGTATGATAAAAATTTATCAGGAATAAGTGTAAAGTCCTATTTTTGGGTTCAAAAGTCAGTTATACATAGGATAGCAGTGATGTGGCAAAACAATAGTGAAAATGAAAAAATATCTGGGAAGTAAGCAGGAAGCTCAGTTTAAATCAACCAGGTGACACAATATTGAAAATAGACACCATATAATAAACAAAATAATCTCTAGAAGGAGCAAGATTATGACTCTCCTGCGCTGTCATGGATCTGATACAGGTATATCTCAGAGATATTGCAAGTTCAATTTTAGATCACCTCAATAATATCACAATAAAGCACATTACATGAAGTTTTTGGTTTCCCAGTGCATATAAAAGTTATGTTTATACTATACTTTAGTCAATTAAGTATGCAATAGTATCATATCTAAAAAACAATGTGCATGCCTTAATTTAAAAAATAATTCATTGATCAAAAATGCTAATCATCATCTGAGTTACAATTTCTTAAAATAAGACAACAATGAAACTTGCCACATGGATTAACACTTCCTATTACTTGAACACTTGGAGGCCATTGTAGAGTTATTAATTGTAGAGAAATTAGTTAATTTCAATATTAGTGTGTATCAGGGAATAGGGAGGCTTGAGGAGAAGAGGGAGAGAGATGGGAAAGGCTGGTTGGTAGAGCAGTCAGAACACACATGTATCTTCCTTTCTCTATGCCTAATGCTCTGTGCATTATACCATCTAGTTGCCCATTGTAGACAGTAATCCTGGTCAAATATAGGTTGCACAAAGAGACCACTGAAGTGGTTTCCAGCTCTGAGGTTCTATGGTGCTATTACAACACTTGAGTCAAGAAGAGAAGAAGGAAGACCTGAGCTAGCCTGCTACCAGCTGAAGTGGATAGAATGGGTCAGATGCAGAAGAAGAAACATAAGGATCCAGCAATTAGTCAAATTAATACTAATTTAATGTAATCAAAGTTTTTTCTTCTCCAAATGGGGACTAAAATGGTGGCATGCCGCAAAGTTACTGAGAGGAAGAATGAGGTGAGAGAGAGAATGTGGAAAATTCCCAGGAAAGATCAACATAAATGACCGTAGGGAAGAAAACAGTATCTTCTGAAAAATGCTGAAAGGACTTGGAATTATTACACCTAGAGAGGGGAAAATCCTAGTAGATTTCCTGGAGTTGATAACGAATATTGAAGCAGTATGCTTTTTATAAAAACTTCTAATCATACCTCTCCTTTCATCGAGCTTGTGGGTTTCATAACTTGGCCCCTTTCTATCTTTCCAGTCTTCGTATGCTCCAGTATGCCTCAAGACTCTGCTACATTAACTTCCTTGCAGCTGCTTAAGCAAGACGCTCCCTCTCCCACCTCCAGGAGTTTGTACAGGCCATCCCCCCGTACCTAGAATACTTTACCCCTTCACCTCTAAACCTAAAGTTTCCCTGGCTTCCTTCAAAACTTAGCTCAAAGCCTACCTTCTGCAGGACGTCATCCACCCTCCCCAACCCTGCTGCTAATGCCTCCTCTTTCAGATTTGTGGTTTTTCAGTCATTTCAGTCCTATCTGACTCTTTGTGATCCTATTTGGGGATTTCTTGACAAAGATACTGGAGTAGTTTTCCATATCCTTTTCCAGCTCTTTTTACAAATGAGGAAATAGAGGCTAACAGGGTAGAATGATTTCCCCAGAGTCACTCCACTAAGTGCCTGTCCAAGGTCAGGTTTGAACTCAGGTCTTCCTGACTCCAGGCCCAGCACTTTGTCTACGGAGTCACCTAAATGCTCCCTCTTTCAGATTACCTTATGTTTAGTCTGTATATATCTTTATATACCAAGTTATTTACATCTTGTCTTCCTCATTACAATGCATGCGCCTTGAAGGCAGGACCTGTCTTTTGCCTTTCTTTGTAGCCTTAGCACAGTGGCTGGTCCACAGTAAATGCTTCATAAATGCTTGCTGTCTGACCGACTGAGTACTTACCTTCCCCAGTGACACTCTACTGCAAGCATTATTATCCTTATTTTACAGATGACTAAATGGAGGCCCTGAGGCAGTGATTGGGCAGCTGCCAAATATCTGAGGCAGAACTAGCTTCTAGAGCTCCTGACTCCAGGTCTGCTGCACCATCCAATAGAGGGAAGCCATCAGCTTATTTATGGAAGGCCAATGGATTTAGGTTTGAAACTGAAGGGTTTTGTTAGGGCTGCTAGTGTGACACGGTGGATAGAGTGGGAGGGGACTGGAGTCAGGAAGACTCATCTCCCTGAGTTCAACTCTAGCAGCATACACTAACTGTGTGACCCTGAGCAAGTCATTTAACCCTGTTTGTCTCTGTTTCCTCATTTAGTAAATGAGCTGGAGAAGGACATGGAAAACCACTCTAGTACCTTTGCCAAGAAAACTCCACATGGGTCACAGAGAGTCAGACACAACTGAAAAAACTCATTAACAACAAAAATTAGAACTTTCGGATATAGTTCAGATGAATTGCTTAGGAAAGGGGCTACTCATTGGGATTACCCAGTATCTTGGGATCTTGTTTCAGTAAGAGAAAAAAAAAGACCTTTACTGACTGGTTTAGATATTCACCTGTATTCAGCAGGCTTCTGGGAGGATTAATTCATAAGATCATAGATTTAAGACTTGAAGGCACCTTAGAGTCAATCTGATCCTAAACCTTCATTTTATATCTGAAGAGCCAGAAACACAGAGATCAAGTGACTTTCGTAAGGTCACACAGCTGACAATTGACAGACCCAGGATCTGAACACAGGGTTTTTAACTGCACAACCAACACTGGCTGGTTTCCATGGTAATCACTGTACTAGTTCTTCAGATCCCTTCCAGCCCTCTCAGTCAATGAGTTTATGAAAGTTAATCAATCAATAGTTAATAAGTATTTATTAAACTCCTACTATGTACCAAACACTATGATAAATGCTGGGAATTAAAAAAAGAGGAAAACAACCCCTGTCCTCAAGGAACTCACCATCTCAAGAAGAAAGAGAGACAA
Source organism: Bettongia penicillata ogilbyi (assembly GCA_023548195.1). Classification (NCBI taxonomy): domain Eukaryota; kingdom Metazoa; phylum Chordata; class Mammalia; order Diprotodontia; family Potoroidae; genus Bettongia; species Bettongia penicillata. The sequence continues at coordinate 20,749,630 of JAJHZJ010000177.1, read as the reverse complement.
GGGGAGAGAACATGGACATAGAGGGACATTTCATTCAGGTTTCTAAGCTCAAATTAGAACAGCATAAAGATATAAAAGCAAGATGATTCAGAATCTTTTCTTTCCAATTTCTTTTCTAAATAGTCCATTTTCAATCTGTAATACAAAAACTTTTGATGTTCCATTAGGGATTGAGTTGCCTGTCACTGAAGGCACTTAAGCAGAGTGTGGACAACTACATCTCTGAAATATTGTAGAGAGGATTTACATAGCAGAGCCTCAAGAATAGTAGGCCCTTGACAACTCAATGTTTTGGGTTTTTCTTTTTATAAAATGGATTAAACTCAAAAATGGAGCCACACTCCAAGAATCAGACAGGGCTCTTAGAGAATAAACATTCAGAATAATTTTATTGAGATCCAAATTAAGCCTGGAATGCGCTATGTCTCATATCCATTTTTAGAACGTCTCGATGAGCAAAGCTCGTCTGTTTCCTCCAAGACTTGTCGAGAGCTGGGAGTCTGTTGGGGAAGAGGATGTCACTTGCCACCCTCTTCATAGTCACTTTGCAAAATTTCCTGGAGAAACATGTGATAGGAGACACTCAGGTATCTCAATCCGGGGGAAAAATGTGAGTTTGGGAAGATTGTGGGCCAGGCCGCAGATTAGCTCTCTGAAAGCCATCAGGATGATGTGACATCTCCATTTACTGCAGCTGGCATTTCAGTAATGGTCCTGGGAAAGTTGGTAATATAATATGACTCACCGAGGAACAGGGCCATAACTTGACTTCTCAGGGAAATGCTTGACCCCCTCCCCGATGCTTCCAGCATCTGGGACATAACTGTTAAGTCAGCCTTGCTGGAGAGTTCCCTATGATGAATGCCTAATGAAATGAAAAAAGATTGCAGAGCCCCCTTTATGAGTGACAGGACTGATAACTGCTACAGTCAGAAAGATTGCTCTTTTTCAGTGTCCATAGGATAGATGGTCCAGGATGTATACTTTTGACCTTATTTCCTGACTCCTGGGCTCAGTTTATGCCCATAGATTTTTCTATTGTTCTACAGTATATGAGTCTCCCCCTAGAAACAGGGCTCCTTCTAGCAAAATTCAAGGGAGAGAAGACTTCTCTAAGCTCTCCAAGCTGGACAGACTAAAGGGGAGTCTGCCAATGCTAGTACTTAGCAAAGTTCCTGGCACATAGAGAATACTTAATAAATGCTTGTTGGATTCCTATCACCAGGACTCTGTAAACACTAATGAGCTATATCATAGTGCTATCAAGTAGCACAATAGGATCATTATTATCCCCAGGTGAGGTGAGATGGGTGACAAACCAAGGCCCAGACAAGTCAGTATTCTTGACCAAAATCATAGAAAATGGAAGAGTCAGATTCCATGTCTAGGTATTCTTACCTGTGCCCTTCACATGATCACACGTTGTTTTTCGCTGAATGAAAGCACGAAGGAATCCTTTCACTTTACTGTGAAGAAAATGGGCTCCACCAACTTAACCTTGACCAAATAGGTGGTGAGTGTGGGAGCCAGAACCAGAACCCAGGTATCCTGGCTTTTCAATCAAAAGTTCTTAATATGACAGCAAAGGATCATGGACCGAGAGCTGGAAGGGACCTCATTTAGGACAGCCCCCTCACTTTCACAGATGAGGAAAACGAAGCTACAAGAGATTTACTAATTTACCCAGGGTTACACAGGCAGTAGGTTTTAGGGGCAGGCCTTGAACCCAGGCCTTCTTACTCCAGTGTCTGCACTCTCTCGGAACTGTATTTATCCTGCTTCCCTTGGAAAGGACAACTAGAAAAAGTAAGAAGGACCGATAAGTTATCAGGGTAGAGGGAAAAGGATTGGACCCATCTATCTTTTGTGCACTGCCAAGCTATAGGCATGTGTTGTCCAATACTTTGTAATTGCTTTTTTGTAAGGTCTCCATAAGATGCAGAATATAGATGAGAAATCAAACTGATTACAAAGCAGTTCCTGGCTTTTTTCTGAACCATTAGAAATTACTTAAACATTTATTCCAGAAAAGAATTAAGTTTTCAATTGGATCCTCACAAAGGGATCTTACTATGTAAATCAGGCTATTTACATTTATAGAATAAAAATTAGATTAAAATTATTTCATGCAAAATAGAAAAAAGGAGAAGGAATGCTTCAGGACTTGATGCCTTTGCTCCCCTCAAAAGACATTTTTTCTTTCAGTCTTTTTTCAAAGCCACCCCAATGAGTATGTTTACATGATTATCAGCTTTTTTCAAAGGCAGCTGTGTTAGGATACACAATCACTTAGCAAATCTAGACACAACCACTTAAACACTTGTATTGAATTTCAAGTCAGAAACAAAATGGGTTTGAGTCCCAGGGCCATTACTCACGAGTACCTGTGTGAGTACAGAGAGCTTACATTCTCTGATGGCCTTAGTTTTCTCATCTGGGACGATAACACTTGTCCTACCTAGCTCACAAGCTGGCTTTGAGGCTTAAATGAGATAGTGCTTTTTAATTAGGGATAGATGTTTGTGTGTATGTGTGTGTGTATGTGTGTGTGTATGTGTGTGTATGTATGTGTGTATGTGTGCAATAGAGTGACTGTATCAATGTGGGTTCACATCTAAGATGTCCCAATAGCGTTAGGAAGGAGAGAAAGACTGGGAGTCAGGCATTGAACTCATCGAGGAAAGAAAGTGAGCTACCAGGAAGCCTGTGAACAATAGCTCCAGGATTTTCATAGGGTGATAGACATAGATTGAGTGAATCTTTGAGAAGGAGAAGTTACTGAGTGATGGCGGTAGAGGGAGAATTTAGAAATAGCAAAGAGAAGCAAAGCATATTCCAACTCCCTGTGCTTTGGCCAGCCAGTCGGGGGAATGAGTGAAAATGCAACCAGTTTTGGACAGTATGACTAAGGAGGCTGTGTCATCTGGAGGGAGCCAGGTCTCAGAGGGTCGGAAGATGGAAGAAGTAGGGGGAAAAGTTTTAAAGTAAAAGGAGATTTGTTTCCTATGAGGTAGGAATTCAGAGAGCAGAGTGCAATGAGTATGTAGCTTTAGACTGTAGCATCTAAAGGAGAATTAGGAGATCAGGCAGAGGAGAAAAGAGAACGGAATTTGGATAATGACAGCTGTATGACAGGGCAGGTCATGTAAGCTGTCTGGGTCTTGTTCTCATCCATAAAATAGAGTGGTTGAACAAAGTGATGTCCAAGGTCCCTGATAGTTCTGATGGTCTGCGGTCTATATTCCAAAGTCTCTTCTGGGTTTTCTAAATTTCTACACTTTAGGGTCTCCACTTTGGCCCTAACAATCTATAACTTCATGATTGTGATTCCAACTATACATCCATCCCATAGCCCACTAACCAAGATTTATATATAACCTGGTCAGCTTGGATGACATGAAGTTGGTTAAATAGCACCTTTCTCTTACTACTGCTATGGGATCTGAGCTGGGGTCAATATTACTATGGCCAGGAATTGAAACTTCTTTTCATCTCTCAACCTTCTTCCCATCCTGACTACCACCCCTGCCTCCCATGGGTCTTTGTTTTTTTATCTTGATAAGAAATGGATGAAATGACTGATTCAGGTATCTTCACAAGAACCAAGAAACATTAATTTTTCCAACCCCAATCTGTTCAGACTTGTTCTCTGTGAAATTGCGGGTTAAGCTGCTGAATTCTATTCAAGTCACATCTCTTCAGGGAATAGCCAGTTTGTGATGCTACTTTGCTTGAATAAGCTAGGGACACTGATCCATTTCTAAGCACATGGTCATAATTTTCCACACCAACATTACCCAGTCAACCAGAGTTAGATCTCTGGCTGCCATATTGATTTACCATAACTTGTCATAATGCCTACAGACTTCTGTGGAAAAGGTCATTATTAATGTCATTTTCAAAGCAAATCAAGATTGGAGTTTTAAAATAAACTAGATAATAATCATCATATTAGCTGACATTTTATATAGCACTTGATGGTTCTAAATATGATCTCATTCCATCTTCATGACGACCCTGAAAGCGAAGCAGAGTAGCTTCTATAATCTGACCCTCCTTATTCTAGTGCTACTTAATCTTTCCAACCCTATGTCATATAATTAGCCTCTATTGTCTCTACACTAGAGAGGCAAATTGGATTTTTTTCTGTCCCCTGAATATCAGTCAACAGCCAGTAAAGATTTATTGAGTACCTATTATGTGCTAGGCACTATGATAGGTGCTGGGGACATTTATATTATATTTTAAAGTTTGTGTGATGCCTTACATTATCTCATTTGAAATTCACAGTCAGACTCATTCAAGTTTTTCTGACTTCTTTCACATTTTGAAGATGAAGAAATAAAGATGTTGCTATAGTCTTTATGACTAAGAGAATCTTGGGTTCTAAGAAAGTCTCAAAATTCTTCCACTACAACCTGTAACTGAACAGATATTTCTTTGACAACACCCCAAGAACTGGCTTAGACGGGATGCCCTAACACCTCCAAGATTAAATATAAAATCCTTCATTTGGCTTTTAAAGCCCTCACAACCTAGTGTCTTCCTATCTTTCTAGCCTTCTTATCCTTAGCTCTTCTCTATGTATTCTAAGATCCATAAAACCGGTCCTCATGCTATTCCTAATACACTCCATTTCCTATCTCTCTGCCCACTATACTCAGAATTCTCTCTCTTTTTGTCTCTGCCTCCTGGCTTCCTTCAAAGCTCTACTCAAATCCCACCTTCTGCAAGAGGCCTTTCCTTGCTGACCACCTACCAGTGATGGGCAGGTAGATGGTGCAGTGGATAGAGCACCAGTGCAGGAGTCAGGACCTGAGTTCAAATCACTTAACCCAAATTGCCTCATCCTGGGTCATCTCCAGTCATCCTGATGAATATCTGGTCCTTGGATTCAGATGGCTCTGGAGGGGAAGTGAGGCTGGTGACCTGCACAGCCCTCCCTCACTCAAAACAAAGTCAAGTGCAAGTCATGTCATTGATGAACACACCTACCACTGACCCCACTGCTGGAGGTTTCTCTCTGAGATTACCTCCAATTTATTCAACATATACCATGTATGTGCAAAATTCTGTATATGTCATTTCCACCAGCAAAATGTGAGTTTCTTGAGAAGAGGGATAGTTTTTGCCTTTCTTTGTATCTCTAGCACTTAGTACAATAGCCAGCAAATAGAGACCTCATAATAATTGTTTCCTGACTTGACTGGAAATCCATTACTTCCAAAAGTGGTCCATTCTGTTCTTCATTGACTCTAATTGTTAGGAAAATTGTTAAGTTTTCCTTTATATCAGAATGTCACCTGCCTCTCTTCAACCTTTATCCATTGCTCCTAGTTTTGCCCTCTGAGATCAATCAAAGCAAATCTAATTCCTCTTGTATAGGATATTACTTTGAATACTTAAAGACAGCAATCATGGCCTCGAGTCTTCTTTTTCCATGCTAACCATCCCCAGTTCCTACAACCAGTCCTTATATCATATGGCTTTCATCCTCATCACCCTCTTGGGAAGGCATTCTAGAATGCTAGCATCCTTTCTAAAATGTTGCCTAGAACCGGAAACAATACTCTGAATGTGGAGTGATCAGGGAAGAAAACATCAGAACTGTGACTCCCTCATCCTGGATAGCTTAACTCTTTTAATGTCTATTTTCTGACCACCACATCACACAGTGGAAAACCCTGGCACCGACCCCAAACAAGACCAAGAAAGACATCGCTAAAGGCTCTTTTCGAAATATGAGTGAGGCGTCTTCATCTTTACATGCCAAAGTCAAACTTTAAGAAAATGAATTAAAATCTTTAATTTCATTTTTAGAGATGGAATTGCCAATTAAGAGAGAGTCAACTCAGCTAGGGATATCTTTAGAAATGAGGAATGTTAAAAAAAAAAAAGTAATCTCTGATATCCAAAGACCTTTTCTGGGAAGATGTCATGTTTGCATTTTCCATCATATCCCTTTTGACAGTCTTATTAAGCTACCAAACTACATAGCCTAGCGGAGAAGTATTTTCTCCTACAAGTCATGATCCTGAATTCACTGACATGAAGTAAATGTTACCAATTTCATACCACCATCAAGAAATGACAACATTTACACTGAAATGTTCCGAATATTAATTTCTAATTCAAAATGCAATTTCTGGTCCTAGGGTATTAATTAATCAACACAATGTCACATAGCCCTTTGATTTATACCTCTCTAATAAATTTATCATGGATGACTGTGTATTAGAAAGTTTTTTAATGTTTGTCTCATACTCCCATAATATCTTATAAGCTCCATCAATACAGACTACCTAAAATTTTGTATTTGTTCTTACCAGTGTTCTACAAGATATATGTGCTTGATAAATGTTTACTGACAATTTAGTGAAGCATTTATTTCATTTCTACTATATATTAAGTCCAGTGCTATGTGTTTAAGGGATCTGGATTGTAAAAAAATAAAACAGTATAATCTATAGTCCCTGCCCTTGGAGAGCTTCCTTACAGTCTACAATGGAAGTATAATATACACACATGAGAAAGAGAACAGTATAAGTCAAGATTCATTCATTTATTTATTCAACAAACATTTATTAAACATCTACTATGTGAAGAACATTTTACAAGGTGTTAGTGGATGACAGGCATATATAAAATATAATCTTTACCATAGAGAAGCTTACAGTTTGGTCAAGGGGATAAAACAAGATTAAACTGATATTATTTAGTACATTATATGTGTGAAAGAGAGTTACAAAGGGTTGTGGAATATTTAAGCAGAAAGTTATCCTTCTTGAGAGACTGCATCTCTCTGGATCACATCCTGCTTGACGAGGGGATGGTCGGAGAAGGCTACATGGCTACATCTCCACTTTACAGATGGGAAAAACCAAGGCTGAGTTCAGTTATTCAACCAGCTATGAATCTCCCTATAGATATTATTATCCAACTCATATATTTTCCATCCGTATAGAAGTAAATCAAATAAGCCCTAATAATAGTAATAGTCCTTTCTGTTTGTTAATTCCTTTATTATGTTTAAAGAGCTTTGACATGCATTGTCTAACTGGAGTAGGAGTTAGGAGATGTACCTTCAAGTTGATCCCCATTCCGCTGTCGCTGTCGGCAGCAGGGAAGTGGGGGTACCTTCCCAGCTCACCAGAAAAAGGAAGGGATTTTCCCTCGGACACAATGAAGGAACATGTGGCAAAAAGCGGCTTTCTGCTCTAGAGGGTGGAGTCATTCACAAGAACAACAAAAAGAAAATGTCAATGGTTTAGAGGGGTTCCTAAGGTCCCACAAGTATACGTGTTGGGAACTCCATGCTGTTTAAGGGGTAGAGCAGTCTTGGGGACTGGCATGATGAAGGACCTCCCAGCAATACTGGACATGCCAGAATCCCTACCCACTGGTGAACAGTCCTGGCTCCCTGAGGGATTCAGACAGTAAGGAGGTCAGCCTTTTGCTTTATATCTCTGGGGAACCCAACTAACGACACTTTTGGGAGTCTGATGGTAATGAGAGGGAGTCAAAACAATTGAGGAGAAGCTGGAAGCAAAGGAAGATGAAGAATGAGCAGCTTGCTTCTCTATACAACAAAGAACTTAGACAAGATGTTTTCCCTGTCCTTGGGAAAGAAAACACACAGGAGTAGAGAACATTTATCTCACCTGCTGTTTCTTAGCTTTGTAGCCTTGGACAAATCATTTAGCTTCTAACGCCTCAGTTTCCTCAATGATGAAGTGGGGATAGTGAGATGAACTGCCATTGTAAACAAAGAACTATATATAGCTAAGTGAATTAGAGCTAATTACAACGCTGCTACCACACAGGGATGCTGAGAAAACCACATGAAACAATGACTATGAAAGTACTTTTTAAACCATAAAATGCCATATAAATGTTATCTATTATTATAATTAATAAGAAATGCTGGACAGTACTTTTTAAACCAGTGCCAAGAATAAATTTGAGTGTAATCCAGGAATGGTGCTAAATGCCAAGAAGGCAGATGTATTTTCACATTAATAAGGATGCCAAGGACAAATGAAAAGCAGTTGTTATGGCTTCTAATAATAAGCCACCTGCGTCTTAATCAGTTTAATTTGTTAACTTAATAATATGGCCTTAATCATTTTTAATGATCAGCCACTCAGCAAATATTTATTAATACCTATTACTTTGCATGGATAAGACTCTGTGCTAGACTTGGGGAGATAGTATTCATCCCCGTTCCAATTCCAAATCTATGCTTGTTCTAAATGAGACATTATTCCTGCCGTCAAGAAACTTATTATCCAGTTGTATAGCTAAATTAGGCACAGACATGAAAATATCATTTATTATAATATCAGGCCATAGATGCTAAGTATCAAAATGAGCTGTATATGGTATGTGCTATTGGAGATCCAAGGAAAAAATTTCTTACCCAGTGGAATTTGAGTTGGTCCTTGAAGGGTGAGTGGAGAAGGAAGAAACGAGAAGTAGTGGTAGGAACACTGGACTTGGAATCAGAGGGTCTGAATTTGTGACCCAGCTCTGTCACAGTGGGACCTTGAGCAGATCACTTAACTTCTCAGCCTCAGTTCCCTTACCTGTCAATTGGAGCTAATACTATGTCCTATACCACATAGGCACAGGAGGATCAAATCTGTGTTTAGTGATTTTGTAAGAGGTTAATTTACAGATTTTGTAATTAATATCTAGATTGAATTGTATAAATGACATAGTACTCTAAAACTTTCAGTATTGGTGTTACTGACACCAACGCCCTGGGAGAGTCATTGCTTACAAAAGGAAGCTTTCACTAGAATACAAAGTCAAACTCCCAGGCTGGAAGGAACCCTCTTGGTCTTCTCATCCAAACCTCTAATCCAAATGGCATGCCTCCCAAGTAGGAATCTAATATCTTCTTGAAGGCTTCTAGTGATGGGAAGCTCCCTTCCTCCTGAGGCAGTCATACCTCTTGTCGTATAGGCTCTGAGAGTTATATAAGATTCTTGTGGGCAAGCACTATTTCATTTCACTCTTTTTATGCCATCACCTACCTATAGGTACTTATATAGACTAAGTACCTATAGTCTAGCATATACTAGCTATAGGTACTTAGTAAATGCTTGATGAAAAACCGACTTGATTATTCTTATGATGCTAAGGTGACAGATTCACAGTTTCATTAGTGTGTGGTTTTCCTCTCTGTAGCATAATTCTTATCAGTTTTCCCCTCTCTGAACCTCAGTTTCCTCTCCTGTAAATGGAGATGTTAATGCTTATACAACCCACCACACAGAGTCATTGTGAGGAAAGAACACTGTGTAGACTTTAAGGTGCCATAGAAATCTGGTTTTTGTTGTTCTTTATCCATTTTTCAGTCATGTCTGCCTCTTCGTGACTTCATTTGGGGTTTTCTTGGGAAAGATACTGGAGCAGTTTGTCATTTCCTTCTCTGGCTCATTTTACAGATGAAGAAAACGAACCAAACAGGGCTAAGTGACTTGCCCAGGGTCACACAGCTTATAAGTGCCTGAGGCCAGATTTGAACTCATAAAGATGCATCTTCCTGACTTCATGTCCAGCACTCTATACACTGAGCCACCCACCTCTCAGCTTTCGTTAATACTACCATCTGTCTAATGATAGTTTTTCTTGTGCAAAGGACCAACCTAGCCATGTTGGAGTTCTCATCAGAACTGGGATCTAGAATTATAGCTACCAGACAATGACATAATAATTTAGATACACAACATCCTAAAGCATAGGAACAAAAATTTCCAAAGCAAATGCCTAACTCTTGAACACTTATCCCTATTTTGTCCCACATTCTTTGCCCTCAACCTGAAATGTACAAAGGAAGCAGACGATTTCCCATTGGCCTTCTTTCCTTCCTGCAGACATTTGGTCAGCATGTGTGCTGTCTCTGACTTTCAAATTCACATTCATGTTGGCTAGTTGGGAGTGCAGTACACATACTGATTCCTTCCTACTCTGCTTGATTTGAACTATAACATTCTTCTGAATTTAATAAAATGTTGGAAGAAAAAAAAACAGTTCTTTTTAAATTGCAAATATTGGCTCAAATCCCATGTGTTCCCGTAAAATGAAATGGAGATTTGAGGCAATTATTTGGATAATTTTGCTAAAATAAATGATATTAAACCACTGAACCACTGTCATTTCACCAGTCTGGATATATCCAATAAAGCTGTTTTCTTATCTGAATTATATAGCAAATTTCTTTGTCGCTTCCCTCTGTGTGTGTAAATTCAACAAATGTCTCTGAAATGTCCATATGATCTTGGGGCCCAATGGATGGGCGCTGAATTCAGAGGCAGGCAGACTCTGAGCTCCAGTTTCTACCATGGATATTTAATAGCAATAATAACTAACATTTATGTAACCCTTACTATGTGCCAGCCACTATATTATCTGCTTTGCAAATATTTTCTCATTTGATTCTCACAACAACCCTGGAAAGTAGGTACAATTTTCATCTCTCTTTTCAGATAAGCACACTGAGGCAAACAGTGACTTGCCCAGCATCACACAGCCAGTAAATGTCTGAGGCCATATTTGAATTCATGAAGATGAGTTTTCCAGGCCCAGAGCTCTATCCACTGAGCCACCTAGCTGCCTATGTATATGTGTGTACATACATATATATGTGTGTGTATGTATATATGCATGTATATATATGTGTATGTATATATGTATACATATATGCATACACACATTTTAAAAATGCTTATTGATTTATAGCAGAGGGTCTATTTTATGTTATCTCATTTGATCCTAACAATGACCCTGGGAGATGAATGTTACTACCACTCCCATTATACCAGAGAAGAAACTGAAACTGAAAGAAATTAAGGGACTTGTCCAGGGTTGCACAGCCAATAAAAGTCCAAAGCAGGATTTGCATTCAAATCCTCCAGGTTCCAAGTCCAGCACTCTAATCACTGCAACACCCATGGGCAATTCATTTGTCCTTTCTAGTCCTCAGTTTCTGTGTCCATTTAAAAAATGAGGGGATTCAACTAGGTGGCCTGTTAGGCCTCAGTTTCCTCAATTGTAAAGTGAGAATCAATATAGCAGCTACTTCACAGAGTTGTGAGGCTCAAATCAAATAATCTCTTTAAAGCCAATGCCTGGAACAGAGTGGGTACTTAATAAAGGCTTGTTCCCTTCCCCTTCCAGCTCGAATAGTCTAGGTTTAGGGATATGTAATAGAGTCCATCATATAATATAGACAATATATGTGCATCAAATGTAACTATGCATTACATATGATCACATATGGTTCAATATATCTAAATATATATTGTAGATAATTCTTTAACATAAATACATATATATCATGACATTAAGCACAAAATTACATAGTGTAGACTTAATGCTAAAGGAGTTCAATGATGGGCTAGTGACTGCTAGTGTGGTCAAGGGCAGCTAAGTGGTGTGGTGGATAGAATGCCTGCACTGGAGTCAGGAGGAACTGAGTTCAAATCCAGCCCCAGAAGTGACCCCTGGGCAAGTCATTTAACCCCATTTGCCTCAGTTTCCTCATCTGTAAAATGAGCTGGAGAAGGAAATGACAAAGCACTGCAGTATCTCTGCCAAGAAAACCCCATGTGGGATCACAAAGAATCAGATGAGACCAAAATGACTGATTAGCAATGATAGTAGGACGGTGAAGGAAGACTTCTTGGCTGGAGATAGACCATGAATGAGAGACAAAATCTGATAGGTAAAAGAGAGAGAATTTGTTAAGTTAAAAGCCCTTTTAGAGGCAATGGGGACTGCTTATGAAAAGACCCAGAAGGGAAGAATGAGACTGGAGAGGGTATTGAACAGTGAGGGGACTCATCTGACTGGAATAGAGGGTATACATGAGATACTATGGGAGAATTAGGATGACTAGCAATGCAGGACAAGATTTAAGAGCACCTTCGCAGGTGGGGAAGTTTAGATTTGGTGTTTCAAGGATTCACCTTCTTTGCTTTAGCAATGTTTTTCCCCCCTTCCCTTTCTCCTAGAAAGAAAGCTCTCTCCTCTCCTCTCCTCTCCTCTCCTCTCCTCTCCTCTCCTCTCCTCTCCTCTCCTCTCCTCTCCTCTCCTCTCCTCTCCTCTCCTCTCCTCTCCTCTCCTCTCCTCCCCTCCCCTCTCCTCCCCTCCCCTCCCCTCCCCTCCCCTCCCCTCCCCTCTCCTCTCCTCCCCTCCCTTCCCCTCCCCTCCCCTCTCTTCCCCCCCCTCACCTCCCCTACTCTCCCCTACCCTCTCCCCTCTCCCCTCAACAACAATGTTTTCGTTTCAGTGAGCAAAATGGAATATTTCCTGCTTTTCAGAATCCTTTACACATTTGAATTACAAACCATCCGTGTGTATGGTACCCAATTACACATACATAATTTAAATACAAAGTCTTCCAACTGACTCACCAGTGTTCCTTATGAATCACCACTGAGCTAAAACTCTCACTGTGTGGGTGGATGCTAAAAATTGAGGAAAGAAGTTATATTCATACTACCTCTTTACCTTCAGTTCCCTTCGTAATATCCTGATAAAACACAAGACCATCTCTACACTAGGGCTTTGGAAATAAAGGTATTATCCTGTTTGGGGGCATCAGGATCCAAGCTGTAATTATTCCACTGTACAGTACCTTTTATTGCTATATGCCCCAAGACTATGCCAGGGGCCCATTAGTAAACAAAATCTGTATGGTCCTGGAGAAAGAAGGTATCCATTAACCAAAACTCAAGTGAATCAATTGACTTTGCCTTGAATTTAGGGATACAGAAGTGAATAATGACAAAATATGCTTTTATCATGAATTCAGTCTAAAAATCACTTCCTAGGGCGTGATCTAGACTCAATGCACATTCAATCCTATCTCCTACTTACCTGTAATAGTTCTGTGAAAATTACTGGAAATTTTTAAGAATGAAAAGACAAGGTCCCTGACCCCAAGGAGTTTGCAGTCTAGTACAGAGAAATGCGCATGCTTCTATCAGGTGAAGTAGAACATAAAAGAAAGATGTTATTGTTGCTGAGTGGTTTCAGTCATGTCCAACTCTTCATGACGCCATTTTGGACCATAGAGAGAAGGAAGGGAATCCATGTATAATGGGACTCACTGTGTGACCCCAGACAAGTCACTTAACCAATGTCTGCCTCAGTTTTCCTACCTGTAAAATGGGAATAATTATGGCACTCATCTCTTAAGATTGTTGTGAGGTTCAAGTGGAATAATATTTGTACAGGAAATTTATCAATCTTAAAGCATTACACAAACGCTGGTTATTACCATTACTACCGTTATTGCTGTTATTTTAGCATTCAGGGGAAGGAGTTCCTGGAGCTTACTCCGTACAGGAGCAATGGAGTCAGAGCTGCACTTAGGAAAAATCATTTTGGAAGGGGCTCTGACTGAGGATGTAGGCTGGGTAGATACACAAGTGCCAGTCAACTAAGCCATGCGGAACCTGGTTCCTCATGTCAAATGAAGATAATGATTTCTTCCTTGAATCCTTTGTTAGCTTATGAGAATTTTATGAAAAAAAGGATATTAAAGTTTTTGTGTTTCTTTTCTTATTATTCAGTCATGTCTCCCTCTTTTTTTCTTGGAAAGATGCTGGAGTGATTTCCCTTTTCCTTCTCCAGTTCGTTTTGCAGATAAGAAAACTGAGGCAAACAGAGTTAAGTGACTTGCCCAGGGTCACACAGCTAGAAAGTGTCTGAGGCTGGATTTGAACTCAGGTCTTCCTGGTTCTAGGCCTGGTGCTCTATCCACTGCATTACCTAGCTGCCTTGTTCTTTTTTTTTTTTTACTTATCTCCATATAATAAAAACAGAAAATACAGGCTTAGGCAAGAGTCAAAAAGGCAGTATCCCATGCAGTGTTCCTTGAGATATCCCATAGTCCACTAATGATAAACTGAGGTAAAAAGATATTCAAGGACAGGAGTCATAGGACCACTGTCAGTCTATTATTCTAATTCAAGAATAAGCATCCAAAGCCATTTTTCACTACGAGTCTACAAAGGTGATTGTGAGGCATGGGCAGTGAGGTCAATTTACATCATCGTCTAGAAAAAACTATGGGAAGACTTGAGAGGTATTATCAATAGTTGGAAGGGCTACCATGTTTAAAAATAAAAAAAAAAAGAATTAGATTTATTCTTGGTGCCAGAGGACAATGAGTGGACATTGCAGAAAAGTAGATTTCATCTCAATATAAGAGGGAAAAATTCTTAATAACTAGTCTGCCCAAAAGTAGAATGTGCTGGTTGATGATAGGTTCAGCGATAATGGGTTCTCTATCACTAAAGGACTTCATTCAGGTAACCCCTAGATAACCATTAGTTGACAATATTGTACAGAACATTTATCTATATGATTTGTGAGATCTTTTCCTTCATTAATTATTCATATTAACTCATATGGTCATCATGTTATGTTCCCAAGGGTCCTGTAATATTATTATTTGGCATCTAATTATATGATAGAAATTGCTGGTTGGTAGTCTAGAGCCAAGAAGACCTGAGTTCAAATCTGACCGCAGACACTTACTAGCTGTGTGACCCTGGCTGAGTCACTAGACTCTCTCAGTCTCAGTTTCATCATCTATAAAAGTGAGATAAATAATAGCATTCACCTCACAAAGTTGTTGGGAGAATCAGATGAATTAAATATGTAAGTATTCTGCCAACCATAAAGTGCTATCTAAATATATGCTGCCATTATTCAGTTTAAAAGCTGAAGATTGCAGCATGATAGTTTAAAAATAGTATTTGATATAGAATTTGAAGGCCTGGATTCAAGGCACAGTCCTGCAACATAAACACCATTATCATCATCATCTGCTGAAGTTTTGCTCTAATATATTATCATGCCTGGAAGTTACCCTGCGTTATTAAAGGCTACACCAAAAAAAGAACATGATCTGATCAGTACTTTTTTTATTTTTAATGGGAAAGGCTTTGACTTTAGGCTCATACTCTGAGTATAGGATTTGCAGTTGAGTGTCCAAGGTTCTAAGTCTAGAAAGGTTGGTCAGCAGATGATAGATTTTTCAAGCCATGGTAATCCATGGAAACATTCCACTAAAGCATGGAACAGCTGCAATCTATGTAGGTGGGAAGCCATATCTATGCCAAAGAAATCATTTTTGAAGTATTTTCATAGTTTTGTATATATTTTTGTATATAAGTATTATCATATTTTTGAAGTATTCAATATTGTGAATTTATGAATTTACAAGGGGCAACCAGGTGACAAAGGGTATAGAGTTCCAGGTTTGTTGGTCCAAAAGACTCATCTTCCTGAATTCAAAAATGGCCTTGGATGCTTACTAGCTGTAGGACCCTAGGCAAGTCACTTAACCCTGTTTCCCTCAGTTTCCTCATCTGCAAAATGTACTGGAATAGGAAATGGCAAACCACTCCAGTTTCTTTGCCAAGAAAATGGGGTCAGTCACAAAGAGTCAAAAATGACTGAAATGATGGAACGACAACATGAATTTACAAAGTACTATCTCCACAGCGAAATGACGGTGTGACAGCAGGCACGTGTATTAGTGATGCCACCTTGATCAGGCCTCTTAGCGTCTCCAAACTCAGTTTCATCATCTGGAGAGTGGGAATTATGACACTTCTGCTGCCCACCTCACAAAACTGTTGTGATAATTAAATAAATATGTGAAAAACATTCCATAAATTATAGATGTAAGTTGTTGCTTTTCTCTATTCCATTGACAGACTACCATGTCTGTATCCATGCCAAATAATTCACCAGCTTGGGGAGGGGGGAGTAAATTCCATTAAACATTTCATCGTTATGGAATGTATTAGAACACAGCTGTCTAAGGAGATATGCATCAGCTTGGTACCACTTTGTCTCCGGGGAGTTATCATCCCCACTTAGCTTCCTCAAACATTTGTTTGCCACTGGGTACATGAAGACTGAGACACTCAACCTGGGGTTATGTGAAAACAATGTAATTGGATGTGTCAAGCCTCTAACATCCAACCGATAATATGAAGTTCAGAAGAATGTGTTTGTTCTGTCACAGTTGGAAAACAAAGTTTATCCACAACAAGGAAGGACAGTTAGCAAATATATTAATTGGGATCCCATGAAAGCTTTCTGTTGCCCAGATGGATCTTTTTTTCAAAAAAACATTGGTCTTTATGTAAGACATTGGTCAAGTCCCCAAAGGAAATGAGGGTATTTGATTTTCCTGGATATGTTTTCATTCCTTTTGTTTCAAGGCTCCATAACCATTTTCACATGTTCAGCAAGCAAATTTTATTCAAGACTTGGTTCATACTTAAGCTAATAATAAATGTTTGTAGTTCACAAAAAGAATGACAAAGAATCCCAAAAGTCTTAGCACGCTAAGTACACTAAGACTTTTGAAACACCCAGGATAAGAAAGATCTTGATATATGAGACCTCAAGGTGTAATCCCTGTTGACACGTTACACTATCAGTCTATCCATCCATTCATTCAATAAACATATAGTAGTACAGTGCATGGCCCATGGTAGGTGCTTAAGAACTTGGGAGAGACCTGAACAGGTAAGACACATAGTCCCTACTCTCCAGGAGTTTGCCCTCTTGAGTTGGGATGGTAAGGATCTCAGGGCTAGTTAGGTGGTGCAGTAGATAGAGCACCAAGCCTGGTTTTGAAAAGACCTGAGTTCAAATGTGGCCTCAGATATGTACTAGCTCTATGATCCTGGCCAAGCTACCTAACCCTGTTTGCCTCAGTTTCCTCATATGCAAATTGGGGGTAATAATAGCACCTACCTTCTAGTGTTGTTGTGAAGACCAAATGAGATAGTTGTAGACATGCTTAGTACAGTACCTGGTACATAGCAAGCACTCTATAAGTATGGCAAATATTATTAGTAGAGTAATACCTCCTTACACCTTAGAGTCTGCATGAGCTGCTATGGCAAAAAACAAAACAGCATGACCCAAAAACAACAAAAACTAGTAGCCAACCTTCTGGTGATGAGGCAGGTTCTGTGGAGATTAGTCCTTGGATGGTAGACACAGCTGGTCACTGGTCCTTCACTAGAGGCTTTGTACTTGGCTGGATATACCAGAGCTCGGGGCTTACCGCCTAGACTTTTAGGCTTAGAGCCAAGAGATCTGGGTTGGTATACCACTTCAGACACTGGAACCTGGGATTGTGGGTAAGATACTTCTGTAGAATTCCCACTATCTACAAAGTTGTAAAGAAAGTGACTTTCTAACCTGAAAGTGCTATTGAATTGCTAGTAAGCGTCTAGGTGAAGCAATAGGAAGAGTGCTGGACTTAGAATCTGGAAGACCTGAGTTCTGATCCTATCACAGATATTCATTGGCTGTGTGACCAAAACTTCTCCTCAGTTTCCCCAACTTTATAATGAGGAGAATTAAACAGAATAGCCTCCATTGTCCTTTTCAATTCTAAAACTTTAATCCTAAGTGTATAAGGGACTACAAAATCCTAGGAGTTCAGGTGAGAAAGAAGTCACTTTCAGATGAATTAAACTGTATATTTGACTATTCTTTGGCCAGAAAGTTATTTATAAGTTTTTTGTGACTGTACTTTGAACTAATTTATCATCACTAAGTAAAACATAAGGGATGCTCCTGATGATTTAATTAAGCTATTTCATTAACAATAGAAACTACTGCTTTTCCCAAGAAGGATTCTTTGCCAAAACTGAAGCTATATTTTTAGCCCTGTTGGGGATTACTATGGGATTTAAAAAGAAATCTCTTTTTCCTGTGTCATAGGGAAAATACAGTCTTTTGATGATCACTTCTAATAATTCTCAGAGATATATTTAGAGAAATGATGTGAGGATCTCTAACAGCATTTATATAAGTTTGTAAAAGGATGTTGGAAATGGTGACTGTGCTTCCGTCGCTAAGTAGGCGAGAGGTCTGGGCTTTCCAAGACCGACTTTCACATCTTCTGGCTCCTGCTTCATCAGTTCCATCTCAGACTTGTCCCACACAATCCCAGAGGAACTCAAAATATCATTCCATCTTCTACCCACTCCCCTAGACAGATTCATACCTAAAATCATTCAGGGGAGGTGAGTTTTACCTTTGCTATCATTAATAGCAGCAACACAAGCAACAAACTTTTGTCTGGTGTCCACTTGGAAGTTATGTTACATGCAGGAGGAGAGAGGAGTGACAAAGTTTGGGTTAGACAATCCCTGCCTTCTCCAAATCTCATGGGTCAGTAAAAGAATAGGGCAGGTAGGTGGAATGCTGGATAAAGTACTGGGCCTGGAATCAGGAAGACTCATTTTCCTGAGTTCAAATCCAGTCTGAGATACTTACTAGTTGTGTGACCCTGGGAAAGTCACTTAATCCTGTTTGCCTCAATTTCTTCTTCTGTAACATGAGCTGGAGAAGGAAATGGAAAACCAATGCAGTATCTTTGTCAAGAAAACCCCAAATGGGGTCACAAAACAATTGAATGTGACTGAAAATGGCTAGCAACAGTAAAAGAATAAAATACATACAAATACCTATAATGCAAAATTTTATATTAATTAAAGCCCTTCATGACCTGCCCTCTTCTTACTTTGTCAGTGATTATTTCCCTTCACACACCCTATAGGCCACCCTCCTAGCAGACAGCTAAGTGGCAAAACACACAAACATTGGATTTGGAGTAAAGATACTCTCAAATTCTACCCAAGACACTTACTACTTGTGTGACCTTGCATTCATGGTTCCTCAGTTTCCTCATCTCTAAAATGGGGGGATTTGACTCAAAGACCTCTAAGGTACCTTCCAGCTGAATGATCCAATGAGATTTGCTATTGCTCATGCACAATGTTTCATCTGCTGTCTCCCCTTGCCTTTGAACTGACTGTCCTCTGTGCCTGAAACATTCTCTGCCTCACCTCTGACTCTTCAAATCTCCAGCTTCCTTCCAGACTTACCTCAATCACTACCTTTGGCAGGAGGCCTATCCTGACCCTCCCAACTGCTAATACTTTCTGTTCTAATGTATGTATACCTATTTATCTATAGGCAGTCTCCCTCATTAGAATTCAAGATCCTGGAGGCAAGGACTATTTTGATGCCTTCTGAGCATTTCCAGTATTCATCACGATGTCTGGCACAGAAAAATAAGTTAACAAATATTTGTTGATAAATCCATTGATTGATAACAGTATCTAGCACAGTGCTTTGCACAAAAGTGTCTGTAACTAAATACTGGTGGAGTGAGTAAATAAATGCATTTCCCATAGTACATTATAAATTTCTCAGCATAGGAACAATGTCTCATTTTTTTTTTTGCATCCCCCAGTGCTGCAGAACAGGACCTTGCATGTAACCGTCATTTAATAAATAATTCTTGGAAGTGATTCTTCTTTCCCTGGTCAAGCTTTTTAAGAACACTTTTGGTCTCTGTTTTAGCCTCAGTCACTTCTTACCTTGTTTTTATATTTTTCTATTTGTGTGTCATATTCTCTTTAGCAGAAGGTAAACTCATTAGGATCCAGGATTGCATCATTATTAATCAATGATCTGCAGCACCTTCTTATATAAGAGGTGCTTAATAACTACTGAATGCATGTTCCAAGTGTGCATTCGGCATAGCTTCCAGTTGTTATCTATATTTTGTCATCATATTGGCATATTTATTTTCATATCTTCAAATTTATTTATATTTATTTTCAGGAATTAATGTGTGGAAACCAAGTCGTAGAGACTTCTTAATCTCTTCCAGAAGTCTTTTTTTAAGCCTTTTTATATAAATGATTATAGGATAATAGTGCTTCCTGGGTATGGCATTATCAAAATCAGTGCGTTTGTTGGAACTGTTAGTCGCATTGAAAACCAACTGAATCTCTACCCATTCCTAAATCCAAAATTGTAATAATCTCTTGCTGGATATGTTGATGTTTTCAACGAAACTTTCCTTTTTATCTACCTACAGGAAGGTTTGAAAACATATTGCTTCCTTGTCTTTGCCGTTATCTGCTTATTAGGAGCAACCTACTTCTATTTTATCCTTCCTGAGACCAAAAACAAGACTTACGCAGAAATCAGTCAGGCATTTGCCAAAAGGAACAAGGAAAACCTTCCAGAGGAGAAAACTGAGCAAGCCGGAGCCAATGGACAAGCCAATGGGAAGTCTGAGCTAGAGTTTTCTACGCTTGACAACCATGTCCAAAATAAGATCATTTAACTTGAATAGTCTCTCCATTTGGTGGGGGTAGGAGGGCATCCTAGAAGGCTGATGCTCTCCTAAGTTCAAAAAGTCATCCTGAAACACTCAAAGTAGCCAAGCTTCTGTGCTCATGGAGATTTTGAAATATTCACCTGTAAAGACAGAATGACTACAACCTCTTCGATTTGACTATGACTGCTGATTCTGGAACTTCTGGAGTCTAGAAAGTGAAACAAGTCCCTCCTCTCCACCCTTGTCCTGCCCCCCCCCTCCACAACAGCCCATTCCTTTGGTGTAGTTTTTCCCATTCCATGTTGCCACAGATAGAGCTCCCTTGAATCGTTCTGGGAAAACTACTTAGTTTCAAAGCAAATTGAGAAAATGCATAAGGTAAACGTTAAAAATAATAATACTAAGTCAACTCCTGGGTACGCAGTTCTCAAAGAAAGTCCCTTTCACATGGAATGAGGATAAAATTGGGGTCTACAGAGAACATTCTCTCACTAGCTAATAGTAGCTTCAGAAAACATGCTATGTGATCAGCCTGTTCCTAGAGATGAGCTCCCTCCAGTCACATCAGAGAGCTGTGTTTTTATTCTCAGGCTTGTCCAAACAGAGATGCCCATGCCAAGTGGCAAATTGGATCATAAGGAAAGTGAAGAGCATGTTGTATCTTGTAACAGAAGTTAAATTAAGTGTGGATTTCATGTCCCATTAGCTGTATCACAGAAACACAGCGATCCCCTACAAAGACCCCAGAGCAGACAATCAAAGGAGTCAGCTCTCCTGGTGACTGAGGTTTGATCAGACTCAGCCACGGTCGATTCTTAAATTGAAGCCAGTTTTGTCCCTGGCCCAGCTCACCCTGTAGCCACACTCCCAGGGAGAGCTCAGAAATGAAGATTCACCTTCATTACAACCTTTGCCAAATAGAAGCTGGAAAGTAATTTTGTTGGGGGTAAAATATAATGCTAAAAATTCAACTGTGCTAATACATATATTTGTAAGTTATCTCTGTGAATATAGATGTATGTGTATGTAAGAATATTTTAGAATAAAAAAGAGAAGTATGTATGTGAATATGTGTGTATGTATCCACCAGCATATGGTTTCATCAATAAAAGTTTTGACCCAATGTTTTCCATGTTAGAGCAGGAATATCAGATTCCAGGCATCCATTTCTAAAGGGCTCCCACAGGATGGAGACGCCAGTGGAGAAGTTCTTTCAAACAATTGCAAAAATCCAAAGTTGACAGCACATCCGGGGTCATACCTGAATGCAAACCTCTTCTTCTCCATTCCTGACAAATGTTCATCTAGCTTTTGCTGGATGAACTCTACCAGCAGCACAGATGGTCAAATGGGACAACATTTGGCTGAGTTCCTAGCACATGGTAGGCCCCTTATAAATACCCATTCCCTTCTCTAGTCCTCTTGTTAGAAATCTGTTAAGGGGCAGCTAGGAGGAGCAGTGAATAGAGTCAGGAGGACCTGAGTTCAAATTCAGCCTCAGATACTTACTAGCTATGTGACCCTGGGCAAGTCACTCAACCTGTTTGCCTCAGTTTCCTCATCTGTAAAATGAGGATGATAATAGCACCTACCTTTCCCAGGGTTGTTGTGAGCATGAAATGAGATCATTGTAAAATGCTTAGCACAATGCCTGGCATGAAGTAAGTTTCATATATATATATATATGTATGTATGTATGTATATGTATGTGTATATGTATGTATGTGTATGTATATGTATGTATATGCATATATATGTATGCTATTATTACTATCCATTCTGTACACTGGACCAATATTTGCCTGCCTCTCTGCAATTTCCCTCTATTTATCCTACATTTGTCCACCCAGGCCAAGAAGGCCCAGTCTAGTCATAGTATCCCATGACAGCTCTTGAAATGCTTGACCACAGCTATTGTGTCCCCATTAAACCTCTTCTTCTTCAAGCTAAGCATCCCCCTTTCCTTTGACCAGTCTTTTAATAGCAAGCAAAATTTGTATTGCTCCCCAGTGAAGGAATTGCAGCAAATCCACGTCCTTCCTAAAATGTGATGTCAGAACTGATAATAGTACTCAAAAGGTGACCTAGCCAGGGCAAAGTATAGGAACTATGGTGTCCCTTGATCTTGACATTGCGCTCTGATTAATGCAATCTTGGATTGTACAAATATTGTACCATAGATTCTAAATTCTGATTCAGACACTTCGGCTTGGTTGAGTTGAGAGTCCTTTCCATTCTGAGGAAGAAGATGCACTTTCGATGACCTTAATAGAAATGATCCTGACCTCAATCCCTGTGCTTAATGGTCCCACATATTTGACATTGCCTTATAATGGTTCAGGGCAAACCACTTCAAAGACTTCCCAGAAACTGAGAATTGAATTCTCCATCTTGCCCTAAATCACCTTGCCCTAAAAATCTGCAGTGGTAATTTATTTCTTTTGATTAGAATTATAGACAGGTCCCCAGAACTCTATTTCCATGGGTAAGAAGAAAAACTGAGTCATATTATTTTTCATAAAAACTAAAAGGACCCGCAGATAAGTGACATTATGCTTGAATTGCAGCCACCACTTTAACTAAATTTCAAATCTATGAGTACTAAATAATTAATTTGGAAATTGTTCTTGCCTAGTCAATATTAGTTTTTTTAATGTTCTGACAATAGGCTTCCCCTTTCTCTCATATACAAACCCATTGCTCTTGATGACATTTTATTTTACCAACCAAGTTGTATTTTGTTTCCTAGTATGCAAAACAATCGGATATTTTTAATCAGAGTTTCTTGAAATGGAGCCAAATAAAGTGGTAAATATTAAACTAAACTTATGAAAGATGTCTTTCATTTGATGACTGGCTACTGGGGACACAGGGTAAATAATATTAGCATACAAGCAGTATGGAGCCAGATGCCAGCATTTTGAACAAAAGCATATACTCCTTCCTTAGAAAACTAATGAATTATTTTCAGATAACCTAATTAGAAAATAACAAATTAATACATCAAAAAATCCAAAGCAAGAGACCATCAGAACCAAAAGGAATAGAAATAAAATTGGAAAGAAAAGAAAAAAATGAATAAATACAATAAATATATGGATTGTTTTAAGGAAAAAGAATAAAATCAGCAAACCATTTAAAAATTTACTCAAAACAAGGAGAAAGGAAAAAGCAAATTTTCAAAATCACAAATGGAAAGCAGAGATCACAAGGAATGCCACTGAAATAAAGGCAACTCTCAGACTATTATACAAAGTTATATGCTAATGAAACTGAGGGAGACAAAAAAATAGATGCACATTTACAAAAATCGAAAATACAGTGGCAAAATAAGTATAACCTAAAGAAACGCAGCTCAACAGAAGAAATTCAGGTCATTAATGAATTGCCGTATCGGAAGGCACCAAGTTTCATAAGCCAGTTCTCAACCTCTATATGTAAACTGTTTTTTACAAATATGGTTCTCTTTATGTTATGGTCATAAGCTTTGTGGGACAGAACCACATTTGCCTCACTGAAAGAGTCAAGTCAATATCATTAATGAGTATTGGTTCACAAATAATAAAAATAATAAATGGAGTAGAGCAATATGGTCAAATGTTCTTTATTTTTAAAAATTTAGATTTATATCAGAAATGCAAGAATGGCCCAGTTTTGGGCAAAGAATGTAAATCTGACTAGATCTCCATTTTACTCCTTATTTCATAGTCAATTCCAAATAGATAATGGTCTAAATATACATGTGTATATGTGTATACATACATACATTTATATATGAATAAAACTTTTAGAAGTGGAACTATAAATATTACGGTTTTCAAAAAGAGGAAAATTCCTATGTAAACAACAAGAAGAAGAAATTATAGGATTTAAGTATATAAAATAATTTTTAAGGCATACAGAAAAAGAAAAAAACAGATTAGAAAAGTCTTTGGTGCAAACATTTTTAATAAAAATGTTTTTCCCCATATCCATAAGGAATTGCTACAAATTTGTTATAGAAAGATTCATTATCCCAAGAGCTAAATTGCCAAAGGATATAAAGGACAACACTTGAAGGAAACACATATTACCCTTAACCATCTGGAGAGAGGGGAGTTCTAATTCTATATTAATCAGAGAAAACATCTTAAAAGCACTTACAAAGGGATATTTATTTCGAAGATATATCAAAAACAAGATAGAAACAAAAACTTTCCCCTAATAACTTCTGGGCACACTCTTCTCTATATTCCTCTAAGGCAGCTGGGATGCACAGCGGTCTTGTGCAGGTCTTGGATTCAGAATAATCCAAGTTCAAATCTGGTCTCAGACCCTATCTGTGTGATTCTTGACAAGTCCCTTAACCTCTCTGTCTGTCTGTTTCATCAGTTATAAAATAGGAATAATAGCAGCACTAATCTCCTAGCATTTTTGTCAAGATAAAATGAGCAAATACTTGTAAAACACTTTGCAAACCTTAAAGTCCTATAGAAATTCTTATTATTATTGTTATAGCACCTCAGTTGGCAGGGAAGAGGATTTGGATAGGTTCCTACATACCACAGGTCCCAAGTTCAGGCCCAAATGTGTCATGACTGATAGATGAGTCTCTAAGTTTCCACTGATCTGGAGTCCAGAAGATATTTCCTAAAGGTCACTTTTTACTCCTCAGAGAATCAGTGCTACAAAACCTGGACTGGACTTAGACTCCTAAATGACTATGGCTGCTCATTTTCCTGACTTTTCAGAACTTGGAGACTCCATTGTCTTTGCTTAGCATGTGAAAGACCAAACTCAGAAGCCAAGAAAGAGGGATGGTTCCTTAGGGCCATACGGTCTGAGGGTAGAGAAGACCCCAAGTGAGCATGCTCCCTTTGGGGCATGGGCAGTCACTGGATGCCATCAACGAAGGAATCCACCAATAGAGGAGCAAAACAGACAAATAAACAAAAGTCAAACCTGAGACAAGGCAGCAGAAGCACATTCCAGTAACACTCCTGTATCTGTGATGTCCTTTAGGTGTGGGCAGCTAAGATCCCAGCCCCGACAGGAAGCCTTCCCCAACCTCTCTTAATTCTAGTGCCTTCCCTCTGTTAATTATTTCCTATTTAACCTGATATAGCTAATTTTGTATATATTTGTTGCATGGCATATTGTTCCCCTCTCCCCGTTAGGTTGTAAGCTCCTGAGGACTTTCTGCCTCTTTCTCGTGCTTTGTATAGTCCTGACGCACAGTAGGTGCTTAATAAATGTTTGCTGAACTGAATTCCCTCCAACTATGCAGATCAAAAACTGTCCATGTCTATTAATCCCAGACAACTCTTCTCCATGTTGTTGACCCAAAGGTCAACACAGTCATCTACTCAACATGCTAGACCCTCCTTACTTTCTTCTGATATTGCAAGGGTATCAAGGCAGCACTTTGGATATCCAGCTATCACCCATCATTCTCAACACGTGACCAACCCATCTTCCCTTCCTATCTTTGATGACACTATCTACTTCTGTTCTCATTTGGAGTTGGCTGGATAATGCAGCCTGCTCACACCCACCATCACCCTCTATGGGATGCTCATCTTTAGACAGCATTTTAGATGTTAGTGACATATAGAAACATATTTATAAGCATATATATATATATATATACACATATATTAAGATAGTTATATTGAAAAAATGGGCCTTCATTAATTGGCTGAACACATTTTCTATATGACTGTGATGGAATGCCATTGTGCTATAAGAAATGACAAAGGGGATGGTTTCAGGAAAAAAAAAACACCCTGAGAATACTTGTATGAACTAATGCAAAGTGAAGTGAGCAGAACCAGAAGAACACTGTACATATAATAGCAATATTGTAATGCTAATCAATTGTGAAAGACCTAGCTATTTTGGTCACTATAATGATCTATGAAAATTTCAAAGGACTCATGATTAAAAATGCTATCCACCTCCAAAAAGAGAATGGATAAACTCTGAGTGCAGATTGAAACATTTTTTTCATTTTCTTTATTTTTCTTCATTTTCCCCCCAAAATGGCTAAAATGGAAATATGCTTTAGATGACTTTATATGTAGAATGGGTATCATACTGTTTGTTTTCTCAGTAGGTGGTGAGGGGCTGGAGAGAGGGAGAAAGCTAGATTTTGGAACTCAAAATTAAAATATGAATGTTGAACTAAAAAGAATAAATTTTTAAAAAAGACAAAAAAGGATGGGATTTCACAGCTATGGGAAGTTTAAGATCAGTAAAAGTGCTTTGCAGTTTCCCATAGACCTCCTTTCCTCCTTTTCAACTCTGAGCCCAGCTCATTTTCCCTCCATGTTGCACAGTGCCTAACACATAGAGAGTGCTTAATAAATGAATAAAGCCTTGTTGATTGTGTTATCTGTCATAGATATAAGTTGGAAAATCTCAGCAATGAAAGCAGTTATGCATTGAGTTTTATTACATGTTTCAGAGTTCAAGAGATATTATTTCATGGATTTGGTCTTTGGGTATGGCTCTATGAAAAAAGACCCCCACAAAAATAATTGAAAATTGTGCCCAGACATCAGGATGATATGGCAAAAAAATTCTGTGGAAGACTGGGAAAGACCCTCAAAATCAAATCAAAATATACTCTGACACTTGGTGACTTCAGTGCAAAGGTTAAAAAGAAAAAAAGATAAGGACAGGGAAAAACATATGAGAAAGAGTGGTTCAGAATAAAAAGTTGAAAAAAGCCAGACTTGTAGACCAAACTCAAACTCAAATAGAATTTCAAATAGAAATGGAGGACACAAATCCATACATAAGGATCCCTTTGGACCACATGGCAACTTAGTTTTAAAATGTAATAATGTCTGTGTTTTATTGTATTTTTATTTATGTGATTAAATATTTTCCAATTACATTTTAATCTGGTTCTTTCTACACCTGGGAGTCTTAGGAGCAGGGCTGCATGTTTGACACCCTTATTGTAGACTCTACAGAAGACTCAAGCCCCAGTATCATGAATCTTCAAAAAACAAAGGATTTATAGGATCTGGACATGGTGAACATCAAACATTATCACAAGAAATGAAATTAACTATGTTTTAACAAATGGAAAACATTATAGATGTGGGAGTTATCTCTGAGTCTGCTTTCTGTGCACAGCCAACAGAGCTAAGATTAACTGAACCCAATAGAACTAGGATCAGAATTTATACAAAATAAAAATAAATAATAGTAATGAGAAAACAATATGGTATACAATTTAAAAGATTTAACTCTGAATTATTTAAGAAGGTTATTTAGAATTTTAAAAATGGGAAATTGACAACAGAAATAAAATTGACACCAATAAACTACCTTACAGTTATTAAATTGGTAAAGATAGAATGTAAGCTCCATGAAGCAAGTTCTGTTTAATTTTCTTTTTCTTTCATATTTCAGTTCCTAGCCTACCTCCTGGCATATAGTAAGTACTAAATAAATGCTTCCTGACTGATACACCTGAACATTCATATAATCTTTGGGGAAAACAATGTAAAAGTATATAATAAGGATTACAAAGTTGCTCTATCCTCTGAGCCCATCATCCCACTAGTAAGGATGCTATAGAGAATAAAATCATGTCTGTGCATAAATATTTCTAGCAACATTCACTGAAGCAAAAACAAAAAGAAGGAAGGCAGGAAGGCAGGAAGGCAGGCAGGAAGGAAGGAAGGAAGGAAGGAAGGAAGGAAGGAAGGAAGGAAGGGAGAAAGAGAGGGAGGAGAGAGGAAATAGGAAAACGGGAACAATCTATATGTCTTACCATTGGTGAAAGGCTAAAAAGATAGGGAAAATGAACATGGATGCAATGGTATTTCATCATAAAACATGGCAAATATGAAAATCACAAAAACATATGAAATGATCTGAAATGTAGAAGATAGAATCAAAACAATACACAAACCAAGCACATCTCTGTAAATAATGAAGAAAAAATTCAGAAAGGAACATAGCAACAAACAATGTTTTTGTTATTACAGGGTTAAAAGTATTAATAGTTTTTTAAATAAACAAGGTGACAAATTAATGCTTTATTACTGTTTATGTATTTTAATATTTCTATTGAGTGGAGTGCAAGGGGAAGAGGAGGCAAGGGAAGTGGTGACAGGAGGAAAAGGGAGAACAAAAATGAGACGATTGTCATGATAATTTAATCTACTTCCCCTGGCTTTATCACCTCCATATGTATGACACCCAGGACTGATCAAGTCAATTTATCTCTCAAGTGTTAGAGTTGAGCCCAGGAATATACAGCCACACAAAGCTAATAAGTCAATCACACTGTTTGTTGGGTGAAGGATAAATGCAGCAACATGTACAATCTCTGCCATGCAAACACCCCCAAGTCCCGGGATCCCCAACATCTTGAATATGTTCTGGATCATTTTAGAAGATATATAGAATTTTCTTAGGGCCATCAGTGATGGATGAGACATCCTGAGGGGTGAATGTAGGTATGGGACATTTAAACAATAAGCAGCATGAGTCAGGACAAATCCATCAATCTGTTCATAGCACCAGAGGATGGTCTAATATGGGTAAGCTGAAGATCCTAACTAATCTCAACCAATCCTCGCAGGGGGAATTCAAGCATTATAAGACCTGGGTTATGGACATTCAGGGTGATGTAAGATAGGTACAAGCCATACAAACAATTCCAAAAGAAAAACAGTTTTTAAATCATATTAGTTTCTCTGGCCTGTGTAGACAAGTGCCTCTGGATTGATAGGTACCCAAAGTCCTTATCTCCAACCTTACATGATTTCTACTCATCTTCCATGGACCAGATGTCACCTGTTGCATGAAACATCTAATCACCACAGTCAGAGTCAGAAGTGATTTTTTTCTCTTTCAAGCTCCTAACAGAATTTTGTTTGTACCACACTTACGACACTTAGGTCCTACCTTATATTCTAATGAGAGAGACAGAGAAAGAGAGAGAGAGACCCAGAGAGACACACAGAGAGAGACAGAGGGGGAGGAGGAGGAAAAAGAAGAAGAAGAAAGAGAAGAAGGAGAAGAAGAAGAAAGAGAAGGAGGAGGAGAAAAAGGAGGAGGAGGAGGAGGAGGAGGGGAGGAGGAGGAGGAGGAGGAGAGGGAGGGAGGGAGGGAGGGGAGGACAGGCAATAACTTACCCCTCCTGAGAGGTCTTCAGGCAGAGGCTGGATGATGGACTTTCAGGTATTTTCTAGAAGGGATTTCTTTAAGCTTTGGATTGAACTAGATGTTCCCTGAGGTTCATTTCAAATCTACAATTCTGTGATTCCGTAATTCTCTGGCTCGTTATTCATCTTTCTATCCCCCAAAGTGGCTTGCTCTTGGTAGACCTTCAGCCAATGTGGTGAATGACTCAATGGGTGATTGAACAAGTAAACAAAACTAATATGAATAAGTAACAGTGGGTTTGAATGAGGGCGGCATGTTTGAATTTTGCACAGTTCATAGAAGGATCATGCATAGCCAACAGTTTGAAGCACCAATAACTGTAATTTAATTTAAATCTCAGTTAAGTCAAACAATGATTATACTTCACATAACTCTAAATCTGTTATGAATTTGCTAATCTTTCCTCATTGCCCCAGGTAGTTGGTTTTCTAATTACTCTGCTCATAATCGTCTCAGTCCCTAGATAATGACACTTTATGCCCTTACTAATCAAAACACTCATTTTTAAAAGTACAATTTCGGTATCCAGTGCTATTCAGCCTATAAAGGACACAGTAACTAATCTGTTCTCTAAAGTCATCAATCATCTCAGACTGAGCCTGCCAAGTGACAGGACAGTGAGACCAGACTGATGGGGACAGGTTGACTCACTTGAACTTATCTATTCATGTAACCAGATAGTAAAAAATACAAAGCACCTGAACTCAGAGTTCATTCAATTCCCTAAGAGTCAGAAGGCTAAATTTTTCAGGTCCAGTCCAATTCCCCTGTGGGTCATATTTCTATGACTTCTGTTGTACAAAAGAAAAAGTTGCCCAGACTCTTTTAAATGAATGAAGATGAAAGACACAGCACCTCTCCGGACAAAAATCCCGTTTTGCAATTGTGTTGATGCAGCGCCAGCCTGAAGATTTCATTTTGGAGAGCTTAACTGAGCTAAATGTGATCCCCGAACTTCTATATTTTTTACTATGGATATGGACTCGTAAGAGCTAAAACAGGGAATGACACGATCTCAATCAGAAGTGGCCTCAGGAGTCATCTCCCTCAATCCTTACCTACACAGACAAGTACTCTATAACTTCCTTGGCATGGGATCATCTAGCCTTGATGTAAAGAACAACAGTGATGGAGAACTCATTCCCTCCAGAGGTATCAAATCTCATTATTGGATGGCTGCAACTGTTAGGTTAGTGAGGCTTATTTTTTCCTTTTATGGAACTAAAATACGCCTCTCTTCAATTTTCAGTCAAGTCTTCCAGTTGTTTCCTCTGGGAACAAGTGAAACAAGCCTAGTCTCTCTTCCCCATAACAGCTCTCTAAAGTATTTAAAAATAATTACTAGACCCTCCCCCTCCCAATTCCAACCACACCACTCTTTCCTAGGCTGAAAAATCCCAGGTCTTTCAAATGATCCTGGTTTGGCATGACCTCCTATCCCATAACCATCTTGATTGCCCTCTCCTAGACTTGGTAAAGTTTGCCAATGTCCTTTCTAAAATGTATTCTCCAGTACTGAACTCAAGAATCTATAAATATTTTGAGGTTAAATCCATCTACCTTGAATACAAAGGAGAAAGTATAGTGGAAAGGACATGTGTGAAGATCTATGAAGGGATAGACAAAAGTGATTTTTGTCATCAGAATATTCTATGGACCACTTGGATGGAAAGAGATAATAGGCAAGAAATTCAAGAAACAGGTCATGAGCCTTTCACGGGTATATAATCTTTATGTATCATATAATATATTTTACATATTAATACATAATATTTTATTTTATATATATTTTTACATATTTTTTATTTTTAATATTTTATTTATTTTACATATTAATATATAAGTTATATATTATATAATGTATAATAACAATAATGCAGATATTTGCTAGAGCTCTCCTGCCCAAAAAATAGAGCAGCTAATAACAACTTTACTTGATTTGGTGGTGATTTTTGTCCTCCCTAAGGTGGAGGAAGCAACAACAGAAAATTCTGGTGCTCACCAAAAGAGAGGAACTTTCAGCTATGATGGAAACGCTGGATGTGGCAACCCTAGATTTTAGAAAGTCAGATTTCAAAGGAATCAGGAAGAGTACGTGTCAGGTCCCATGGATTATATTCATTTTGGTGACTAAGTTATTCTTGGTTGTAGGTCTCCATCTTTTGCCTTTTAGAATATCAGACTCTCTGCTCTTTTCCTTTAGAGAGATATCTCCTAATTCTTGTAGGATTTTAACTGTAGTTTCTTGGTTCTAACATTCTTTCTTTCTAGCTGTTTGTGTTATTTTTTCTTTGTCCTGGAAACTCTGGATTTGGGCTGAATTTCCACATCATGGTGGCCAGTAGGAAGAAGTCATTCTATTTTTCACTTTGCCCTTTCTGTCTCTCCTGGTGGGCTGTCCAATAATAAAACATGCCATTTCATAAGGTAGAGAGCTCCTCATCTCTCCAGGAGTCCTGTTAGAAGTGAGATAATCATTTAGGAAAGATGTTGTAGAGGGTATTCATTCAAGAGAAAGAGAACTTGAGTTTGTAGGTGATAATGGTAGTGGTGGTAGTAGTGGTGGTGGTGGTGGTGGTAGTAGTAGTAGTAGTAATAGATAGTAATAGTAGTACTTATTCTTGTTCTTCTGACAGCAGGGCGGCACAGTAGATAGAGTAGTAGGCAAGGAGTCAGGAAGACTCATCTTCCTGAGTTCAAATCTAGCCTCAGACAAGTACTGTGTGACCCTGGGAAAGTCACTTAACCTGTTTGTCTCTCTTTCCACATCCTCTAGCTCAAGAAGGAAATGCAAAACTCTAGTATCTTTGCTAAGAAAAGCTCAAATAGGGTCACAAAGAGTCAGATATGACTGAAAAATGATGATGACGACAACAACAAAGTAGAAGTAGTAGCAGTATTAGTAGTAGTAATGGTGGTGGTGGTAGTATTAGTGGTAGTAGTAGTAATGATAGTGGTAGTAGTGGTGGTAGTAACAGTAGTAGTTAAAATACTTATATTTATTACTCTATCTCATTTGAGTCTCAAAACAACCTTATAAAGTAGTATTATTATCCCCATTTTACAGATAAGGAAACAGTCTGAGCGAGCTCCCACAGTCACATTGTTAATATGAGAAAGTGTCATGGTGGCCTCCAGGATTTCTTCATCTGACATGCTAAGCAACCTTTGAAGATGGTCTGCTATGACAGGAGAAATAGCTGTCCCTATACAGGGAAATAATGGACCTCTTCTAGTTTGCCTGGTAGAAGTTGCTACTGGTGATTTTTCAGGAATTTTAAAGCAATGTTAAAATGAATAACAAAACAAGTTCCTTTTTATGGAACCTCAGAGAACTAAATCTAAATTTTGTCCATTTGGTTCCAAGAGCATTAGGAGAATGATGAAGGTAGACCCTTTGGAGCTTCATAAACCAAAAATTGCCTACCAAAATAGCACATTAAAATTTTTTCTTTTCTTTGACACCCTTCAAAAACCTCAGTCATCTGTTGGATTTTCTGTCAAGACATGGTAGTTTTTCATTGGAAGGTAATGACATCCAAAGAAGAAGACTGAACATTGCATCAATTTCAGTTGGCAAACTCCTGTATCCTAGATGACTGTTTTCTGACTCACAATGCTTTCTTGTGTCAGACACAACCCCTCAACTTGCTGTTATTAGGCTGAAGAGAATGATGGTGCCTACAGAGCATGATCTCTCTGAAAAATAAAAGCAGTTCAACTTTGTCAAACACAGGCACCTCATTCAGCAATGTAATACCATGAGTGGACATGTTTTCGAAGTTTACTAGGTTTTCCACTTATAACTATTTCATAACTATGTGGAAAAAATGCTAAAAATATGTCCAAAGACCAGAAGTGCTTTGAAAGCCAGTTGCTTTATGAACATCTTGCTTTTAATCAGCTCTGTGACCAAGTAATGAAAAAAGCCAAGACTGTAGAGTTTCAACAGTTGATATTCACTTTGTATACTTTGATCAAGATCAGAATCCCTCAGAACACTTATCTAGTTCAGATCTTCCTGAGGGTGGTACAGGAGCATATCAGCAACGTTATAAGACATGTCTTTCAGTTTTGCCACGTGCCTTAGCAGCCACGGAGGAAAGCAACACTGTGGAAGTCATGTAGGATTGCAGCTATTAGTTGATAAGCAAATTTGGATATTAGAACACATCTTTACTCTACAAACCATGGTGAAATGTATGCAAGGATGTTTCATACCCTTTTTTGAAAGAAGATAGATAAAAGCCTTGAAAGAATTAAATAAATTTTCCTCTGTAAATAACTAGCACAATGTTGGGTGCCCTGGTTGACCTGAACCATTGTTCTGTCATACTCCTGAATGAATGCAGTAAAAGCTTGCTGCTAATATCCATGGATGTCCTTTTTGGATGTTAATGAACATACTGCAGTCCTGCAGGGATCCCCAGTACCAAAACTGAGATCTCTTTATGG
This sequence comes from Bettongia penicillata ogilbyi, assembly GCA_023548195.1. NCBI lineage: Eukaryota > Metazoa > Chordata > Mammalia > Diprotodontia > Potoroidae > Bettongia > Bettongia penicillata. Next base: position 20,715,807 of record JAJHZJ010000177.1, on the reverse strand, counting down.
CAATTGCTGACAATGGAACTACAATTTTTGAAAGGTGGAAAATGAAACTAGTTCTTTTGAGTCCCTGAGATTTAGACATATTGGTTTGATGAACTTATTTCTTAAGAGAGTACTGGGTGAATCTCAGTCCCTGAATGAGAAAGAAATTTTCTATATTCTCCATATATATATATATTCATCTTTCAACAACTTCCATGAATGTGAGAACAAACACTTCTTAGAGGTTATCACAAGTATTTTTAATACATATCTTCCAAAAGTTTCATCCTTAAACCTATTGAAGGCAGTATATTGCTTTTACATGCTGAAACATTTCCCCCAGGACCCTTTTAATCAACTTCTCCAAAAGAATATCATCAGTGAGTTGCTGAGGTCAGGTAATGAAAGTGAGAAGACCGAGTACATACTATATCAGGTGAATACTTGCTTGGAACTTGACGACACCTCCATCCTTAAATCCACAGCTATAATGTTGAAGCAATGCTCTTTAGCCCCATTTTGTTCAAATATAGGGATTAGAAACATACTGTTACACCTTTTGGAAAATAAGAGACTTTTTAAATTTATAGTTGCCACACAATATTTTATTGATTTTTGAATTGAGAATGTATTCTAAGAGAATTCACATATTTCCAGTTTCTGAAACAGATGTGTTCATGGCTGAACCAGAACTTCTCAAAATGACTTTGCTCTATGTTCCTAGATCTGCTTTCTGTTTTGGCTCCAATCATCCCAGAGGAAGGCTGGGAATAAAGATGAATCACTTAAAAGTCCTGAATTTTCTTGTAATCTTGATCAATACCTAGGAGATGAAGAAATTGGATATGAACCCTGTAGTTACATTTCTGAAGAGCAAAATCTTCTCTCCAGAATCTTTCCCCACTGCTCCTGAATTTGCAGCATAAGATGTTAAAATAAAAAGAAAACTTCATGAGGAATGAGTTTCCATTATGAAAAGGAAAACATGGATGGATTGTGTAGCATTTGCTAAAGCCTGATTTTTATTCCTAAATCTACTGCCAAAAAAAGGTTTTTCTGGGCAGCTCATTGAAACAGATAATGTAATTAGAATTGTGCACTGCTAAAATTTACCAAATCAAGAAGAATTTTAGCTAAGGAATTTTTAAAAATTAATTTAAATAAAATTTTCAAAGCAGATAGGAAAAACAGGATTTAAATTCATATCCTCCTGATTCCAAGTCCGGTTTTCTAACAATAATGCTCATTTATTTGATCATGATATATACTCTGGGAGAAGATGATGACTCAGAAAGAGTATAGCATAGTGTTTTCACAAAAATAAGTTTTTTCATGCAACTCCTGAAGCAAATGTTTTCATTCAGAACCAGTCATCCCTAACTCCTCCGATTCATTTTGAACATTTCCAAAAATAACCAGACCCCAACCCCAGTATCCTCACAGGTTACTGGAATTTTATCCACTAACACATAATAGGTACTTATTAAATGTTTACTACATTGAATTAAATGGACTCTGATAGACGAGCATGTTTCCTTTTCATTTTCTCTCTCTTTAAAAAATAGGATAGTCTCACCATTAGCATTCACCAAAAATAAAGGCTTCGTTTGATAAAAAAAAAAAAAAGACAAAACACTTTTCAAACCTGCAGTAAGATACATTAGCTCAAACTTCATTTAAGTCCTTTATTTCTGAAACGTGGAAATCCCAGAGTCTCTCCTCAAACACAGCCCCCCTGGGCGAAAGGACCTGGAATGAGGAAAGTCATTCTTGCTAGGCTGTACTTAAAATCTTGGCCTTGAGGGGAAAAAATAGGTAAAGTGCCCCATTTACCCAGAGTATATTGTAAAAAAAAATTGCAGAAATGGATTCAGGTAAGCTCTATGTGTCCAAAACATAGATTTGTCAGTATAAAATATATAAAAAAGCAAATGAACCATAATTTTGTGGAAGAAGTGGACTGAAGACCTGCTACGAGGGGAAACCTGAGCTGAACCAGGAATGAAGAAAGATACCTATACAAAGGTCCCAAGACAGGAGATGGGAAATTGTGCATGAAGAGCAGCGACTTGGTCATATTGTCTGGACCACAAAGTGGAATGGGGAAAATCATGTAAAATAAGTCTGGAAAAATTGGTTGGAGCCAGATGGTGAAATGTTTCAGCTATCAAACCAAGTAGTTTACATTTTAACCTATAAGCAATGGGGAAATTAAGAAAGCATTTCTTAGGCATTGCTTTAGGAAAATCAATTTGACTGATACATGGATGATTGGCCAGAGAGGGCAGAGGCATGACGCAGAGAGATCAATCAGGAGGCTATTAGAAGAGGTCAGACAAGAGGTGATAAGGGCCTGAACCATGCCAATGGCTCTGTGAGTGGACAGAAGGGGATACATGGGAGAGATGATGGGAAGTTGCAATTAGACTTGGCAACTGGTTAGATATGGAGTGGGGTGGGACTTAGGAGGTCAAGGATGACTCTAAGGTTATGAACCAGGGTAACTAGAAGGATGACAATGCCCTTAACAAAAACAAGAATGTTAGATAAGAAAGTGAATTCAGAGAGAAATGGAACTTTGTTTTGCACATGTTGAGTCTGAGATGCCAAAGTGAAGATGTACTAAAGTGAGTTAGAGAACAGAGGCCAGAAGAAATGAGGACTAGATATATAGACATAGGAATCATCAGCACAGAGATGATCATTGAACCCATGGGACAGCCAGACAGAGAAATCCAAGATGAAGCTCTTTGGTATACACATGGTTACCAGTAGATTTATGAATGATGATCCAGAAAAGAACCATGCATTATAGCTAGATGGGACCTCAGATGTCCTGAGGTCCAAAGCCATCATTTTCCAGATGAGAAAATGGAGGCCCAGCTAGTAAATGTTTAATGTAGGATTTCCATTCACATCTTCCTGGCTTCACATCTGACATTCTATCCACTCACCAAACTGCCTCTCACCACAGCATTCTGCAGAAGTCAGAGGGCAGAAAGATAAACCAGAGGGAGATGTAGCATGAAAACCAAGACTGATGAGAGTTTCCAGGAGGGGAATATGATTAACAGAAGGATGAGAACTGAGAAGAGGCCACCAAATTTAGCAACTAAAAGACATTTTGGTTCAAGAGTGTTTTCAGTTGAGAGGTACAGGGGAGGGAGAGAAGGAGAAAAAAACCAGCTTTCAAGAAGTTAATAAGTGAGTATAAAGTGTAGAAGAGAAAGGAACAGAAAAGGAAGAAAGAATTTAAAAAATTATCCATCTTTCTGGAGAAGCTTGGCTATGAAGGGAAAGAAGGCTATATAGATATATGTATGTATATATACATATATAGTACATTGGCATGGGGGGTTAGGAAGGTCAAGTGAAGACTTTTTTTTAAGGGTAAGGAAGATATGAGTATGTTTGTAGATAACAAGGAAAGAGTCACTAAACATTAGAAGCTTGCAGGGAAATGAACAAAGGATGAGCTCTTGTCAAAGACAAGAGAAGATGGCATCAGACACTCAAGTAGGTGAGTGAGCTTGGCAACTCTTCCTCAGAGACTACAGAAAAAGGAAAATGGCAGCTGATGCCTGGTGGGTTTTAGGTCTGGGGAGAAGGGAGCATTCATCACAGATGGCCTTAATTTTCTTCAGCAAAGTATGAGGCAAGGTCATCTTCTGAAAAGCAAAGGGGAGAATGGTGTAGTAGGTGGTCTGAAAAGAGAAGTGAAAACTTCTCACTGATAATCTATCACAGAAAAGCAAAAGAGCCATCATTTAGCTGCAAAGCCCAAAATGCAGTTAGAAAATGTAAATTTGTGGTGCTTCCAATCAGAAAAGTGCTGTGACTTCCTCTCCTAGAAGCTAAGGTGATTATTGAGCAGTAAGTTCCTTCACTTCTCTGAGCTTTATTTCCTCCATCTGTAAAATGAGGGCATTCATACTAGAGATGACATGGCATAGCAGAATGGTGGATTCAGGATCAGTGAACCTGGGCTGGAATCCGGGCATTGCCATTTGCAAGTAGGTAGGATGTATAAATGAGGATAATAATGCTGGGAGAAATTAAAGGTCATGTGTAGTGGAAAGAACATTTTATTTGGAATCAAAGGACCTAGGTTCAGATCAAGACTACTTGGGAGCCATGTGACATTAAAAAAGTTAATTTCCCATTTCAGTTTCCACATCTGCAAGATGAAGAGGTTGTTCTAGGTCATCTCTAGATTCAGTTATATCATCCCCTGTAGCCAAAAAGTAGCCAGGAAACTTCCCTGGATTGAAACATAGGAAACTTGGCCTCTAAGCCTACTTCCCACTACTACCTAGCTCCATGACCCTACATTAATAGCTTTCTCCCTTTTGTCCTCATCTTCCTCATATAGAAAGGAAGAAGTTTGCCTAGACTCAGCAGGGGTGGGTAACCTGTGACCTCAAGACCACCTGTGGCCTCCAGGCTGCAGGCTCCCCTCCCCTGGGTCCTAGAGGTTTTCTGAGGTCCAAAGGGCACTGGACTTGTAACCAGGCAGCACCTGAATTCAGATCCAGGCTAAGGCACTTAGTAGATGTGTGAACCAGTGGATAAAGAGGATGCTAATAAATGCCACACTTACCACAGAGAGTCATTGTGAGGATTAATTATGATAATTTATGTCAAGTACTTTGCAAAACTTAAAATATTTTATAACCTTAAGTTGTGTTATTGTTTTTGTCATCATTCCTCAGTCTCACAGAACTGTAATGAAAACAATTTGCAAATTGTAAATAAAATACTTTTGAAATATGAGCTATTAGCTACTTAAAAACCCCTGAAAACTAGAATATCAGCGTGACAAGGTTTTGGCAGTTGTCAGGGAGTGATTTCAAATATTCACTATCATCTGCATCAGAATTAGGACACTTCTGTTAGGGAATTTGCACATTAAGTGGCTCAAAGTTCATAGCACTCTAACTGAACCATGAGTTGGTCAAATAATTGGAAGTAATAAAAGCGGGAAGGGGCGGGGAAACTGGATTTGTAAGAATTTAACCCAATTCAATGCACATTTATTAAGCATCTGCTAGAACATGGGACAGGAAGAAGATTCAGATGTGTGATTTCATTGGCATTGGGCATTCCCAGTGAAGAAACTTCTTCTAGCAATGTAGAAGAGAAGCTTATTGTAAAGGTGCAATCTTTAAGATCTGCCTGGGGCACAAGGGATCACATAACCAGAATATGTCAGAAGTAGATCTTCCTAATTCCTAGGATGGTAATCTGAATGTGGTACCACACTGCCCCTCCCAAACAGAATGGTGTAGTTCACTGAGTGCAGGATTTGCAGTTAAAGTACCTAAATTCAAATCTTTACTCTGCCATGTATGATATGTGTCACGTTGGGTAAGTCATTTAGCTTCTCTTGGCCTTGGCTTCCCCATATGTAAAATTAGAAGTTTGGATTAAATGACCATTAAAGTCCCTTCCAGTCCTTAGTCTATATACCCTGTACAAAGAACCATGAAGCATGATGGGCTTTGAAAGACAAAAATGAAGATCCTCCCCCTAAGATGCTTCAATTAAATAGATCTCTGTACAAGAAAAGCCATTCACTGACTCACTCCTTACAGCCCCCTTGTCATTCTTAAGGGCACTCACTTACAGAAATAGTTATGATCAGTTATAATTTTATATCAAGACAAAGAGTTTTTAAGGAGCCAGAAAAATCAGGACTTATAAACAATCTAAAGAACAGAGAAATCTTAGAATAAATGCACTAAGACCTTTGGGACACCCCCTATTTTCCTGAAGCCTCCAAATTTATATTAAGAGGACTTTAAAATGAAAAAGGAGACAACTGCCAACATACATTTTTCAAACCAGATTTAAGCAGGTATAAAATAAGGAAAAAGAATCAGTCAACCCACATTTATTAAGCACCTCCTATGTGTCAGGCACTGTTTTTAAGTGTTAGGAATGCAAAGGAAGGCAAAACTATAGTCCTCACTCTTAAAGAGCTCATAATCTAGTAGTAAAGCACCAGTGGACATGACTTCAAATTAAGTATTTTTCAGAGTTTCATCCTTATAGACATTGTGCCAGAAGAATGGGGAGGGGGGAGGAAAAGAGAGGAATACTCATAACTGCATTCTAAGCCCTTTTAGTAAGTCAAGGATGTGAATTTCATTTGCATATTACCCTTTTTTAAAAAAAAAGCTAGAATACTCACACCTTGTCATTTATATTTGGAAAGATGAAAAAATATTCTAGGGTTGAATGAATTCCTAGAGAAAAACTCAAGTATAAAATAGCATTTCACACTCAATGAACGTGTAATTTCACTTATTCCATTGAAAGATACTATTTACTCCTTGTTTGACTCTGGACAAGTCACTTCACTATCTTGGTCTCAACTTCTTCATCTTTTAAATGAGGCCGTTGGACTAGAATATCTTTTTAGTATGTCAGATTTAAAAAGAGACCATAGATATCGCCTATCTCGCCTTCTCATGCTCATCTCAAATAAGGAACCTGAGGCTTTGAAAAGGAATGTGAGTGCCTTCTAAATTACAGTTATTTAGTGGCAGAGCTGGAATTAAATCCCATCATCATAATATCAGACAATCTCAGAACTGGAGCATTTCTAAAGATCATCATGTTTAAATCATACTTGAATGAATACAATATATTTAACAAATGATCATCCAGAAAAAATCCTCTACCTCCTAAGAAACATTGTTCTACTTTGAGAGAGCCTTGATTGTCAAAGTTTTCTTCATATCGAGGCAAATTTACCTCTGTACAACTTTCACCCATTATTTCTACTTCCGATTTCTGTCACCAAGCAGATGAGTCTAATCTCTCTGCTATGCAATCAACCATTACAATATTTGATGACAGCTATCATAGCAATAGCAACTTTCCCATCACCTCCACCATCCCCCAAGTCTTTTCTTGCCCAGGTGAAATATTCCCACTTTCTCCAACTGATTTTCCCACAATATGGTATGGTGAGTCCTTTTGCCCTGTTGGACTGACTTGGCACATCTCTGATTAGAATGGTTCTTAGGTCTCCAGTTTGAGGTAGCTGATATTCAGTGGGGCAGAGTTTATCATGACATTGATAAGAGAACATGTTTCTCTAAGTATGCTACATATTCATCTCAAAGGAAATTTTCAATATGTACTTCCTAAAGTCTTTATATAGTTTTAAATACCCAGGCTGATTTTTTTTCTTTTTTCAAACCTTAAAAAATAAAGAAAGTGTAATAGAATGCTAGAGAGAAAGAATAAGCCTCTCGGAGAATAACTGGGAGATGTGGCCAGCATGTGTATCTTCTGGTTGTGAAGATAGAAAGATCAGAAGAAAGACATAGGAAGCAGGAGATTCACAGGTGAAAAGTGTGGCAACACTAGTATTAGATTGCAGATTGAAGTCTCAGAACAGAAGCTGCAACAAACATTTCAAATAGAAATTAAGACTGGAGTGTTGATATAGCCTGAGATCGAAGCCTCTGCCTCTGCCTATTTAAACCTCTGGAAAGTGAGATGATTGGAATGCACTGGATTTGAGATCTATGGAAAGGTGATGGCTTCCAAGACCCAGATCCTCTGTTTGGACTTAGAAGCAGGTAAGGAGAGGTTGGGATTTGGAGACAGGAAGTTCCTGTACAGAGTAGGGTCAAAGCTTCAGTGTGAGCAAATCAAAATGAAGACCCATACATCTGAGTCACAGAATTGAAAAGAGATAAAACATCTGAAGCAAGAGGGTCAAAGTTAGGAATCACAAGGTCCATCAAAGGACAAGCAAAAGGCTGTTTCCAGGCTTTCCCCAGTGATAGTAGGGTTCAGTAAAATAACAATGTGTCAGACTAGACCAGAAGGATCTCAGGTTGTCTCTCTTCAACTTCTTTGACCATGTATGTTCTTATGCTCCATCATGGGTAGCCAGTGCCAAATTCCACCTCCCCATAAAGTCCCTTCAGCTGGAGAGCTCATCTGGCTATCTACCACCTTTGTCAATTATACTAATGAACACTGCTGAACAAAGGATTAAAACTGTTTACTTAAGGCCATGTTGTCTCACATTTGCCTTTAAACATGCCTGTCCCGCAAAGGGGTATAATTCGAGTTAAAGATCTTTCCCCACTCGTTAATAAGCCACAAGTGAAGCCCACTAAGGGAACCTTGATAAGGGGAGCTTGTTTTGTAAGAAGGCCCATAGCTTTTGTTAATTAATGAGACACTGGGTCACAGGGTTGTGGAGTCCTTGGGCTCTGAATAGTGTATATATACTCTGAGGTGAGGTTTTGCTTTGGGTGCTTGGAAGAAGGTTCGTGTGTCAGATGAGACTTGGGGTAACCCTTAAGGAGCCCCCCCACCCTACTCCCACACCATCCCCACTCCCAGCTTTGAAAACTCAGATGTTGATACTTCTCTCATCAGACAGTTGGATCTGTCTGTTGATCTGTGATGTATGTATTGCTTATGGTCAGACAGTTAAACTGTTGGTCTTTATTTCTCTGCTTGTATTTTCTCTATTGTCATATGTAACTAAAGAAGATTGTTGATCCCTCAAAATTTACTTTCCTTTTAGAAGAGAACATCTAAGAACTTGTGCTAGCAGGCCATCCTGGATGTGTCAGGGTGCTTGCTGCTACAAGGAGCATCTTATAGCAAACCCTTGTAATATGGCCAGTGGAAATACACAACAGCCCTGTCTTTAACATTCAGGGCACACCAGGATTCTGACCTGTTGCATCTATAGAATTTCTTCACCTGCATAATTTTCTCTCATAAAAAATTCAAACATTCCTTTCTCCATCACCACTCCAATGAAAGGCAGGCCCACCTCACCAGGCACTACTCTACCCTTTGGAGCAATTCATTAGTCTAAATGATATTCCTGCATTTTATTGTGGCTCAGAGCAGTTTCGTTCATCCATCAAACTCTCATTCATTCCTCTTTCCATTAAAAGCCCAGACCTGACTTTAATTTCAGCCTTTAAGATAATTTCATTTTCAATGCCCATATGCCTGGAAGGAGAGGTTTCCAAATTTCTACTCCATGACTAATGTGACTTCAGCTCAAAACAAAGCATTTGTTTTTCTTGCCAAACATATAGATGTTATATAATCAAGCCATCCTTTGGAAACATGGATTGTGGAATAAAGTAACTTCTAAAAGGATGCATTTCATTGCACTAAGATATCAATGTATACCAAACAGCATAGCACAAATACAAAGCAAAAAACAATACAATTATTCCCAAAGGAAATATTGTAAGTAATGACTTTCCATGGAGTATTGTGTTACGTTCTGGGGGACACATTAGAAATGGAATATTAATAGGGTGTAGTAGGTACCAAGAAAGGCAATCAGGATTGTCACATGAAGCAAAGTTGAACTGCAGATACCCAGACTGAAGAAGAGACAATTTGGGGAGGTCTAGTGGGGGATAGTAGAAAACTAGCCGGCTATCTTCAGATATCTAAAGGTCTATCATTTTTGTTGCTGGTCATTCATTTTGGTCATGTTCCATCCTTCATTTTCTCCCATTGTCCCATTTTCTTGGCAAAGATACTAGAATGGTTTGCCATTTCCTTCTTCAGCTCATTTTACAGATGAGGAAACTGAGGCCAACAGGGTTAAATGATTTGCCCAGGGTCACTCAGCTAGTAAGTATCTCAGACCAGATATGAACTCAGGAAGATAAGTCTTTCCAACTTCAAACTCAGCAATCTATCCACTGTGCCACCTGGCTGCCCCATCTATCATTTAGAAGAAGAATTAAACTTACTGTCCTTAGCCACAAAGGGCAAAACTAGAACCAATGGTGGAAATTACAGAGAGACAGAGGAAGGAGTGGGGAGCAATACGTTCAGTCAGAAATTGTCCAAGAGACAGTGTAAATGAAAGAAATGTTACCAGGCAAAGAAAAGTGAAGTAAACAATTGGAGAGAGTAAGGGATGACTGAAGGACAACCCACATGTTCATTGATATTTACCTAATGTCAAAGAAAACAGGATCGCATGCTGGAAAGACCACTGTATCTGGAGACACAGGCCCTGATCTCAGATCCCACTTACCTTTTTGACTTTAACTTACCTTCTCTTGACTTCTCTCTGATTCTTTCATTCTCTTCATCTGTGAAATGAGAAGGTCCTTGGCAGCTCTTGATTGATGGATAAACTCCAGGAAGCCTTTCCCCTGTTAGGTGAATCCCCTGTGGGGAATTGCAGGAGAACATGGACAAGAATTGCTCTGGATGAAAACTGAATGGGTGAATTCAAATCTGCATTACTGAAGAAATCACCTACATGATTGAGAACACAGAGCCTTTGAAGTATCAAAGCAGAAGAAGGAAGTAACAGTTAATTGGAACTGGTTGACTGGTTGTCTGCCTAATGATGCTGCAGGCTCCTCCTCACTGAAGCTACTAAAATATCAGCAGAATGGCCACCCACCAGGAATATCATGGAGGAGATTACTGTGTTAGGCAGGGTTTGGACTTGATAATCTAAGAAATCTCTTGCAACTCTGAGAGACTGTAGTTCTTTCTATGACATTATCATGTGAAAAATCTACCCTTTCATCATGACTATAATTTTGTCCCACTTGGAGGCAAATTAAATGATCAAAACAATGAAGGGGAAATCATTAGCTATATGGGAAAAGAGAGACTCCAATGTGGAAAGTGGAAAATTGGGAAGGGATATGACGAGTCTATTTAAAGAAAAAACAAAACAAGGGATAGAGATTATCATAAAAGAGACAAAATAAATTAGATAATTTCAATTACATAAAACTAAAAAAAATTACTCAAGCAAAATCAGAATGATTAGAATTAGGATAGAAACTGTTAACCAGGGCAGGAGAGGATACAAGGACAGAGTACAAACTCATTGTTCTGGGTATCTGGTTTGAGCCTAACCTTCCAGGTATATGACATTATGTAATCTACATGCTAACCAGACTTACTTATTTACTGTCCATCACTCTACAGTATCTCCTACCTCTGTGCCATTGAAGAAGCTGTCCCCCAGACCTAGAATGCCCTCATTCTGCTCTATCCCCCATTTCTAACCTCTGGTTCCCTTGGTAACTCAGCCAAGTTCCAGCTACTCTAGGAGACATTGCCTTTAATCTCAGCTGCTATTGGTCCCCTAAATTTGGATTTACTTTGTGTAGCAGAGGGAATAAATAACTGGTCTTGTCAGAAAGATCTGTGCTCAAGTTCACTTTCTAATGTATTCTAGTTTTGTGACCCTAATAAATTATTTAATCTCTCAATGATGCAGACAATTCTCTAAGACTATACATTTCAGAGTAAATGTCAATCGGTATTGATAGGGGAAGTTTTCTTGATGGAAATTCCATGTAGTAATAAAATAACAGGTTCTTTCTCACTTACTTTGGATATATTTTGTACTTCTGTGACTCAGGTATAAGATGTGTATGACACTTGTTTTATATCTTATGTAACATCTGGATCATTGACACAATGCAAACAACCCATGCTGAATTCTTTGCTGCTTTCATTAAGTCCGTGACACAATATGATACCATATTATTGATTAAACAGTAAAGTACCATAAAATATGGCAGCTAGGTGGCTCAGTGGATACAGCACTGAACCTGGAGTCAGGAAGACCTAAGTCTGGCCTCACCCTGGGCAACTCCCTTATAATCTCTGTTTGCCTTAATCCACAGGAGAAGAAAATGGCAAACCACTCTGTCATCTTGACCAAGAATATCCCATGGACAGTATCTTCCACAGGGTCATGAAGGGTTAGACAGAACAACAATACCATATTATATAACTTTCCATTAGATGGGAAGCTTGTGTTTGTTCTTCATTTTCAAAGAGGACCATGACATGACTTGAAGTTGGCTTTGAGTTGAGTGAGGGAGGGCTGTATAAGGTCACCCACCTCACTTTCTCCTCCTGAGCCATCTAAATGCAGTGACCAGATATTCATCCAGATGTATAGAGATGGCCCAGGATGCAATGGGAGACCCTGGCCCTTTTAGGCTAGGGTCTTTTAATGGACTCACTTTGAGGGAGGTAACTCCCATTCAGTGAATAGACCTCTTTAAGAAATAGTCAAGGGATAGTCCCTTTAATTAGAAAAAGAAAAAAAAATCAAGATGGGAGAGCAAGACCATCAGAGTTGCTCTTCCAAAGAGAAACAGTCAAAAACTGACATTCACTCTAAGCCAAGAGGGTCCAAAAACAGCCATTAAGTAGAGCTAGGTCAGGGACTTATTGTGGTCCAAACTATGGGTTTCAGAGTGAACTGGGTTTAAAGAGGAAGGAAGGAGGGAAGGAAGGAAGGAAGAAAGGAAGGAAGGAAGGAAGGAAGGAAGGAAGGAAGGAAGGAAGGAAGGAAGGAAGGAAGGAAGGAAGGAAGGAAGGAAGGAAGGAAGACAAGAAAGAAATCTAGTCAGATCTCAAGCTACCAATCCAATATCTTTCAGGTGCAAGTTCAAGAGATTCTCTATCTCACTATTATCATGAGCCAAATAGCTGGGTGAACTTAAAAAACAAACAAAAATACTAAGCTGGCTAGACTCAGAGTCAATCTAGGGTGTGATGTGACATATGCTTCCAAAATGACAAAAAATAGGAAAATCTCTGGTTCACTAAACTCCCACCTAGCTTCTCAAATTTTCCATTCTCAGGCCTTGCCCCCAAAACACATAGAAAATAATGAATGTACTATTGTCACATAATCTATTATACAAAATGAAAAGAAAGCTCTCTTCATCCCCCAGAGCTAAAAGCTACTCCCATGGGCCCTCTCAGATTTCTAGAACTATGAATGAGATTTCCAACCTTTTTCATTCCCAGATCCCTTTGGCTTTCAATAAACTCATATTTAACATGAAATATTTGCTTTGTCATTTACATAAATACATAAGAAAAAAGAGATTACATTTTCATAAAGAAACATTAACCCCTAAATTAAGGAAAGGAATTATGTGTGTGTGCACATATATGGATGTGTATGTACCTATGGGGGCAAGAAGGATAGGGGCAGCCCTTCTGTCAGAGAAGTCAAGGACTTATATCAAGTAGATAGCAAAGCAAACTTGATATTATAAGAGGGACCTTCATCTCTCTCACCAGGGGATGAAGTTTTCATTAAGTATCAGTTCCTTAATCTAGAATTTGCCTCCTGCTCCAGGGGCGGATTTATAAGCCGGGTTAGCTGCTGGATCCTGCCTGTCAGTTTGTATCTCTGCTCTAGGTCCTTGGTTCCAGTCTCCTACCTACTATTCTTGGACACCAGAGTTAGAGGTTTGGGAGCGTACCAGAAGGCAGCATTATTAGTCTGAACTGCACCCACCCACCCCTTGTGGCCAGCCTGGCAGATAGAATACCCTGTTCTTTCTGTAGGGTCTCTCCAGGCTTCCTGGCCCCAAGTACTTTAAACTGAAAGTCTCTCAAGGGCAAAGGTAAAGGAAAATCAAGAACTTTGGCACATGTACACCTACATATAGGTCCCTTCACTAATATTTTCCCCTGCTGTGACTTCCAAGGTTACCCTTGACTTCCAATGAAGTTGAGATTCATTGGGGACACTCACTGTCCTTATATGTGTAAATATTGAATCTTTCAACATCATACAAGCTTTTTAAAGGCAAGAATGGTATTTTTTGTGTCTGTATCACTAGTGCCTAGCATAGTGGACAGTATGTAGTAGGTGTTTAATAAATGCCTGTTTATTGATTAATTAATACCATGAGGCCAGACCATGCTAGTCATTAACAACAAGCATTTATTAAGCATCTACTGTGTACCAAGTAGTGTGCTAAGCACTGAGGAATATAAAGGGAGAAAAACATGGTCCCTGACCTCAAGGAGCTCATGATGGAAGAATGAGCAAAACTGACTAAACTTGGGCATTTTTGTGAAGCTTATGATTCATCCAGACAATTTTGTGAGTCCTCAGAGTTTGTTTTTAGGTAGACAGATATATAGATAGAGAGATGGATAGATGATAGATAGATAGATAGATAGATAGATAGATACATAGAAAGATCTTATCACTTGCCTCTTGTAAATAAAATTCTGCCTCAATTTGACATTCATTAAAAATCTACATAATGGCACAAACGACACAAAGACAGATATGACGGTCACAGAGCTTGCTCTCAAGTCACTAAGTTTATAATCTAATGGGGAGAATGACCTAAAAGTACACAAAACAACCATAACCAACAATCTGTGATGTATGATAAAATGAGATAAATGCATAAGAGAGGCCCAGGACAAGTGCGACAAGAACAAGAAGAGAAGGAGGAAAGGGAGCCAGAGAAACCTCATACAGGAGGAAATTCTGAGTCAAAGCTTAAAGGAAAGGACAAACTTGCAGATTTAACAGTTGGGTCAGGCTTGGGGCCAAGGTCAGGTCAGGGCCAGTGCTGGAGAGGGGTCAGTGGGGGCTTCCAGTCATGAGGTACAGTCCTGAAAGCAAAGGTGCAAGTATAGAGAAGAGCAAACTGGAAATGAGGGACCGAGAGCAGGTGGCGCAGTTTGGCTTGGAGGGGGCTGATAGAAGATAAAACTGGGAAGGTGATTTGTGAGGAAATAAAGTCCTTGAGTAACAGGCTTACAAGCTGGTAGGTGATAAACAGGATGGTACTTAGGTAATTAGAAATGAGTAAACGTTTCTAAGCAAGAGAGACGCCCTCATGGCTCTGCCTTTGGACGAGGGATTGGAGCAGGGAGATGCTGTCCAGGGGAGGACCACTCCTGAGGTTGTTACAATAGCCTGAAGCAATGAGGGTCCAAACCAGGGTGGTGCCATTGGAAGAAAAAGTGTGTGGAAGGGTGGGGGTGGATTGTGGAGAGGCATCGAGGTATAAGCAGAGCCAAGAATGGATGCTTAGAGTCACAAATGTCCAAATAGTTTGGGAGACAGGGAATGAGAGTGAGATAAGACTTAAACCCAGTGTCTGCTGCACCCTGGCACTGGACAAATGAGGTGAAACACTTCTGAGCTGAGCTTACTCAAGCCTTTAAACTGAGAGAGAAGCTGACTTTTACATATTCTATATCCTCAGGGAAACAATTCATATGATGAGGCCCCAGAACCTTCACTAGCCTAGAGAAAACTCAAAGGACAAAGTGATAGAACTGGAGTCAGAAAGAATTGAGTGCAAATCTGGCCTCAGTGTGATCCTGAGTTACTTAGCCACTGTCTGCCTCAGTTTCCTCATCTGTAAAATGGGAATATCTTGTTAAGTGGGTTATATCCCTCTTAAATATACTTTTTTGCATATTTCATATTGACTTCTAGATGAACATTTCTTCCTTGACACACCTTGCTATGACAGTGCATGTTTGCCTTATGGGGTAACCCAAATCCCAGAGTAGATGGCAGGCCTGGGAGGGACTCTGTAGGATCTCTTTCAAGAGTTGGAAATTCATTAGAATGATGGCATGTTGCCCCACCAGCAACCCTGAGTTCCCTTCAGAAGGGAACCATTGTGAATGCTTTATGTGCTTCCTGGGTGTGAAAATGTATACCTGTGAGTCCTTTCTGTCTTCTGCATTTTCTGTTGGTGGAAATAAAGGCTGTCCTATGCTCAATATACATTTTTATATTGAGTGCTGGAACTGGTAACCTTGCTATCCATATTTGTGGCAATGTAAACCTAAGCCATACTTGAAGATTTTCTCAAAAGTACCCAAGAGAAAATCACTCTTTGGGGATAAAACCAAAGATCAAACCTGTTTGAGCAACTTGTTCCATGTGTTACATTAAATTCAATTGCTTTTATCATTGAAATAGAATTAATTAATAGCATTTAAATATCTGTAGGGCAGCTAGGTGGCACAGTGGATAGACTGCCTGTACTGAAGTCCCCTTCCTGAGTTCAAATGTGACCTCAGACATCTATAAATTGTGTGACCCTGAGCAAGTCCCTTAATCCTGTTTGCCTCAGTTTCCTCATCTGTAAAATGAACTGAAGAAGGAAATGACAAACCACTGCAGTATCTTTGCCCAGAAAATCCCAAATGGGGTCACAACGAGTCAGACGCAATTGAAATGAATGAGTGACAACAAAAGAAAACTATCTGTAAATCTAGTTACATATTGGTAATCGTATTTGAAGCTTACAACAGTCTTTTAGAACATATTTTGTCCATGAAGAAACAAGTACCTAGACTGTCTTGCTTGAGGACATACATCCTAGTATAGTGCTTGGCACTATGGGACCAACTAAATATGCACAATTTAAATGAAGGAGTAAATGACTCCGTTTGGACCGGCTCACACAGAACTTTCTCAACTAAGGCAGTCCCAAGGTCAGGCAAGTCCTGATGACTGACACATCAACTCTGCCTTTTTTAAAGTCATGCCATGCACTTTACATGGAAGGTTAAGACAGCTCCGTAACAAATTTTCAGGGACAAGGCATGGAGTAGCGCCAAGGGAACAGCTGCCACAGGGATAAAGCACTCTCTGAGATAACATGAAACCTTTACCCCACTGAATGGGGAGAAAATATACTCTGGGAAGAGGTTGTCCCTACCAGCAGAGCTGAAGTGGGTACTGGGAGGACATTTCCACATGGTATTATCAGCACTTATGTTTCTCCCTGGCACCAAACTCCAGGGGCCCCATTTCACTTTTGTTAGGGCACTAGTTAGAAATAGTGTGGTATAGTGGAGAAAACACTAAACTCGGTATCTAAAGGCTGGCATACACGTCCTATCTACCTCTGCCACTAACTATGTGACCCTGGACAAGTCATTTCTCTTCTCTAGGCCTCAGTTCCTTCGGCTGTAAAAGTTATCCATTCCAGGTCTAAATTTCTATTCTGTAAGACACCTTATAGGTTTAATAGTTTATCTCCTAAATGTTCCTTCCTGTCCTAATATTGGCTCTTGCCTGATTCCACAGTTACTCATTCTGGAGTACCTTAGCCTTTCCTAGGGCTGTGGAAAATTCTGAAAAGACAGGAGGGTTTCGTGCCTCCTAAAGTGCACTGCAGAGGGAAGGTAATAAATACTAGATCAGGTCAGCCTTAGTAATGCCTCAGAAACCAGCAAGTTGTTTGTGCTTTAAGACAGTCCTACCTAGAGATGTGCCTTTCCTCGTATAAAAGAAAAACGACGAGTTGCCGCAGGTTGGATTTCTGCTACTTCCAATTCTGTATAGTCCCTTCTCTTTTGGGAACCTCACATTTATTCTGGCACATGACACACTCTGTAGAAGACTTTTTTACATGTGCTGAAATATGTGTGACTTGGGCAACTCCCTTTCCATCCTCCCTCCAGGACTCAATTACCCTCATTTGTAAAACAAGGGGTTGGAAGAAGACTGTCTTTTTTTTTTCATATTGGTTTCACTAGTGCAGGGCCTGGCACTTAGTAGGCACTTAATAGATATTTTTTGACTATTGACTATTGGTTGTCTTTAAAATTCTATGTATGTTATGCATTTAAAAACATTGTTCCTAGAAGGGTTTCACCAGACGGATGAAGGGATCTGTGACCCACACAAAAATGATTTAAAAAAAGAAACTCCTCTATTAGACAAGACACTTACCCACTCTGAGTCTCAAATTACTTATCTAAAAGTAGCAATAATAATACTTGCTAGCACCTACCACCCAAGGGCATTGTTAAGACTCACATTAGATAATCTATGGAAAGAACTTGGCAAATGTTAAAGAATTATATAAATGTCAGCTATCACGTGTATTCTAACACTTTATATGTTGCATGTATGTGATATATCCACATTCATACAGAGAACGCAGAAGAGCTCAAAATGTTAGTCTTGTTGGGGGGATGTAACCCTCCTCCCATTAGGGTTGCCAGTCTCTACATGGTGGCATTAGTTAGTCAGTTGCTACTTTAGGGATGAGACAAAGGACAGGTTGAGTTAGATTGACTGAGAAGGGAATGAAGCAGGGATGCGGAGTCAGGGCATTGCCAAGGAGGATGGCAAGTCCAGAGGGCCATTGCAATAGAGGATCTTAGACACTGGGGTTCTGTTGTTTAGTCATGTTCAACTCTTCATGACCCTATAGATTTCTTGGCAAAGACACCAGAGTGCTTTGTCATTTCCTCTCCAGTGTTTCAGTGTTTACAGATGAGAAACTGAGGCAAATATCAGCTAAGTGACTTTACCAGGGTCACATAGCTCTTAAGTGTATAAGGCTGAATTTAAATTCGAACCTTCCTAACTGCAAACCTCTATCCACTGCACTGCCTTGCTGTCTCTTCAATGCTAGAGCTTATTATAAAGGTACGGGGAACCTAGAACACCAAAAGTTAAGAGGAAAGAACCCACAGTGGACTAGAGAATCTCTAAAAATAAACTTGACTTGCTTCAAAATTGGCCCAACATAAAGTCAGGACTTAGAAGAAATGGATTGTCCCCATTCTCTAAACAAATCACAGTGTGACCTTGTACGTGTCACTTCTGAAAATGGAGAAAGAAGAGGATGGACATTTGCAGAGCACTTTAAAGCTTGCATTTTTCATGTACAATATCTCACTGATTTGTGAAATAAGAGCATTAAACTAGATGATCTATAAGGCTTGTATTCCTTCTCCATCCCTAAATCCATTCCAGCTCTAATCCATTCTTTTGCCCTACACACCACTTTGTTGAAAGGTGGTAAGATACCTTAGAAACATTCTTCCAAGTGATGAATCATCCCAAATTATACAAAGAAATATGTGTTCTATAAAAAGGAGGTAGAAAAAAATCCTCATGAGCTATTTTACACCTTCCCAGAAAAAAAAAGCTTCCACCTATGTAAGATGAAATAATGACATGTTCATAATAAGCCTTGGGCAGACTGGAATCGTTCCTTTGTGAATCTCTTAGGCTCTTTAATTTTTAACTTATGTAACTACTCTTTGGGTAGGTGAAGTTCATGCTACCAGAGTGAGAATTCTCCTACTGGTTTTTATTCCATCTCCATCTCTCCCCCATCTCTCTCCTCCTTATCATTTCCTCATTGGTATTATCCAAGTTCAAACTCGTTTTAGCTTCCTCTCTGACTATTCCATTTGCATCCTAACAATTCTCTCTGCTTCCAATCTCTCCCCTCTCCAATTCATTATACACACCTCAGATTTATCTATTAACGCATTTTAATGCATTTTTAGTGCCCCTGCTAAAAAATCTCTCAGTGACTACCAGTAAAGTCCAACTTCACCAGCCAGTCATTCAAGATTCCCTGTGGATCCCAGGAGCATTCTGGGAAACATTTTTTACAACCAGCTCTACAAAGACCCAAGATACACTTTAAAGTTTAATCCATATTGTTAATATTTTGTCTCTAATTTATTCTAAAGTAGAGACAATCAAAACACCAATAAATCAAGCCCAGATTTTTAATATTTGCCAATTTCCTAAGTAAAAAAAAAAAAAAGGCTGACGCTGAAAAATTTTTAAATTGGCTCTTGTGAACTGGTACAAACTGGCTCCAGCATACCAGGGAAATACTCTGTGTTTCCAGCTTTATCTCCCACTTTTTTGCTTTGTGCCCAAACCAGACTGTTCTCTAACCCCTAACCACGTCCCACATCTTCCTACCCTTGGTCCTTTGCTCCCAATTCCTAGTTACCCTTTTCCCTCCTCTATCTACCGATATTCTACTCCTATTTTAAAGCCCAGATGAAGCACCATCTCCTCTCAGAAGACTTTTCTTATTTTTATTTCCCTTCCTCTCTCATCAAAGCAACAAATATTTATTAAACTTTGCAATGTGCTAAGCACTGTCTGGAACCATGTAGTCTGCAGCGTGTATTCTAGAACCATGAGAATGCACGATCACAGAAACCAAGAGAAAACAAAGCAGTACCCTGAGCCCAGCGTACTACGCTGGCCACACAAAGAGCTGGAAAACTGACTATGGACAGATGCAGTTACTTCGCACACCATTATCCCCTTAAGTCCTGTGTTATTTTCCCATGATTCAATTTTCACACCTCCTCCTTCCACCCACTGCAGATTACAGATCCCTTCCTTGTCTTCAACAATAGTCTTCTTTGGCTGAAAAAAATTTTCTCTCTTCTGATGAGTCTCTTGTAGATTGCTAGGCTGATTCTCAGAAGGCAATTATCATTTCATCTCAAAGAATGAGAAATATACTATGGCGTCAGTTGATCGGCCAACAAGTACTTGGATACCTGTTCTGTGCTAGACACTATAGAGTGTAGAGAGGAAAGGGAAGATAGGGACCTTAAAGCCTTATTGGGCAGATAAAACATATGCATGAAAAGTATGATTTCAGTGAAGACAATAGAGATGTCACTAGGCGCTTTAAGGTTGTCAAAAGTATCTCATAGCCAATGAATGC
Source organism: Bettongia penicillata ogilbyi (assembly GCA_023548195.1). Classification (NCBI taxonomy): domain Eukaryota; kingdom Metazoa; phylum Chordata; class Mammalia; order Diprotodontia; family Potoroidae; genus Bettongia; species Bettongia penicillata. Next base: position 20,695,522 of record JAJHZJ010000177.1, on the reverse strand, counting down.
TGAAGGACCATAGAAAATGTTGAGATCCCCATGAACTCCCTAGAGGAGGAGAGATCTGAGTCGGATCTTGAAAGATAGGATTTGGATTGCCAGAGAGTGGGGAGGACTTGGTAGTATAGGAGAATGATCAGTGGACCATAAGAAAACCAATTTGACTGAAGGGGAAGATTTGAAAAGAGTCAGTATTTACGAATCCCTCCAAGGATAATCAGGTATTTCAGCATATATTTGGAACAGGACAACCACCCTTGAAGAATTTATAATCTGCGTTAAAAAGTAACTAAAACAACTCATAGATACAACTGAAATTTGCATAGCTTCACAGTTTATGAAGCATTTTATAGAGATAGGGACAGCTGGGTGGTGCAGTGGGTAGAGGTCTAGGCCTGGAGTCAGGAAGAACTCGGCCTGGACTGAGAGGTGGCGGATTCTAACCTGGGCTTTCAACTTACTCATTGACTATGGATCTTGGACAGCATCATTTTCACTTTTCTGGGTCTCAGTTTCTTCAACTGTACAATGAGTGAGGGGACAAGATAGCTTCTAAAGGTCTTCTAGCTCTTTCTATAACATTAAGTGACTTTATTTTTTAATGTGTTGCATGGGCTGGAGGATCCCCTTAAAGACATCCAGAAAAATAGAAAAAAAGAGAAAGCTCTTATCACTTAAATGCACTTAGAGAACAACCAGAATGACCTTCCTCAATCTCACAGAAATGTTTCTTTACATATGTAGGTGTGTTCGAGTCTGTATTTTCCCAGCATTCATATGAAACTTGCCCTTTTTCCTTCACTTCTCAGCAAGAGGAGCCTCCCTCTTCTTCAGGATAACAAAGCCTATTCATTTGTGGAAAGCTTTTCCCCCTGTTTTTGTGCCCCAGAAAAAGGAGTCATTCATCAAGGGTTTAAGGAAGAAGGAAAGTACCAGAACACTTTGGTGGGAACAGGGCTCATTGTTTGTTGAGTCAGTTTCTAAGGCCAGGGTAAGATGATTGTCTTTAACTCTATGTGTCAATCCATCTAGAGGTGCCACTTACCATCCCTAGCCAAAGCAGGAGGAAAAATCAGCTGGGGGTGGAGGGCAGGTGTGGGGAGGGGCTGAGGGAATGGGGGAAGGGGGAGGGGAGGGTTCTATAATTTGTAGTAAAAAAGTCAAACTCAAGTAGAAGTGGGAAACATTAAATAGTACACAATGATCCCTGCAGGTCACCAACAGACTTAGGAAACCACACCCTTGATTTGGAGCATATTTCATGATTTCCTCCACTAGGATATCACCGGGAATTTGGTTAATGCCTCCTAGAATCAAGAAAATGTGTGACACAGCAGGAGTAATACTAGATTTCCTGCCAGAACATCCTGCCCTGATATTTGCTGCCTGTGTGACTTCAGGCAAGATTTTCAGCCTCCCTGGACTTGTTTCCTCCTATTATTGTCCAGTCATTTCAGTCGTGTTCAACTCTTCATGATCTGTTTGAGTTTTCTTGGTAAGGATATTGAGGTGGTTTGTCATTTGCCTATCTGGCTCATTTTACAGAGGAGGAAAGTGAGGCAGAGTTAAGTGACTTGCCCAAGGTCACACAGCTAATAAATGTCTGAGGCAGGATTTGAACTCACAAAGATGGGTCCTCCTGATTGTAGGCCTGGCATTCTATCCAGTGCACCACCTCTCTGCCTGGAAGACATTCTAAAGTAGGGTAGTTTGGAAATGAGGGTAGGGGGGTGTATAAGGACGGGGGACTGGGAGGTGGGGGAAGAAGGTGAGACTTTAGATCTATCCCCGTACCATCATATTTATTGATGACAAGAAACGAAATCAGGAGTGTCCTAGTCACTGTTCACTATTACTCCCTCTCAGAAGTCAACTGTAATAAATGACTGAATTTCAAAGCCAAAGTGCTCAGCACCTAATCGAAATGGAAATTGCTTTTCCCTCGAAGAACCCTTGGCAGTCCTCCTTTAGATGACAAAGTCAGCCTATTTTCCCCTGCCATTTAACTGAAGGATGACACAGAGTAGCAGGGATCCTAGAAGTGAGACTGAGAGACTGAGCTCTGCCATGGGCTGAAGCTGAACTCCTGCACCCACCTGTGCAGAGTCACGTGGGCATTTACTCACTGCTCCCATCAGTGCAAAGTAAAGCAGACTGGGAGGAGAACACTCTCCTTGGCCTAGTCCTTCAATCCCTTTGAGACTCAGTTTCCTCATCCAGAGGAAAGAATTGGACAAGATGACCATTAAGTTTTCTCCCAAGCCTAATTTTAAATGAGACTGTGAATATTATAGAATAACAGAATTTCACTGGTCTAAGGGATCTCAGAGATCTCCTAGTTCAATCCTATGGTACAGAACTGTGGAAAAACCACAAAATGTAGAGTCCCAGGACCTAAGTTCAAAATCTGTTGTGCCACTATCAGTGCGATTTAGGGCAAATCACTTTATCTCTATGGATCTCCGTTTCATGGGATCAAGCACTGAATGTGCAAAAGAGGAAGTCCTTTCAACCATACACTCTGTTAATAGATAGTTCTTTCCCCAGAGCAGCTATTGACTATTTTTGACAGTGAGTAAAAAAGTCAGCGAAGACTTCTCAGTACTTGACAATAAGCTTCTAGTAGGTAGTTAGGCCTAAGTTTCTATCTCCCAGAAATTATGTGACCTTGAAGAAACTTGAAATTTAACCCCACCTTGGAGTGCCACCTCAGCGCACTGCATGCCATAAGGTTATGAGCAGTTGTGTTGGCATTACATTGGTTGTTTACTACTTCCTTTCTCCTTATTTCTAAGGTAAATTGCTGTGTTTAGATTGTGAGCCTGCGTCCCAGCCAATGGGAGTAACAGCCAGCAAGGAGGGTGGGGGATTTCCGAGTTAGGACTATATAATCTTTGTTCTTGCTTTCTGCAAGGTCCTCACTCTTCCTGATTACGTATTAGAGAGGAAATGCCCTTTCTCGTGAGATTGTAAGAAAATCTTGCTGCTTTGCTTCTACCTTGAAATGTCTCTGATTTTCATTTGAGTTGGTGGTCTCTGATCCACACAACAGGAGATATGCTCATTTAGAGTTACCACCAAGTACTTCTTGGGATCAGGATGGGGATGAGGAAGCTATGTGTGGGCACAGAATTCTCCGTATGAGAAAATTGAGGCACGGAAAAGTTCATATCAGTAGTATTAGAGCAAATGTATGATAAGAACTTAACCTTCCTCTTTCACATAGCTACTCTGAGGATCCGATGGAATAATGCATATAAAAGAGATCTGTAACCACCAAGTACTAGATACATGTAAGGGATTATTATCTTCCCATAGGACAGAGAGATGGTGCATTGGACAGAACTCTGGGGCTGGAGCCAGGAGAACTCATCTTCTTGAGGTCAAATCCAGCCTTAGAAACTTCTTAACTGGGTGATGCTGGGTAAGTTACTTAACCCTATTTGCCTCAGTTTCCTCATCTTTAAAATGAGCTGAAGAAGGAAACGGCAAGCCATTCTAGTACCTTCACCAAGAAAATTCCGAATGAGGTCATGAAGAATCTGACACGGCTGAAATGACTCAACAAAAAATTATCTTCTCAAATTTTCGCTAAGCTTTGTCTAGAAGAAGATACACATTCATGTTTTACCTGTGTGCTCATGCAGAGTTTTTTTGAAGCCTAACTTCCTTTTAAAAAAAAAAGTAACAGAGGTAAACTCTGAGTACAAAATGAAATATATTTTTTCACTTTATTTTTCTTGATTTTTTTACAATACTGCTAAAGTGGAAATACATTTTGTATGACTCAATAAGTATAATGGTTTACTGTACTTCTTTGCCCTTTCAGTGGGTGGGAGAGGGACTGGAGGAATTTGGAACTGAAAATTAAAATTAAATTTTGGAGAGTTAAAATAGTACAGGGAAGAAGGATTTCAAACCCTGATCCCTGTAATGTAAATAGAAATGCTTTTGTAAGTTATGCCAGGCTCTTGGAAATAGATATAGTGGTATATTGAAGAAAAAAGAGACAATCCAGAATGATAGCTACTACCAGTATCATCTTTGTGTTTGTACATTAGTCACGTCTTTGCCAGTTTCTCTTTTTTCTATTGTCCACCATTTTTGGCTCCCAAATATGCAGAGAAGAGACAGGCACTTGGAAGACAGTTCCCAAAATAGAAGCAAATGGAGGATAATAGCATGGTGAGTCAAGCTCACAAAAGAGGGCACAGATCAATTTCCTTGGATCATAGAGATAGCAATTCTGTTAACAGGATAGTCTCAAAATCTATGATTGAAGACAATGCCCCCAAGAGATGACTGGGGCATTGAGGAAGACTGTAGGTAAGAACAGAATGTTCTGAGTGAGCACTGATCTAAAATGCACATTTCAATAGCTGCTCCAAACCCCAATGGCAACTTAACCCCCTCTTGGCCCCTTCAGGGTGTTATGCCATTTATGGTGGCAGCTGAGATGCTGCCAGACATGGCGGCTCAGCTCAAGGTTTGTTGATTTTTCCAGGTGGTTTGCTGAGGTCAACCTCTGCGACTTCTAGCTCTTGGGAAAGAATAAGGAAAAGCCCAGAAGGTGTTGGCAGGGAGGTGTCATCGTCCCTGCTCATGCCTCCTGGTGTAAAATGTCCTTTAAGATCTCCAGCACCTTTCAGGACAATCCACTAAATGGCATCTTCACCAAAGATACCCAACACAAAGGAAAAGAAAAACATACGTGGAAAGAAGTCACCTTGGTCATCAGAACCTTCAGAGTTATCCCGGTCTGTCATACAGTGGTCTTAGCCGTCTCTCTAGTTTTCTCCCTCATTGTCAATACCACCAGCACTTGTCCAAAGCCTTGGGTAAGGTTTGCTTTTGTAGACTGACCATTGGTGGCTTTAAAGAGAAGTAGAGGCTGATTCTCTTGGCATTGTTCTTATCAGCTCCATAGATCACCAACTTTGTGATGATGTAACAGCCCACACCATCTGCTGCTTATCAAGGATAAGAAACCTTTCCAAGAAGGCTTGTGCAGTGTCAACATGTGGTCCCATAGCTACTGAATGGCAAATCCAGGTGTCTACTGACTGAGTTCAAGGTTCTTTTCATTAAACCAAGACCATGCTGTGATGTTAGGGTGTGAGTGATCTTTCATTGAGGAAACCACCAACAGATGATTGTCTCAGTGAAAGCTTGATTCAGAGACTCCTACCTGAGGCAGAATGAGCCGATATTCCACCTGATTGGCATGTATGGAGGATAGTGAATAAATCACTAGACTTGAGGTCAAAAATATCTGGGTTCGATAGCTGACTCAGACACTTATTAGTTGTGTGACTATGAGCAAATACTTGACCTCTATAGTTAGGCCTCAGTGTCTCCATCTATAAAATGAGAGGCAAATAGAGAGAGAACTTGTATAAGAATACAAGTCATTCCCCAATTGATAAATGGTCAAAAGATACGAACAGGCAGTTTTAAGACAAATCAAAGCTATCTATAGTCATACAAAAAAAGCATTAAATCACTATTGATTAGAGAAAGGCAAATTGAAACAACTCTGAGGTACCACCTCCCGTCTATCTGATTGGCTGACATGACAAAACGGGGAAATGATAAATGTAAAATAAGAGGGTTAGACTCAATGATTTCAAAGGCGCCTTATAACTCTCAATCTAAAATCTTATGATCATTTTTTTAAAAGAAGGAATCAAGCAAGGCACTCCACAGATTATCACAAAGACTTTGTGTAATTACTTCTTCAAAATACAGAGCAGAGGTAAACAGAGAAGAGTAGTAGCTAACCCCAGGTTACCCCCTAAGAAGGTGCGTTAGTATGAGGCTGTAACGCCTATGCTATCTCCAGTTTGAAATTCCTAAGGGTCAATTATGCAGAAACAGAACTTGAAAGAGAAACTAGAGTGAGAGAGAGGGAAGTTAGGTGGTAGTGAGTAGAGTGTTGGGCCTGGAGTCAGGAATACCTGAATTCAAATCTGACCTCAGACACTTACTATATCTGTGTGACCCTGTTCAAATCACTTAACCCTGTCTGCCTCATCTGAAAAATGATTTGGAGAAGGAAATGGCAAACCATTCTAGTATCTTTGCCAAAAAAAAAACCTCAAGGGTTAGACATGGCAAGAAAATAAATGCATGAACACACAAAAAGTGCAAGAGAGCTAGATCTATGAATCATTGGCCCAGAGATAGTGACTGAACCCTTGGGAGGAGAGAATGGAGAGAAAAAACAAGAGGGCCTATGCCTAGGGGGTAAGACCCTGCATCTATAAAATTGGGATAATATTTTCCCTGCTTGTCTCATAGAATACTCATGATGAATTATTTTGTAGCCTGCAAAACATATCAGCAAGCACTGGTATAATTCTGCCTCTGAAAGTCCTCTTCCCCAGTCCCTACTGTAGCATGGAGATAAACTTGGATTCAGAAGTTTACAGTTAGAAGGGAACTTGGAGAGAGTTAATCCAATCCCTCACTTTACAGAGGAGCAAAATAACCTGAGGCTCACAGCTAGTAAACCGCTTGAGGGTTAAGCTGGTGGGACACGGGCTCCAGTTGTTTTGAAGTACAAGGCTGGGAAGATTGAGTCTGCCATCCAAGTGCACAAAGACACTTCGCCAGCATATAGGCCATAAAATGCCGAATTTTGGGGCCTAAGCAACTCATGGAGCAGACTGATATGACCATGGAAAACTCTTTGACTTCTAATGATGGCAGAAGAGGACAGAAAAGAGTAAGAATCACAAGGCTTATATACGCCGTCTATGAACTTGACATGTAAGTGTTAGTACTCTAGGTATGCAGCTCTAGTGATTCAAGAAACTCCTTGCTGTTCCTAGATCTCCCTTTTCTGTGCATTTGCACAAAATGGCGCCCAAGCCTGGAAGGCACTCCTTCCTCATGGCCACCATGAAGCTCCTAGTTTCCTCCAAAGCTTAACTTGAGTGCTACCTCCTACATTAGGTCTCAGCTTGTTAGTCATTCCTTTTTTAAAGTTTTATTTATTTTATTTTTACACTAAATCAAGCATTTCCATAACATAGTATAATAATAATAAAATAAATAATATAATGTATTGTAATATAATAATATAATATAATATATTATACATATAATATTGTAACAATGATATAATGTAAAATAAAAATGAAAGACGATTGTACATAAAACTGCAAATCTCTAGGGTGGGGAGAGGATGAGAGAAGTGCCTCTCTTTTTCAATAATTATTTTATATACATAGTCTCCCAAAAGCTTTAATGCATTTTCAAGATGTTAATGCAATTTTAAATGTGTAATTATAACTATATAATTATAATGTATAATTATAACTATACAGTTATAATATATGATCATAATACATATTGTATTATATATTATAATATATGGTCATAACTATATAGTTATAATGTACGTTTTTTCCCAGTAAAATATGAAGTGTCCCAAAGTCTTAATGTGGTTTTTAAGCTTTAATAACATTAAGATTTGGGGATACACTATGTAAGCTCCTTGAGGGCAAGAACAAAATCTTTGCATCTTTGCATGTCTAGCAGCTAGCACAGAGCCTGGTACATAGTAGGCACTTAATAAATTCTTGTTGGTCGATTTACAGGGTGATCAGATCATATTGGATGCTGTAGTATCAGAGAAATATTTTTAAAGATGGAAAACACAGTCTTTGCCCTTAAAGAACTTAAAATCTTAATTATTTTCCTTCTTGAAATTTCTTTTGAATGCTTTTTGGATTCACCAAAATAGTGATTTTTGCCCACTTGGTGGAAAATAAGCAAGAATCTCTTCCTGCCATTTGAAAGAAATGATGCCATGCTTTATACAAATGTGAAAGAAACAAAATTCACCCTGTAACTTTGTTTGAAGTTTATATGAGGCACTTTTATTTTTATTACAAGTCATTTCTGAGAAAGCTGTTGTACCAACAAAAGTCTCCTCTGACACCAAAGTGGGCTGTGATTATAAGCACTTTTCAGAGAGTGTATAAAGCATAAAACAAAAAGTAACATCAAGAACATTTATGTTCGATGCCATGCTGTTACTAAGTACTAAAAAAACAAACTGTACACAAAAAGATGCTGACAGAACATGGAGTTCTCAGATATGGGCTCTGTAACATCTAAAACGTGGTTAATTACAAAGATAAGAGGAGCTTTGGTGATGAGAACAAGTTATGAAAGACTTGGTCTGTGGTTGGGATTCACAGGGAATCTAATAGATACATCTTCAAATGTCATCTTTATAATGGTAACCTTTAAAGAAGTACGAATTATTTATAACTGTCAGAAGGAATGCCTCAACATTACTAAACATGAGAAATGCAACTACCGCATTTCACCACATAATCGTTGCCAGAACATAATCATCACACTGTTTTTTCAGTCCAAAAAGGTTGATAACCTTTCATTGTGTAAGCATCACATGGTATAATTCTGTTTGTCAAGCCACTTAAAAGGTAAACAGAGCAGCATTAGTGGTATTATGGATATGCATTGATCTCAAACATTGCAGGCCAGGAACATAGAATTCTCATTGTATCCCACTGTCAGTATACTTCCCAAAGCCGATCTGCATGGTTTGTTCAGTGCTGCAGTAATAACGGTAATGTCACTTAACCCAGCGAAGAGTCATGGGCACGAAGTGTGCAGCAGGTGGGCAGGTGAAGCTGCCAGGAGTAAGTCACATAATATGGTAAGACTTGCATCTTCCCAATTTTAATGTATATTCACGAGTATTCCATGCATCCTAATCGTGCACCAAAGACAGTTTAGTAATAAATGATTTTCAAGTAATACTAGTACAATTTTTAAAAAAGCTTCGTATAATGGTTGTACCTCACTTTTTTGCCAAAAATTTGGCATAAAATCTGTGCCAGTTATGTGGTGTAATACAGGTAAAAGCAAAATAAAACTCTGAGGTTTCCCTCACACCACAAATTGAAAAAGAAGACTAAGATGTGATAAGATTCATTGTTGGCAGGGCCAATGGATTTTTATTGGAGCTATTTTGAACTCACCATTCCAGAAAGCAATTTGGAATTGTGCCAAGATAATGTCCACAATGTCCACATCCTGGGACCAAACACTCCCCCTACTGCCCATAAGAAGTTATACTAATAACACTTTGAGATCCACAAATCTCTTCCCTCACAGTCCCTTCACAAGGTAGGTAATGTAAAAGTAATATCGAGTATCCCCATTTTACAGGAAAAGAAACAGATTTTGAGAGGACAATTGACTTCCCCAAAGTCACAGAGCCAGTGACAGAGTCAAAATCCTAAATCAGGTCTTCAGACTCCAAAGTCAATGGTCTTTCTATTACATTATGGTGCTCACAAGTGTTGTCCTGGGATTAAACTAAAATAATACACACGATAGTTTTTCATAACAAAAATGCTATCCAAATATAGGATGAAAGTGCTATACTATTATTTATCCAGCAAAGTACTCTTCCATTGTGGAATGGAGGCATTTCTTGGTTCTATGCCTGCTGAGCAAAAAGCTCTGCCAGGTTCTACTGAGTTGGCAAGAATTCCAGAGTAGCCTCATAAAACACTCAGCATCTGCTTCTGCAAGTCTAATTAGATAAGCACAGAGAGACTCACTGTCAGGTTGGCCATGGGGTGGGGAATTTTTCAGCCAAACCAATACAAACAGACCATTTACTGAGATATGGAAGAGTTGTAACCTTCACTGAGGGAGAATACCCATTTCAATGAAATCATAGATCCTCAAAGTATTATTTACTAAAAAGAAAAATTTTATGGCTAATTTTTGAAGGAGCCATCACTTTCCTAACAAAGAATAAAAAGGATGGGGTAGACAGTTTAGCAAAACTAGCCAATACTTAAAAAATTCTGACTTCGTATTTAAGGTTCCACACCCATGGTTCCCCACCTCTACAAAGGAGGGGGAAGGTGTTTTGTCATATCTCTTCTTTGGAACTAAGCTGGATCCTGATTATTTTTCAGCACTTTTGTTGTTGTATATTATTTTCCTGATTCAGCTTGCTTCACTTTGTAAGTTTTAATTTTGTAAGTATTTGTTCATATAAATCAGTCAATAAACATTTATGAAGGGCCTACTGTGTGCCAGGTACTGGACTGTCTCCTTACACTTCTCTGTGCCCATGTTCATCACTTGTTAAGACAATACTCTTTTACTACATTAAATATTACTCCTAGTAATAATATTTTTACTTACCAGAATTAATATTATCCTGGAAAGATACCACAGCGATTCAGGAAAATGAGTGTTGGATTTGGAGTCCAAGGACCTGGGTTCCAATTCTGACCAACACTTATTACCTGTGTGATCTTAGGCAACTCAATTACTTTCTCTGCATATAAGTTTCATCAGCTGTAAAATGAGAGGCTTGGACTAGGTAATTTTTAAGTTCTCTTCCATCTCTGAGGCTGCAGTTCTATGATTTTATGACCGTGCCAGACAGACTGTCTTTATATCATTTACAATTCAGCCATGGTCTATCTCTCCTTGATCCATATTGTTCTTATCTGGCCTGCCTCCAGGCATGCTAATAAACATATATGCTAAAAATAGATGCAGCTCATCAGCTACATCAAGAAAAATGACTCAGGTTGCTCAGAAAAACAATCTATGGTGACACCTTGATTTCTTCCTAAGATGTCAGAACAAATGACAGCGTTCCAGAACAGTGGAACCCAGAGCAATGTCTGAGTCAGAAAAGCAGGACAAGTGGGACTATCCAACACATAGCTGGATATTGTCTTTCCGACCCCCTCTCCCTCTGTGTTTTTGCTTTTCAAACCCCACCTTCGCCCTTCTGCTGGGGCCATCGCCAATCACCCTGACCTTTGTCTTGCCATTGGACTTCCATGACTCTGAAGGAGAGAGTGAGGCTGCTGACTTTGCACAGCCCTGCCTTACTTCAGTCCAATTCCCTTGCAAGTCAAGACATCACCTTCCTGATGTCAGTGGTCCTTTTCCAGCAGAAGATCCAGGTACTTCATCCACAGCCAACTGCCATCCGCAATCCCAGCACTGAAAACATCCCAGAAGATAACAACTGATCAGGTAAAGTTGGGATCCCCCAACTCCAAAATCTCTTCCCCACTCCTAGATAATAGTAACAATAACTAGTATTTACAAAGCACTTGATGGTTTGCAAAGTGCTTTACAAATATTAACTCATTTTTATCCTCACAACAATCTTGAGTGGTAAGGACTGTTGTGACCCCCATCTTGTAGATGAAAAAACGAGTTAGAGGTTAAGTAAGTGATTTGCCTGGGATCACACCACTCGTATCCGAGACCAGAAGTAAAATTATGTCTTCCGGACTCCGAGTGTGACACTTTACCCATTGCTGCACTTAACTGCCCTAACTAGGCTACTTTTCCTAAAGGAAGAAGATGCCCATGATGGTTGTGCATGAATCAACGAATGAAGCATAAAAGACCTGATTCAGAGATATTGCTAGTAAGGGTGGAAATAGGACTGATAGAGTGCTGGGCCTGAAGTCAGGAAGACTCCTCTTCATGGGTTCAAATCCAGCCTCAGATACTTACTAGCTGTGTGACCCTGGGCAAGTCACTTCACCCTGTTTGCCTCAGTTTCCTCATCTGTAAATGAGCTGGGGAAGGAAATGGCAAATTACTCCAGTATCTTTGCCAGAAAAAAAAACCGAATGGGGTCACAAATAATCAGTCACTACTGAGAAATGACTGAAAAACAAACCACAATATTGTCACTGATACCTGGCAAGTCAATATCACAAAATCTAGGGAGACCCTATTGTCGTGTAGGTCATCCTATCTTGCAGAATACAAATGATCACAATGTTCCTAGCATGGTTTAGTGAAAAGAGTGCTGAACCTGAGGACAGGGGTTCTGAGTTTGAATCTTGGCTCCAGTACTTATGAGCTGTGTGACTAGGGGAAAAGCATCTGTTTCTTTATCTATAAAACATAGATACTAATTCTTGGGCATCATGCCTCACAAGCTTGTGAAGAAAGTATTCATTAACCCTAGGCTGCTCTGTATAAACACAAGGTAATACAGTTTTTGTGGCTCACTCCTTATCCCAGTAAATATTGTTTCCCCTAATGCTGTGTCATGAAGCATCTCAGGGGAACAATAATAACTTTTATATAGTAATTTATGGTTTCCAAAGCATTTTACGTAATAATAACAGCTCGTACTTTACAAATTACATTCATAAGGGCAGTTAGGAGGCACAGTAGATAAAGCACTGGGCTTGGAATAAGGAAGACTCATCTTCTTGAGTTCAAATCTTATCTTAAGTGCTAGCTGGGCAAATCACTTCACCCAGTTTGCCTCAGTTTCCTTGTCTGTAAAATGAGATGGAGAAGGAAATGGCAAACTATTCCAGTATCTTTGCCAAAAAAGAGCTCCTGAAGACTCAGGCATGACTCAACAATAACTTTACAGATATCTAATTTGATCTTCATAACAACCCTGGGAAGTAGGTGCTATTACCATCCTCATTTTACAGAGAAGGAAACTGAAACATCCAGAGGGTGAGTGACTGCCCAGGGCCGCACAGCTAGAGAGTGTCTGAGACAAGCTCGAACTCAGGTGACCTTGACTCCATGGCCAGCGCTCTGTCCAAAATGCCACCTAGCTGCCTCCTTCCTGAGAAAGTCATCCCGTCCCATGTTAATGATATAGTAAGTGCTTAAGGTTTGCTAAAATAACCAGTATAAATCCCAAGAGGAATCTCCCTGTGGGTGCAGTGAGGTTTCACAATGCAGAATGTACTAGTTCTGAAACAGTTGCAAACTTGGAGTCAAAAACATTCAATTCATTGCTTACTAGTTGTATGACACTTCTCTGAGACTCAGTTTCCTCATCTGTAAAAATAGAGGTAATATTTTACTATCTACCATTAAGAGTTATCATAAAATTCCTTATAAATCTAAAATGTTAGGTTTTATGATACTGTTAATCTCATAGATGATCATGAGTTTGGTCTCTCATGCAGATGAAGAAACACACCCTCCCCCACCCCAACAGTTCAAAGTAATCTAATTCAATGGGTTCCGTTATCTGCTCCCAGAATGTGGGGAAACTGGCATTTCTGTCAGAAGTAGAGGCGTGTGTCCTACGTGTCCATGAAGGTAAGGACCATGGGAATCTTATTTGAAAGGGACCTCAGAAGTAATCTATTCTGATTTATAGCTAAGTGATGAATTCTGTCTACAACATTCCTGACCAGAGAGGATAGCAAAACCCCAGCTTCAATAGTTCTAGTAAAAGCTGCTCCCTTCCTTGACCTCACCACAAGGCAAACTATTCCATTTTTTGAATAAATTTTATTTTTAGGAGTGGTTTTCTTAAGTCAAGTCAATCTGCCTATAACTTTCACTTGCAGTTCCTACTTCTTCTTTCTGGAACCAAGCAGAGCTACAATCTCTCATCCTCGTGATCGTCCTTCAAATGCAGGAAGCAACTAGTGTGTCCCTAAGCCCTAATTCCTCATCTCTGGGCTAAATACCTCCAGCAATCCTCATATGATATAGTGTCTAGTTCCCTCTCCACCCTGCCTGCCCTTCTCTGGACATATTTTTTCACAAAATGTAATACCCATAATGCCCCCTAGGCATGTTTAAGGCTATTTCCCCCACCCTACCCCAAGGCCATGGATAACCACTGTCTTTTATGGACTGAAAGAAAGTTGAGTTAAATTGAGAAAGTCTTCATTGCTTAGGAATAGCTGCCGACTGGGGCTCCGAGCTATACCAGATGACACCTTCCTTTGGACAGTTTCTGCAGTTCTTTCATTACGGATAAACTATTTGATCCACTAATTGATGATGAAGCCTTGGGTTCCTCAACTCAGTGGCCCTAGACCCTTAAAAAGTCCCCAAATAAGTCTATCAATAACATTGATATTAATAATATTAATTTAATAATAATTCATTAACAGTACTACCATTAATAATAATTCATACTAACAATAAGCATATTGTTAGTCTTTGACCTTAGGACCATTACAACTTCTTCGGGCCTCATTTTCTTTCCCTGTAAAATGGGGATAATAATGCCCTCTCTCCCTTTATCACAGGCATGTCAAGGAATACAGTTATAGGACTTACATGAGTGAAAGGCTGTGAAGGTATTATGTAGAGTGGAATTTTCTCTACATATAAACAGATTATTGTCAATCTTCAACTATTTCACTTATGTATTTACCTAACCTCCTCCAACCAGAGAAACTATGCCAATAAGATATCTAGATTGGCCAGGGGTCTCTCCTGTTCTTTCAAATGTTGGAACTGCATGGTAAGATGCCAGAACCAGAGTGGAACTCAGTCTTCAGGCTAGTACCCCTCTCTTTTCATACTGCCACAAATCTCAAGCACTCTACTATTCTTTCATTGTTGCTCATTTGTTTCAGCTGTGTTTGACTCTTCATGACCCCATTTGAGGTTTTCTTGGCAAAAATACTGGTGTGGTCTGCCATATCCTTCTACAGCTCATTTTACAGCCAAGGAAACTGAGGCACTCAGAGGTTAAGTGACTTGCCCAGGGTCAAACAACCAGTAAGTGTCTGAGGCTGATTTTGAACTCATGAAGATAAATCAGCCTGGTTCTAAGCCCAGCACTCTATCCACCATGCCACCCAGCTGCCCCATTCTAATACCCTCCTATTCTATCAGATCTCAAATCACTAGGTTACTTCCATACCATGCAGGATCTCACTGTACTTATGTATAGTCACACTTACATGTATAAAGACACATACTTACTCATTGTCCTCATACACATAGAACCATAGATTAAAGCTAGAAGGAGCTTAAGGGCCATGTTCCACATGAGGAATCTAAGGCCCCAAGATACTGACCGACAATGCCATAGTTCAAATTCAGACCCTCTACATACAAATCAAGATATTTTTCCTTTCCCCTTTCCTTTTCTTTTCCTTCTCTCTCCTCCTCTACTTCATTCACTCAACCCTGCCCCTCACTTCCACATACCACGTACCATCATGATAAAAACATTCAGGGCACATGGAGGCAACATGGAACAAGGGCAAAAGTACTTTCTCTGGGGTCAAAGGAAGTGAGTTCAATTCTTACCTCTGACACTTTTATCAGTAGACTTTGAACTAGTTCCCTAATTCTCCCTCAACTTCATTTTCCTCATCTATTACATGAAAGGGTTGGACTTGGTGACTTTTAACATCCCTTACAATTCTAACTCTCTGATTTTAAGCTCTTGTTGCCATACCAAAGCAAGCTCAGTCACCAACACCAACAGATCTCCAGCCAGGGATGGTTGTTCATGATTGGGGAAAGTTACCCCATAGACCCTCTGACTCCCCCACACCATACTGCCTCTCAATCCTGAGTATGATCCAAAGGATTATATGATTTGGTCCATTTGGAGTATTTTTTAACCATTTAAGGTTAAGTCTCCCATTTTAAGCATCATCCTCCATTGGCGTCCCTTCTGTAGCTGTATTCCTATTGTGTGGGGGTCAAGGGTCTGTTTGCAGGTGTTATTAAAACTTCTTTGTTTCTCTTCCCTTCCAGTTAGACAGTCACCCCCATGCCTCCTCCCCACCTCTGTACTGGGGCAGAGTCATGGGCTGGGATACAGGGAAACTGAGAGTATATCTTTGAGAATTCTAGGCAAGAGGGTATCAAATGCCAGGCTGTGGCCCAGTGCAATAGGAAGACCCCTGAACTTGGAGTTAAAAGCAGTCAATAAACAGAAACTTATAAAGCGTCTATGATCTACCAAGGACTGCCTGGGCTCAGGTCCCATATCCCCTACGTGTGAGTTGTCAGCTCTTAGATAGGGCAGTTCAGCTCCCTGATCCTCCATTTTCAGTTGTCCGTATGTGTCTAATCCACCTCCCAAAGTAAGTGTGAATTAGGCAGTTTTCCAAACATGACTGAAAACAACCGAACAAAAAACCATTAAGAGCTACTTGAATGTGAGCTAATCTTTCTGCATCCTTTCTCAGTTCCCTTATGCCCGTGCCTCAAAGCAGAGATAAGGAGGCAAATTCTATATTCCTCATTCCTTGGAAACTGGCCCCTGTACCACCATCCCCACTGAAGAAAGTGAAGAGGGAAATTTGGCTCTGTTCCTTCCACTCCACTTGCCCTTCTTCCAAATGCAGGGTTGGTGATTTAGGCCTTTATTGGATATTTAGCAAATTCTTATTCTCTGATGCTTTTTTTTTTCTATTGCACAGAATCATAAAGCATCACAGAGATTATCTAACCCACTCCCTCTTGTTTATTTTTACTTTTTAAAAAATTATGTTATATATATTTTTTTCTCTCCCTCCCAATCTCCAACCTTCCCCAGGGGAAAAAAATGAAAAGGAAAGAAAACCAAAATTCTTGTGTAGTCAAGCAAAACAACTGATGAGGAAACTGTGACCCAGAGAGAGGAAGAAATTGGCTGAAGGGTACACATAAAACAAAGCAGAGTGCTGATTTTCATTTCTTTCCCCGCAGTGGAACCAAACCCCTTCCCCTGCCCCCCAATGCCAGTGTTGCAAATAAAACAAATCATTTCATTTTATAGGCAAACTGGTTTTTCTTGTGGTGCAAGGGAAAGTTGGATAGACATTTTCCTGACCCTTTAAAAGGCAGATTGAGACAAAGAACAGATCAAATACTATGTACATAGCAAAAGTAAGCTGATTTAGGGTATCTCTGAGCAGAGAAGTCTTTGTATACACAATGCAACTAAGCACCACCAAGATCCTTTGTGATTTAAAAAAAGCAGTTTTCAATCTTAAAAACATTATATAAATGTGATCTCTTTTTGCTATTATTTCCATTAGCAGCAATAGAAATAATATTTCCTAAGGCATACAGCATATGTTTGATGATTGCTTACTGAAAAGAACTGCACTCTGGAGGGCAGAGTGGAAGGAGCTGTGTGTGGGTGAGTGTGTGTGTGTGTCTGTGTGTGGTTCTTCTTCAGCTCATTTTTCAGATGAGAAAACAGCTTGGTATGGTTGACTGAACTCTGGACCTGGAGTTTGATTCTTGACTTGGACTTTATAAGTCATGTGATCAAGAGAAAAATCTGTTCACCTCTTAGAGCCTCTGGAATTTGCTCAAGCCATGCCTCTCTCTACACACACATCCTAAGCTCCTATCTTGACCGCCAGTCACTCAGGTCCACACACTAGGAGTGACCTTCCAACCTTTAGTCTCCCCTCCCCCCTGTGTCTGACCAGCTTTGTCAGTTCTGCCTCCACAACCTTCTCATGTCAGATCCTCTCCTCTCTCAAGGAGACAGTTTCAAGTTCAAGTCCTCATCACTTCTTGATTTAACAAAAGTAAAAACATAATTGGTCTCCCTGCCCCCGGTTTCTCCCCTTTCCAATCCATCCTCAACACATTTGCCAAACTGATGTTCCTAAAGCACAGGTCTGATCATATCACTCTTCTGATCCCAAAGGTCCAGTGATTCTCTATTGCCTTTAGAATACAATTTAAATTCCCCTTTATCATTGAAAGCCCTTCCCAGTCTGACTCCAACCTACAGATTGATTTCATATTACTCTTATGCATTCTATGTACCCGCCAGAGTGGACCCTTTGATAATCCAAGTACACAACATTCCATCACTGACTTTGCCCAGGAAGGTGCCCCCTCCTGTCTTTCATCTCTTGGAATTACGAGCTCCCAGTAAAGTTCAACTCAGGTGCTACCTCTTATAAGAGACTTTTACCAACTCCCCTCCCACCAAACTATTTTATATTCATTTTGCATGGATTTTACACTTAACTATATGTTGATTTCCCCCAGTTGAATCTAAGTCCCGTTAATTTTTGCCTTTGTATCCCCAGCACTGACCACAATGTCAGGCATATAGTAGGCATCCAATGAAAGCTTAAATTACTATTTAGTGGTGCAGTAAAAAGAGCATTGGACTAGGCAACCAGTGATCTGGGTTCTAGCCATGGCTCTTCCACCAACTACCAGTGTGACCTTGGACAAGTTAACCTACTTTGCTAGTATCTGGAAATACCTGTGACACACACAAAAAGGCACTGATAAAACTTATTTCTTAAAGTATGGGATTGGGCTAGACATCTCTAAGGTGTTTAAAGTTCTACGAATTTTTCAATATGCCCAACAAAGAACCTAGTAAAGTAAATGGTTAAAAAACAATTGTGGAACTGAACTTTCACCACATCCTATATTGATTGGGGTGCAGGGATATGTGTGTGTGACTCTGTGTGTGTGTGTGTGTGTGTTAGAATTTTAATCAATTAACTCCTATACATTATACCTCTATTACCTCAGGAGATAATTTGGGACCTTATATGTATTGGGCACTTAGTAATTATTGAATCGAGATGAACTTTCTTTAATCAATGAACAAAAACATTTACTAAACACCTACTATATGAAAAGTTAAGGTCACCCACCGCATCCCGGGCAATTGCCATTGTCTTGTCTTTTGACTTTCCCTTGTTCTTCCATGACTCTGGAGGAGAGAATGAGGCTGATGACTTTGAGCAGCTCTGCCTCACTTAAATCCAACCCACACACAACTCAAGACATCATCACCCTCCTGATGTCACTGGTCCTCTTTGAGAATGAAGGATGAACAAGGAGATAAAAGTCTAGTTCAGGCGTGGTTCCTGCATCTCCAAGATCTAAAATCTATTAGCTCACAAATCTAAAACAACCCTGCGAGGTAGGCAGTGCAAATATTATTATTCTAATTATACAGAAGAGGAACTAGAATTCAGACAAGTTCATGATCTTGTAGTCAATAAATGTCCTACAGCGAGTGAGCCAACTACTTTCCAAAGACCGTTAGTCCTTCCTGCAGACTGGTCAGTTTTTCTGTTCACGAGGACCAGATAACAAGACATAAAGCTAGAAGGGACTTTGGAAGCCAGCTAGTATCAAATCCTCATTCTACAAATGAAGAAGTCAAGACTCCAAGGGGTTAAATGACCACTGCAGAGCTTTCTACCTGGTTGTCCTTTTCAGTAACAAGTGGAAATAAAGAGAAGCATTCTCTTGGTAAAAACAAGAATAGGAAATTTGCGTTCCAGCTTTCCTTCAACCTCATCTCCAATAATATTCCAGGATTATTCCCTCCCCTCTTCCAACATTCACAACTGCCTGGGACCCCAGGCCTCCCTGTGGCTGCCTGGGCATGCTCCCATACTTCAGATCTTTCCCTTCCTGCCTGGAGCCATAAACACCTAGTTGTATTGTGTCATTCTCCAAAGTAATTACTTTGTTCTTGGACATAAAATACAAAATGGCCAAAATATACAAAAAAAAAATCTCACTTGTGCTGATAATAATATCACCTTGCACTTGTAACATGAGTCTCCTGGAAGTTCTGAGAACTCTTGCTCTAGAGGCTTCTTCCAAGTTCAGTGAGGGCTTTGGGAGATAATCAATTCTGCCAAGCATGACCCAATGCCCCAGTAATGGAATATTTTCAATTGACAAACTATTACAGTCATCAATCCAATATCAAATTGAAGTATAAATAAATGTGAATAACAAAATGGCATGATGAGAATCATTGTCTTCCCCCATTACACAAATGAGTGCCATCTCTTATACCCCGTAAAGGGGTAGATGGGATAGAAGTCTCAAAAGGACAATATGAAGCAATGACCAAATTAATAGATGGAGTGAGGAAAATGTCAATCACCTTCCTGTTCCTCTCAGCATAGTCTCCATGGTCAGCATGGAGGTATTCTGCAACCCCTAGGACTACCTCTGCCTCAGTTCCAGCTCTTTATTTGGAATTGATCTCCTGGGTTCCTGACCCCCAAGAGCAACTGGCATCTCCTCTCCAACAGATTAAATTTCTCACATCATGGTATTCTAACTCAGATCTCTTCTAAAGGATACTCACAAAGACCCCAGGACTCCCCTTCTCCATATACTGATAACCTCTTCTCTTATTTCATCTTTTTTCCTACCGTGTCCCACCTTATTCTTTTTTCCAATGTTGAGCCAAATCAGACAGTCTTTAAGTCTCTGAGAATTCTGGAGTCATGGAGAGTCCTCAAATCAATAAGAACTCTCTTTGCCTCACCATTGTGGACACTGAAAACCAGCATGAAGAATTCCTGTGAAAAGTGCCAAGGCCAACCCTGACTCGATTCCACAGTTACATAGGGTGGGGGAGTTAAGCTTTATGACTAACTTTCACACTTTTCTTAGTGGGTATTGAAAACAGTTCTGAGATGGGGTAAGATTGATCCTATGTTATAGATGAGGAAATTGAGGTTCAGGCAGGTGGAAGTGAGTTGTTTAAAATCATACTTGTGATGACAGACTGGGGACCCAAAACCAGACATTCTATTTTCTATATTAAGGTGCCTCTCACTAACTTATGATTCTCTCTTTCAGGAGAGGGATCTAAGGGGTGTGTTGCCACTCCTTGCAGGTAAGATATGTATGTAGTAATCCCACCCTTGATCAGATAGTGATTCTAACAACGGGAATTTCAGGTGGCTTTGAGTGGAAGACTGGTGTAGAGGGGCAAGGAATCTTTTGATTGCTTTCAAATCTCACTGTCAATGGCCATAGGACCAGCCCAGTAGTTTTTTCTTGATGTTCTTTTGCTTAATATTTAAAAGTAATGCTTTTTATTTGCATCAGAAAAATAATCCCTTCCAAAAATTTCACTTTTTACTTTTTTTTTTAAATCTTTGAACTTTGGAGGTTACTACATATCAAGAAAGCGGCATAATATAGTTAATGGAAAGAGATCTGGCCTGGAAATCTGGAAATCTAGAGTGGGTTTTTCTCTCCCACCTTGAATAATTACTCCAGTTCTTTGGGTCTCAGTTTCCTTATCTGTTGAATGAGGGTGTTGGATTACTTGAGAGGTATCACTACATGGAAGAGGGTTGGATTTGGAGTCAAGGACCTAGATTTGAATCCTGACTGATACTCAATGGCTGCTTGACCTTGGACATGTCATTTACCCTATATATACCTCAGTTTCCTCAACTATAAAATAAGAGAATTGGACTAGGTGATCACTAACATCCCTCCCAAATCTATTGCTATGATTTATTTTGTAATTTCTAAAGTCCCTTCCAGTTCCCAAAAATCTATGTTCTAAGATCCTTCCTGACTCTCACATTTTATGGAAATTTTGTATTCCTTGGATATGAACAAAATCTAGTTAAGAATAATTATTGAATAGTTACTAAATTCAAGTACTGTCCTTTTAGGCTTAACAAGAGAAGTACCACAGCATGCCTACAGACACAAGAGGAAGTAGGTTAAATGACTGCAGGATTTAGAGCAGAAAGGGACTGTATGAACCACCAAGAATGACACAGCTAAAGTGCCAACTAGCAAACATTAGGATTTGAACTCAGATCCTCTGACAGTAAATAGAATTGTTTTTTGTTCTGTTGCTTAGTGGGGATTTGCAGGGGTGGAGGGGAAAATGGGACAGACTCAAACTAGCCAGTATATCCAATGAAACAGCAAGAAGCAGTAGAAATTGCCATGTTTGCTGCTTAAACTGGCTGATCCATGAATCAGCTTCATTGATTCTGGCCTCAGAGAATGTCGGAAAACAAGTGAGGAGAGAGGAGCAAGTCAATATGACTTCCAAAATGTAAATGCTAAATAATAACTGTTTCTTCTTTGGTCAGTAACCAATTTTTTTTTTTTGTTAAAGGGAACATCCCTTGAATAACTGCTTACAGAGATCTATTCACTGAATGGGCTTTATCTCACTCAAAGTAAGAACCTGGAAAGGCTTTAGCCTAAAAGGGCCAGAGTTTCCCATCGCATCTTGGGCCATCTCCAGTCATCCTGATGGATATCTTGCCACTGGACCCAGATGGCTCTGGAGGAGAAAGTGAGTATGATGACCTTGTACAGCCCTCCTTCAGATCAAAGTCAACTGCAAGTCTTGTCATCATTTCCCTGATGTCATGGTCCTCTTTGAAAATGAAGGACATGTAATGTGTGGATATTATATATCATACTATGTGAATATGTGTATATTATATATGTGCATTTTATATGTATGTATGTGTATATATACACATGTGTGTGGTTTTCTAAATCAACATATGACCTCCAGGGATCCTTATATATGATTTAGTGGCCCTCATTTCTATTTGAGTTTGATACCACTGGTCTAAAGGACCTTGGAATTATAAAATGCGAGAAAGAAATATGGTTGGACAGTGCTTTGTCTGAAAAAGATATAATCCTGGCCATATTTTATACATATTTTTCATCACATTTCATCCCCCTGGAGGGAACTCACTTTTCTACAGTATTTTAAGTCTAACAATGTATTCTTCTTCCAACAATCCTGTGAGGTTGACAATGTCAATATGGTGCATTGGAATGAATGTTGGATTTGGAGATAAATCCAGACCTGGATACTCATCAGTTCTATAACCTTGGATAAGTAATATCCCTTTCTGAGCCTCAGATTCCTCATCTATAAAGTGAAATGAGGCCAGATTATCTCTAAAGTCTCTTCCAGCTCTAGAACCCATTTAGTATTATTATCTCTGTTTCATTGATGAGGAAATGATCTCAGAGGTCATTGGATTGCCAAGATCACACAGCCAATGAGCTCTTGAACCATTACTCTAGTGTTGGTACAAATATATAGGCTTCCAGGCAACAAGTAGCATGGGCACAAATACCATAACTCCTCTGACCTTGTCCCCAGAATGTGGGCAAGCAGGACAGTGCATAAACATATACACGGGACATTCCCATTGGCCTGACTACAGAATTTGTGCTGCCCATGCACCCCCGAAACTCACCTGGAGCCTCCTTCCTCTGTTCTCACAAACACTTTTCAGACTGCAGAAATCATTGATTCTCCTCCAAAGAATTCCCTATCCCTATTCCCAGGGACCACTTGTCCTAAGGATTCTGGTTATAGCAGTCCCAGTGAAGTGCTAAAGTAATCAGTTTAGCCAGTAGCTGCTGTGGGTAGTCCACAGCACAGAGGCATCCCCCTCAGGGCACTTTCCCATATGCCTCATATGCCCCACCTTGGTTGGACAATGTTGGGCCGTGATTTCCCTCCCCTAATAAAGAAGAAGTAAAAGAAGAAAATAGCCTCAGACTTGGCTTTACTGCATACCTGAGCAAACCCTTGTTGGTCGTTCTCTTTCCTGCAAAATACCCCTGCCAGTGGGTCAAGGAAGTCTCTAAATGCTTGGAGCCACAGAAGTCTCTGGCTTCGAAGAACTCATAGTCCAGCTGAGGACATGCAGCCTGCACATGTGAACCAGTCAGTGTCCAATGAGTACTGAGGCTGGCAGCAGGTCCATCCATCTCCACTCTAATTTTAAGAACCTGCCAACAATAAGCTTCAGGAGCTTTCTCTGACAGCTTGGTCATTTAAACTATGAAACATAAGCAATACTGCTTTTGCAAAAAACAATTCAGTGTTTTCCAAACAGAAGAGAGTGGATGATTTCACCGTCAGTCAAAGCAACCTCTTCTGTAGTGGGAAAAACATTGAATTGGGAGTCAAGAGGGCTTATTTCTAATCCTGACTCTGCTACTGCCTTTGTAATTTTGGACAGATAACATTCCTCTCTAGACCTCAGTTTCCTCACTTACGAAAATACTGGATCCCAGTTTTTCTAGTTCTAGGTCCAGCACTTTTTCCATCACCTGCCTTGTGAGTAGTAGTGCGTCTTCCCATTTTATCTCTCCCACACCAGTTTTGAACCCGTCACTTTATTCATAAAGGTATATACATATTCAGCTTTTAAGAACATCACTCCATTTAATAAACCATTTGTACCAGGTCATTATAGTTGATTAGTAAGATATAGACTTTCTTGGCAGGGGTTTTGATGAAAATAAAGCTAGAACAACAGCAAAGAAAGTTAAGTAGTCCCAGATTGTGGCTGGAAAGTATTTATTCATCTATCAAGTCATGAAAGATTAATCTGCTCAAAGGAGCCCAAAGGGGAAACATTTGGGAAAGTGATGACTATGGACAGGGTGGCTTATGGCAGCATCCCTGGGATGCAGAATATGCTCATGCCCATTCCAAGAGTACACATAGCATGGTAATATCAAACAATTACCAACACTTATTGACACCTATGGTAGTATTCTGCCATAGTCAGTCAGTCAAGAAATATTTACTAAGTACTTAGTATGTGCCAAACACTGTACTAAAGGCTAAGGATGCCACAAAATGGCAAAGAAAAGGTCAAGTAGCTCAATAGGAATTTCTTCCTATGTTAAACCCAAGTGTCTCTCTGTAACTTCTACCCAGAGTTCCAAAGACCAAATAGAACCAGTCAAATCTGCCCTCTACATCACAGCCTTCTAAGGACTTAGAGGTAATTATCATGCCTCTCTTCTTTTATTTTTTTTATAAATTTATTTATTAAACTTTTTACATTCATTTTCACAAAATTTTGGGTTCCAAATTTTCTCTCCATTTGTCCCCCCCCACCCCAATACACCAAGCTTTCTAATTTCCCCTATCAGCAATCTGCCCTCTCTTCTATCCTCCCTCCCTTCCCTTGACCCCATCTTCTCTTTTGTCCTGTAGGGCCAGATAACTTTCTATTCCCCATTATCTGTATTTCTTATTTCCTAGTAGCAAGAACAATACTCAACAGTTGTTCCTAAAACTTTGAGTTCCAACTTCTCTCCATCCCTCCTTCCACACCCATTCCCTTTGGGAAGGCAGGCAATTCAATATAGGCCACATCTGTGTAGTTTTGCAAATGACTTTGATAATAGTCATGTTATGTAAGACTAACTATATTTCCCTCCATCCTATCCTGCCCCCCATTGTTTCTATTCTCTCTTTTGAGCATGTCCCTCCCCAAGAGTGTTGATTTCAAATTCCTCCCTCCTCCCATTGCCCTCCCTTCCATCATCACCCCCACCCTGCTTATCTCCTCCCCCACTTTCCTGTATTGTAAGATAGGTTTTCATACCAAAATGAGTGTGCATTTTATTCCTTCCTTTAGTCGAATGTGATGAGAGTAAACTTCATGTTTTTCTCTCAGCTCTCCTCTTTTTCCCTCCACTAAAAAGTCTCCTGCTTGCCTCTTCTATGAGAGATAATTTGTCCCATTCCATTTCACGCTCTCTCCTCCCAATATATTTCTCTCTCAATGTTTACCTTAATTTTTTTAAGATATGATCCCATCCTATTCAATTCACTCTGTACTCTCTGTCTCTCCATGTGCATTCATGTGTGTATGTGTGTGTGCACACGTGTGTGTGTGTATGTGTGTAATCCCACCAACTGCCCAGACACTGAAAAGTTTCAAGAGTTACAAATATTGTCTTTCCATGTAGGAATATAAACAGTTCACCTTTGGTAAGTCCCTTATGACTTCTCTTTGCTGTTTACTTTTTCATGCTTCTTCTCATTCTTGTGTTTGAAAGTCAAATTTTCTTTTCAGCTCTGGTCTTTTCATCAAGAATGATTGAAAGTCCTCTGTTTCGTTGAAAGACCATATTTTCCCCTGAAGTATTATACTCAGTTTTGCTGGGTAGGTGATTCTTGGTTTGAGTCCTAGTTCCTTTGACTTCTGGAATATCCTATTCCACGCCCTTCGATCCCTTAACGTAGAAGCTGCTAGATCTTGTGTTATCCTGATTGTATTTCCACAATACTGGAATTGTTTCTTTCTAGCTGCTTGCAATATTTTCTCCTTGACCTGGGAATTCTGAAATTTGGCCACAATGTTCCTAGGAGTTTCTCTTTTTGGATCTCTTTCAGGTGGTGATCGATGGATTCTTTCAATACTTATTTTGCCCTCTGTTTCTAGAATATCAGGGCAGTTTTTCTTGATAATTTCATGAAAGATGATGCCTAGACTCTTTTTTTGATCATGGCTTTCAGGTAGTTCCACAATTTTTAAATTGTCTCTCCTGGATCTATTTTCCAGGTCAGTTGTTTTTCCAATGAGATATTTCACATTCTCTTCCATTTTTTCATTCTTTTGGTCTTGTTTGGTGATTTCTTGGTTTCTCAGAAAGTCATTAGCCTCCATCTGTTCCATTCTAATTTTGAGAGAACTCTTTTCTTCAGTGAGCTTTTGAACTTCTTTTTCCATTTGGCTAATTCTGCTTTTGAAAGCATTCTTCTCCTCATTGGCTTTTTGAACCTCTTTTGCCAATTGAATTAGCCTATTTTTCAAGGTGTTATTTTCTTCAGCACTTTTTTGGGTCTCCTTTAGCAAGGTATTGACCTGTTTTTCATGCTTTTCTTTTGTCTCTCTCATTTCTTTTCCCAGTTTTTCCTCCACCTGTCTAACTTGATTTTCAAAATCCTTTTTGAGCTCTGAGCCCATTGGATATCTATTTTGGATGCTTGGGATACAGAGGCCTTGACTTCTATGTCTTTCCCTGATGGTAAGCATTGTTCTTCCTCATCAGAAAGGATGGGAGGAAATATATGTTCACCAAGAAAGTAACCTTCTATGGTCTTATTTTTTTTCCCTTTTCTGGGCATTTTCCCAGCCAGTTACTTGACTTCTGAGATTCCTCTCCACCCCCATCTCACTAGTGCTTGGGGTCTGAGATTCAAATGCTGCTTCCCAGCCTCAGGGCTTTCAGCAGGGGGCGGGGCTGCTTTTCAGAGGGATTAAGTTCAGGTCCTCAGGTGGGGGCAGGGCTGCCTCACAGGACTCAGTTCCCTCAGGGGGTTTATATGAAGATCTTCAGTAATGGATCTGAGCTCCTGTCTGTTTTGGGAGCCCCTGGCCACTGCTTCCAGGGGCCTGAGTTATGGAGACACCCCGCTCCCCTCTCAGTCAGCCAGATAGGGTCTCTCACTGACCTGTAGTGCCTGTGGTTGGAGGGACCTTCGTGGCCACCAGAGATTCCATCCCTGAAGTCTGCTCGGATCTGCTCCTCCTGGGGCTGTGCAGCCAAGGCAGGACTGGGCTGTGCTCTGGGTCTGGTGCATGACAGACCCTCAGTGTCGGTTTTTCAGGGCTCTCCGGAACAGAAATCTCCTCCACTCCATTGCTGCTGGGCTTCCACTGCTCCAGAATTTGTTGGGAGTTCTTTTTACAGGTAATTTATGGGCTGTGGGTTCGGAGCTAGCATATGTAAATCTTTCTACTCTGCCATCTTGGCTCCTACCCCGCCCATGCCTCTCTTCTAAGCTATACATAGCATTTCTTCAGCCAAGATTCAGATGGGCAGTCCTCTCACTATATTGGTTAATCTCTCTTGAATCTGCTTTAGTTTGTCAACTTACTTCATGAAATTGGTGCTCAAAACTGGCCATAGTGTCCAGATATGGTCCAGGTTAGAATGTAGCAGGACTGTAACTTCTCTTGTCCCAGGATGCCATGTCTTCATTAGAACACATCTAGATCACTCTAGTATATGTTTGCCATGTCATATTGTTGACTCATGTTGACCTTGTAGTTCACCAAATCTCCAAGATCTTTGTCATGTGAACTATGTCAAGTCAAGCTTGCTGTATCCTGTATTTGTGTGATTTATCTTTAACTCAAAATTTTTACTTTTATTCACAGTAATCTCATTTTTTTTTCAATTCAGCTCATCATTCTTATCAAATTAGGGTGGGGGGGAAGGGATTCTCTCATTCAATGGATTATCCTTCCCACCTTCATGATACTTAATATTGATTTTTAAAAATACTATTTAGTATCACATCTTAATCTATACTATACTATTATACTAAGAGGAAATAAAAAATACAGTCAGTTGAATGGTTTAGGAAAGGCTTCATAGAAGAAATGGCACTTGAGCTGAGTCCTGTACAGATGGAAATATGTATCATTTTAATATTTCATATTTCTTTGTAATAATTTATGCTTTCCCAAAGATCACTAATGACCTCTTTTGGTTTTTTTAACGTAATAAATTCCAGCTTTATTTTACCTTTTTAAAAGAATAATTTTTATTTTATCTTTTTCCCAATTATATGTTAAAACAATTTTTAACATTTTAAAAGTAATTTTTCAATTCCAAATTCCATCCCTCCCTGCCATCCCCCTTGAAAAGGCAAGCACTTTGACATAGGTTATACATCAGAGGCATGCCAAATGTCCATGAGGCATGCTGCAAAATAGAACACAAACAAGCCACAAACCAAGAATAAAGTGAAAAACAATATACATAGAGTCCATCAGTTCTTTCATTGGAAGTGGATAGCATTTTTCATCATAAATCTTTCTGAATTGTTTTGAATTACTGTATTGCTGAGAACAGCTAAGTCATTTATAGTTGGTATTGTACAATATTACTGTACCTGTGTTTTGTTCTCCTGATTTTGCTCACTTTACTCTGCATCAGCTCATGCAAATCTTCCCAGGTTTTTCTGAAACCATCCTGCTCATCATTTCTTATAGCTCAATAGTGTTCCATCACAGTCATATACCACAACTTGTTCAGCCATTCCTCAGTTGAAGGTTACCCCCCTCAATTTCAAATCTTTCACCATCACAAAAAGAACTGTTATAAATATTTTTGTATATATAGGACCTTTTCTTTGATCTCTTTGGGATGCAGACCTAGTACTGGTATTGCTGGGTCAAAGTGTATGCAGTGTTATTGCCATTTGGGCATGACTCCAAATTGTTCTCCAGAATGGTTGAATCACTTATGGTGCATTAGTGTCTCGATTTTTCCAGATCTCCTCCTACATTTGTTATTTTCCTTTTATGTCACATTAGCCAATCTGGTAGGTGTGAGGTGGTAGGTACCTCAGATTTGTTTTACTTTTCATTTCTCTAATCAATAGCGATGTAGAGCATTTTTCATATGACTATCAGTACTAATGACCTCTTAATTGTAATGTCAATGGTCTTTTCTCAGCCCTCATCCTTCTTAACCTTTCTACAATGTTCAATACTATTGATCACACAGATTTCTATCTCCTGGAGTTTTTCTCCTAAAGTGCCTTCCATGATACTATTATTTCCTTACTAACCTGTTTGACAGCAACTCTGGGGAACTTCCACTAGTTTACCATCAACAGCCCAATTTCTGGATAGTACCTAAGATTCTGTACTCATTTTTTCTTTTGGTCGTCTCTGCCCTTGCTACACTTTCTACCTCAGATCAGCAATAATGTGCTGATGGCAAACCTGAACTCTGGAATGGTGAAATATTGGAGGGATCTCTAGACTTCCACACCTCTCAAAACTCACAAGATTATAGAAACTCTAATTCCTAGAATGCAAGAGGCCAAGGATCAAGGGTCACATGACTTCAATGAGAGAAGAACCCAAGGGTTCTTCCTTTATATTATGGTCTCTAACTGGAAACTGTAAGTGCAAAATTCACTGAAGGAAGAGCCTGAATCTAACTTGGTCCTTTTTGATGATACCATTCTGGGCTAGATGTCCAACTGAAAACGTCTCCTACCAGCCATGTAGTTAATAGATCTAACTACAGAATATCTACAGATATACCACAATCTCTACAAAGCACATCCTTTATATGTCATCATGACTCCCCTAGAAGAAGCCTTCCCAAGTTCTCCACTTAGAGAAGTTACATCAGCCAATCAAACTAATCAATCACTCAATAAGCGTTTATTAGACACCTACTATGTGCCAGACAGTGCTGAGCACAGGAGATCCAAGAAAGGCAAAGTCCCTGATCATAATCTAATGGGAGGGACAAGAGGTAAATAATCATACACAAGCAAGCCAGTGAATTCTGTGAATGTGCTAGACACTGGTTACACTCTCTTCCCTGACCAGTACCCCTGCCCCTTCTATGAACCTCTCCTAACTTCCAACACAGCCTTAAAAAAATTCTTTGCTGTTCTTAATATTCCTCAGCTCATTCAAAACTCTCATTCCTGGCAATACCCTTAGCATCCCTAACAATATCCTTATAAGTCTATGGGATTCTTGTGTAATTATCCTGCTACCCATCTTCTACCTATCTTCCTGGACCAAAAGGATTGATGGCTTATATTTAGTTTTAATGGCTAAAAGAAGAACAGAAAAGTTCTCTCCCTTTCCCTTCTTTACAGAGGTGGAGGCCTATGTGTACAGAACATTGTATATAGAAGGTCAAACCTGGTTGAAATGTTGTTCACTTTTGCATAAACTGTTTAATTTTTCATTTTTATTCTGTGTAATAAAGGATGGCTCTGTGGAAGAAGAGGGATATTCTAGGAAATGTAGGTGATATGAAAACAAAAGTTATCAATTTAAAGATTTTAATAATAAAAGGGGTTTCTTACCCAAAGAGCACGGCATATAGGAATACAAAGAGAATGGTGGAGTGAAGAAGCAAAGTGAAGCCTCCTGACTTCTGCACATGTCCAAGAAAGTTGTATTATTCAAAAGGGAGAGAATCTGACCCATAATTTAAAGAAAACACATTTTTTCCAGTCAAAGTAGAGAATTTATTTGTGACACCAATATAAGATGGCCTGACTCCTGGTAAGTCTGCACAAGACTGATATTTTAATTTCGTTTTTAATAGAATTTATTTATTTTCAGTTTTCAACATTCACATCCACAAGATTTTGAATTCCAAATTTTCTCCCCATCTCTCCCCTTCCCCCAACCCAGGACAACATGCACCCCAACCACCCCTTTCTCCAATCTGCCCTCCCTTCTATCACCCCCACTTCTCCCATCCTTCTCCCTTCTATTTTCCTGTAGGACAGGATAGATTTCTATGCCTCATTGCCTGAATAACTTATTTCTCAGTTGCATGCAAAAATAACTTTTAACATTCATTTTTAAAGCTTTGAATTCCACATTCTCTCCCTTCCTCCCTCCCTACCCACCCTCATTTGAGAAAACAAGCAATTCAATACAGGTCATACATGTGTAGCTTTGGAAAACATTTCCATAACAGTCATATTGTGAAAGACTAACTATTCCCTTTATCTTGTCCTGCCCTTCATTTATGCCATTCTTTCCCTTTGCCTGTACCCCCATAATAGTGAGAAAACACATTTTTTAAACCAGATATTGTAGTGATTGAATATAACACCTGGAATATCTAGAAGTCTTTCTTAACTGATATTCCAGAAATCCCTAAGTGCTTCTGGGAAGCGCACATGAATTAAAGGGAAAATTTAATATTTCTTCTTTTGGCAAACACATTCAAGCGCATTGAAGTGATTCTTGATTGTCAGAGTAGAGCTAGATGAACTTTAAACAGAGTAACTTCTACAGATGATGCTTCCTTTTTGACATGATTTCCTCCTGAGACAGGCAATGAGATAGTCTGCCTTGAGAGGAAGTGACCACAGCTTCTATTTACATAGCAGTTCAAAGTTTACATATATTAAAGCATTTTTTACTCATAATAAAACTATGATGAAAGGTAAGTCAAGCAGTTTCCCTTGTTTTCTAGATAACAGTACTGAGGCACCGAAAGGTTAAGACATATATTGGGCATCACAGAGAAAATAGAACTATAATTCAAGCCTGGTTTCCTGACACTAAGTCCTATGCACTGAAACATAGATTCAAAGCTAGAAAAAGCCTTAGAGGTCAAGATGAATCTACAGTTTTTACTAATAATGAAACTGAGGTCCACAAAAATTAAATATCTTACCTCAGATCACTGAGTTTGGAGCAGTCAAGATACAAACCCAGGTCCCCTTCTCTAGATCCAGTGTTTAAAACCATATATTTATATCGATAAATGCTAAAAAAAAACTTTTGAAAAAATGTAGTACCTGCTTCAATAAAAAATTATGGAAAGTATAGGAATAAATTAGACTTTCCTCAACATAGTAAATATCTCTCTAAACCTAAGAACAAATATCACATGTAATGGAGAAAAGTTGGGGACTTCCTATATAAAATAAATGCAAGAACATCCATTATCATCATTACTATTTGATATAGGATTAGAAATGCTAGCCAGAGCAAAAAAACAAACAAAGAAACAAAAAACGAAAGAAAACAATAAAACAAGAATCAAGGGAATAAGCGTAGTCAAAGAGAAAACAAAATTATTGCTCTTCAGCTGATATGATTTATGTACAAAGCTCCTAAGAGACCACCAAAAGTTAATCGAAACAATAAATTCAGCAAAGTAGCAGAATATTTTCTAATTCACATAAATCATCAGCATTTCTGTATTTTGCCAACAACAAAAAAAAAGAGAGAAAAAGCTAGAAAGAGATATTTAGGAGTGTATCCACCAAGATGTATCCAGGAAATTGTATGAATAAAACCATGAAACACTCTTGCAGAAACAAAACAAAGACAGATCTAATTAGTGGGAAAAACATTAATTATTAATAAGTAGGTAAAATCAATAGAATAAAAATGACAATACCATCTACCAATTAAGCTACCAAGAACTAGAAAAAATAATATTTGTTTAGACAAAAGATTAAGAATCTCAAGGATAATAAGAAAGTAGTGAGAAGAAAGGGTGGGGGGATCAGTATTGGATCTCAAACTGGGCTATGAAATAATAATCACTAAAATGATTGGTGCTGGTTAAAAAAAAATCAGTCAATCTTTGGAACAGATTAGGGAAACAGCATAGTCTCTGATAAATCCAAAGACTCGAGTAGGGGAGAGAAAGATTCATTATTTGGCCAAAACTGCTATTAAAAAAAAACCCAACTAGATAGCAGTCTAACAGAAATTGGTTTTAGATTAATGCCTCATGCTACATACCAAGATAAGCTAAAAATGGAAATATGACCTAGATATGAAAGGTCACATCATAAACAAATTAGAGGAGCAAAGAAGAAATTACCTTTCAGATAAATGAATAGGGAAAGAGTTTATGACTAAACAAGAGAAAAGGAAAAACACAAAATAAAATGGACAATTTTAATTATATAAAAAGCAAAAGTTTTTATACAAACATCTAATGTAGTTAAAATGATAAATGAAACAGGTAAATGAGGGGATAATCTGGCAACAGGTTTCTCTGACAAACCTAAAATATATAGGAAACGGGGTCTAATTTATAAAACTAATAGGAAACTGATTCTAATTTATAAAACTAAGCCATTCCTTCAAAATAAATGGTGAAAGAATATGAACAGGCAATTTTCAGAGGAAGAAATGCAAGCTAGCAACAACTACATAAAAAAGTTCTAAGTTATTAATAATTAGATAAATGCAAATTAAAAGAATCTGAGTTTCCACCGCATACTCACCAGAGAAGCAATGATGACAAACAAGAAAAATAACCAATGTTGGAGGGACTGTGGGAAAGCAGGAACACTAACACACTGCTGCTGAAACTACATTTTAGTCCCACCTTTCTAAAAGAAAATTTGGAACTGTATTCCAAAAGCCATTAAACTTAGAATATGAATTAATTATGTATAAGGTCAGAATATTTGATCTCTGAATGTCCTTCTATCTCTAAGATTCTATGGGTACCATGTGGACACTCAACACTATTCTTTTTCATGTGACCAGAGACAGAGGTAAGAACCATTACTTGTATTAAAATACATGCTCTCTCTTTAATGGTGATTGCCAGATGAGATTTCCAGGATTTCGTGTCTTACTAATTGTTTATGGACCTGTGCCTTTTCAAAAATCAACGTTAGGATTTGGGACAGATCAAATCCAAAATCTTCATTTTGAAGATGAAGAAATGAAGCTTAACAACTTGCCATAGATCACCCATGTAGCAAGTAGTAGAAAGATTTGAACTCCATTCCTGTCCACTCCAAATCCAATGCGTTTTTTCTTGATTTGGCTTCTGAATCACCTCTTCACTTCCAGCTTGAAGTCTTTATCTCTGGCTCTCTCAAGTTTGATGGCAGCTTGGTCAATCAGTCAGTCTATAAACATTTATTAAGCACCTTCAATGTGCTGGGCATTGTATTAAGCTTGGTGCTGCCCAAACTGCTGCACTTCTGACCACATTATCTCAATGCCGGATCCTTCCCACACATATCAAACTGCTCACAACAGCAGACCATAGCTTCACTAATGCTCTTCTTGGGCCTGGCTGAACTTGGACATGCCTACCAGCGTTTAATCTCTGATTTCCTTCCATCCAGTGGTTGGATGTGATAACTTTACTCCCAAACCTAGAAGACTGGAGAGGTATGAGCTATTCGGGTGGAGCACAAGCATTGATATTGATCCCTTGTTTTCAACCTGTTGTCATACATCTGGATACTAAACAAATGCAAAAATGGGAATGCAAATGATGTAGGAAAGTAGGATGAGAAAGAAGAGGTGTTATTAAGCAATTCTTTTCATTTCCCCAGGCCTTGGAGAATAGGGATAACAGCTCATCTGCAGCTACCTTGATTTTTTGTTGTGTATGTTGTTGCTCTCTCCTCTCCTCTCCTCTTCTCTCTCTCTCTCTCTCTCTCTCTCCCCCTTCTCCCTTTCTCCTTCTCCTTTCCTCTCTTTCTCCTCTGTCTCCTCCTCCTCCTTCTCCTCCTCCTACTCCTCCTCCTCCTCCTCCTCCTCCTCCTTCTTCTTCTTCTTCTTCTTCTTCTTCTTCTTCTTCTTCTCCTTCTACTCCTTCTTCTTCTTCTTCTTCTTCTTCTTCTTCTTCTTCTTCTTCTTCTTCTTCTTCTTCTTCTTCTTCTTCTTCTCTCTCTCCCCACACACACACACACACACACACACACACACACACACACACATGCACACACTGCTATTTTGAGCTCTCTCTAATATTCTTTGATTAATTAAATCTGCCACCATGAGGCAGGATATCAGAACTATGATTTGTCATCTAATCAGGACATTGAGAAGTGACATTGGAAATAAACGGATAGCTCAGGACCCCTTCAGGTACTTAACATGTCAGATCTTGATGCCCAGGCTAGGTATGGGAGAGAGAATGAGTTCAGCCGGTACAATCACTTAGGCAGCCTGAGGCTGAAATTGAACCATGGCTTCATCATGCCTACATTCCATCCACCTGGTATAGCGTGCATTGTCTCTGGGCTCTGGAGTATAAATGACAACCCTCCCCTCAATCCACACACAGACTCCCAGAAACACAACACATTCAGTACAAGTTTCTCAAAATGAAATAACATATGTGCAGAGCTTTGCAAATCTTCAGGTGCTATATTTTATATTTTATTAATTATTATTATTGGATAGAACCCCAGCACTATGCGTATTGCAGTTACGTTACTACTCCCAAGCTCACACAACCTATTTTCAACATAAACTGCAGCTCATCACCATATATATGTGGCAGCCTCATCACTGCCATACCACATCTGTTCTATTACTCAGTTCCCTGGTTAACTGCAGACCTTGATGATATTATTAATTAACTTCACCCAGATGTTCCCATTGCACTAACCAGACAGCAGAAATCCAAGAGCATCTATATCATACCTCAAGAGACAAGACCTATACCTTTTCTATCTGACTCTATACTGACATAAGAAACCACACCCCTCTTACCCCATATTCATCATCTCATCTTCACTCCCACACCCCACTGTGGGAAGGGCAGTCTCCTTCTATATTCTCTCCCAGAACAGGGATAATGCTGGGCATCAAGATAAGAGACAATGCAGCCTCTGAGAGCAATGGGAAGAAACGACTCTGCTCTAACTGTGGATGAGAATTGTATGTGGAGATGGTCAAATAATGTGTGTTTCACATTGGTAACAACCTGCCCTTCACATAGCCTTTCATTTTGTACCTTTCTGGTTCAATTATGCCAATTAATTTTATCCTATCATATCATCTCATATTATGTGTTTTAGGTATCTGTGTCATGACCCTATGAGACTGTGAGTTCTATGAAGGACAGTCTTGCTCATCAGCCCCTTCTCAACACTTGAACCCAGAACTCAGGCCATCAAAGTCCAGAACCATAACCACCAGGAGGAGCTGGGGAAACACCAACTTCTAATCCTTTCTGTTAAATATGATTACTTTTGACCATCAACACCAGTTGGTGGCTAATTATCTTACTATTTTTTTTCCAATGCCTAATCAAGGCTTCTGCACAGAATATCCCAGAATCTCAGAGTTGGAAAAAACCTCATGTCTCATCTAGATTCCGAGGACTTGAAAAACTCCAGGTATGGGCTCCCCACTATCTCTTGAGGCAGAACTTGTTCCACCTTTGAGCATCTCTAATTAATAGGAAGTTTTTCCTTATATCCTCAGAGTTTAGCACAGTGCTTGGCACATAGGACATGCTTAAGAAATGTTTATTGATTAACTGAATGCTTAAATCTCCCTCCCACAACTTCTACGTATTTTCCTGATTCAGCTTTCTGATACAGCAGACAAGAAGAAAATATTTGCTGAATGAGTGAACAAGATTTATACAGAAAGACCTAGGAGTTGGATATTAACAGATATAGAATAAATGTCCTTAAGTTGGAGTCTGTAAACATTTCAAAAATTATTTTCATTGGTTTCCTTTGTAATTCCAGGTATTTTATTTTATGCCATTGAAAATATTATTCTGAGAGAGGGTCCATGGGCTTTGCTAGATTAACAAAAGGGTCTGTGACACAGAAAAGGTTAAGAGCTCCTGATTAAAGATATTTCTCTGAGACAAAATGGTCATGCTATGTCTTGATTAGACCATATTTGAGATGAGAGAAAAGGGAACATTTTACCCAGAAATTTCAACCAGGCAATAATAATTAAAATAGGGATATTATAGGATGATTCCTATCTTCTATAACTCAATAATTCTGTACTCCTTGTGAGTCTGTTGCCCATTTTTCTCCTTAGCTATCTTGAGTTACAGTTCCTTACCACATACAGATAAATGGAAATACAGTAAAGCATGCTGGAATAACTTGTGCAGCTAGATGATATGGTGGCTAGAGTGCTTGACTTGGAATCAGAAAGACTCATCTTCCTGTGTTCAAATCTGGTCTCAGACACTTACAAGCTGTATGACCCTGGGCAAGTCACTTGACCCTGTTTGCCTCAGTTTCCTCATCTGTAACATGAGCTAGAGAAGGAAATGGTAAATTACTCCATTATTTCTGGAAAGAAAACCCCAAACGTGGTCAAAAAGAGTCAGACATGACTGAAATGACTGAATAACGACGATAAAGAGCCAGAAGAGCTGGGACATTGTCCTTCCTCTCCCAGTGACCATTTGGTGTATCATTGGGAAAGTTTCTTTACTTCTTTAGACTTTCCCTTCATTTATAAAATGAGGGTGTTGAAATACATTGTCTCAAAATTCCTCTGCCTGTCAAAGGGTCCCTTTAACTGTGACATTCTATGTTGTAAATCCCTTCTATCTATAACAATCCCTGTTCCATAGCCTCTGAACTATTTTTCATCTAAAAATTTTATATTCATACTGCAGACTAATCATAAAATTATAGCACTTAAATGGGAAGAAAATATATAGATTATCTAAGCCAACCTCTCCTTATAAATGGAAAAATTGAGGCCCAGAAGAAGGAAGTGGCTCTGACTCAAGATCAAGCAGGTAGTAGTAACAGAACCTTAGATCTTGCAATTTCAAATTCAAAGCACCTTCCACCACCCCACACCCCACCAACCCCCACACCCATAGATGCCTCTTAATTGACATAGATCAATTTCTATACTTGGGGATAAAATTTGTTCCTCATTTACATTGTAACTTCCATTTTGAGACCTTTATAAATAGCCTATACCATAAATTGGATTTGTTCTCTATATAAATTTTACCACTAGAAAATAACTAATATAGTAAATGATCTTGCCTGCCTGTGATTGGGAAGATGTCATTTATAATTCAACAGTGCTTAGTTCTTTACATAAATTGGATATTTGAGATAATGGGTTTATGTAGACTTTTTTTCACTGCCTGCTGATAGAACAGAACATGATTACACCCTATCAGACTACAGAGTCTTTTATAGAATATATAAAACAAGAGCATTCATTGGCCAATATTTATTTTCTATATTACACATGGGTGGCTGTATTATTCTGTTTGAGTGCTGTAGTTTTGAGATAACAGAGAGCTAAGATTCAAAATGGCTAAGATTCGTTCAATGAACTGAAAGGAGGAGGTGACAGAAATCTGTTTTTGATGCCATGGTTTCAGTTGATGAAGGTAGCATCTTGAGGACAGTTCAGTCAGCTGGATAGTCTTCTGAGAACTAAGAATACACTGTGGCAAATTGTATTGTTTTTATTGAGAATATCATTTTAATCAGTATTAAAGTGGCTGAAGAAATCAGACTATCTATGGATGCTTGCTTATTTAAGTCAGATAACCACTTCATCTCATTTGAGAGACTAGGTTTTAAAGGTTCCCCAAGTCCAAGATTCTGTGAGGGAAGTCTAAGCTAAAGAGAGACAGTATGCTCTGAGGAAAATAATTCTCATGTGAAAGACAAAAATAAATTATTCCAATATCATGGTGAGAAGGGGTAAATGCCTAAAGAGAACACTATAGACATACAGGAAGCTAAAAAAGACATGTAGAGAAAATAAAAGCAAAAATAGTTAACAGGATAAATATAAAGAATAGCATGTTATTTTAAGAATAATGCTAAGGAAGATGGAAGATAACATTTTCCCAGTCCCTACAATCTCTGAAAAGAAGAAATTATGCACTGAAATAAACCAACTTCAGCTATTTCCATGGTCTAGGGCACTCAAAAGTCAAAAGAAGGTAAAAAATAAAATAAAATAAAACTCAGGAACTAATGTTCACTGATCATAAGCTCACTCAATACTCTTCCTCTTTCTCCTTTGCTACCGGCATTAACTACACTAGTACACCCAAGGATACAACACAGGCTTACATCAAAACCTGCCCCTGCACTCTGGTCCCGCCTCCCTGTTTCCATCCTGGGCCATAGACACCCCAGCTCCAGGATGTAGAATCAATAATAGAAAGGGAAGTTCTATTCCAAATAGCTACAAGATGCAAAAGTATCTGGGGGTTAAGCCATAAAATACTTGCCTAGATCCAATGACAAAAGGATCCTTTAAGAAATAAAGAACAAGGTAAGCAGCAGACGGAAGATTCAGTGCTCAGAGATAGACCATGAAAATATAATAAAAGTGACAATACTATCAACATTAATTTACGTATTCAATGCTATGCCAATCAGATTTCCAAGGGAATACTTTCTAGAACTTGATAAAATAATAACAAAATTCATTTGGAAAAACAAAAGGTCTAGAATATCAAGGGAAATAATGAAAAGAAGTATAAAGGGGGAATAGCACTTTCAGACTCAAACTATATTATAATGTAGTGGTCATCAAAACCATCTAATCTCAGTTAAAGAACAGAGAGATAGACCAATGGAATAGACCAAGACAAAAGAAATCAGAAACCATAAACGCAATAACCCAGCCTTTGACTTTATCAAGTTGAAAAAATGAGTTACTTAGGGGGAAAAAAAACCCTATTTGATAAAAACTGCTAGTGAAACTAAAAAGCAGAAACTAGGTTTCGACCAAGAACTTACACCACACTCCACAATGCATTCTAAATGCTCAGACCATAAAAAAATTAGAGGAGAAATAGATCACATACATTTCACAGCTATGGGTAAGAGATATATTCTTAATTAAATAAGAAATAAATTTATGACAAAATTCCAATTACAAAAGATAAATAACTCTGGTTATCTAAAATTGAAAAGCTTCTGTACAGATAACATTAATACAACAAGGGAAAGAAGGAAAGTGGTTGAATGGGGGAGAAATCTTTTTATCAAATTTCTCTGATAAGGGTTTGGTATCCAAGATATATAAATGATAATTAGATAAACAGATGGATGGATAGATAGATAACAAATATAGATATGACTAATAGTCACTCTCCAATAGCTAAATGGTCAAAAGATATGAACAAACAGTTCTCAAAGGAAGAGCTGCAAAATACTCACAACCAAATAAAAAAATGCTCCAAATCACTAATGATAAAAGAAATGCAAGTCAAAACAAACCTGAGGTTTTATCTTAAACCCTGAAGTTGAACTAAATGACTAAAAAAAAAATGACAGCTATGTTGGAGGAGTTGTGGAAAGATGATACACTGCTGTATTATTGGTGAAACTCAGAAGTGGTACAACCACTTTGGAAAGAAATCTGGAATTATATGAATAAAGTAAGTAAAGTGTCCATACATACATACAAACATACCCTTTGAACCAGAGACTTTGTTACTGGGCTTATAGCACAAGGAAGCTATCAGTAAGTAAAAAAATCCCTTTATTCTCCATAATATGTATAGCAACACTTTTTACAATATTAAAAATTGTAAATAAATTAGATCCCTATCTATCAGGGAATGTTTAAGCAAATTGTGGTACACGAAAGCTGTGATAAATAATATGTTTGATGAATTCAGAGAAGCATGAAAAGATTTATACAAACTGACTCAGAATGAAGCAAGTAGAACCAAGAAAACAGGATATACAGTATCTACAACAATGTTAATAAAAATGAACAATGACTTACGAAAAAAATTAAAAGCAAATATTATAAAATTATAAAGAACAAATGGAATTCAGATGAAGAGGTTTGATGGTAGGTCAACAGGTGTTACCTATTGCACATGTTTTCAGACTTTTTTTCAATGTATTGATCATGTATGCTGACTTTTTTTTTCTTTTTCTCTAGCAAAATACCATTTGTCATGTGGAATGGCTGTCTGACAGGCAGAGGGAAAGGGACACATGGGATACTATAATGATATAAGAAACAGAAAATATGAGTAAAAACTTACTTTAAAAAATGCTAAACACACTAAAGCCCTCAACTAAACAGGCTTTTGGTAAATACTAAGAGTAACGAAAAAAAAAGACCAGAAAAAGAAAATTCAAAAAAGGTATAAGACCATGGCTTAGGGGTGATGAAATGATGAAAATAAAGGACACAGAGAAGACAAAGCTACTCAAATCCTATACTGCCAAGAGAATGATCCTCATGCTAGAAATAATAGAACAAAAATAATAGGAAATTAAAATCCAAGAAAAGTGAGAAAATGGCAAGATGCCTTTAATGAATCCTAGCCAGCTGACCCTCAGTGAGTGCTGAACCACAGTGAGTAATCTTTGGGGAAAAAAAATGTGGAGAATACAAATGTCACAGAACTAGGCAAATGTTGAACAAATAGGTTTTCTTTTAAAAGGGAGAAAGGAAATCATTACAAACTATAGACTGGAGACCTTGATTTCAATTTCTGGTAAAATTCTGGCACTTTTTATTAAAGAGCTATTTTATGGACACTTCAAAAATGAAGGAATCTTAACAAAATTTAAAAAACTTAATAAAACTTAGAAAAGAATTTAAATTTCATGAAATTGAAAAACTTTTGCTCAATTAAAATCAATGCAGCCAGAATAAGAAGAGAAAGCCTGGGAGGCTGAGGGGATGAACAGAGGAGGTGGAAGGGAATTTGCATTATCTATCTCCTTTAAGAGTGATAGCTATGCTGTATGAGAAAATTAACAGATGTATAAAAGAACAAAAACCATGCTCCAGTGGATAAACATTCAAAGGATATAAATTAATCATTATTTAAGGAATAATTTTAAACTATACATGAATAACTCCTCCAAGTCACTAATAACAAGAGAAATAAAAAATAACTGAAGTTTTACCTCACAGCCATTAACCTGTCGAAGATGACAGAAACTGTCACTATTAGAAGGGCTCAAGATAGAGAAGGCACATTAATGAGCTGATTATGGAATTATACTTTGGCCCAACTATTCTGGAAAGCAATTTGTAATTATGCTTTTAAAATGTAACTAAAATGTCCTTATTCTCTGGCCCAGAATCTCATTACTGTCATACACCATAAGGATTAAAAGAAAAAAAGGGGATATAAACACAAAATTTTCATGGCCTCATTTTTGTGGCTGCAAAGAATGAAAAACAAAGTAGAAGCTCATTGATTATGAATGGCTAAGTAAATTGTGGTACTAGAACTTCATGGGATGGTATTGTACCATAAGAAATTACAAATGTGGCAAATGCAGAGACACACGTAAAGAATTACATTAAATGATGCAGAGCAAATTGAATATGAAACAAAAACATGAAAATATTATGCACAACGACTGTAACAACATAAATGGAAACAGTAGTAAAAGTGAAACTGAATGCCATAGAATTAAAATTATCGAGTTTGACCGCAGAGAAGAATCAAGAAAATGTAGCCTCCCTTTTCAGCAATGAGAGATTACGAGTATAGAACCTTGCATATACTGTCAGAAACAATTCACTTGGTAGGTTTAAATAACTGCATTTTTTTCTCTTTTTTAATCTTCTTTAAAATGGACAGTTTGCTGGGTAGATGAAGAAATGAGAGACAAATTGAAAAATGACGATTGTATAAAAACAAATAACAATGAAAAGAAGTTATTTTTAATATTGCAAGAACTAATCTCAGCATATCTAGACTAAAAGATGAAGGGAATTCCATTGAAAATTTATCTAGACTTCAACAAAACACTTGGCAGTTTTTCACAATACTTTTATGCACTAGACAGAGAGATGTGGGCTAATTGATAGCATAATTTGACAGATTCAGAATTAATTGAATAATTAGACTCAAAGAGTGGTATTAATGAAATAATAACCACAATGGAAGTTTCTAGAGGAATGCCTGAGGCATCTTTGGCACCTTTCCAATCATCAATTTTATCAAAGACTTGGATGTAATTATAGCATGCTTATCTGATCTGAAAATGGCACAATTGATATGATGGATCTCAAAATCTGGTTCTGTTTCATTTCATTTTCCTTTGCACAAAGAGGTATTAAACACCTACTACTTATAAGGCATATGATACATTATAATACAAAGATAGATTTTGCAGAAGGAGAATATGTGTACACAAAAACTAATACACAACTCAAAATGTGATAAAGTGCAAGACAGAGATCTCGGAAAAGTACTACAGTCAGACTAAACCACTACCAGCATGATGAAGGGGAAGAGGGGGATTCCTGGAGGAATTAGAACCTGAAATGGTCCCTGGAAGAAGGGAAAGCTTACAGTCAGCAGAGAAGGATTTGAAGTAGTCCATGGACACCTGCATAGCAAAGGCACAGAAAATGAGAGATGGCAGGGTAAGAACAAGAGATGAAGGGAAGTTAGTCTAATGTATCTGAAATGTAAAGTATGTGAAGGGAAAAATATAAATCAAAGTTTGGCATGTATGGTGGAATATGTACATTGGATTATGGTAGACAATTTTAAGTATCAGGATGAATAATTGAGACTTTAGTCAGTAGATGCTAGGGAGCCAATGAATGTCTTTGAGAAAAGCGACATCATCAGTGTAGAGAATTCAGAATATTTATCAAGCAGGATTAAACAATAAGAGCCAGAAGTGAACAAT
The DNA here is from genome assembly GCA_023548195.1 of Bettongia penicillata ogilbyi. Classification (NCBI taxonomy): domain Eukaryota; kingdom Metazoa; phylum Chordata; class Mammalia; order Diprotodontia; family Potoroidae; genus Bettongia; species Bettongia penicillata. Next base: position 20,652,297 of record JAJHZJ010000177.1, on the reverse strand, counting down.
TGCGGGAGGAATGGCTATCTGTCCAATATGATGGAGATAGATTGAACAGTAATTGAATGTGTGAAGTGAAGGAGAGGTAAGTATCAATCATGACTCCAAAGTGACAAATATAGGTGAATGGACAATGGTCATGCCATTAAAAGAAAAAAGTTAAGAAAAGAGATAGATTTGAGGGGAACGTTAATAAGTTTATTTTGAGATCTGTTGCAATGGAAATGCAGAAGGGACATCCAGATGGAAATACTCAACAACAAATGTATTAAGTGAACATTTATTCAGCATAGCGTGAACTGCACTATACTGGGTTCCGGAAACAACATAAAGGTTAGCTAAGACTTGGTCTCTATCTTCATGGAATATTCTATAAAAAGATAATTAAAGTAAAGATCTCAAAAAGAGCTTGAAAGATAATAAATATAGGCCAAATCAAGCAAGATGAAACTTTAAGTGAATAAATATACTTGGTTTCAGCAAAAAAAGCAACGGACCTGGTAAAGGATGGGGGAGATGTCACTTATGCAGAATTTCATATAAAAAAATACCTTGGGGTTGTACAAGCTTATTATGAGATAATGGGCTCCCCATCATCAGAGTTGCTCAATATCTGAATGACTAGAAATGTCATAGAGGGAATTCAACTATTAAGCAGGGGATTAGAATAGATGCCACTTCCTTATATCACCCTGACATCTGCCTAAGAGAAATAAATGTTCACGTCATTTCAGGTGACATTTGAAACAGAAGGAAAAGTAAATATTTTTACCAGAGCCTTATTAAGCTATCATTCATCTCTGTCTCTCACATTTTACTTCCCTCTCTTCTACCTCTCCCTTACCTTTTTCTGTAGTTCTTGATGTTTTGTTTACCTTACTTCTTCTCTCTTCCCCCTCTGTTCCATGCATCCCCTGTGATTATCTCTTTGCTTTGTCTATCCCTGCCATACCCAACACATGTGCCTTCATTGAAGAGGTTCAGTACGATCTCTTAAAATTCATCTGCTTTTATAGATTAAATGTTACTCCCAAATCAAAATCTGCCATCTTGAGCTCTACTCCCATATTTCCAGCTATGGAAGGGATATCTCCACTTGGTTTTCTCACTGTTCTTTTCGATTTAATATCTCCCAAATTAAGCCCATCAAAGGATCAAAGAAAGGTTAGGACCTTGCCCAAAGGTGGATAGGATGAAAATAACTGAAAATAGAGAGACAGACAAACAGATAGACACAGAGAGAGAGACAGAGACAGAGAGAGACAGAGGCAGAGAGACAGAGAAAGAGAGAGTCAGAAACAGAGAAGGCAAAGCTGCTGGACCCATTTTTGTTTCTCTCCCAAGAAGAATGATTTTTGGATGAGAAAGGAAAGAATAAAAATGACTACAAGGAAGTTGATAACCAAGATAAGTAAGGAGATAGTAGGGGAGTATTTAGCTGCCCTTAATGAGTTCAAGTCACCTGGCCCAGATGAACTTCATCCTTAGATACTGAAGGAACTGACAGGTATTATAACTGAGCCATTATTAGTACACTCTGAAAGGTCATGGAGTCTGAGATGAGTACCACAGATTGGAGAAGGACAAATGCTATGATTTTCAAAACAAGGACAGATACCAATTGTGCAAACTATAGACAAGTGAGTTTAACTTTGATTGTTGGCAAAGTTCTAGAAAATATCATTAAAGGAATGGTTAGTGAAATTCCAGAAAAGAAAATGGTGATCCCAAAGAGCCAACATGGCTGAACCAGGGCAGGAAATGACAAACTAACCTTACTGTCTTTTTTGACTGGGTTGATAAAGTGGTAAAGAGGCAGCAAGGTATAGTGGATAGTGATCTTGACTTGGAGACAGAAAGACCTAGCTTCCAATTCTGCCTCAGATGTATGTAAGTATATGATCAGGAGCAAATCCCTTAATTTCCATGTTCCTCAAGTAACTTCCTAGGACTTAACTATGAAAGCATAGATAACACTTATAGTAAAAGTTCTCACACCATGAGTTTTCCCCATTCTGGAAAAAATCACAGATCCTTGGGGCACATACGTATTAAGGGTAAACCAGGGAATTCTGTGAACATAGTTTACTTAGATTTTAGCTAAGCCTTTTAAAGTCTCTCTTGCTCCTCTTCTGGAAAAAATGGAGAGATAAGTGGTAGACAATAACACAATTAGTTGAATCCTCAACTAGCCAGTTGATTTAGAAGGTGGTAGCCAGGGAAGTGCCCTATGCATCTGTGCTTAACCCAGTGCTGTATAATATCTTTATTAAGGACTTGGAAAAAGTCATAGACAACTTCTTTATGAGATCTTCAGATGACAGGAAACCAAAAGGTATAACTAACACACTAGATAACAGAGTGAGGATTTTAAAAGATCTCAACAGGCTAAAAACAAAGGACCAAACTTAGAAAAAAAACAATTTCAGAAATACAAAATGGAGAGGCAGGGAAAAATAACAAATCATCTGAAAAAATGTAGGCGTTTTATTGGCTGCAAGCTCAATGTGAATCAACAGTCTGATAAGCAGCCTAGAAAACTAATGCATTCATAGACTGTATTAGTAGAAGTATGATGTCCAGGACCAGAGAAGTGAGAGTTCTGTTGAACTTGGTCAAATGGCACGTAGAGTATTAAGCTCAGTTCTGAACAATGTATTTTAGGAACTATTTGACAAGCATTTATAAAGGACCTAGTATGTGCAAGAACATGTGCTAGGCTTTGGAAATACAAAGACAAAAATGAAACAGTTACAGCCCATCACGGAAAGACCACACAGACACGCATCAGCCCATCCAGAGTAGATACAAGGCAATTCAAGGGAAGGCTACTAGGTGGTGCAGTGGACAAAATACTGGGCCTGGAGTCAGAAAAACCTGAGTTCAAATACCACCTCAGACAGCTGTGTGATCCTGGGAAAGTCACTTAACCTTGTTTGTCTCAGTTTCCTATAAAATGAGCTGGAAAAGGAAATGGCAAACCACTCTAGTGTCTTTTCCAAGAAAAACCGTAAATGTGGTCATGAAGAGTTGGATATGACTCGAATAACTGAACAACAACAAAATTCAAGGGGGAAAGGAGGCAGTAATAAGTGGGGGTGGGAGTGGGGATCTGTAAAGGCTTCATGTATAAGGTGGAATATGGGTTGAGTCTTGAAAGGAAACTAAGGACTCTAGAAGGCTTAATAGTGAGATGGGTTCACAGACAGCAAAGCTAGGAATGGTATGGATAAGCTGGAGAGTACCAGAATAGGATAATCAAGATTGGGAAGAATCTGAAATAAAAAGATTAGTTAAAGGAAGAGAAGTGACAGCCTCCCCTTGTTTCATGCCTTAGAGCAGCTGGTACAGAAAGACATATGAGTGGAAAGATCCTCTAGCCCCTGAAACACTGCCTACCTATGTTTTAAGCTGTCATCATCATCATCACCATCATCGTCATCATCACCATCACCATCATCACCATTATCATCATCTCCATTATCATCACCATCATCATCATCACCATTATCATCATCATCATCACCATCACCATCATCACCATCATCATCATCACCATCACCATCATCACCAGTATCATCATCATCACCATCACCATCATCACCAACATTGTCATCATCATCATCACCATCACCATCATCACCATTATCATCACCATCATCATCATCACCATTATCATCATCATCATCACCATCACCATCATCACCATTATCATCATCACCATCATCATCACCATCATCATCACCATTATCATCATCATCACCATCACCATTATCATGCTTTAAGATTTATTGATTTATTTATAAGATTATTTCATTTGATTCTCTCAACCCTGAGGGTTAGGAGCTATTATTATCCTATTTTGGAGATGAGGAAATTGAAATGAAAGAATTTTAAGGGAGTTGTCTAGAGTTATACAGCTAGTAAATCTCTAAGGCAAAATTGAGATTTGCATCTTCCTTACTACAAGACTGGCCCTTCATCCACTATGGCACCCAGTGTGCCTCCTCTGTGAAACCTTGACCCAAAAACCTCACTCTTCTTTCTTCTGTGTCTTTCTCTGTCCCACCTGCCTTTCTCCATCCTCTTTGGTCATGATGTCAGAAGTGATCTTTGGCTCCTGAGAAGTCTCATAGCATTTTGTCCTATTTCTCTTGTCTCCTTACTGGGCTTGATTTTGTACCAGAGCTACATGTGTAGATCTTATCTTCTCTGCTCCATTGCCAGCTCCAAGGGGCCAGGGTCTATATCTTCTGGAAGAAAAAGGATCACAAAACTGAGATCAGAAAACCTGCATCCAAAGAATGGCCTGCTAATTGCTGGTGGTGAGACTTTGGACAAGTCCCTTAAATTCTCTAAGCTTCTGCCTCCTCCTCCATAAAATAGCTATCTACCTCACATGAAGAAAGGACTTTATAACTCCTAAGTGTAATAGAAATATAAGGTAGTATTTCTATTGTTTACCAATATTTTTTAATGCAAGGACTTTTACACTGAATATATATAATATATATTAATGGAAGGAAGGAAGGAACGAAGGAAGAAAGGAATGAAGGAACAAATGAAGGAAGGAGAGGGAGGGAGGGAGGGAAGTAGGGAGAGGGATGAAGAGAGGAAGGAGGGAAGAAGGGAGGGAGAGAGACAGGAAAGAAGAGAGGGAAAGATCAAAAGAAGAAAAGCAAAAAAGCTTTGATTAAGCAAATATGTGGCAGACACTGTGTTAAGCGCTTTACAAATATTTTCTCATTTAATCTTTACATACTTGGCAGGTAAGTGCTATTATTATCCCCATTTTACAGAAGAGGAAACTGAGGCAGATAGAGGTCAAATGACTTACCCAGGATTACACAAGCTAGTAAGTGTCTGAGACCGTGTTTTAATTCAGGTCTTCCTGTCTCCAGTCCCACCACTCTACTCACTGTGCCATCTAACTGCCTCATGAATGAACTTTTACTTTATGGAAAAGTTTCAACTTTTTTTAAACCACCATTCATTAAGAATGTTAGCAAACATAAAAGCATCTTTAACTGGCAATGATACAAAGGAAACACTTGACTTTGGTAAGCCACATGGCATTTAGGAGGCTCACTACCTGACTACCAATGTCTCTGCAACTTGTCTTAAAGGAATATGATACAAGACCAAAGGGTGCAGAGCAGAATGGGGATGAAAATATTATGAGTACAGTGAAAGTCCAGAGCCACAAAACATTCTTGAATTGAATGCTTTTCTCTTTCCTTTTTTATAGTGTTATGAATTTAACCACTTGGAATCTTTATGAATATGCAACATGACTCAATTTTAAAAGAAAGATTTCCTTTTATATAGTAAAGAATGTTTGGTCAAAAAGAGGGAATGCAAAAATCAATGATTGCTGGTAACATGATATAACAGAGAGAACTCAGGAGATCTAGATGTGAGTTTGATTTTGACCTGTATTTACTTTGGGACCTTGAACCAATCATTTAACGTCTCAAACCCTCAATTTCTCTGTTTGTAAAATAAGGATGATAAATTCCCCACTTCACAATTCTGTAAGGATTCAGAGATAAGGGATATGAAATGATTGCATAAACTTCAAGGCACTATATATGAAAGTATTTTATAGAGAAGGCATAGCCTCTAGCCACCTGATTCCAAACTAGAGGAAGATATACATACAGCCTGGAGTCATATCAAAAGAGGAGACACCACAGTTCATCATTAGTCATTCAAAATCAAAAGGCATTTAATACACACCCCTCTGAATGTAACCCTTTGATACATGGTACACAGGGTATGTTAGAAAGCCATAAACTCTAGATGCAGTAAGAAAACAACTTGTCAAAAAGTGAAAAATTCAGGAAAAGATGTTTTGGGGGTTTTTTTGCCTTTAAAATATCATTTGATGAAAGTTGGCCAAGCTGATTTGTATGTACAAGTATAGCCCATATGAAGCCCATGAGGGGCCATCTCCACCCACTCCTACCATAATGAGTTGGATGGCCTGAGGAAATGCAGACACTGGAGAGGCTAGATCTCCTATTACTCATAGTCTTCTGTATTTTTTCTTTTATTATTTCTTTTTTTTTCTGAGCATATTTATTTCTCTTAGACAGATCTCAGGGTGGTATAAGGAAGTGGCATCTATTCTAATCCCCTGCTTAATAATTGAATTCCCTCTATGACATTTCTAGTCATTCAGATACTGAACAACTCTGATGATGGGGAGCCCATTATCTCATAATAAGTTTGTACAACCCCAAGGTATTTTTCATATGAAATTGTTGTGTAAGTGACATCTCCCCCATCCTTTACTAGGTCTGTTGCTCTTTTTGCTGAAACCAAGTATATTTATTCACTTAAAGTTTCATCTTGCTTGATTTGGCCTATATTTATTATCTTTCAAGCTCTTTTTGAGATCTTTAATTATCTTTTTATAGAATATTCCATGAAGATAGAGACTAAGTCTTAGTTAACTTTTATGTTGCTTCCGGAACCCAGTATAGTGCAGTGCACACTATGCTGAATAAATGTTCACTTAATACATTTGTTGTTGAATATTTCCATCTGGATGTCCCTTCTGCATTTCCACTGCAACAGATCTCAAAATAAACTTATTAACTTTCCCCTCAAATCTATTTCTTTTCTTAACTTTTTTCTTTTAATAGCATGATCATTAAATGTCTAATGCACAAATCTGAATTTAAGATGTGGGTGCCAGATTTCGAAAAAGAGGAGTGAATCCCTTAATAGAGGATAAAATTGTTATTCTGTCTAATGCTTCATGATCCCACGTCGGGTTTTCTTGGCAGAGATGTAGAAATGGTTTTCCATTTCCTTCTCCAGTTCATTTTATAGATGGGAAAACTGAGGCAAACATGGTTAAGTGACTTGCTTTGGGTCACAGAACTAGTAACTGTCTGTTGCTGGATTTGAACTCGGAAGATGAATCTTCTGCACTCCAGGTCCCATCCACTGCGCCACCTCGTTGCCCCAATAGGGAACAAAAGTCAAGCCAAAAAGAGGCAAGGAGATTTGGAGCCTGCTGACCTTACATGATACAGTGGTGAGTTTCTTGGACAATGCAGATATTTGCTCCCCAGGTCCACCAAGGCTCTTCACCTACAGCTAAATATAACAGGCTATTGAATTGTCATGTTCCTATGTTTGTTCTGGCCTCCTCTCAGTTTTTCATATGTTCTTCATGTACTAAGTGAAAGGCTTGTTCCCCACTCAGCATCTATATCACACAGGGAATACCTGTCTAGGAGTCAGGGACCTTGTTGCCCACTATTGAGAAAAACAAGACATGAGCCATACCTCTACTTTATTTTAGAGTTTTTCTTAGAGTTTTAGGGTGAGCACATACCAAAGAGAAAAAATGATCCCCTTGGGGTCAGCCCTCAGGACCAAACCTGGTCTATGCAAGGCCAGAGCTTGATATAAACTTTGGGAAGAGGGCCACTCACTTGAGACTGTCTATTATTTTCAAAAAGTCCTATTGTAATTTCTGTTTTATTTTCTTCTATCTGTTAATTGCGTGAACTGAGCACTTACAAAGGAGATGGTTTTCTTATGCTTATGGGGAAAGGGGGAAAGGGGGAAAGGGGGAAAGGACAAAGATAATCAAAAACATTTCTGTACTTTACCAAGCAAGAAAGTGAAAGCATCTCCCAAGCATATCTGGGCCCTGCGTGTCATGGGACAGGCTTTCACAGAAGGGTTACATTTGGGGTAGTCTGCCTCCCTGTAACTTCCCTTTTTCCCCTATAACTGTGTCCCACAGGAACTCTGCTCCAACTCTCCTTTGAGGCCAATCAGAAAAAGTCTAATCCTCTTCCCTATAATTGCCCCTCAAACGCTGGTTCCTTTATTTGCAATTTGTCTGACTTTGGAGAAGCCTTTTAACCTCACGCAGCCTCCTTTTCTTCATCTGTAAAATAAGGGGTTTGAAATATGAAGCAACCTAGAGTTCTCTGGGGACAGAATGTCACAAGACAGTGAGGCCTCCTCTGTCTGCACTTCTCTTTCTCCCTTCCCACTTCCTTGATCTCTGAACTCCCATGTAGACATCTTCCAAGGCACACATTCTTTTGAAATCATCCTGAAACTGTTTCCAACCTAGGAGTCAGATATAGGAACTGGACCCTTAGTGGCCTCCGGTCATTTCTCATATTTTTAATGTCAGCACGAGAGCAATTAGATTGTAGTAAGCTCACTTAAGTCAGGTGACTGATTGCATGTTGTGCTTACATTCACAGTGTCTGACACATAATTAGTGTTAAATTAATGTTTATTGAGTGATTAACTAGAAATGGTTCCCCAAATTTATTAAAAAAAAAAAAGTCATGACCACTATGGAGGAATGAGTTGCTCTAGTAATGGAGGTGATAAGAACCCAGGCATCCTATACTTGGGCTAGAAGGAAAAATAAAGTACATGAGGAAATTTGGTGTGTCCATTCTGAGGGCAGCTAGGTGGCACAGTGGGTAGAATATCAGACTTGCAGGTAGGAAGACCTGTTTTCAAATCTGACCTCAGAAACTTACTAGTTGGGTGACCCTGGGAAAGTCACTTATCCCTGCCTTGGTTTTCTCATCTGTAAGATGAGCTGGAAAAGGAAATGGCAAACCACTCCAGTGTCTTTGCCAAGAAAACCTCAAATGAGGTCGTGACAAGGCAGGCACAATGGAAAAACCACTTAACAACAAATCATTAATAACCCCCTTCCTCCTCTTGTCATGGCCTAAAGACAGTTGTACTTGAGGCTCTGGTAACCTAGAGCTACTGGTATCTACTCCCTTTCTTTATTGAGACCCAGTGGTATTCTTTGCACCAGATTTCTCTTCCTTCACCTATTCCCTTATGCCCTTCCCCCTGGGTGTTCAATTTTAAGATGTATATATCGCTTTCACTATAAAGCTGCCATGATAAAGGTCTATTGCTTTAATTGTCATCTCTATGCAGATGATCCTCAGATTCATTTGTCCAGTCTTACCTTTCTCCTGACATCTAGTCTCACATCTCCACCTGCATCTGAATGCCCTGTAGACATCTTAAACCAGCACATCCAAAAGGAATCCCATTATCTTTCCCTCCAAACCTCCGCACCTTTTCCTAAATTCTCTATTATTGTGGAGGGTACTCTCATCCTCCCAGTCACCCAGGCTCAAAATCTAAGTGCCATCAGTGACTCCGTACTCTCAACCTCTCCCTCCATATGCAATCAGGTGTTAAATGCAATCATTTCTATCTCCCCAACATCTCTCATGTATGCTTCCTTTTCTCCTCTGACCTTGCCGCCATCTTGATGCTGGGCTTCATCATATGCCTGGGCTATGGCAATAGTCTGTTGGCCAGTCTTCCTGCCCTAAAATCTCTAGTGTATCTTCCACTCAGCTCTGTAATATATCTTCCTGAAATACAAGTTTGAACATCACGCATACACACACACACACACACACACACACACACACACACACACACACGCTCATTTAATAAACTCCAATGTCTCTCCATCACCTCCAGGATCAACTAAAATATCTTCTATTTGGCTTTTAAAGCCTTTCATGACCCTTCTTACCTTTCCAGACTTATTCCTTCCCCCTCTGCCTCATCTTCCCCCATCACAGACTCTCACCACTCTTCACAAAAGACCCTCCATTCTCTGACACCAGGTGTTTTCCCTAGCTGTCCTCAGGTCTGCAATGCTCCTTCTCCTCAGCCTGACCTCCTGGTTTCCCAGATTTCCTTCAAGTCTCAGCTAACATCCCTCCTTCTACAAAGGAGCCCTTCAGGATCCCTCCTAAATCTAACATCTCCCCAGTGTTTACAATCTCCAGTTTATCCCGTATATGTCTCATTTGTACATAAATGTCTGTATGTTGTCTCCCCTAGCTCCTTAAATCCAGGAACCATCTTTTACCCTTCTTTGTATCTGCAGTGCTTAGTGAGTGCTTGGCACATAATAGATAATTAATAAATGCTGATTGACTTCTTGTGTTTTTCATTGTTTGTCTGTTCTCCAAGAGAACTAATGGCATCACGAGGGTGATATAAGTTCAGAGTGAACTGTACTTAAGTGAGTCAAACTGACTGACTAACTGAAATCTCCTAGTTCCAGAGGAAATGAAGGCAGAAAGGATTAGGGGGTCTTAACCTTCAGTCTGTAAACCCGATTTTTAGAAAAATAACAGTTTGGTGACTATATTTTGGTATAATCAGTTTCATTTGTAATCTCTATATTTTATTTTATACATTTAAAAACATTATTCTGAGATCCCTAAGATTCCTTAGCTTTAACATTCTACGCTATAATAGATGAGCACTGGATTCAGTCTAAAGATGTGGGTTAGCTCTGTCACTTACAATCTTTGGGCAAGTCATTTCCCATCTATGGTTCTCAGTTTCTTTATCTACAAAATTAGAGGGTTTTATTCAATAGTTTCTAAGGTCTCTCTTACTGCTAAATTTTATTATCTTAAATACTTTACAACAACACTTAAATCTTCTCTTCTCTATGCTAATATCCACTATTTCTCTTCCATGTATGGCATGGTCTCTGGTCCCTTCAAAAGGAGAGTTGCTATCCAAAGTATAACGTAAATTAACCGTTCATTGACTAGCTAGTGTAATATTTGTCTCTGTGATTTATTATCTTTTCTTTTTTTCAATCTTTCTTCAAAGATTTACTATGCAATTCAAACTTGAACTTCGTACCATTCTGATAAACAGTAAGTGCAGAGGGTAATTAGGGAAGCTAAGGTTTCTAAAGTAATTCCAATGCCAGCCAGGGGAATGGCCTGCCTGAAGGTACACTTCAAAGGAAATGTAAACACTAGGAAGACATCCTGGAAGGCTTCTCCAAAGTTGGCATTGACTCTGATCTGTGTACATAATATAGGTCTTTAGTACTTGAAGGGGATGGTGATAGGGCATAGAAAAAAACAGGAGCTCATTACCTACTCTGCCCCAGGGAGCATTTTCATAGCACTTTATGATTGCAAAGTTGCTTCTTGAAAAATCATAGGAGACAGGCAGGAGAAAGATGGTTATATCCATTTTATAGAGGATAAAACTGAGGTTCAGGGACATGGATCAATGTCCTAATAGAGCTAGGATTCAAACTTAGGTCTGTTGAATCCTAGTTTCATGCTCATTTAACTAAATCAGACTACAAGTGTTTATTTTGGGGGAAACAACCCCTGATTTCATTTGTAGACAGAGAGAGAGCTAACAATGAAGGTTAGCAAATGTTACCTCCTGCATGAGGCCATTCCTAATCCCCTCCAGCTGTTTCAATAAAAAAAAAGCCTGTTATTTATACTGTATATACTAATTTTTTTATGTAGCACCCCTCTAGGGCTACTTCCCCAATTCCTTCTCCATTTGTCAGACTGGATCCTCACAGGACGACTGATTGCTTCCCTCAAGGTTCTATGTGTAACCTTGAAAGAGAAAAGGTTTCCTAATACTGTACTGTCACTCATGATCCTCCAGTTAATTCAAATTAGGGAAGGGCTTTTAGGAAGATGGAATAGTAAACACAGGCAGGTAGATGGCACAGTGGTTAAACCAGTAATAGAGAATTTAGGGAAAGGTGGGGAGGTTTAGAGGGAAAGATAATGAATTTCCTCTTGGATGTGCTAGTTTAAGATGTCTTCAGGACATCTATATTGGAATGTCTAATATGCAGGTGGAGATATGAGACTACATATCAGGAGAGGTAGGACTAGACAGATAAATCTGAGGATCATCTGCATAGAGATGCCAATTAAAGCAATAGACCTTTATCATGGCAACATTATAGTGAAAGCAGATATATGCATCTTAAAATTGAACACCCAGAGGGAAGGGCATAAGGGCATAGGTGAAGGAAGTGAAATTTAGGGCAAAGGATACCACTGGGTCTCAATAAAGAAAGGGAGTAGATAGCAGTGGTCCTTGGTTACCAGAGCCTCAAGTACAACTGTCTTTAGACCATGACAAGAGGAGGAAGGGGACTGTGGATGGTTGGTTGTTCAGTGGTTTTTCTGTGACGGGTGAGGTCACATTGTGCTTTAGACAAATTATTTTGACATCCCAGTGAAAGACAGACCTGAGAAGGGAGAGACTAAAGACCAGGAAATTGGTTAAGAAGCTATTACCAGAATCCAGGTCAAAGATGATGACAGGCTGAATTTGAACAGTGGTTGTGCAAATGGAGAAGGAACATGGGGGGTGGAGGGGAGAAAATCTGATACAAAAAAAAGTGGGGCGGGGGAAAATCCAGTGATAAAAAACAAAGATATCTACAGAGGAGCCCTTCATTTCCCAGTCTGTCTGTGAACATTTTTGTTTGTTTTTAATTGAAGTTAATTCCCATTTCCTCCTCCTGTCTCTTCTTTGAAATACACTTGCTAACTGCCACTTAGCAAATAAATATTTGCTTTAATTCAAAGGAAATAATAATAACACCCATGTGCATTGAATTTTAAGTCATTATATTTTCTCATCCTCATAACGCTTCATGGAGGTAGGTAATACATACAGGTCTCTTACCCCTTTTTGGTAGATGAGGGAACTAAGGCTGAGCTAAGGAAGAGACTTGCCCAAAGTCACCTAGTTAGTAAATGTGGAATATAGAGCTGGAGCCCAGATCTTCTGACTCCAAATTCCAGTTTTTCCCTTCACTGTACTACAACACTGAAGTTATGTGTTCCCTACCCAAGATTTCACATTTCTTCTACCTGAATTGTTATGCTTTTCTCTAAACTTCTTTCTGATCTCTATGTACCTTTGTTGTGCATTTTCAGTTGTGTCCAACTCTTTGTGACTCCATTTGGGGTTCTCTTGGCAGAGATACTGGAGTGGTTTGCCATTTCCTTCTGTAGTTCATTTACAGATGAGGAAAATGAGGCAAAAAAGGTTAAGTGACTTGCCTAGAGTCACACAGCTAGTGTCTGCATCTCTGTGTACAGAAGTTAATAAAATCAGTGTTTGCTCCAATAAGAAATATAAAATGCTATGTACTTATTTTATGTGAAGCTGTTTTATTATGATCTTTTCAATAAGAGGGAAGGGGAAGTATTATAAATTCCCTTAGAAGCATAATAACTCAAGAATACTAATGATGAAGGCAGGATGGAACATATGGTGACAAATGTACTAGACCTGGTATGTCTTGGTGCCTCAATGTGGGTAAGACCCTTAATCTCTTTAAGTTCCAGCTTCCTTAACTGTAAAATGAAAAGATGGGACTAACTGATTTCCAAGGTCATTCCTAGCTTTAGCTGTCAATGTTCCAAAGTACTGTTCAGTTCTTAAATCCCATAACTATAAATCAGGATAAAAATGAATAAAAAGATATTTGCATCACATTAGGCTTGAATTAGAGAGTTTTTCTATGAATTTATTTGTTTGGCTTCCTAAAATGTGGCACACCATTCTCTGAATCTCTTTGGTACGTAGAGAAGGGAAGAGGGAGAAATGTCCTTTTAAAGTTAATCTCAGCAACTAATGCTTTCAGATTGCTGTGTACAAAGGTTTTAATAAGCTTTATAAAAATTTTCCAACATCAATACTATCCACTGCATTGTTGGTTTTAAAGATGGATAAAATACCCTTTGCATTCTATTTATTTGGAGAGGGTTGGATTTGCACTGAAAACCTGTGCCTAGATGATTTTGGTAGACACTCTCTTTATTTACAATAAGAGCAACTAAACAGAGTTGGGTTGGATACTAATCTCTTAAAGAAAACTGCATGAGCCAGCCTATCATACAGAATATATATAATGTCCGATATATAGACAGAACTTCCAATTTTTGGTTTATGTTGAAATAAATGGGGTTAGCAAGTATCATTATCTCCTCTTTTAAAGGTGAAGATTACTATGGTCTTCTGGCCTTTTAGTTCCAAATCCAGGGCTTTATAGGAATAGAACCTGGAGATAGTGTGGTACAGTGGTGAGCTGGACTAGAGAAAGACAAGACCTGGATTCAAATTCTGCCTCAGATGCTTAGTAACAGTGTAACCCTGGGCAAGTCACTTCATGTCACTAAGCTTCAGTTTCCCCATCTTCAAAATGGGAATAACAAGACTTGTAGTATCTTTTTCATGGGGTTAGTTGTAAGAATCAAATAAGACAGTGACCATCAAGGCTTTGCAAAACTTAAAGTACTATTTAATGTTGCTATTATACTATACTAGTCATACTATACTATCATTATTAACACAGAAGGGAGTTTAATTCTTTCATTTTATCAATAACGAAATTGAGGCCCAAAGTTGCATAGTTGGTCAAGGTCACCCAGTCATCTGGCAGAGCTGGGACAGGGATCCAAAGCTCCTGAGCCATAAAAACAGCAGCTGGTATTTACGTGGGCTTTAACATTTGCCAAGCATTTAGCATATGTTATTCTATCATTTGAGAGCCAACCCTGCGAGACAAGTGCTAGTTACTTCCATTTTGTAGATGAAAAAGCAGACTTGCCCAGGGTCACACAAATAAGTATCATAGGCAGAATTTGATATTTTCTCCTGATTCTTGGAACAATGGTCTATCCATTCTGCCTCCCTATTGGTTCTTTCCACTACGTATCGCTTCTTCCTCTGTACAAATACCTAAGGAAGGAATGGGGACATCAATTAATTAGACATTATTGTCCAAAAGAAGAATGAATGGAAATTTCCCTTTCAGTACAGAGATATATGTCTATGCATTCTACACTAATAGTCTTGGAGTCATTAGGTTTTGCAAAGAAGAAAGCGGAAAAATTCGCCCCATCCAATTCAGCATCGGATATTAGGTTCTCTGACTTACCTTTCTTTGACTCCAGATAAATAAATTAATCAGTATTTATATGGTTCTTCTATTCCATTTGTACCAACATTCAAACTGTTTCGTTCTAAATATGGATCCGAGTATGTGATTCCCCTGCTTAAAAAGCATCAGTGACTGCTTTTTGCCTACAGAAGCAAACATGAGTACCCAACTAACTAGCCTCGAATGGAACATCTTCCACTAGAAGAATCTGACCTGCTTTTCAGTCTCATCTCATACTACTCTACTTCATGTAGTCTATATTCTAGCCAAGTCAATCTATTATCCTTTCCTCAATCTGATCGTGCTTTCTCCTGCCTCCTCTTTCATCCATCCTAGCCAATTCTAATCATTCCTTTCCTCATCTCCACCTGTTGAAGTGATTTTTTTCCCTTCAAAGCCCAGCTCAGATACCAATTCCTCTAATTCCCGCCTTACTACCTCCCCAGATAAAGTGTTTTTCCCTCCTCAAATTTGTATATACCCCCTGCCTGGATATCTCTTTGTTTTATCATATTCTTGTATCTCACTAATTGTTGTACATACTATTTTCCCCTATTAAATTAAAAAAAACTCCTCAAAGGTAGAGACTTTTTCATCTACCCTCAGCACTAGTACAGGGATGAGCACAGAAGTACTTAATGAATCTTCATTGAGTTTGATTATTCACAATTCTGAAAAAGAGAATGCCAGGGAATGAACAGCTTTCAAAATTATTTTAGGTTGGCAAAAGAATAGTTATCAAAAGATTGGTAATAATCTTGGCTGTTTCTTAATAGCTGGACAAAAAAAGTGCATTCACTGTTGTAGCCAAAATGTTATTTAGTTTAAATTAGTTCCAGAAATCAAACCACAAGCAAGACAAATGATTCCCAACCATGCTCAGTGCCAGCATAGATGTTGGCACTCTAGTATAGGACCTTGTAGACAACAGTTGATCAATATTTATTGAATTAATGACTTGACCGCCAAGTTGGACGTAGTTTCCCAACACCAATGATTATAGTCATGAACCCCTATAATCCATATTCTTGAAAGAAAAGTCCTGAGCCTAACCAATTACATGTTACCCATACGGCATAGCCAAAGAAGACCAACTAATGTTTGTAATGAGGAAAGAATAATAAGAAAATGTGTGCATGGTTCTCTTTTGCGCCTTTTTATTCTTGAAACTAAGTGGTTATTTGTTTAGTGAAGTTTTCTGCCTTAGAACCCTGACTACATGAAAGAACATTAAAGTCAATACTATATGTAAAAGATTCCCATTATTACCCTCTTTTCCTTCTGTCTTCTTCCATCTGTGTGTAAAGATTGTGTCCTCCTGAATTTAGAGACCACTATTTTTTGTATTTTAATTCATTTGGTTTTATTTCATTTAGCTCCTTTTTTACATTTGTACTCTCCTCCTCTACCCAACATTACCCATTTTATAAGAAATTAACTAATTCTAGTGGTGGTCAGGCTTCAACTTTTCCATAAGGTTACAACCACATTGGTAAATTTGGGAGCATCTAGCCATTTCTGAAGTCTCAGACACCAATTGAAGATTCTCCTCTCCCCACACTTACTTACAAGGTAGACCAAGACACTAAGAAGCTGTCAGAAGAAAATAATATTAATAATAAGCTGAAATTTATATAGCACTTTAAGGTTTCCAAAATGCTTTATATAGTAGCTCATTTGATCTCCAGAACAATCACAGATACCCAAAAGGCATCTTTATCTGCTATTGTTATTCCCATTTTACAGATGAAGAAACTGAGGCAGACATGGGGCAAGATTCCAAACTCAGGTCTTCTTGACTCCAGGTCTGATACTCTGTCCACTATATCACCTAGCAGTCTCTTGTGAACTGTACTTCCACTATTTCTAATACTGAAAACACTTTTCAAACTCTATCTGCTGCCTGGTGACTTTTTTTTTTAAGAAAAGAAAGTAAAAGGTAAAGGAAAGATGTATCCAGAATCCCCTAGCTTGAATCCTCAGTCACAATTCCCAGAGCTGTCCATCAGCATTGGATTAACAGGTGTGTCGTAACCAATTAAAACTATCACAGGCTGATGTAGTGCTGATGGACAGCTCCATTAACCAATAGTGAAAAGGTGAATTCTCCTTTATCTGGGGACCAATAAAGAGGGCTTTTTTTTTTTTGCATGTAACCTTGATTTACTAAATGGTAAATTGGGTAATAGTGCCATTTGCTGTCCACTTTTCCACTGAAAAAATAATAACAGCTAACATTTTTGTAAAATTCTATGGACACAAAGAACTTTGTGTGTATTGCCTCATTTAATCCTCACCAATTTAATGAATACTTCTTTTGTTGATTGAATGATTGAAAACTTACCACAAGCTATTAATTGGTCCAGTCATTCTAGAAAGCAATTTGCAACTCTACCCAGAATGTCATCAAACTGTGAATATCCTTTGACCCAGTAATAGCACTAGTAAGTCTATAACTCCAAAGAAATAAAAAGAAAATGAAGAAAATTGCCCATGTGTACAAAAATATTCATAGCAGCTGCTTCTGTGGTGGCTTTCTGGAATGCTGTGATGCATTCTGACAGAAGGAAGCTAAGAACAATAACCAGGCATAGTTAAGGATAAACAGCAATTTTAGCATTAGAGGAAGTGGTAGGTAAAATCTATGATTGATCTGTTTTTGAACCAATGAATTTCTCTTCAGAGACAGTGTGCAGGTCAGTCACTTTTCCTAACATTGCATGGGAGATGGTAACTCTAAATCAATTAGTGGCTATTTGATGAGTTGAAGTAGGAATGAATGGGTAAATGTGCTTTGGGAAAGTGAACATGACTGAGTTCATAGACAATCATATGCTTAGGAAAACATGGTGTAATGTATTGATTCATCTAACATCTAAATGGAATTTGCGTATAGGCAATGCTTAGAGGTGAGCCATAGGATTTCAGAGTCCAAAAGAACTGGCCCAATCTCCCACTGAATTCTGGAATCCCTTCTGTAGTATCCCTGACAGGCAGTCACCTGGCCACACAAGGATTAATTAAAGGAACTAAGGATTTTTAGCTTGGATATCTGCTCTAAAGTGTACATGATAGCTGTTTTCAAGGATATAGAGAGCTGCCATATGGATAAAAGACTAGATTTCCTCTGCTTGGCCCAAGGAGCCAGAACCAAGAGCAATAGGTAGAAACTGCAGAAAGGGGGCAGCTAGGTGACACCATGGATAGAACACTGATTCTTGAGTCAAGAGGACCAGAGTTCAAATGGAACCTCAAGCACTTACTATCTGTGTGACCCTGGGCAAGTCATTTAACCCCAATTGGGAAAGAAAGAAAGAAAGAAAGAAAGAAAGAAAGAAAGAAAGAAAGAAAGAAAGAAAGAAAGAAAGAAAGAAAGAAGAAGAAGGAAGGAAGGAAGGAAGGAAGGAAGGAAGGAAGGAAGGAAGGAAGGAAGGAAGGAAGGAAGGAAGGGAGAGTAAGAAAAGAAGACAGAGCAGAAAAAGAAAGGAAGAAACAAGGAAACTGTAGGAATCTAGGTCTTGATGTAAAAAATAATCTTTGTGACAATTAGACAATGGGCTGTCTCATACGGCATTGAGTTCCCCATCCCTGAAGTAGAAGATATAGGCCTGCTTCTTGGGGAAGTGGGGGTGCTATAGAGCAGATTCCTATTAAAGGCAGCAAGATGGTGAGGCATGTGCAGTGTAGGAAGTGAAGTCAGGAAAATCTGAGTTCAAATCCTGCCACAGACATTCCCTAGCTGTGTTATCCTGCTCAAGTCACTTAACCTCTCTGATCTTCAGTTTCTTTATCTTTTAAAAGGAGAATCACAAAAGCACCTCCTTCCCAGGGTGGCTGTGAGGATCAAATGAGTTAGTATCTGTAAAGCATTTTGCAGGCCTTAGAAGAAAATTAAAATGTTAGCTATAATTATATAAATAAAGGCTATATTATATTGATCTCTGAAGTTCGTTTTAGCTCTCAGATTCTACTATCAGTAATAGAGAGATCACTACCATGTGAAGCAAAGCATTCCATTGCTGGACAGCACTAATTGTTAGACATTATACTTGCTTACACTAGGCATAATTTGCCTCTTTGTAACGTGAATCCATTGGTCCTCTGTGAAGCAACACAGAATAAATCCTTCTTTCTTTCACAAGTCTTTCAAGACAGTGATTGTGTTGCCCTCGAAATGTAATCTTCTCCAGACTAAAATTTTCCCAGTTCCTCTAATCCATCAGACCTTGTGGTGTCCTGGATACAATCCCCAGGATCGTCTTCAGCTTGATGAAAGTGGTTTCCCATTGCTCATTCTGGATACTAAGCTCTAAGATAACAAGAACTGACTGAAACGAAGTGGAATGTGCCAAGTCAGACTTCTTTAGAACACAATAAAGTTTACATTATTGGAATTTAAAAGGTAACAGTCAAGAGATTACCATCTAGCAAGCATGTAGAATAAAGATGTATATTTGGTGAAGTCTTGTACCAAAAGAAGTTCTACACCAACCAGTATCTCAGAGTCTTCACCCTCTCCTCAGAAAACAAGTCTAGTTCCTCTTCCCAATACCTGAGGACAACTTCTGTGTCTCTCTCCTGCCCTCCCCCCCACCCTCAATTTTCTCTTCTACAACTTACAACTCCCTGTGTTTCTGAATGCCTAAAAATTAGAAGTAGTCAAAAGTGGAAAAGTAGTCAAAAGTTGTCAGAAAGGTAAACTAAAGGTTTTCCGGTGAATTCTGGATGCCCACTTGAGAGTGTTGTAGAGGGGATTCTTGCCCAGGTTTGAATTGGGTTTCATAGACTCTGAGGTGATTTCCAACTCTAAGATTCTGGAGTTCTATAGGACTCATTCCTCCAAATTCAAAGTCAAATTATGAAATCAAATAATGAAGTCAAATTCTAACCTTAAGTCCAAAGCATCTTTGGTTCACTGCCCTGGCTAAAATAACAAAATATGAGTTATAATAACTTTAAGAACAAGCATGACTAAATCTCTGCACTTGAAGTGAGAAAAAAACTTGTTCAAATTCTACCTTAGTTACTAATTGTGTGATCCTGGATCAATCACTTAACTTTTCTGGGTCGCAGTTTCCTCATCTATAAAATAGGTATTCATAGTAGTGCCTACCTCACAAAACTGTTGTGAGGACTATTATGAATATGTTTTGCATGACTACATATACAACTTGCATGGAATCGCTTGTCTTTTCAAAGAGGGTGGGGAGGGAGGGAGGGAGAGAATTTGGAACTCAAAGTTTTAAAAACAAATGGTAAAAATTGTTATTTACATGTAACTTGGGGGAAATTAAATAATAAATGCAAAAAAAGTGTATTGAAGATTATATAGGATAAAGTATGTACAATGTTTTCTAAGCCATAAAGCACTATATAAATGGGAGTTAATATTATTATCCATTGAAAGGGAGCACAATGTAATGGAGAGGATTTTTATGGAAGCCAGGAAAACCTGGGTTTTAAGTCCTGTCATACTGGCTGTGTCATCCTGGGCAAGTCATTTATCCTCTCCACGTTTTAGGCAACTCTTAAAGATTCTATGTTTCAGAGAAGTTGCCAGTTTACACTGGTAGAGGGAGCTTCCTCACCTTATGGCCTCTCATATTAATGAAAGCATAGGCTCACTTCCTATCCCCTAAACCTGAAACCATACATCACTTGATCCTATCATTAGCCTTTTCTAATTCTGTCCCTCCTGCCTCGGTTGCCCTTTCCCTTTGTCTCTACAAGTCGAGAGCCTTCATTTATTTTCTTCCAGACCCACCTTGACATCTCTTTCTTGAAGCCTTTTGGGACAGAGCCCCACCTGTTTTCCTTGCTTTGAGTTTTCTCCTCCTTGTATGAGCACAGTCTGTCTCCATACTGCTGTTCAATTACTATGTAGTCTCTGGGCTTGTTCTTTAGCGTCAATTGAGTTGAAGGTAACCACATTATACTCTCTGCTTCCTTTGCGCCCCTTAGGGACCTTGGGTCATGCAAGTATCCAGACTTAACCAATGCTTGTTAAATCACTGTATCTCTAATATATATGTACACATTTGCACTTCTGTTCAAATGTTGATCCTTATCCGGAATGCAGTCTCCTTAACTGGAAAAGATCTCAAACCTGCAGACATGGGGATGCTTCCTGATCTCCAAGCTATAGTGTGCAAGCCTTTTTCCTTTGTTCAAGTTCAACCCAGAAAACATTTATTATGCACTAGGTGCTTAATTTATTAAGGCACTGTGCTAAGTACTAGGAGTGCAAAAGGAAAATAGAAAGTGCCTACATTAGAAGAGCTTATGGTTTAATGAGATCTAAAGGCAGGAAGAATACAGCACATATCCCAATTAGTATAAGGTAGATTGAGCTAGACATGAAGGAAAGATCAAGCTAACGAACTCTAGGAGGATTTTAGAGGGAGAGAACACCCTCAACTGCAAAATTCAATAAGGCGTCAACTGAGAGGAGCCTGGGAGGAAGAAAAGATTTTAGCAGGTTGAAATCGGGTAGGAGGTACATGGCATTGACAGAGAATGACCAACAATAGTACAAAGAGGAAGGAGAATGAAGTACTTTATGTGAGAAGGATCAGTTGTCCAGTTTGACTGGAATGTGAAAGTGCATGAAGGGAAACAGAAAATCTTGCTAAAAAGATAGGTTGGAGCCACATTCTATAATTTGGATCTTAAAAGTCAGGCTAATTAGCTTGTTTTTTCTGCCCTATGAGTTCCCCCACACCAATGAAATCAAACACTATCCCACCTTACCCCACCCCATCTATGAATAGCAATAGTTGGGTTTTGTTGTTGTTCAGCAGTATCCAAATTGTCATGACCCCAGGGACCATGCTGTCCAAGGGGTTTTCTTTGCAAAGGTACTGAAGTAGTTTCTCATTTCCTTCTCCAGTGGATCAAGGAAAACAGAATTTAAGTGACTTGCCCAGAGTCACATAAAGTATCTAAGGCCAGATTTGAGCTCAGGGCTTACTGACTCCAGGCCCAGTGCTCTATCCACTGAGCCATCTAGCCACTTCACTAAATAACCATTGGGAGCCACTGACAGTTCATGAGCAGTGATGTGCCATATACCCATGCAGTAGGACAGTTTACCTGAAAGCTCTACTATGGATAGGTTAGAGCAGTGAGAGACCATAAGCAGAAAGACCTTTATGAGAGTTCCAAGAGCATAAGTGAAGGGTTATAATGGCTTGAACCAGGGTAGTGGAATGAAAAGTAGAGAAGGCAAGGATGGATATGAGAGGGATTGTGAACTTACAATCCAAAGAACCTAGCAACTGATTGATTGTATGGGTGGAGGGGAGAAGAGAAGGGAAAAGTCAAAGATGAAGCTTAGATTTTGAGCCTATGTGCATAAATAATAAAATTAACAAGATTTGAGGTAGAGGAACAAAAGTTTTTTATAGCAGTGCAAATTGTAAGATACGTTTAAAACAAATATGCAATCTCAGCCTGAGACCACTGCTCTAAATTCCTTCAAAATCCAGCCGTAGTCTTCTGCAGAACTTTCCCCAAACATCCCAAGCCACAATTCTCTCTCTATCCTCTGACCTCCTCTATAAGTCACCTGGAACTTAGCATATTCTACTAACAATTGTTGTTTGGAGTGGCCTCATGGGCTTTGGTATGACTCTTCCACTTACTAGCTGTGTGGTCCCCAGAAGGTCATTTAACTTTCATGTGCCTCAAGTAACTCCCTAGGACTTATTGGTGAAAGGAGCTCTCCATGGTAAGGAAAGCACAGATCCTATATTGTTACATATCTCGTAACATATATATATATATGTATATATATATATATACATCCCATTTCCCAAATTAGACTATACTCCTCAAGCAGAGATCATTCCTCACAGTATCTTGCATACATTTGATGGTGTCTCAATAACAAGATTAAACAATAATTCCTTTCTAGGTGCCTTCCAAACATATAAACAAATTATGAACAGTAAAGTTAGTGGAGTATAAGCCCCAATAGAGAGGACAACATGAACACATCAATTCTTTGAATAAAGTACCGAGTTATTTGGAACTAAATGCACTAATATGTAATTATAGTACCCAATTCAGAGCTACACAAAGAAAGGCATTTGATCAATATTTGTTGAGTGAATGAATAAATGCACTTATTGACCAGCAGATGACTGTAGTTGCAGTTTTAGGAATATTAACTTTTTAAACAGTTTAGTGGCAAGATTTCTAGCATTCTCAAGCAGTTAATTCTGCATCACTAAAGAAAGCTGTGTATCCTGAGGCCTTAAAACAAGTCTCCCTAAGAATAAGATTTTGCCACAACAGCCAGAAGGAAAAATGTCCCCAAAATAATATTTTTCTCATCACCAGTACAGGTGATAGAATCAAATCAAGCATGCCACTGGGTTCAGTAAAGTACATTATAATGAAAAGACCACTGGATTGGCGATCAGGAGAACTATATTTTAGTCCTAGCAAATTCTCTCTGTGACTTTGAACATAGTATTTCTCAATTTCCTCCTCTGTATAAAAAAGGGGTTGAGCCCAATAATCTCTAAGGTCCCTCCCAGTTCTGATATCCTGTGTTCTGTGTTCTAAAGCTCTTTCTAACTAGGAGGTCTGGAGCATTGCTCTTGGAGTCAGGGAAACCTGGGTCCAAATCCTACCTCAGACAGTTACTAGCTTTGTGGCCCTGGACAAGTCACTTAACCTCTTACAACCTCAGTTTCTTCATCTGTAAAATGAACCAACCATAGAGTTTGTTCGGGGATCAAAAGAAATAGCATATGTAACAAACCTTAAAGGGCTATATAAATGTTAGCTATTGTTTCCAACTCTGATGTTCTACGTTCTTTCATCTAAGGTCCCTTCCTTCTGACATTCTAAGATGTCCTTCTGACATTCTAAGATGCTCTAAAAGTAAATATATAAAACAGAAGAGAAAACAGAATTGTCCTTAACACTAATGATGCCAGGTATAACACTTTAAAAGGCTGAAAACACAATTTAAAAAGCAAGAAATTGATTATCTGTTTTCCAGAAGACTGATTCAGATCTTGGATTTATGTGTAAGCACACCTTCACATTTGAGTTCCTTCTATTAATTACAGTGCCATCTATCATCCATCACAGTAATGACTGGTTCTCAAGGGGAATGGTTCTGAGATGAAATATACTTTCTTCACTATGTGGAGTATTGCAAAATGAAGGGACTGAGCAATTTCTTTTAACACCACAATCGAAAGATTTTCAAATACTATATGTGCTCATCCAAATTTCGTCTTGGGCACCTATATTTTATTTTAAATGGACTTTATATTTTCCAGCACTTAGACAAAAATTGAGGTAGTGCCTTTGGAGCCAGGAAGTCATGATTTCAAATCTCACTTCTGATCCACATTTACTGTGTGACTCACTTAACCTTTCAGTACTCTAGGCAGCTCTTGAAGGATTGACAGTGGAATCCTATACAGGAAGAGGAGAATGTCCTCACCCAGGAGTTCTCTGTACCAGTGAAATCATACATCCACTCCCTTTACCCTTGAGTTCTCTTAGTTTACAAGTGAGAAGTTCCATCAAGACAGTAGGGCTTTATTAAAACTATATAAGCAAACCCATTTTCAAGTTTTTCAGAAAGAACAGTTAGTAAACAATCCACAATACTTTTATACTTGCCAATATTAAAAAGGAATTAACTATTTTAATGATATTTAATTTTAATGCAGTATTTTAGCATAATTTTGTTAACCATTAGCATATGTCTAGAACACCAAGGAAACAGTTTATCTTCACCATTATAACTATTGTTCTGGGAAAAAATTCATAGGAGAAAAATGAAAATTCAATGCCTGGTAAGTGGACATTTGCTACAGTAGCCCTGATATTGGCTTGCAATGCTGACTCAGAACTATAACACAGACATGTAACACAGCATAGAAATTGTAACCCACCCCAACCCCCAGCTCAAAATGTAAATAGCATGAAGAGGCAAATTGAAAGCAATCATCCATCCCTGCGTACAACTTTAAGGCAGAATTGTCTGCTAACACAAAAGGAAGATTTTGTTTTTGACAAGGAAAATATCTGTTTTGTAAACTCTCTACAAAGACTGGTTCCTATAATCCTCGCTAAGGAAGGTCAACAAATGAAAGATAACCCCATTATCAATATAACCTACATTTCTTAGTCCTTCAGAGGAAATCAAGAAGGATTCCACAACCAATAAAGAAACCCAGCACTGGATTTGCACAAACACGTTAGAACAGACAGTGAAACAGAGATAAATTCCCCCAACCCACCCTTGGGTCTCTGGTGTTTTAAAAACCAATCCAAACACTGGACAAACAGTTTGTAAAAATTATGTTTTAATGTCCATGAACATTTCACCCTCCCTAGTGATGAAGAAGAAGCAGGACAGTGGGACTGACGTTCGTCCTTTCACTTCCATGGTTTTGCTAAGCACTTCAGACACTAGACAGAAATACAGAAAAGGCATGTGTTACCTGACCAACAAGTGTAGGTGGATGTTTGGGTTTATGTGTATATCGAAACCTTTTGCAAATGTACCATTCCAAGAAGCAAATTCCTTAAGCAGTTTAATGTAAACCATTTGGAGTGAAGGGTATTATTTTGCCCAATGAAATCTCTCCCTCACAGTCCAGCTCGCACACTGAGTCAGTTGCAAGATCATGATTTGGGGAAGTTTGGGAAATCTGCGACATCCTGTCAAAAGGACCATCATCATTTCCACTTACAGAGTCAACCACATTAGGGATCATGTTGACATAGGCAGTGGCAATCTCTTTGTGGAATACTGTGTCCTGGTTGTAAGAGATGAGCTCGTTACTAATGTTCACTGTCTCCACTGGGGTTCCAGCACAGAAGTGGCTGCACCCCAGAAGGTTGGCAAATACCTTCCGAAAATCAGCATTGAAGGCATAGATGATGGGGTTGAGGGATGAGTTGGCCCATCCAAACCAGACAAAGATGTCAAAGGTTGTCTCACTCACACAGGGGAAGCCAGCTTGGGGGTCCCCAGGGTTGTCACAGAAAGGAACCATGCAGTTCAGAATGAAGAATGGGAGCCAGCAGCAGACAAAGACCCCCATGATCACAGATAGTGTCTTGAGGACTTTGGTCTCCTTCTTGATGGACGTCTTGAGACTGTTATGATGCTGGTAGTCCGTTCGATTGCTCCGGCAGCTCTGAGCATGTTCCGCAGCCCTTTCCAAGGAGGAAATCCTCCGGATCTGCACCTGGGCTATGCGATAAATCCTCGTATAGGTCACAATCATGATGGCCACCGGTATGTAGAAACTGATCAGGGAGGAAGAGATGGCATAAGTCCTGTTGAGACTGGAGTCACAGTCCTCTACCCCCTCAGCCACGAGTTCCTCTGTCTCCTTTCCCCAAGGAGTCCCATTGGTGAAAGTGGATGGAGGAGACTGGTTTCTAGCAAAAGCCTCCTGATCTTTATGCCAGTTGAGTTGCACAGGGATGAAAGAGATGAGGATGGACAAGGCCCAGGCTGCACTTACCATGATCAAAGCCACCCTTTGGGTCATCTTACGCTCATAGCGAAAGGGGCTGGAGATGGCCCAGTAGCGGTCCACGCTGATGACGCACAGATTCAGGATGGAGGCAGTAGAGCACATGATGTCAAAGGCCACCCAAATATTACAGAAGGCCCCAAAGGGCCAGTAACCGGCCACCTCTGCCACAGCTTTCCAGGGCATGACTAGGAGGGCAACGAAGAGGTCAGAGATAGCCAAAGACACAATGAAGATGTTGGTCATTTTGGAGCGCAGATGTCTGCATCGGATGATGGCCACACACACCAACACATTCCCCAACAAGGTCCAGAGAATGAGCAGCGACAGGAGGCTGGCAGTGACTATCTGGGCTGGCCCCAGGATCTCCCGGCTGTTCCCACCTGCCCCTTCCGGACCCCCTGCGCCTGCCGAGGGCAGCTGCAGCTGTAAGAGCAGCAGCGGCGGGTACAGAGTCCTGTTTCGTCGGGGTGGTAAAAGCATGGCAGGGACTCCAGGGGCGCAGGGCTCTGGGTAGCAGACACGTCACCCGAATGCCCCTGGCGAGGCCCCATTGGAGTCCCCCACCTCCCCCAGGGCTCGTGCGCTCCGCGGGCAGCTGTCCTCCCTGAGCTGGGAGCCCGACAGCTGCCCGGCGGCTGCTCTGGGGCTTCGGTGCCAAAGCCGCGGGCTAAATCTCTGCGCTTCGCAGCAGCTGCCCGGGCCACCAGGAATCTGGAGCAGAGCTGGGTTTCTGGGCGCCGAGAGCCGGACTCCAAAGCTCGGCAATTTCGTCCTCGCCGCCTCGGCTTGGAGCTCAGAGCGTGCCCTCGGTTCAGCTCCTAGGGTCCCGGCACCCTTGGAGAAGGTTAGGTGAAATTGCTAGCCTAGTGGGTTGGCTGGGGAGGGGCATCTCCCTGTCTCCCTTGTCCCCAGTCACTGCCCGGCGCACAGCGGCTCTCCACTTGTTTCCTACCTTCCCCAGCCCTGGGCTCTGTGAGTGGCAGCGCGCACCTGGAGTCCAGCCGCCCGGCGCCCTTGGCGTTGGCGCTGTCACCTGCCCCGCGCCCGCTGGGACGGAGAGGCTGCTGCCCCGCAGTTCTCTCTCCCGCTGCCGCCCCGAGACAGGGAGCTCCTTATAGCTGCCGCTGCCACTGCCTGAGATCGGAAGTGAAGAAGGAAGAAAATGAAGAAACACCTCTAGCCCGCCTAGCCTGGGAATAACGCTCTCCTGCCTTTCTGCCTCCTCCTCTCCCTCCTTGCCTTTTCCCCTCCCTCCCTCCCTCCTTCCTCCGGGCCTCTGCTCTTCCCTTTTCTCTTCTCTCCCTCTCCCCGCCCCAGCTATTACCTACTTCTAGCTGGTCTCCTGCCTTCTATCCTTCTGAGTGTCCTCACGTCAGCTACAAATCTTTAAGTCAGCAGTTGATGGCTAAAGGTGAGGACTTTTAAGGTCTGGGAGATTTCCAAAAGCCAAAGCACAGAAGCCGTGCCAAGTCGTGCCCGGGAAGAGACCCGGAGACAATTTCCTGCAGTGTTGCCCCCCTGCCTCCCCTGTCTTGGCTTCTCTGTCCCACCGCTCTCCCGGAGCCACGTGGAAGTTCCTGAGCTTGATGCGAAAGTAGTTTAAAAAAAAAAAAGGCAAGAAATCAGGTGTGATGAAAGGTGTAGCCTATGTAGAGTTGCATCATGAGATAGCGGAAAGCCTTAGCTTCAGGGTGGGAAGACATAGATTGCAACTTGCTAGCCATGAAATTTTGGGGAAGTTTCTTCACCTCTTAAAGCTTCAGTTTTCTCACCTGTAAAATGGAAATATAAATAATTGCATTATCTACCTCACAGGCTTCCTGTGAGAACCTTTTATGTGTGAACTATTATTATGATCCTGGGAGAGGGGATCACTGCCACCAGCAAGTATCTGATAAGGGAAGGTTTCCCAGATAGCTCTCTTTCCACACCTAGGACCAAGCATATTTTTAAAAATAATTTTTCACTTAAATGAGTTTTGCAAGGTTCAACTCAGCATAAATTCTAGGACTAGTTTCTTCTACTAAATTATAATTCTTAGCTGGATTGACATAGGAAAAGGAGAGGAATAGGGAGCAGAGATAGGACAGAATCACTTCCCTGAAGGCTTGAACCCGAAGCTAAACAAACATTTATTAAGATTTTTTTAATATATGTTCTTGGGCTAGGTTACTGGAGTGGGAGTGGAGCAAAATTGAAAAATGATCCTACCCCTGCCTTCAAATCTGACTTTTCCTTACAAGGGAAGACAAGGTAAGTATTAGAAGTATAATTCGATGGGCACAAAGGAAAGAGTCAAAGTAATATGTGAAAACAGAGAAAAGAGGAGAAGAGAGAGACGGAGAAAGAGAGAGAGAGAGAAAGAGAGAGAGAGCCTGTCTCTTATGTGATTCCACATCACTTTGTTTTCCTCTAGAATTATGATCATAATTTAATTCGTATTATATTTACCTGGGCACTATGCATGAGCAATACATTATCTTTGTCTCTCCCCCACAGGATACATAGTGGAAGTTTAATAAGTATCTATCCAAAGAAAGTAAATGAATCAAGAGGCAACATTCATCAGACTTTTCCTCTGTCCTTGAGCTGACAAATTGTTTTGTTGAATTACTCACCATCCCCTTCCCAATTCTTACCCATCCCTATTTAGAATTATTCCCAAATAAATGTATAACTAGGGTTTTCTGCTTTGTTTTGTTTTGGTTTATAGGGTCATGGTAGCAATGTATGGATATGTTTTGGGGTTTTATTGGGGTTTTGTGAGGTCACTTATTTTATCATTTTAAAACATTTTATACACTCATAGGACCAGAGAATTGTAAGGGACCTCAGAGGTCTGACCTTCATCTAAAATAGAAGGTGTAAGGCATTCCTGACAAGTTCTGATCCAGCTCTCTATGCCCCCAGTGATGGAGAGTTCAGTATCTTGAAGCAACCCATTCTTTAATGGTTATTGTTTAGTTATTTTCCAGTTGTTTCCCACTCTTCCTAACCCCACTTGGGGTTTTCTTGGCAAAGACAATAAAGTGATTTGCCATTTCCTTCTCTAGCTCATTTTACCAAAGAAAAATCAGAGGAAAATAGAGTTAACTTTCTTACCCAGGGTCACATAGCTAGTAAGCGTCTGAGGCTAGATTTGAACTCAGAAAGAGGAGTTTTCTTGACTTGAGGCCCAGCACTCTATCCACTGTACCACCTAACTGCCTAATTCTTTGATTGGACAGCTCTTATCGTTATAGAACTTTTTATACCATACTGAAATCACCCTCCCTATCTCTTTGGAGTCAGGCAAAAAAAAAAAAGTCTAATCCTCCTTCCATATAGCAACTCTTCACATATCTCAAGACTGTTATGTCATTCCCTGTCTCCCATCTCAACCCCTTAGTCTTCAGACTAAGTTCTTTATCCTCAGTTCTTTCAGTTTTATTATTCTTCCACCTCTAGACCCACTCCAGCATGTCAAAATCCCTCTAGCAATTTGGAACTATGCCTAAGGAGCTATAAAACTGTGCATACCCTTTGATCAAGCAATACCATTACTAGGTGTGTATCCCAAAGAGATCACAAAAAAAGGGAAAAGGACCCATAAGCACAATAATATTTATTTCTTTTTGTGGGGGCAAAGAATTGTAAATTGAGGGAATGCCCATCAGTTTGGGAATGGCTGAACAAGTCATGGTATGTGGATGTAATTGTAATATAGAACTATTCTGCTATAAGAAATGACAAGCAGGTAGATTTCAGAAAAATCTGGAAAGACTTACATGAACTGATGCTAAGTGAAGTGAGCAGAATTAGAACACTGTGCACAGCAACAGCAACACTGTGCGATGATTATCTATGATAGCCTTAGCTCTTCTCAGCAATACAATAATCCAAGACAATTACAAAAGATTCCTGATGGAAAATGCTAACCACATCCAGAGAAAGAGCTATAGAGTCTGAATGCAGATTGAAGCATGCTATTTTCACCTTTTTTGTTTGCTTTTTGTGTATTCTTTCCCATGGTTTTTCCCTTTGGTGCTGATTCTTCTTTTACAACATAACT
Organism: Bettongia penicillata ogilbyi; assembly: GCA_023548195.1. Taxonomy (NCBI): domain Eukaryota; kingdom Metazoa; phylum Chordata; class Mammalia; order Diprotodontia; family Potoroidae; genus Bettongia; species Bettongia penicillata. The sequence continues at coordinate 20,621,942 of JAJHZJ010000177.1, read as the reverse complement.
AATGTGGAAATATGTTTAACGTGATTGTACATGTATATCCTATAGAAGATTATTTGCTCTTTTGGGGAGGGAAGTAGAAAAACCAGAAACTCAAAATTTTACAAAAAAATTCAAAAAGTGAATGTTGAAAACTATCTTCACATGTAATTAATTAGGGAAAAAATAAAATACTACTAAGGAAAAAAATCCCTCTCTATAAGTAGTAGCGAGAACTAAGCACTATTCTGGATCAAGTCTGAGAGAAATGTAACAGAACTATTAATGCACTTTTTCTGAACTATACTATACTTTATATGGACACTTACTAACTGTGTGACCTTGAGCAAGTCACTTAGCCCTCTTTGCTTCAGTTTCCTCTCTGTAAAATGAGCTGGAGAAGGAAATGGCAAACCACTCTAATATCTTTGCCAAAAAAACCCTACGAAGAGTCAGACATTACTGAAATGACTTAACAAAATACTTCCTATTAATATAAAAGGGTAGACTGTGAACTTGGTTTTGTTTAATCACTTGTCCATTCAAATTTCAGGATTCTATTAGAATTAGTTTCCTGCCCAGCCCCTATTTTAAGATGTTCTTTTCCAGTCTCCCACCATAATTTTTATTTGCAAGTACACATGTTGAAGGGGAAGTCAAACATGTTACTCATCTTTTCACACAAGAAAAGAGAAAGATACAGTAGCTGGGAGTGTAAAGATACACTCCCAGCTCCTGTTCCCTGAGGACATGCTGTCAGAAATTGACCAAAGACTACCTGGTATAGGAAAACACCTTGGTCAGGGGCAACCTCACCTTGACTACTAACTAGTCATATGACCTTGGCAAAGTCCTTCCTCTACACCTCAATTTTCTCAACCATAAATAAAAGGCATCAGAGAGTAAAAGTGAGCATCAAATAGAGAATCATGCATCTAGACTTCTAAGAAACCTTCGATTAAGTAGTCTAGCATTTTTATTTTATAGGTATGGAAATAAGAGAGTTGACCTTGTTACAAAACTACCCTTCACAGTCAGAGATTGTGCTCATGTTGATACTGCCATCAGGGAGCCTTCATTTGACTTAGGAGACTAGTGGAAGATGGTGTTTGTTTTAACACTTTCCAGCATAACTATATGGCCAAGAATGAGGTGAACTCTCATAAAAACCATCAGTTTGCCCAATTAGTTCAAGGTCATCCTGTTGCCTTAACAGTGGTATAACTGGTGTTCCCACTTTCCTGTCATTTGTCTCTTTTATGTAGCTGCAATTAGACCGTGACAAACCAAACAGACGTTTCACAATCTCATATTGCTTGCAGTGTTAAGCCTGACATCATTCTACTTCAGACATGAAACTTACCTAACACTCTCAGGTATTTAAAATTTCCTCGGCCAATACATCGTGTACCTTCTCTGTACAAAGCTCAATTCAAGTGACTATGGAGTACTATGGGGTCTATAGAAAAATCTAAAAAGATCATAAACAGAATTATGTCAGTCAACAAGCATTCATTAGATTTCAAGCTATTGAAAGACTGAGCTCCTTGAGAGTAGGGACCATCTCTTGCCTTTCTCTGTATCCTCAGCATTTAGTGCTGTGCCTAACACATAGTAAGCACTTAAGAAGTGTGTATCAGCTGCTCACTGTTGAGTGATAAGACTGGGTACTATAAAGCAATATTCTCCTCCTGGCATCTTATCCACTGTTAAGTCCTGAAGTGAATTTAGTGAAGATTCCTTGAAAGGAATCTTTCCTCTCAGGGCCAGGAGTCACAAGGTACTCCCTTGGCCACACATATTCCCTACATGTGTACCTCATTAGCTTTTTGGTTTAAGTTTGAGTCTCCTCTTCCCAGGGCCCAGGTGTATGCAGAGAGGAGAAGGAACTTCCTATTTGGAAGGGTAGGCAGTGTTTTGTAATTTCTGTTATTGCTCTACCTACCTTCTCTATAAATTCTCTTTTTGTAAAAATCTAATTGATATCAACTGACTGATCTATATGAAGGGAGTTTACCCAGTGCGGGCTCATGAACAACAATACCAGAAACTCTGAGGGTTAGCTTCTAGAAACCAGAGGGGAGGAGTAATCAGTCACCCTTTGAGGATCCAACCTGCCAGTATCAGGGGAGTCTAGAAGAATGAGTCCAGAGGATATGTTACATAATGAAAAGGACCCTGAAGTAGAGCTCAATAAATTGGGCTTCTAATCTTCATTCTCCCACCAACTAGCTGTGCAAAATACCCTTCTCTAGGCCTCAGTTTCCTTACAATTAAATAACAGTGCTTTGAGGCAGTATGGAACAGTAGGAAGAACACTGGCTCTTAGAAGACCTGGCTTCAGATTCCACCTCTCATGTTTACACGCTATGTAACTTTGGGCAAGTCATTCGACTTCCCTGGGCCTCAGTTTCCTCATTTGTAAAATGAATAGTGTAGGGGGCAGCTAAATGGCAAAGTGAATAAAACACTGGTCCTGGAGTCAGAAGGACCTGAGCTCAAACCTGACCTCAGACACTTGACACTTACTAGCTATGTGACCCTGCACATAGGTTCCTTAAGTGACCCTCCCCAAAAAATGAATAGATAAGACTAAATGGCCACTTAAATCTAGATTTCTGGTCAATAATTAAATGTCACTAAGGTTTCCAGGAGATTTAACCATTAATGTTTGATAGTCTAAGGTGTCTTCCAGCTCTGATGTGCTGTGTTCTATTTGCTGTCTCCTTATGGTTTTAACATTATTTTTAAGCTCTACTATTCCATGACAGTTTGAAGAACCCTAACCATCCTGGTCAGCCTCCTCCGGACCTGTGCTGACCTGTCTATTTCCCTTCTAAAGTGTGGCATCTAGAGGATTTCAGAGATAGGAATGATTGCTGGGATGGGATACGCAGGGCATTTCCTTGAGCCTCATGCACACATAAAAATTAATGGTGCTTAACATTTAAAGCAGTATTGACTAAAGATCAAAACCCTTTGACATCTCAAGGCATTTTGGAGAGATCTCAGTGTGGTAGGAATAAAAGTAAAAGACAAAGGGCAGGAAACAGAAACCATCAGAGAAGTCCAGGTGTACGATGTTTAATTCCCCTTAACTAACACTTATTAATTTCCCGTTCTGCTAGGTGCTGGGGAATATAGTGACAAAAAGAATTAGTCTCTATCTTCATGGATTTTATAGCCTAAGGGAGTGGGAGGGAGGAGGAGAGAGACATGAATACAGATAAGTAATTAGAAAATATATGCAAGGTGAATACAAAGTAACTAGGGCCGGGCTCAGGAAAGATAGTGTGTAGAAATTACAGAACTGAGTATCAAAGAGATCTAGCTAGGTTTCCCAAGAGGTGAGATGGACATTCCAGACATGGGCATACAAAGCACGTTACAGACAAGGAGAGTACAAAGATACAGAGGATGGAGATGGGGGGTTACATAGAGATGAGCAATTTTAGAGCTGGAATTTTTTCATAACCCTTTAATTTATCAAAATCACCCTAGATTCAATTCCCATATGCCTTGACTACTGATCTTAGTGCCACTTGAGAACTTACTGAGGATACATTCAATTTCTTTTGTTTCTTTGCTTTTTTATTTTTTAATTTTTTAAACTATTTTTTTATTTAATTTTCATTAAGAACTAAAAATGGCCTGAAAGTAACATTCCAAGCTATAGCATATCTGCCTCACAGCTCTCTATTTTTAATTATTTTCAGATGTCTGTTTTCTCTCTTTTCCACATTATTCCATTGAGAAAAAAGCGAAAAGAAAAATAAATTTCTTGCAACAAATATACTTGCTCAAGCATGGGAAAAGAAAAATAAATTTCTTGCAACAAATATGCTTGCTCAAAACAAATTCCTTCAGTGATTCTATGAGTGCATATATACATACACACTATATATACATATATTGATTATATATACATACATATGTACGTATAGCATTGACCACAAGCAATACATACATATATGTTTAATATATACATACATATATACATATATGTTTACTATATACATACATATATAGGGTAGCTAGGTGATGCAGTGGATAGAGCACCTGTGCAGGAGTCAGGAGAACCTGAGTTCAAATCTCACCTCACACACTTGACACTCACTAGCTGTGTGACCTTGGGCAAGTCATTTAACCCCAATTGCCTCATCCTGGGTCATCTCCAGTCATTCTGATGAATATTTGGTCTCTGGATTCAGATGACTCTGGAGGAGAAGTGAGACTGGTGACCTGCACAGCCCTTCCTCACTCAAAACAAAGTCAAACGCAAGTCATGTCATCATTTCTCTGATGGCATGGTCTTCTTCGGTAACAAAGGACCAATACACACATATATATACATAGATCCTTAACTATATATACACTATATATACATATGTTGACCATATACATATATATCATTGAATACATATACACACAAAATATATATACCTATGTTTTAACTATATATATGTATACAAGTATCATTGACTATATGCAATATATACATACATCATTGACTATCCACACTATATCTACATATATCATTGAGTATATACATATAATACATACTTATATGTTGACTATGTACATATATATGTTTGACATACATACAAAATATACATATATTGACTAGATATAATTGACTAGATATATACACAATATATATGTTGACTACATGCATACATATGTCATTGACTATATATACATAATGAATACCTACATGTTGACTGTATATACACATATATATGTGTAGATACACATATGTCTGGCTATATATACACATAATATACACATATATTGACCAGATATCATTGATATATTGATAGATATACACACAATATATACATATGTTGACTATATTATACACACATATTGAACACGCACACATATAATTCTGCACCCTAAATCTATCACTTCTCAGTCAGAATGTAGACAGCATTATCATTATTAGCCATCTGGAGTCATTGAAGGTCATTCAATTAATTAGTATTCTTACAGCTTTGAAAATGATTTGTCTTTACAAGGTTGTTGTCGTATCAAATGTTCTCCCAGTTCTACCCATTCTATTCTTTATCAGCTTATAAGAGCTCTCAGAATTGTTCATTTCTATAATACTGATGTTGTAGCATAAATTATTTTTCTGGTTTTGCTCACTTTTCTCTGTCGTAGCTCATCAATCCCAATGCATTTATACACAAGTATTAAATACTGGCCCCCAGGCTGCACTGTCTGACTTCCTCTGATAACAACCAGAATAATCCAGCCCCTTGGAAAGTGCTCCTCAAGCCCTGTTGCATTCCTACCTAACTGCCTGGACCAGTCACCATTGATTCCCACTCCCATGGAAGAAGGTGGCCTGTGAGGCAATACCTTGTCTGTGCCACCTTCCTCAGCTCACAAATATACAGTGCTCTCCACACGAATTACCTCATCTGATCCTTGAAACAGTGAAACCCATGAGGTAGATATGATTATTATTCTCTTTGTTTTGTGGATGAGAGAACTGAGACTCAGAGAACCCAGGTGACTTGTCCAGTACTCCAAGCAGAGCATCTAAGGGCTGGAACGCAGAGCTTCCTGACTCCAAAGCCAGCGCTCTAGCAACCACCTCCACTCTTTCCCTTAAGTCATTGAGGAAGAAATTGAGACTCTTAGAGATAAAATGACTGACCCGAAGCCAACGAAATAATACAGGACAGAGACAGGATTCGAATCCAGGTCCCCTGACAGTAGATTTAAATAAGACAAGTCCATTATGGAACTTATTGTCTAGACATTTAAAATGTGTTTTAAATGTAATATTGAAAATGAAATTGAAAATAATATTGGAAAATGCTCTGTGGAGTTTCACAGGTAGTTGCCTACATTGCCTAATCCTGGTCACTGTGGGGCCTCCCTCTTGGTTATTTTAATTTTATACCTTCTCTTTGATCATGGATTTGAACAACGGTTAGCAGATTGGGGAGATATTTGAGGTAAGGAGGAAAGTAGAGGCAGGCACATGCTGACTTGTCCCTAAAAGCATACCACATGGTCACCTGCCTTTTAATAAGGCCATCCTTTCAATATCTCCCCCATTCTCTATCACCCTGCCCCGACCCCCACCCACCACAGTTATAAACCCAGTATCTTATTCCCAAAGGGCCTTGCTCTCTCTTAAAACTATAGAATGTAAAAGCTGGGAAGGCTCTTGTCTATCATTCAGCACAATTACCTTATTTTACAGATAAGGAGACTGTGGCTGAGGCAGGGGAAGTGTTTCAGACCTGATGCTTTCATTGGTGTCTTCTCTTAGCCTGTGGAAGGCCCTGAAGCCCTAGTTCCCAGACTCCAGGGGTGTCTGGCTTCCTTATTGCCGCCATAGGACATTGCTTGGGGAACCACTTTGGGGAGGGGAGGGGAGTAGCAAGGAGAAGAGTTGCATTGCCTCAAGTCAAGTGAGGAGGGGATATGGCCAGCAAGGATGTTAACTAAAGACCTGGGAAACAAACCATCAGTTACTAAAACCTTGAACTTGCCCTTCCCCAGTGTTTTTCTGACCTTACTCAGGGTACCTCCCCCAGCTTTGGACCTATTTCTCCTGAACTCACACCATCTTGGAGTTATTGCCTTCATGGATATCTGGTAGTGACCTCAGAATTATTTGGTTGATGGTTACTCTCCTGATATCTGGAGTTAAATAGCAAGTCTGACTGAAACCACATCCTTTTCTTACTAACAGCAGCAACAACTGCAAAAATTCACATTCCTGTAGCAAAGTTGAAATAGAATAGACATCTGTCCATCTAACGACTAAACAAGTCATTAGAATGTAATGCAACATTATTGCATAGTAAAAAATGATGATGAAGACTGAGAAGCATGAGGAGACTTCTATGAATTGATGCAAAGTGAAGTAAGCAGAACCAGGAAAACTATATACTTTCTAGATAGACAAAAATAGATATAGACATGCATACACACATATACATATATGCACATATGTACATTTGTATATGTATACATATATGTATATATGGCTGCTGTCCTTCATCTTCGAAAAGGACCAAAATGACATCACTACAATAAAGTGAAGTTTCAGTGTGTCCGACTGTGGCTGATCAGACCAATACGAGCTCAGAATGCTCTACCAGTGGTTGGGCACAGATAGTCCAAATGAATTTTTGGGGTGGATGCTCCAAATTTGCGCATCTTGTGTTTACTTTGTGCTGTCTCAATTCTGCTTTGCTCAAAGAGCACAGCACCCTTTCTGATGTGGACACGCCATGCTGAATGGTCCTGTGTCAGTATCTCCCATGTTACACAGTCAAATCCAAAGTTCCTGAGAGAGACCTTGAGAGTGTCCTTGTATCATTCCTTCTGACCACTATGTGATCGCCCAACCCATGAGAGTTCTTCATAAAATAGTCTTTTTTGGCAAGTGTATATTTTGGATTTGAACATCGTGGCCAGCCCATTGGAGCTGTGCTCCCTGAAGCATAGTTTGAATGCTTGGCAGTTCAACTCCAGTAAGGACTTCAGAGTCTGATACCTTATCCTCAGAATCTTCCTAAGACAGTTCAAATGGAAGTGATTCAGTTTCCTGGCATGGCGCTTGTAGACTGTCCATGTTTCACAAGCGTACAACAATGAAGTCAACACAACAGCTATGTAGACCTTCAGTTTGGTAATCAGTCTAATACCTCTTCTCTCCCAAACTTTTCTTCACAGCCTCTCAAATACTCAGCTAGCTCTGGCAATGTGTGCATCAGCCTCATTGTCAATGTGTACATACATGACATCCCTGGAAAGTATACTATCAAGGTAAGTGAACTTATCCACAGCATTCAAAATTTCTCCATTTGTTGTAATCAATGATTCCACATATGGATGGTGTGGTAGTGGCTGATGGATTGTGTTTTCTTGGTGTTAATTATTAGGCCAAAATTAGCACAGCCAGCAGAGAATTGATCCATACTTTGCTGCATCTCAGCTTCAGAGGCTGCATTGAGTACACAATCACCTGTATACAGAAAATCATGCACCAATACTTCCTCCACTTTGGTCTTGGTTTGTAGCCTTTTCAAATTGAAGAACTTACCTTCAATATGGTACTTGACCTTGATGCCTTTTTCATCCTCATTGAAAGCATTTGACAACATGGCTGAAAACATCATGATGAAAATGATGGGGAAATTCAGAAACTGCTAAATGAAAAACGAGAACTCCACAGTATATACCAGCAGCATAGTTCATTCACCTCTAAAAGGAAGAATTTAATTCCATCAAAAGGGTATAAGCAAAGCTTAGAGAGATGCAGGATTCCTGGCTCAGTAAGAAGGCAGATGAAATTCAGTTTTATGCTGATAGTAACAATCCAAAGCACTTTTATGATTCTCTGAAAGCCAATTACGGACCAAAAACCTATGGTGCATCACAACTATTCAGTGCTGATGGAACCACATTAATTAGTGATGAGGACATGATCCTAGAGAAATGTGCTGAACACTTTCATGGTGTTCTCAACAGACCATCATTAATCAAGGCTGAGACCATTGACAGTTTACCTCAGGTTGAAGTCAATGCCTCCTTAGCTGAACTTCCAACTGAATATATGTGTGTATAGTGACAATATAAATGAAAAGAACAATGCCAAAGTAAAACTGAAGGCTGTATAATTATTATGACCAAAGAAAAGCTATGAAAATTCAGCTCCCTCTCAACTCTGTGGAGGTTAGGCACTGCCAGAATAGGACACTGCCTATAATCTCAGATTTGCCTGAAATACTGGATAATTTTGTTGAACTTTTTCCCCCTTTCTTTTTTCTTCTCCACTATAAGGGACAGAGGATACAGAGGGATATATTGTGAAGTGTAGATGGTATTTTTTTAAAAAAGGTATCTACAACAAAAATTTTTAACCAATTCATATTTCTATATTAGCTTATTTTATAAAACATTTTTATCACAGTAGAACAATAGATTTCAATCTATTTTAGAATAGAACAATAGATTACAAAAGATTTTATAGAATACTTCTCACAATAACTTTATAAGGAAAGCACTGTCAATTATTATCATCTCCATTTCATAAATGAGGAAACTGAGGCACAAAGAATGACCTATCTCTCTTCACATAGCTCCTAAGTCATAAATGAGACAAAAGGAGGCCTTCTGCTTTCAAGTTCATTACTCTATAGGGCAGGTAGCCTGCTTAAACCCAAACAATCAATAACCCATCCTGGTTGCCCATCCTGTCCTGATCCCTCTCATTCCCAGCACCTCAATTCAGACTTTCCTTCCTAGTTCCATTTCATTACACTCTAAGACTGGAAGACATCCTGGAAAAGATATCATTGGCTCCCCAGCCTTATCATTGAGTCTTGAATATGGTTTCAGGAATGCCAATTCTATCTTATCTCTCTCCTAAGTTGGGACTTCTGTTCAACCATAGTAGCATTTTCTGTTTTGTCCTACCAGAGGACCTAGAAGGGCCAAGATTATATTAAGTGCTTACATCTGATTGACAAGACAGTTTAGTTTAGGACTATTTGTATTACAACTGGCAGATCAGGCTTTTTAGTTATCCTGCTTCACACAGGAAAGTAACCTCAGAACATTTCATTACAACCCAACAGTGGAATTTCACCATTGTGATGTCACAATCAGAAAGGCAGAGCAAATGAACTGTGGGATAAGAAAGCAGCAGCTAGTGCCTGCATGAGCATCCCACAACCTCTAGTGCAGCCACACCCCAGAGAACGGGGAAGAGTTTTTAGCAAGTGTGGTCAAGGGCACACTCACTGTTGTCCACTTGTGATATGGCAAGATTGTTGCCCAAGCTCTTTCATCTAGACATCTTTAAGATGTCTAGCAGCTTTCTGTGCAATCCTCAGGGACATATACAATGTGCAACACACAGAGAGACACATGAGAAAACCCAGCCAGGTAACCCAACTGTCAAAGTTTCACAGTGACCACATATGGTATTCTGCAATGGTCAGTTCTAGTGTAAAAATCAGCTTAGCAATGCAGACCCAGAAGCTCAGACTAGTTTTGCTTTTCTAAGCTGGCCATGTCTTCAAGAGAAAATGAAGCTAGTGCCCTCATCTGGGTTATCGTCTACAGCTGATGCCCACATACCCTTGAGCAGTGCTTCTCAAACTGTGGGTCATGACCTCCATTGGATCACAAAAAAAATTGGCAATAGTGAAAGGTTTCTGAAAATCCGATGACCAAAAATCAATTAGCACTAATGTGATGAATCCAAGGTGTTTCTGGCAGCACTTGGCTATGTTGCATCATGCAACTTCACTGCAGCTTGATTTCTGAACACAAAGCATGTCCCCTTGACAGCTGCTCATGCCCTTAGGACATGCAGCCAAAGGGGTCACGAGTGGGAAAAGCAAGAAGCCTTGCTCCGGAGTACACTTGCCCTCCCTCACTCATTGTGGTAGCACATGATAGGTTACCAGAGGAGATAAATATGTAAAACTAGCTTACTAAAAACTTTATAAACTTCAATTCAAAAATTTTTATTTATTTTTTATATTCCCACAATGTGCCAATTATTTTAGTGAGTGCTAAGGATGCACATATGAAATGATATATAATTCCTTCACTCAAATCAGTCGACAGTCTAATGGAGGGAAAGAGACATTTATACAGATGAAGTGGTAGCACATAACAATGTTTCCTCCTCTTCTTTCCCTTCTGTTAGTGATGGAGCAGGGACGCAGGAGTGTCCCTGGCACGTGAGTGTTAGGAATAGGACTCAGTTTCCCATAATGCTTCAAACTGGGGGTCACATACAAACGAGAGGAGCATAGGTTCCTGAAGGAGAATAGAGCTGCTGGGAAGAAATCACAAAACAGCAAAAGACCTCCAGGAAATGCAGAGAGGAAGGATGCCATGAGCTGCCTGCAGTGAGTGGACAGAGACTATGGCTGAAAGATGGGCATGATCCAAGTGCCTGATCCAAGACTTGTACTGGAAGAGACCAAGCTAAGAGCTCCAAAGTCAGTGACAGCAGAAGCAGAGGCAGTGAAGGCAGCACCAACAAAAGCATAGCAGCAAAGTCCAGAAGCAGGAAAAAGGCAACTCAACCCCAACTAGTTCCAGCATCCAGAAAAGCAGTGGACCAGGCTCCTGGGACTTTGCTCCTTGGTGTCATGGGGTTTTTGTAAGGACCGTGCTTATTTGGAAAGAAAGCCTGTGAGACCTAGCTAGGACATGATGCAGGTGAGTAGTAGTGATAGGGCAGTGTTACTAAGAAATGTTGAGAGAGAGCTTCAAGGGAGCTGTCTTTGGCAAGTGAGTGAGTGTATATGTAGCATATTTATACATACATATACGTATATATATGACTTATATACATGTATATTATATTATATATTACATTATATCTAAAATGTAAAAATATGGATTATATATATGAGAGAGAGAGCATGTAGGTATATGTGTTTGTACATATATTAAATACCTAACAACCTAGCCCACAGTTTTCAAACATCTACCAAACATCTACAAGACAGTCATTTTTGTGCTACTGAAATTATAAAGGATATCTATGTGACCCAATGGGAAGGAAAGAAGTTTGTTCAGGTTTATGTTAATACTGGAAAGACTACTACAGAACTGCAATCAAAGGTGCAGGTGAGGAGCACATGAATTGCTCTGAACTGTACATAATAACATGATACTGCTCTATCTGTAACTGCACTTATGTTGTGATTTAAGGTTTACACAGTACTTTATATATGTTATCTCATTTGATCTGCATAACCACCCTAGGAGGCTGGTGCTACAGATGAGGAAACTGAAGGTAAAAAGAGTTAAATAACTTGCCTAGCGTTATATAGCTAATCAACGTCTCAATTTGAATTCTGTTCTGATGGACTCCAAGTCCAGCATTCTTTGCACTGTGTCACCGAGCATAGGAACAGCCCTCCAGCTAACTAGAACTGTTCCAGTCAATTCAAGAGCTGGAAGCAAAGTTTGTTTACATAGAAAATACCAACAATGACCCTATATAGCCCCTTCATAGGTCTGGATCATCAAGACCTAAGTGCAGTCCAAGCCACAGCTAATTAATCTCACCAGAGGCTCAAGCTGGGCCTACTATCCCTGATACCCTTATCCGAAATCAGACCTCTCAGAGGGTCTAGGAGGTTCGAGCTCAGTGGCCAAGGCTGCTTCAGTAATAGCACCAAAACATTATACCCTAAAAGTATAACCAGTATTTGACTGGTTTTGGATGAAAAGGAAATAAGTGTGCCATATATATTCAAAGTAGGTTTCTGGAATTATTTTGCCCGAAACTGACATCCACCTGAGCAGTGAAAGAAAAGAATAGAGATGTGTGTTATCCCCAAAATCTTAGTTTAGTCTTTAGTTTTAATAGCTTAAAACTTTTGGGACAACCTGTATTGCATAAGCATAGTTCTTGGAACATGTTAAGTGCTTAACAAATGCTCTATTTGTCTGTCTATTCCAGGGAAGTTGTATGTATCAGCAAGTGATGAACATTATGCATAACTCCAACCAATATTTCTGAGTTTTCCACATTGGTTGAGAATGGCTTTAGACTGTTCAGTGGATAGAGTGCTGTGGGTGGTGGTGAAGGTGATAAAGGTGGTGGTGATGGTGGTAAAGGTGGCAGTGATGGTGATAAAGGTGGTGGTGATGGTGGTAGTCTTTGATTTTCCAAGAGGACCAGTGGCATCACGGAGTGACGTCTTGACTCATTCATGAGTTGGATTTAAGTGGGACAGGGTTGCATAAAATCATCAACTTTTCTCTCTCTCTTCCAGTCATCAAAGTTCAGTGGCAGGACCAAAAATCAAAAGAACTGGTGATGACCCAGAATGCAATGAATGATCTTGGCATCTTCAATATCTGACCATGTTCTAAGGTCTCCATAGCACCTGCTTCAGCTAGCTGCCTTTGTAACTGTTGGAATAAATTGTTCTCATCCATCCATTCCAACCAAGGAGAAATGGATACATCCTAGATCTAGATTCAAGAAGATCAGAATTCATTTATGGTCTCAGACTCTTACTGGCTGGGGAACCTCTGGCAAGTCATTTAAACTGTTTCCTCACAGGTTAAAAAAAATGAAGATAATAATAGCATTTCCCTCTCAAGGATGTTGTAAAGATAAAATGACATAATATTTGCAAAACTCTATATGAATGCAGGCTAGTAAGAAGTTCTGTTCTAGAGCTTTGGATACCAAGTTATTCCCTGCTATGATAGCACATCTCTTTAGGAATAATGCTCCCCGGAGGGTGGAGCCAAGATGGAGGAGTGAGAGCAGCGACTCACCTAAGCTCTCGGACAAACTCCTCCAGGTACCTCTGAAAGGAGAATCTGACCAAATTTTGGAGGTGCAGAATCGAGTAGGAGACAGACGGTGATGGATTCGGAGCTCAGGTTGGACTGGAAGGTCCATGGGAAGGATCTGTTCCGTGGGGGTGAGCCCACAGCACACAGCACAGCGTGGCCAGTGCAGCAGAGCAGAAGAGACCCGAGAAACCTGGGGGGCAGGTGGAACCAGAGAAGCGGCACCCGGGGTGGGAGACAAGCCGAACCGAGTCAGTGAGAGCCACAGAGCGCCAGATATCAGCACAGCAACTCCTGAGACCTTCAGCCCGAAGATCAAACTTTGGTAAGTCACCCACTTGAACTTCCGGGAGCCAGGATGGCGGAGTGATCAGTAAATGCTCTCTCCTCCCCCCTTGATGACCGTGAAAGAACCATAAAATATCTCCCCAGAAAAATCCCAGATCAGCAGAAACAGCGGAAGGAGGCCAATAGTCTCATAACACCTGAGAGGAGGAAAATAGCTAAGGGGGACTCCTCCTACTGTGGCAGAGGCACACCGGAAGGACAGGGGACCCAGGGCAGAGAAAACTCACACTAGGACCCAGGCAAGCCTTAGCGCCAGGAGAGGAGCCCCAGGAGGGGTGGAAACACGCATTAGCATCTAGGCGTGCCTCAGCTGTCCAGGGGAATCAGAAAGACAATAGGGCAGCTGGGATTACCAGCCCCTGAGCTTGCCTTTGCCTCAATTCAGCTGAGATCTCCTGTGACCAGACCACTCCTCTCCCACACTTAACAAGCTAAACCCAGGGCTGATCAGGGAAACACCAAACAAAAACCTGCTTTTAGCTTTTTCACACATCAACTCAGCAAAAAGTTCTCTAGCTTCTGACTGAAAGAACCAGAAGCCACAACACTCAGTCAACATCATGAACAGGAAAAAGCAGAGGGCCGAAAGAACCATAGAATCTTTCTATGGGGATAAGGACCAAAACACAAACCCCAAAGAGGTCAGAGCTGAGACTGTACTTCCATCTGAAACTTCAGAAGGGACTATGAACTACTCGCAAGTACAAGCAGCTCTCCTGGAACAGCTGAAGAAGAAAATAGAAGATAAACTGGCCAATGATTTTAAAATTATTAAGAAAGAATTCACTGATGAGAACAACTCCTTGAAAAGGAAAATTGAACAAATGGAAAAAGAAGTTCAAAAATTAACTGGAGAAAATAACTCCCTAAAAGGGCAAATGGAAAAGGAAGTACAAAAATTAACTGGAGAAAATAGCTTCTTAAAAGGAAAAATTGGGCAGATGGAAAAGGAGATACAAAAGTTAACGGAAGAAAACAATTTGATGAAGATTAGAATTGGACAAGCAGAAACTAACGACTCAATGAGACAGCAAGAATCAGTCAAACAAAATCTAAAGAATGAAAAGATAGAAGAAAATGTAAAATATCTAATTGGAAAAACAACTGACCTGGAAAATAGATCCAGAAGAGAAAACTTAAGAGTTATTGGCCTGCTAGAAACCCAGGATGGAAAATGAGCCTGGACAATATCTTCCAGGAAATCATCAAAGAAAACTGCCCAGAAGTACTAGATACAGAGGGCTAAACAGTCATCGAAAGAATCCACCGTTCCCCTCCTGAAAAGGAATAATGCTCCCCACGATTCAATTCAATTTAAAAAAACCTTGATTGAGCACCTACTGTGTGCAGGGTGTCTACACTAGGACTAGAAAGACAAAAGGTGACATGTTCTCTGCCCTCAAGCAGGATAGTAGGAAGGATGTGATCTGTGCACAAATAAATATCAGGGAAGGCAGAAAGAAGGCAAGGCAAAGAAGAGATAAAGACAAAGGAATCTAAGAAAATTTGCAGAGAGTGAGAGAACTGTTTTGGTGGAGGGGAATCAAAAGATAGACTTTTAGAGGATACTTGAGCTGAACTTGGAAAGAAGAGAATGGATTTCAACAGGAAAAGATGAAGAAAAGGCACATTCTAAGTACAGCAGAAAACCTGTGTAACACAGGGAGCCAGAAGAGGTCAGGACAAGCTCAGGAATCAGGAATTTGGCATGGCAGTAGTGTGGAACAAGACCAGGAAGGTCAGTTGGAGTCTAATAATAATAGCTAACATTTATATGTCACATAGTATGGACCAGGCACTGTACTAAGTGCTTTACAATTATTACTGCCTGGAGTCAGTAATACTTATCTCCCTGAGTTCAAATCTGACCTCAGACACTTCCTAGCTGTGTGACCCTGGGCAAGTCACTTCACCCTGTTTGCCTCTGTTTCCCCATCTGTAAAATGAGCTGGAGAAGGAAATGGCAAACCACTCCAGTATCTTTGCCCAAAAAAAGCCCCAAATGGGGTCATGGAGAGTCAGACAATACCAAAAATGACCAAACAGCAATAAGAAAGTAACAGGCTGAAAAATAACATGTCCAGCTACAGAAAGTCTATTTTCTCCCCCAGGCAATGGGAAAGTACTAGAGGTTTTTAGGCAGCAGAGAGACATGGTCAGGCCTGTGTATTTCAAAATTGATTTTGTCAGCCCTGTGAAGACTGGCATGAAAAGGGGAGAGACTAGAGGCAAGGGGACCAATTAGGAGGTTATTTTAATAGTCTAGGTAAGCAGTGATGAAGAACTGGGGCAGGAGCCAGGTGTGTATGGAGAGAAAGGGATAGAGGCTAGGGATCTGGTGTTACTATTGTACCATGAAGTACGAAATATGGAGGCCTTTGAAAAATCAAAATTACGAGAAGTCTAAAAAGCAGTGGAAAGATGTGTGCTTAAATATAGAATGTTACCTGAAATATCAGAGAAGAAAGCATTGTTAGGTGGCAAAAATAAGATACAAGACATGGTAAAAATAAGATACAAGACATAATACAATCCCAATCCCAGGGCTACACTGGTGCCCCTATAGGGATAGGGACTAATAATTTCACTGGTGTAGGGTCCTCCCCAATGAGAAAACTCCCTCTACTAATGCAGATTTGCACCTTTTCTTCAATTGACAGTTTTAGAGAGGTTCCCCCCATTTCAGATATTAAAAGAAGCAGATAAAGCCCCTCCACCCCATTCACTGGGTGAATTATCTATGAGAATAGGGACAAAACTCACACAAGATAGGAAGGGGGGATAGTTTAAGGGAAGCAATCTGTCCTGATGGAATAACTATTGAAATTGGAGTCCCATCAAAGAAGCAGGATGGCATGATGATTTGGATTTGGAGTCAAGAAGACCTAAGTTCCTAATGCTATCTCTGACACTTGTTAACTATGTGACTCTGGAAAAGTATTCTGATTCTCAGTTTTTCATCAATAAAATGGATGTTTTTTTAGAACCCACCTCATAGGATTGTGAGGATCATTTGAGAAAAATTGCATCTCCTTGGCCAACTTTAAAATGCCATATAAAGGAGAGTTATTAAAGTAGTTAGGAGTCAGCAATCCATCAGCAAATGTTTACTGAACATGTGGTGTGTACAAGGCCCAGTGCTTAGATATTTAAAACTGGGCCATTGGGAGGTTTAGGACTGAAGTTGGTGACCTTTCCAAAGTGACTTGCCACGGTTCTGACCCCTCTCCATCTGGAATGGCAGAAGGAATTGTGAAGGAGAATGCTGACCACACATAGTGTGTAGGGGACCATAGTGACCACAAGCCAGCTGCCCACAGTAGGTGGTTAGAGGCCACTTTCCAAAACAGCGGAAGGAAGTACAGTGGACAGTGCAACTCATGTGCCGCTGAAAAATCAGACCTCATATTTCCTTAAAACTTACAGCATAGGTTTCTGAGTCTTTGTTTAGGGAGACAAAATATAAGGAATGATATTCAACTCAAGAGAGCTGGGCATTTCTAAGAGGAAAGAAAGGAGGAGGCAGGAATCTCAGACTGAAAAGTCCCAATGAGATTTCTTTATCTGAGGTTCTGTTATCCTAGGACGTTATGAATTCTCTGTAGAAACAGTTGATAGAATAAGGACAGTTCTTCATGTCAGAGCTGGTGTTTGGAGGATGGTGGAAGGAGTTATATTAAACCAGACGAAATGATTCATTACCACAGCAAGTAGGAGAAGCAGAACAGAAATGAGGATGTAAGGGAACTGAGACCCAAGATAAGGGTCCAAGCAGAGTAACCTACGCCCCTGAAAGTGTAAAGGTGAGGGAATAATGGGAGTCAAGCAAGGATAAAAAGTCAAGAGGTAAGAAAGACAGAAGAGTTTCCTGACAGTCTTTAGAAGGAGGGGGTAGGGATGGGGGAAATGAGGGAGATGAGGGGAAAAGGGCACCAGAGAAGTGAGGAGCCAGTCCAAGAGGTCACTGTAAGCTTATCTCACCTAGCTAAACTTTCTAGACACTTTCTCTAGAAGTAATTTCTAATTCTGAATTGTAAGATATAATTCCCACATCTCACTGTACCGAGGCAGGTTTTCTTTGCTTTTTACTTTGCAAATAATGTCAAGTGGGATAGCACTGGGGACACAGGGATCACTTCATTCTCTGTATAGTGATCCCAGGACCTAGCACAGTGTTTGGCACATAACAGGCATGCTTATGGGTAGATTGATATTTCATTCAATTATTTTTGCAACAGCCATTGTTAATAATAGTTCACACTGTAAACCCTAAAGAACCATAAAAAAGCAAGAGGTTATTAAGCACCATTGTGTGCTAGACATAGGGGATATAAATAGGTAACTTAGATAGCTTGACCTCAAGGAGTTTGTAGATTAGTAGGGGAGATAAGACATGTATACAATCTGCCTTGGTGCTTGAGAGAATACTAGACTTTAAGATAGAAAGACCTGAGTTCCAATCCTGTCTCAGACACTTATTTTTGTATGACCCTAGCTAAGTAAGGCAGCTTCTCTCAATCTCAGTTTTCTCATCTGTAACATGGGGTAATAATAGTTTCTACTTCACAGGCTTCTTGTAAGGAATAAATTAAATTCCTGCATGTGAAAGGTTATCAAGACATTAAAGTGCTTTGTAAATATGAGTTGTTATTATTTATTAACCACAAAGCAGAAAGTAGTAGTTACTTCAAGGAAGATTCAGATAAAGTGCTAGGAGGGCTCAGAGGAGGGAGAGATTAAAGAAGTCTTCCTGGAGTATTTGTATTTGAGTTTTTTGAAGAATGGATAGTGGATGACTTTGTGTGGTTTCCACTAATGAGGGTAGGGTGGTCTATACCTCTTTCTTTCCATTCCCAAAGGTACAGGACTGGTATTGCCCCGAGGAAATCTCTGCCCACTGCCAAAAGGGAGGTTTGAATCCTGAGTCTGAGAGACTCAGTCTCCGAAGTCTGAGAGATAGCTGTTATGCCCTTGCTAAGGACAAAGGTCTATCAGTATGCCCTGACCTGCCAACTGTATCATGACTCTCAAGGCCTCTCTTGGTCAGCCAGGATCTGGCTGTCAGTCGCTATGCCCTTCTCTAAGGATACCATAGTAGAGCTCTTACTGGGTCGCACAGTTTGGTGGCAGAACAGGGGGGTGGGGGTGCAGGGTGGTCAAGGAAGGTATCTGACCCTGAAATAATAATAACCACAGACCCAGGTCGATGATTTCCTCCGTCTCTAAGGCATGGGTCTTCAGAACAGCTGCTAATTTTCAGTGCTATGTGGCATGGTGAAGAGCACTGGATTTGGAATCAGGTTCATAATCCTAGCTCTTCTACTAATGACTGGTGTGACTTTGGGTGATTCACATCCCTTCATCTGTAAAAAGAGGGCCTTGGACTAGATGAACTCCAAAGCCTCTTCCAACTCTAAGTCTTCTGTGTGCCTTCTGTCCACTTTGATTACTTATCACTGGGAGATTCTCTTTCTCTCAAGCTAGATAGCCCCCCAAAATAAGCCTATACTAAGGGGAAGATTTCAGCAGGTAGATACAGGAGTTGGAGGCAGGGGGGATTTGAAGGAGGAATTTCCTAGGGAGAGGTAGGGAGGAAAGGAGCTGTGTGTTCATCCTTCATTGCCAAAGACCATGCCATCAGAGAAATAATGACATGACTTGCACTTGACTTTGTTTTGAGTGAGGGAGGGCTGTGCAGGTCACCAGCCTCACTTCTCCTCCAAAGCCATCTGAATCCAGTGACCAGATATTCATCAGGATGACTGGAGATGACCCAGGATGAGGTAATTGGAGTTAAGAGACTTGCCCAAGGTCACACAGCTAGTGAGTGTCAAGTGTCCGAGGTGAAATTTGAACTCAGGCCCTCCTGACTCCTGCACTAGTGCTGTATCCACTGCACCACCTAGCTACCCCAAGGGAGGAAAGGGGAGAGAGGGCAAAGGGAGAGGAGAGGAAGGGAAGGGAGGAGAGGGGAAAGGAGAGCAAGGGAGGGGAGGGGAGGAAAGGAGAGGAGGAGAGAGGACAGGAGAGAACAGGAGAGGAGAGGAAAGATGGAGGGGGGCGTGGAGAGAGAATCTCTCAACTTATTCTCTGGACTTTTGCACCTCCTTACATGAGGAGACCTATTCCTTTCAGTCCTCCCCATGTGAGTCCCAGACTTCCACCACTCCATGTGGTGCCCAAGTCACACTTGGTTCACTCCCAACTTTACCTTCTCCCTCTCAGGCCCCTGCTTTTCAGCTCCTTTTTATGCATTATCTTTTTCCCCTTAAAGTATAAGCTCCTTGACAGTAGAAACTCTTTCTCCCTTGTTTTTTTCATACTTAATAGATGCTTCCAATTAAATATTTCCTATGAGTCTGGCACAGTGCCCAGTACAAGTACTGGGTATACATCCCTATAAAAACAAACAAGATGGTCCTTGCCCCCAGGGAACCTAGTGGAAGGAGAGCTGCCATTAGAATCAAAGTTCAAATGCTACTTCTGTCACTTCCTGTGTGAACTTACACAAGTCACTTGACATCACTTGACCTAATCTATAAAGGGAGATAGTTGGCTTCTAAAGACCCTTCTAGTTCTAAATTGATGAGCCTATGATCTTTGAAGTACGATATAAATCTAAGTGTTCTTGCTCAATATTAATTTTTCTTCTCCCATTTTGAAAAAACCCATGTTAATTCAAGTAGGTAGGGACATGATAAGGTAGTAAGAGGAATCAAACAGAAGATGCTGTAACCAGAGGATTCCAGACTGTGGCAGCTATGGAGGGGTCCAGAACAAGGTGCCAGCACACAAGGAGCGCTGCATCTCTCTTTTCCCTCTGCACAGCCAGACAGTACATTCCTCCTGGAAGACAGACCATAGTTCCTGCTTCTTTTTTCTCCCTTCTATCCTCTTAGCCTGTG
This sequence comes from Bettongia penicillata ogilbyi, assembly GCA_023548195.1. Classification (NCBI taxonomy): domain Eukaryota; kingdom Metazoa; phylum Chordata; class Mammalia; order Diprotodontia; family Potoroidae; genus Bettongia; species Bettongia penicillata. Next base: position 20,601,396 of record JAJHZJ010000177.1, on the reverse strand, counting down.
TCTGGCCATACCACAAAGCACAGAGTTTCAGACTGGACAGAATCTCAGGCTGCCAAGCAACCTGGGTTCACTCCGTTAAAGTGGAATCAGACAAGGTCTGTATTTCCAGGAAATCTATGCATTCAACAAAGTCCAGTAGCATATCTAAGCAGAGAAATGCTGGTCTTAAGAGTATTATAGAGGAAGAAATGCAGTAAAGTCTGTTTGATCCTAACAGATGCTTGGTTGTTGCTATGATACTAAAGTTGGGGTGCCCAGACTCTTCTATCCTAGGTAGAGTCAGGGCCAGTCAGAACTCACAACCATGATACTGGGCTTCCAACCTAGTTCCCTTTTCCCTACATTACAGGATATCTCTATTTTTTCTCCAATACCTTCCTCATGTACATGTCTTATCTCTACAGCGAGATAACAAATTTCTCCTTGAAGACAGATGATCCTCATGTTTCTCTTCCATCCCTCATGGCATCTTAGCACATGGCTGGGCACACAGCAGGTCTTCCATAAATAATTATTTGGCTCATCAATTACAAAGATGGGAAACCAGAGAGTGAGTTGCCTCCTCAGCTCCCCAGAGCTCATCTTGAAGGGGAGAACTGAACTCTTTCTGTGCATGTTTTGAATACTGTTGCTGACTCCAGGAAACCAAGAGGGCAACCCCCAAAACTAATGTTTAGTCTAAGGGGAAAGAGTGTCAAACTTTAGAATTTCCATGCCAGGAATTATGGCAATCCCAGGCGTGGAGGATAACAATAATAGCTAATATTCATATTGTGTTTTTAGATTTACACAGTGCTTTACATAAATTATCTCATTTGGTCCTCACAAGTACCCTGAGGGCGTTATCATTATTATTTTCCCCATTTTAAAAGTGAGGAAACTGAGGAGCAGAGAGGTTAAGTAACCCACCCAGGGTCACACAGCTAGTAAGTGTCTGAGGCAAGATTTGAACAAAGATTTTGCTGTCATCAAAGACAACAGTCTAGCCCCTACCTGTAAGACCTAGCTGCCTCTGACTCTCCTTGAAGAGGGTAGGGGAGGTATTGCTCAAGCCGGAGAAAAGCGAATGAAATCTGAAGTCCAGGCTAGGTCTATTAGCAGACCCTTAATGAGCTTTTACCCTGACTATTATAACTGTCCTCTTTGCTTCCAGGTTCTCCCTCTCTCATACATGTAGCACTACATAAATAAATGGTGGGTGATTGACCTTGGATAACTCTAGTCACACTGAATCAATCTGAGTTGGTAAGACTATAAGGGCTGGGACCCCAAAGGAGTCTGCTTAAGCTCAACCAGGCAAGTAGTAGATAGGAGTGACTCCCTCTCAGCTAGGAAGCAGCTCATAGGAAAAAGCAGTGCTGTAAGAGGTAAGTTCTAGAGATTAGCTTCATGGTTTTGCTGAGGGCTGGCCCTGGACGTTGGACATAGGCATCCCCATGCCTTCCCTGCCCCTGCCTCTTTAGAGAATACCTGAAGTCACCCACAGCCAACTCTACATCCCAGAAGGGAGGAGGGCAGTAGCCCCAAGATGAGCAGGTTTGTCCTTACACGTGAATCTCCTCCACTCCACTTTATGGAGCATAAATCCATTCCTGCTGTTAAAAGGATATTGTTACTTATTATTCAAGTCACATTCTCCCACAAAGTTCCTTGGGGACTGGAGAGTGGGGAGTGTGGTGTCAGGGAATGAAGGTGGCTTTGGAAAATCTGAGTTCAAATTCCAGCTCTGACATTTTTTCATTGTGTCACCCTGGACAAGTAACTGAATCTCACTAAGACTCAGTTTACTCACGTGTAAAACTAGGGTAATGATACTTCTACTACATGCCTCACAGGGTTGTAAAGAAAAAATCACTGTGTAAACCTTGAAGAGGTAAGCAAATTTTAGCTATTATTATTACTATCACAGAAGGTACTGCCCAAGTACTCAAAAAACACTTTGCAAATTCTTATGACACATCTATAAACCTTCTATGATGTCCCAAGATTAATCATCATGGTTCCCACCGGTCTGGATGGCCACTGATGCAACCATCTTTCCATCAGACTATTACAGAATTGGAACTGGAAGTAACCTTGGGGACCATCCAAGCATGGTACTAGGGGCAGGGCGGAAGCCTTGCATTTGAATTCAGTGAACCTGCATTCAGATCCTAGTTCCACTGTCTGCCATCTTTGTGATCGTGGGCAAAATATTTAACTTCTCTGGGTCTCGGTTGCCTCATCTGTAAAATCAATGAACAGAATTAGATGACTTCTGAAGTCTCTCCCAGTCTTAAGTCTGTGATGCTATGCTCTCTTGGTAAAGGAAGAAACTCATGGTTGGACCAGTTTAATAACTGGCTCATGCTTCCACTTAGTAACAAAGCCCAGAAGACAACCCATTGCTTGACTCCCAATGCAGTGCTCCTTCTACTACACTTTGAGTGACAACTCTACCTCCTGGTATAGAGCACTTTTTTGTGATTCATCCAGAGAAGATAGATCCAGGTGAGTAATTCCCTCTCCCAATGCAGACTCTACAGCTCTACAATTTAGAGTCATAGAGAATTGCCTAGGACACGAGAGGTTAAGTGACTTACTTCTTCAGAGTCACATAGGCCAGTATGTGTCAGTGAAAAGACTTAAATTCTAGTTTTTCTGAATTCAAAGGCAATCAAAATGTTAACTGTAGAAGACTATTAGATATATATAAAACAATCTTCCACAGTTAATATATGTGATTATTAATTTATAATAATATAAAATAATATATTAATAATGAATTATAGTTAATATTAGTTAATATATATTTCTAGACACAAAAGGCCCACTACCAAAGGGTTAGCCACTAGGCAATGATTTATTTTGGCCATAGCCATTCATGAAACCATTTACTAGGGTAAATCGTACGGAGAAGTATCTTGGAGGTAACTGGCTATTGTCCTTCACTCTTTAAGAGGACCAAAATGACATCGCTATGTTGGGGTCATGAAACAGTGTGTCTGACTGTGGCTGATCAGGCCCATATGAGCTCAGAAGGCTCTACCACAACTCAGGCACAAGTAGTCCATATGAACATTGGAAGTGGAGATGTCTCCAAATTTGCATATCCCATTTCTTTTGAGCTACTGCAATCCTGCTTTGTTCAGAGAACAGCACCTTCTTTGATGTAGGCACGCAATGCTGGACAGTCTTGTGCCAGTGTCTCCCCATGTTTCACAATCTAAATGTCCTTGTATGCTTCTTCTGATCTCCAGGGAAGCACTTGTCTTGTGTGAGTTCTCCATAAAATAGTCTTTCAGGCAAACATACTTTTGGCATTCAAACAACACAGCCACCCTATCGGAGTTGCACTCTCTGCAACAGACTTTGAATGCTTGGCAGTCCAGCTCTAGAATGGCCTCCATGTCTGGTACCTACCCTGCCAGGTGATCTTCAGAATCTTCCTAAGACAATTCAAATGGAAGTGATTTAGTTTCTTGGCATGGCGCTGGTAGACTGTCCAGGTTTCACAGGCATACAAGAATAAGATTAGCAATGGTTCCATAGATCTTCAGAGCCTCCCAAACACTAAGCTAGCTCTGGTAATGTGCACATAACCCCCATCATAGAAATGATGGTCCACATGTGGATGGTGTGGCACTGGCTGGTGGAGAATCTATATTTTCTTGGTGTTCTCATCAGGCCAAAATTTGCACAAGCAGCAGAAAATCGATACATACTTTTTTGCATCTCAGTCCAGTACCAACTCTCCTTTCACTTTAGTCTCAGCTTGTAGCCTTTTCAAGTGGAATAATTTACAGTCAGTGCCAGTGCAGTAGCTAACCTTGATGCCACTTTCACCCTAACTAAAGGTTTCCAACAACATCACTGCAAACATCATGCTAAAAAGTATGAGAATAAGCACACAGTCCTGATTTACTCCACTGATGTCTGGGTAAGTATGAGAGCATCATCCATTATCCAGAACCTGTTTAAGCATAACTTTAGTGATCTTTTCTAGTAATACCCAGGATAACCACACTAGAGACCAATATTTCCCCCAAAAAAGGACAGCTTGGTTCAACAAATGGGAATATGACTATCCCCTCCTCCTGAAGCAGTGGGATCAAGCTCAAAGAGAAATTGGGACAGATATCTCTCAAAGGACTACATATTGACTTAGAAAACCACTCATGTTCCTATATTTGTTTTATTAGTACATCAAATACACATTAAAGTCAGAAAGGAATGACATTTTGATCTGATTAAGGCCAAAACATTGGGAATTTTGTGGACATCATGTGACTCATGGATAGCATGCTTGACATCTCAGTCCCAGGACAAGCATTTGGTACCAATCTCTTAGAAGATACAGAATTTATTCGCTGGCACAAATTCTTGCTATGAATTTTTCCCCTCTGCCTCTTCCTCTCTCATTCCTACTGATGCCAAATTTCTAGCTACCTAAGGGTTATTACAAAATTGAATTGTTGTATATAAACAAGACATTACAATACACAATAATGAGCTGTCTCTTCAATAAAAATAGCTGACCTTTACACAGCACTTTAAGAAGGCAGCATGACATAATGGAAAGCATGATAGAATTCGGGATCTGAAGACCAAGGTTCAAATCCCACATCTGATTTTTATTTCTTTTGTGACCTTGGAGAAGTCCCTTCATTTCCCTGATCCTCCGTTTCCTGATCCATAACAGGAGGGAATTGAACTAGCTGGGCTCTGAGGTCCTTCCCGACTAGATCAAGGATCTTATAACAAGTAATCCTACTTCGGCTATTTTGACTCTGGGTACACTGGGAGGTTTTCTTCTGAAACTGAGAATTACCAGGAAAGGAGGTTTTGGGGGATTTTTATCCCTAATCTCCTAATAAATAGGCTGCTCTTCAAATGCATTAATTCTCTGCTCCTAAAGGTATTATTTTAATTGGATTAGTTTGACAGAGACAAATTTAAAAATCAATTTGTAAGGCAACTATTGCTGACTTCAGAAATAGCTGGGGGAGTTTGGCACCATGAAAAACTCTATCCCTAATGACAGACCCTGGTCCTTAACTGCAGCCAGCTGTCACAAAAATGTACTGCCCTGGTCACCACAGGGATGGACCCTTAAGCCATGGATGACTCATTATTGAGGATCCCCCAGCACTGGAGAAATAGCTTCTAATGCATTCCTAAGTGACATTAGCATGGTATCTTGTCTAGTACAAAAGGCAGTCCTTTCATTCACTTACTCTTTAGTGGGGACAAGGTGATGACAAAGAGGAAGAAGATAATGGTAACAAACATAGATCAGTTTCATAGAACATTTTATAGTCCATACATTTGTGTATTACAGTAACCAGATCCCAAATCTAGAGCTGCAAGGGACCTCAGAGGCTGTCTAGTCCAAGGCCATCAAATTACTGCTGAGGAAACTGAGGCAGAGGAAGGTATAGTGACTTGCTTAAGGTCACTGAAGTATCAAGAATCACAGGCAAGAAATGAACTCAGGTCCTCTGCCTCCAGATCTGTGCTTTTTCCATTGAATCAGATTTCATCCTTCTAACAGAAACTATTGTGGCGATGCAGTGGCTCTAGAGTCAGGAAGGTCTGAGCTCTAACTTAGCTTCAGACACTTTACTAGTTGTGTGACCCTAGGTAAGTAGCCTGACAAGCTGTCTATCTTAGTTTCCCTAGCTGTAAAGTAGAAGGTGGTGATAGAAGCAATGCACACTCCTTAGCATGGGACACACTCAAGAATTATGATCCCTGAGGCACTTTGAGATCCTTAATCATGCAATTTTTGAAGCTAGCAAACTTCCTGAACTAACTAACCTTGTTTCTATCTATCTGGTTGCTAAGCTATATCCAATCACTGAAGCAGACCCTATCATGCCTTGTAATAAAGACTCAATGCATTCCTTCCTTGGGAGTCCTGAATCCAATGTTTGGTCACTCAAAGCTTGTATCCTCCCCTCCTCACTTTTCTTATCTTCTTTTTTTTGAGGGTCAACAATCTACTTTAATTAAGCACATATATCATTCACTCAGTTCAAGGGGAAAAGTCAACACTCTGAACTTCAGGGAAAAATACAAATGGAAAGACCAACAGGGTGTCCCATTTCTGACCACATGCAATACATACGTCACAGATCAACAGACAGATCCAACTGTGGGACCATTACATGCATGCATAGTTACCAGACAGAGAAACACCTGGGTTTTCAAAGCTGGGGGGCTCTTTAGTGGCTACCCAGAGTCTTGCCTGACCAAAAACTTCCAATGAGTAAGCCCCCTTCCCTCCTCACTTTTCTGGCCCCTCCCATGTGCTCATTTCTTTTATAGACCAAAGAGGTCTACCATGTTTGCAAAACTCTACCCACTGAGCTGAATTTCCCCCATTAGAAAAGTATTCACCTGAATTCTCTCTAAGTTACAACATCACACACAAATGATCCATGATTTTACCTGTTGGAACTCTTTCCATGCTCCTCCAAAAATTACTTGGAACTCTTTGGTGCTCACCTGTGATTTCATTAGAGAAGAAATTCCTTCTACCAGAACACATCAACCCCTATCCTGCTTCTCGTATAGTCTTGGAGAATTTCCTGGGGACACTATGAGGTTTAGTAACTTGGTTGGAGCCAAGTCAGTCATTATATGTCACAGGCAAGACTTGAATCTAAAGCTTTCTAACTCTGAAGCTCTCTTTCTTTCTCTGGTAATTGGGCTTGAGTGACTTGCCCAGGGTCATACAACTAGTAAGCATCTGAGGTCAAATTTGAACTCAGGTCCTCCTGACTCCAGGGCCAGAACTCCACTAGCTGCCCCTATCTCTTATGTCATATTTTCTCACACTTTCAATTTTGTATTTATTCAGTATATATGCTTAGCTAGAGGACAAAGAAGCCAGGTGTTTAGGGTAATAACCCAGAAATAATCAGGAGAGATTAAAATTGGGTGAGTGCTTAAATTAAAGAGAAGATTCAGACTAGAAAGAAAACAGTCTTCTCGAACAGATGAACCAATTGAAGGCAGAATCTTCAAATTACAGAGTCATGACATCTCAGTGTTGGAAGAGACCTTAGTGGCCCAGCTTCTGTCTTAAGCATATGTTTAACCAGTGCTAGATGAATTGAATTAACCTGAAGTGGGGTACCTTCTCACTGATTATAGGTAATAGAATGTTGAACTGAGACATGACACCTTCTCTAGTGAAACATATTTATACTTTTTTATTTGTATCTATATACTGATATTTATCAGATGAAGAAACTCAAGTCAAAATGACTTGACTAAGGCCATGCAGGAGTGGCAGAGCTGGGGTTCAAACCTAGATTTCTTGATTCCCAAAGCAATGTTCTTCCCATTTTAGCAAACTGTTTCTTCCTCATTACTCTGTCTATACTGCAGATGTTTGTTTAGATTTGGTTGGGGATTTTTGATTTTTTCTGTAAATTCTCCATTGAGGATCTACCCAAAGCACAGGAAGCCTTCCTCTGTCCTTCTGCTATCTTGGGGGTTGGCAGTGTATTGCTCAAATTATCTGATTTATCTATTGGCCTACCTCTTTTTGCCATCATGAACATCATCATGCATGGGGCAGCTGGGTGACACAGTAGAGTTCCAGCCTTAGAGTCAGGAAGACTCATCTTTCCTGGAAATCTGGCCTCAGATACTTACTAGCCCTGTGACCCTGGGCAAGTCACTTAAACCTGTTTACCTCAGCTTCCTCTTCTGTAAAATGAACTGGAGAAGGAAATCACAAAGCACTCCAGTGTCTTTGCCAAGAGAACCCCAGTGGGGTCACAAGGAGTTAAATACAACTGAAAAATGACTAAATGATGAAAATATATCATCAATGCCTTATAAGTCTCATATATTATAGATAATATTAGGAATTTGGGGCCCAGTGAAATTAAGTGAGCAGCCTGAGGGCACACAATTAATGAATGGGAATACTGGAATTCAAATTCCATTACTCTGATCCCAAATCCAGCATACTTTCCACTGTTCCATACTGCTCATCCACAAGTCATTATTGGTAATGTATGCTCCAATGGATCTATGATCTCATTAGCCATTCGAATCACAACCTACCCTGGGAAGGTTTCATTTATGTCCTTTAATAGGCTAGGCCTAACTCAGTTTAATTGGATAGCTCAAGTAAGAAATTAGAATGAAATGAGATTCTCATGAAAGGTCGGACAAACAAAGAGAGGTTTACTTGACCATAACGGAGGAAGGCTACGCAGAGAGCAAGAGTACAATATTGATTTATCTGGACGTGGCTTCCCTGTCTTTGTATTATTCATGCTGGTCCATTGAGCAGAAGCTGAAGAGAGAAGCCCCTAACATTTATGTCCTGGAAAGGCCCCCAGGAAACTATGTGAATGGCCAAACCCTTAGGGTCATACACACACACACACATACACACATGCACACACACATGCGCACACACATGCACACACACACACACACACACACACACTCCACCTCCTCTTTGAAGCAATAAAGACTTGAAGTAGATTTCAAAATCTTATTAAAAAAACCTAATCCAGCCCGAGGGAATTAAGGGCTGAAGATATTACTACCATAAAATCACTAGAAGAGGTCTGCCTTTACAGTGGGGATCATCTTTTAATATGTTAAGAACACCACTGGCAACCCATGTTGATAACATGCTATCTGGCCTAATTGCATCCTCTATCCCCATTGCCCTCTGGGTAGCTCATAACTCTGATTCTTCTGTGATTCACAATTATTTAGTGTCATTTGGAGAATATAAGAATATGAGCCACCAAACTCCCAATTGCCTCTGATAGCAAAGGAAAGATGTCTTCTTCTCCCTGACTGTCTGTCCCTGCTTGGTTCTGTACAGAAAGGACAGGGTCAGTATGCTCTTGGGAAGGATTGTTACAGAATCCATACAGGCACCCAGGGACAAGTAAGCAAAGTAGGAAACGGGGATCCTTCAAACCTCTTCCTAGCAAGGCTGAGCGTGCCTGGACTGCATTTTTTGAAAATGAGGTGAAGATTGCCATCTAGTGGCTAATGAAAAAACCAATGTGAATTTCAAATCCTCAAAAGCACATTTGTCATTGTTTAGTCGTTTCATCCGTGTCTAATTTTTCGGGACCCCATTTGAGTTTGGTTTGTTTTTTTTTTTGGCAAGGATGCTGGAATGATTTTCCATTTCCTTCTCCAGTTCATTTTACAGATGAGGAAACTGAGGCAAACAGGGTTTGCCCAGGGTCACACAGCTAATAAGTGTCTGAGGTCAGATTTGAACTCAGGAAGATGAGTCTTCCTGACTTCAGGCTCAGAGCTCTATCCACTTTACCATCTAGTTGTCTTAGAAGCACATATAGTTGGCTTTTCAGAAATCACCCCGAATGAATGAATCAAATACTTTCTTTAGTTAGGAGACTTCAGCGCATCTATAAGCTCATCATTAAGGCGACTGACTTCCTTAAGTTCAGATGGCAGCTGCATTTCTTATCCTTCTCATTCCGTCCATGTCTTCCCATAGAGGACTGATTCGCCATGTGGATGGAAGCCTTCTCTCCAGGCCTTTTGACATTCCATGGCCAGCAATGAAGTATTCAGACTCTCTATCTTTCTCCCATTCACTATATGACTAGCCCACCTCTCTTCCCAATCACACTTTCCTTGGATATCCTTTACACTATTTCTCCAATTCTATCTCTTAGAGTATCCTTTTTCTGAAAAAATTCTCGTTCATAGTAACAGCAATAGTGTACAATGATCAACTGCGAATGACTTAGCTCTTCTCTGCGATAGAGTTATCCAAGACAATTGCAAAGGACTCATGATGAAAAATGCTATCCACTTCCAGAGAAAGAACTGACAAAGTCTGGATGCAAATGGAAGAACATTATTTTTCACGTTATATTTTCATGTTTTTTTGGTCTAAGCTGTGAGTTTGATCCCCATCCCCAGAGACTGAGGTGGTAGAAATGAGGATTTTGCCCCAGTCCAGGTATTAGAGGCATGGAGTGTTTGTATGTTCTTGCTATGATTTGGGGGCAAATATTCTTTTGTAAAAAGTAATCTATTAAGTGGTTAAAAGGAACTGGGGGTACAAGAGACCGCACAATATTGTGGGAACACCATCAGCGGAGACTTGAGCCAAGGCAGAAAAATGAGATATCCTCAAACTACCTTAAGGGTACTAGAAGACCCTGAGCCAATGTCACTGGATCTCCGGGTACTTGGGGCAGGGGCAGAGGGGAGAGGAGAGTAAGGTGTAAGAAGACGAAAAAGGTAGAAAGGGGCTAGGTTATGAAATGTTTTAAAAACCAGAGTATTTTCTATTTGAACCTGTAGTTAATAGCAACCACCAGAATTAATTAAAGGGAGGGAGGAGGAGCATATGATCAGATCCGTATTTTAGGAAGAAAAATTTGAAAACTGAGTAAAGGATAGACTGGAGTGGGAAAAACTTGAAACAGGAAGACCAACCAGCCGGCTATTGCCATAGTCAGACAGGCATGAGGTGATAAGGACTTGTGCCAGTTTGGTTGTAAGGTCAAAGTAGAAAAAAGGATACGTACAAGATATGTTACGGAGGGAGAAATCAATAACACTTGGCAACAAATTGGATATTTGAGGGAGCAGGGATAGAGTAAGGAGTCCAGAATGACTCCTAGATTTCAAGCCTGGGTAATTGGAAGGCTGGTGGTATCCTCAACAGAAATAGAAAAGTAAGGAAGAGGGAAACGTTTGCAAGGAATAATGAATTCAGTTTTGGATATGATGAGTTCAAGGTGGTTATGGAGCATCCAGTTCAAGATGTACTTTCTTCCCTCCTTCTTTCCTTCCTTCATCTTTTCCTTCCTTCTTATTTTCCTTCTTTCCTTCCTTCCTTTTTCCTTTCCTTCCTTCCTTCTTGTTTCCCTTCTTTTTTCCTTCCTTCTTCCTTTCTTTCCTTCCTTCTTGTTTCCTTTATTTCCTTCCTTTCTTCCTTCCCTCCCTTATCCTCTCAAAAACTTCTGCTCAGTATCTTCTGCCCCATGCCTATAGCTCATCACATACTGACAAATGGAATCTCAGTATTCTCAGCAGTCAGGGCAACTGTCGTAAACCACTGCTGCCATGATTGATATAGATTCCATACGTGCCCTCCTGACTTCCTTGCCCTGTCCTTTAGTAGGAATGGGAGAAAAAGTAGAGGAGAATAAGGACCACCTCTACCAACAGCTGTCCTCAGTGCCATGTTGATTACAAAAGATCTTCTCTCATGTCTGCAACTTACTAGTCTTGTGACCTTGGGCAAATCATTCAGGTTTCTCATTTAGAATCACAAGCTATTAAGGGTTGATGGGACTTTAAGCATAGACTGAACGAGCTGGAAGCACAGCTTTAACTGAGCTCAGAAGACTTGGGCTTGACCACTACCACTTGGGCTTTAACATTTACATTGTGTTTCCTCCTTGCAGCAATCTCCCACTTATCAGGCTGGGGATACACAATAATTCTGGACCACTGTGGTTCCCTTGACTGGCCTTAGGCTGCCACCCCCAGGGTCTTTTATGGAGATATGCTCCCTTCCGATGTACACCTTGCATTCCACTACATCTTTCCCTACACATAACCTTTCTCCTTCCTAGGAGAGGGAGGGTTCAGAGTCCATTGGAAATCCAAGTTTGATCATCACAAGGAATCATGATCTTGCTATGAAGGAAAAGCCTTCCCCTTTCAACTGTATTCAGCTGGGATGGGCTGTCTTGGGGACCTGTATCACAGAAGATACCAGTGATACGCCTTCCATTCAAAGAGAGAAAGCCAAGGGTCTCTGTCTCCTTCCTCTTCCCTGACAGCAGTATCTTGAGTTCTCTTAAAGCTCCAGCATTATTCTAAAGTCAAATAAATAGTAATAATAATATCCTAGCCCTGGGACAAACATCATAGATGGAGCTTCTGAATCAAGTTTTCAAATAAATTCAATTGATTGGAACAGTGGGAGATAACTCAAGGAGAAAATTCCAACCTCACGATACAAGATGGGGAAGAGTTCCTAGGATACCGCCTTTAGGCAAAAACCCAGGAACATAATACAGTATTTCTGAAACCACCAATGCCAAAGAGAGAGAGAAGGAAAGAGAAAAACCAAATTAGGGCTCACCTAGGGAGCAGCCACCCAAAGGAAATATGCTATTTGGTAGCTTCTGTTTTAACTAAATATTCTTGCTAACTGGTCACTAAGCTCAATTTTTTTTCTGTCTACCAAAGAAATATAAGCACTGTCAGCCTTCTAATATAAATTTCAGCACCATGGAAGAAAGCTCCTATGACACAGCCCTAGTTATATAGCTCTATCCATCTATGCCAAACTTCTCCCTTTCGGAGATGAGAAAACTTAGGTCCAAAGAAGTTAAATGACCTATTCAAGGTCACAAGTTAGTTAATAGCAGAGAAAGAATAGAAACCAAATGTTCTGACTTCCAATCTAATTCTTTTCCATTATTGGACTCAAGGAATCACCAAGGCTCCAGTTTGTTTCTTCTAGTATCTAGCCCCAGGCCTTGCGCAATAGCAGATGCTCGGTAACTTTTTTAAAAAATTAATTAAGTGGCTCACATATATGAGTATCTCTTTTTCAGTCTAAGACTGCCACCTGGTGGTTTCTCCTTGGTACTGGCTGCAGAACTTGTTAGAAAGTCACCAAATCGTTAGGTTGATTATGCTGAATTTTCTTCTCCCCTCTCCCACTCATGTCTGCTGCCAATGCTTTGTTATTGTTTCTTGTAGGCTGGGTCAGAGAAAACAAGTTTAACGAGTCAGGTTTTACCAAGAGGAAAAGGCTTTGGGTATGGCCCCTGAGGTCCAAAGGTCAACCCTGATAGTTCAGTTTAATAAACTTGTGTTAAGTCACCTGTTCTGTGCCATCATGTACAGGAGATAGAGACAAAGATAGAAGTAAAGTTGTCCTTACCTTCAAACAGCACCTTTAAATGGGCATAGTTTTTACAAATATTATCTCATTTGATCTCACAACAGCCCTGGAGGTTCATGATATTATTATTTCCATTTTAGTGACGAGGAAATGGAGAAAGACCAAGATTAAGTGACTTTCCCCAAGTTACATAGTTAATAAAAGTCTGAAGTGGGATTGAACTCAGGTCCTCCTGACCAGTTCCAGCACTCTATCTACTATACCACACAGATGTCTCCTCAAGGAGTTCCCATTCCAGGGAGATACAGCTTATATCCATATAAGTAAATATGCAATAATTTGAGGAGGGAAAGAGTATTGATAGTTGTGGAGATCCAAAGGGTTTCATATAGGACAAGGATTCTTAACTTTTTTCTTGTCTTTAACTGTCTAGTGGAGCCGATAGATTCCTCATAATAACATTTTTAAATAATTGAAGGAAATTCTAAATTTTAATTCAAGGTTATGGAAAATAAAAGGGTCCTTTTTCCCACCCAATTTAATGGGACTCCCTGAAATCTATCCATGAACCCCTTGGTGTCAGTGGATTGGAAGTTAAGAAACTTTGATATAAGAAAATTGAGCCTTGGGAAATATCTAGAAGACCAGCATGAGGAAGACATATATATATATATATGTGTGTGTGTGTGTATATATATATATGTATATATATATATATATATGTATATATGTGTGTGTGTGCATATATATATATGTATATATATATATATATCTCCCAGGCACGCAGGGCCACTGTTGCTAAAGAAACATGTATGAGTGATAAAATGCCAAGGTCATAGAACAACTAGTACTCTAGCATTGTCAGAAGGTAAAGTGCATGGAAAGAAATAATAGGAAAAACAATCTGGAAATGTAAGCAGAAACCAGATCTTTTGAAAGCTTTAAGCATCAGTCAGGGAAGTGTCTGTGAATCTTGAAGCAACAGAAAGCCACTGAAGGCTTTTGAGAAAGGAGCTGACGTGGTCAGACTTTTGTCTTAGAAATATTATTTGGCCACTTTGTTTGGAGGATTGGAGAGGAGAATGGTGGCATAAGTCACAAACAGAAATGCATTAACATTTGGATTGGCCACTAAATGATGACAACCCATGAAACAAAGAAAAATCAATGATCACATATGATAATGCCATGTAAAGAAGTTTGTAGACCTTAAAGCACTATGCAGTGTATCTTACAAAGGCAGTTATTATTACGGAGTCACATTTAGGTCTGGGCAGCCCCCTTCTGCTTCTATAGAGTGGAGGCAGGACATGAGAATCCAGTTAGCGAAAATCATGAATCTTTTAAGTACTTAAGTATTTTATACCCTAAAATGCTTCCCCTGTTCTAATTTATTTCTATCAAAGGTGTTACAATTTTCTCAGTCACCTAGGCTAAGAACCTTGAATTTAGTTCCTTAAGAGTGAGGTCCACCACTTGCATTTCTTGGTATCCTAAGTCTAAGCACAGTGCTTAACACATGGTTGGCACTTAATAAATGTTTATTGACTAACTGGTCCATCCATCTCCTATATCTATGTAATGTTAATGCAAGGTTAAGGGGTGCGTGTGGGGAAGAGTTAAAGATCTTCCCCACCCATTAATAGGCCTCAATACCTCAATACCAATGTCTACTGAGGCACTGAGTCAGGGGATCTTGCCCTTTGGCTCTAAAAAGTGTATCAGTACTCTGATGTGAGGTTTTACTTTGGGGCTTACTCATTGAAAGTGATTGCTTGGCCAGATGAGACTCTGGATAGCCGCTAAGGAGCCCCCAGCTTTGAAAACCCAGATATTGGTGCTTCTGTCTCTGGTAACATATGTATAGATGGTCAGATAGTTGGATCTGTCTGTTGGTCTGTGATGTATGTATTGCTTATGGTCAGATGGTTGGAAGCCCTGTCTGTTGGTCTTTATTTCTCTGTTTGTATTTTCTCTGAAGTTCAAGGTGCTGACTTTTCCCCCTGAACTAAGTGGATGATATACGTGTTTGATTAAAGTAGATTGTTGACCCATCAAAAGTTGCTTTCCTTTTAGAAAAGCAGATCTAAGAAACTATACATCAAGCTGTCCTGTGTATGTCAGGTCCTTGCTGATACAATCCATCACATCAAATAATTCTCACAGCAAATTCTCTTAAATAAATCTATTGTCTCCCATCTGAGTGCAATCATCTTTTCCTCAAAGCCTTCTAACTTATCTCCGTATTTCTACTCTGTTCCTCTCTTTGTCATCCTGCCATTAAAAGCCAGAGTTGCTTTCATGGGAGCATTTATCTTCCCATAGCTGCTAGGTATATATGTCACAGGCCTCTGTAAGTGTCTCAGAACACTCTCTTATCCTCGGTGTTTGTGAAAGTTGCAGTGAGAAAAATTAATCTGAATGTGTGAAAGATGTTCAAAAAACCAGTCTATAGTCTCAAGAGGAAAGAATAGGAAAAACTAAGAAGAATCTATAGAGAAGAGAAACTGTTTCATAAGAAATTGTACCGGGGCTGAATTTGGAGAATGGCTAAACAAATTCTGATGGAATAATGTGCTATAAGAAATGACAAATGTGATGAATACAGAGAAGTATGGAAAGATCTAAATGAACCGATGCAGAGTGAAGAAAGTAGAGCTGAGAAAACAGTACACACAATGACAAGGTAAATGTAAAGAATGAGCAAAAAAAATTCAAAGAATGTTGCAGAATTGCAATGGACAGCTGTTGTTCAGTCATGTCCGATTCTCTGTGACCCCATTTTAGGTTTTCTTGGCAAAGATACTGGAGTGGTTTGCCATTTCCTTCTCTAGCTCATTTTACAGATGAGGAAATAAGGCAAACAGGGTTAAATGATTTGCCCAGGGTCACATACCCAATAAATGTCTGAGGCTGGATTTGAACTCAGGAAGATGAGCCCTCCTGATTTCAGGCCCAACACTCATCCCCAGAAGTCTTTTAGGATGAATCTGGAAGGAGGGCAACAAATAGATTAAAAGTGAAAAGACTGGCCAAGATTTCTATTGAAAACTATTTTCTTTTGTCAATAAAAGTGGAGCCACTTTATTTGGAGGCTGTCATCACAATCTTGGATGTGTTGCACAAGAAAAAAGAGATGACACTAAATAGGACAAGAATGGAAAAGCCACTGAACCAGACCAAATACACACTGAGAAACTGTGCTGGAGGTGACAGTCCAGAAGGCACTGATGACTCAATTCTGAAACTATTTGAAAAACGGGAACAATTGGAAAATAACAAAGGTTAATACACAAAAAAGGTAATTAAGCATTTATCAGTAACTACTAACCTATATGTCTACTTTGTATCACTTTAAAATTGGTATTAGAATTTAGACACAAATCAGTCACCCCTAGTGAAAATATTAGAAGAGAATAGGCAGACTATTATAAACACTATTCTATGGCAGATCACAAATTTACCATCACACAACTAATGGGTACAGAGAGTGCAAGATGATGTTTGGTGACAATTTTTACAAAACAAAACAAAAAGAGGAACAAAACAGTGTCTTAAAGGTTCTCCTCCAATAAGTTGCCTTTCATGCATATGTTAAAAATCATACTAGATTCCTTATCAAAAAAACCTTGTTATAAATATCACATGAAGCATAAAAGAAGGAGATGTATGTTTCTTGTTATTATTTATCACAAAGAACTTTTGCACAATCATAGAGTTTGTCCACCAGAGACCCCAAATGGAATAGGGATCCCTATAGATAGTAAGGTCCTCCAGATCTTCAAATGTATGTATGATCACTGTAAAGAATCCTAAATGATATCCATAATCACTCAGAATTTAGCATAACTATCCATACAGGAAAAATCAAATGGATAAAATGTGTCTATTACAATGATGTGCATTTGGAAAAATAGACCGAAGAACTGGTCCATTGATGCATTAGTGTTGGACAAAGAGAGCAGATGGATGGTAAGCTGAGACCAGAATTGAATATGAAGAAGGCCATAGGTTCAATTACATTTGAGATATTAAATGAGATAATATATAAAAAGAGGTTTGTCAATCTTAAAGCCCTATATAAATGCTGATTATCATCATCATTATCAAAATTGCACAATATTTCAGTGACTTCAACCTTCTCCCTGAAACAAAATCCATCTTTTTCAATGCCAATTCTGACTTCTTCTGGGTGAGGCTACAATACGGAAAATCATGGTCTGACAAGTAGAGCTATGGTTGGGTTTAAGGAGCTGGTGTGTTGTACCCTCACCTTCACCACCTTCTCTGGACCCATGCATATATACAGATAAGGTTCAGGACTGGGAGAGACTGATGACCTAAAATAGGGTATAAGTCTCCTTTTATTGTACTTTTCAGTTCATTATCCCCTGGTCCAGCATCCTAAGGAAAAATTACAGAATGTGCTTAGATTTGCTCATGTCCAGCCAAAAGGTAAGAACAGAAAGGTTATTAATGTCCATTATGAACCAGGTATGAGATAGCTATTTATTTCCTAAAAACAAAAGAAAGATACATAACACATATAACCCATAAGCCCACATTAGCAGAAGAAATTACAACAAGATTCAGGAAATTTTAACTGGAGTTATACTCTCCCAGGAGGTTGATTCTAGAAACATCATTCCATTTGTGAGGCTGCTGAATTGACATTATATATTTTACCTCAGCTCTGTGCCATTCAAACAATTGCCTCTGTGTCTACAACTTCTTGCAATCCTGACTAGTTATTGATCTCTGCCCTACTGTCTACACTTAGCATTATCTTCTCAGCTCCCACTGTCACCAGTAAGCCCCCAAACTTAGGATCTCTAGCCTTTCAAATTCACATGATTACCACCAAGATTGGACATATCCATCTCAGACTCATTAGTCATCTCTAATCATCTACAATGTATAATCAAACATTTATTAAGCATATACTATGGGCTAGCCACTTTGCTAAATGCTGGGAATATAAGCCAAAAGACAGATCCTGCCCTCAAGGAGCTTGTATTCTAATGAAAAAATATACAAATAAAGAAGGTACAACTCTGCTCCCAACCCTTGGGGGCTACTGAAGGATAAACTATGAGGACTGTAGCAAGAGAAAAGGTAACTTGACAAGTCTGAAAATAGTGGGAAAGGTGGAGGAAAAAGATGAAAACAAGATTTCCATTCTGACTTTTACTTCTCTCTTTTGTAAAACATACACTGCACAGACCACATGAGAATATGTGGGAATCAAATGAGATAATAGGGAGATGACATGGGTCAGTGAAAAGCGCAATGGTCCTGAGTTCAAATCCTATTTCTGGTGACCTCACTTAAGCTCCCAGGGCTTGCCTCGTCTGTAGAATGGCTTCCCTGGCTTCCTTCAAGTTTCCGTTATAATCCCAGCATCCACAGCTTTCTGGATCCCCCTTGGAGCCTTCACTATGTTTATTGTATCCAATTTATCCTGTATATATGAAGTTTTTTTGTACATAATTGTTTGTACATTATCTCCCCCATTAGACTGTGAGTTCAAGAACAGGGACTGTCTTCTGACTTCTTTTATATCTCCAGGACTTAGTGCAAAGCCTGGTACGTTTTTGTCACTTTCTTGTTTTTCAGTTATGTACAACTTTTTGTGACCCCACTGGGATTTAATTAGCAAAGACACTGGAGTGGTTTGCCATTTCTTTCTCCAGCTCATTTTGCAGATGAAGAAACTGACGCAAACAGGATTAAGTGACTTGCCCAGGGTCACACAGCTAATAAATGTCTAAGGCTGCATTTGAACAGAGGACGAGGAGTCTTCCTGATTCCAGGCCTAGAACTGTATCCACTGAGTCACCTACCTAACCTGGCACAAAGCAGGTGCTTAGTTAATGTTGATTGACTTACTGATTCAGCTACATGGTTCTGAGGTCCCTTCTAGCCTCCAGCTCTGGATCAATAACCCTACAGTAAATGCTTTATAAAGTTTAAAGTTCTGTGTAAATGTCAGGTTTCATAATTGTAACAAAGGTTGACTCGTGAGAAGTCGACATTTCCCAGTGACCTGTGAAGCAAGCCCAAGCTTCGCCAGTTAGGAGCTCTACCTCTTACAAGGTGGGCCAAGACACTGAATTTCTAAGAGATACTACAATTACTTTGGGATAATGCCAGTGATGATGGGGAGCAGGAAGAGAGAGCTAAGCCTGTGGCAGACATAGCAAAGGAACCTCAGTCATGGAGTCAGGCAGGAAAGGAGTCCCAGAAGAGCCTGACAAGCTAGCCCCAGACTGCCAGCTGAGTACTCAGGATGTGAGCAAGCCCACACTGCTAACATCTGCTGGCATCGTAGAGAGGCTGCCAA
This sequence comes from Bettongia penicillata ogilbyi, assembly GCA_023548195.1. Taxonomy (NCBI): domain Eukaryota; kingdom Metazoa; phylum Chordata; class Mammalia; order Diprotodontia; family Potoroidae; genus Bettongia; species Bettongia penicillata. The sequence goes on along the minus strand of JAJHZJ010000177.1, from coordinate 20,582,170 downwards.
AAACAGCAGCCAGAACAGAAAGCCAACCAAGATTTCCAAGCCCCAAGTGCTCAAGGATGCTGAGACTTGGCCCTGTTTTCCTTGGTTTTTGAGAAGGAAACTGGAGGAAGGATGCTTTCTTCTCAGACTATGCTGGGAGAGAGTCAGCGAGCCACTCACTTGCAAAATGGTCAGTGTTTCTAGTTTCCACTTCTATTCCAATTAATTCTTTTACTAAATCTTTTCCATTGCTTGCCTAGATTTCTGTTAGCACTTGTAGCCAACTGCATATCCAGAGGTGAGTTTAACTCTGGAGATTCCCAGTTTGCTTCTATGATGGGGGCTCAAGTCAAGGGCAGGACCAAAGACACCATCTATAGAGTGAAGACAGGTCTAGCTGGTACCCAGGCAACATTGGGAGGCCATCTCTAGTAGTCCTGATCTATATCTGGCCCATAGACCCAGATGGTTCTGAAGGAGAAAGTGAGGCTGGTGACTTTGCACAGTCCTGCCTCACTTAAATCTAATTCCCTTCCAAGTCATGGTATCATCTTTCCTGATGGCATGGTCTTTGAGAATGAAGAAGAAACAAGAACAAGGCAACATTAATATACACTCATCATATGCAGTTT